>CM068550.1:34080319-34680319 GCA_035048495.1 Euptelea pleiosperma | reverse complement strand
TAGGCTCTACAACATCTCTTGTGGTTTATCGTTGGCTCCCATTGTCAGATTGGGTTTCCTACAATAATAAAAAGCGCGTCATGAGACTTAATCAGAACGACTTTATATCTAGGCTTCAAAAAATGTGTTTAATTCATGCAAATATACTATTTCATCCAGAAAAGTGTGCTCTACGCAACAGAAGAGACTCTTACATATAAAAGTGGATAAATAGAGTAATTTTCGTAGGAGAGTGCAATAACGCTAAAAGGATAATTGCTTAAAATAAGCACTTTTGACCGAATATCAGTTGGCTCATTGGTTCCTTGTCCGACTCTGCTATCATCTGGCCTGGCCCGTACTAACCCATATCTTCTTGTCATTTCTTGCTGGCTCTTTAAGCTTTGATAGCGATTTCTATGATCGATTGTGGGCCCGCCTTTCATCAGACTCGTCCGATTTGTGTCCCTGCGATAGAAAAAATAAGTAATGAGATTTAATCAAAATGGCTTAATATCTAGAGTTTCGAGAATGTGTTTAATTCATACAAATATACCATTTCATCTAGGAAAGTGTGTTATTCATATCAGAAGAAACTCTCACGTAGAAAAATTGATAAATAGAGCAGTTTTACGTAGGAGAGTGTGATTACGCTAGAAGGATTATTGCTTTAAATAAGCACTTTTGAGCGAATATCACAACCCCAACCAGCATATTGTCAATCCTTGGCAATTAGTGCTAAATAAATGAGCTTAAAAGGGCTTTGGACACGCTAAACACTTTTTTATATTAGCTCATGAAAAACTCCGTTTGTCAAATTATCGGATGGATGTAAAAATAGTTATAAGCTAGCAAAGAGTTGGTAAGTTTTAGCAAGACAACATGGTGATAATCAAGACCCAGAATAGTCAAACTTGGCGTGTGTGTGTGCTCCACATTCTCATCATCCAACAGTAGAGAATTCTAGGTCACCTGTAAGTTTTAATACCTCGACCTCAATTCTCACTTATTTAGCACTCAGAAATGAATCAATCCGAAATGGTTTAACTATTTTTCTCTCAAATTATATCTGAGGGGTTACATATAAAAAAGGCGAATATCTCACATATATATAATTTGAAGGAAGGAAATTTTAAAATCAAAAGATCTCATGAGTAGAATGTCGTTTCACTCAGGAACATTGGATCGAACTCGATAGCTTCTCTTTCTCCATTCTCCACACTCTGTGATTGTGCTATCCTAGAATCAGGTCGGACTTGAATAGGTTGTAATGAGGCTTAAGTCAGGTTCAAAAAATTTAAGGGGACACAGGGATTCAAAGTTTTGAGAGGATATCTCAATTTTCTTGTAAATTATCTTGACCTAATTTCAATAGAGGTGTGGGTTCAAAAGAATGAGACGGTCTTTAGGGTTAGGAAGCTAAGGTGGAGAGACCCGTTGGATCCCATGAGATCCAACGGTGCAGGATTGAGGGAGTGGTGAGATGTTCCTAACCAATTTCAAATGAAATAATAATAAAAACAACTCTCTTGTGGTCCATCCTCTTTCCTTGACAACAACACCTTTAATCTTGGTCAACCGTGGGCCCCCCTCTAAATGCTTGCCACCTTGCACCTGAGTCGTATAATCCCTTTTCTTCAACAGTTTGTAGTACATCCATGCAGCAACTAAATTGATTTCACCTGCTACCTTGGCTGGATAGCCGTTTGATGTCCATCTTTTAATCTGTATGATCTTCAACAAATTCTCTTGGACAACCATTGCATGCTCCTTGTATACCATCATGTGCCTCTTAGCCTCTTAATGATTGTAAGCTTTTGTTACACCGTGTGTGCTTTCTTGTCTTCATTCATCTGCCAAATTATTCTTGGCCTATCATATGTGCTGACCCATGTATATATACGGACCATGTCCTCAATGCTATTATTGTAACCCAAATATACCGTCTTGGTCCACACGTGGCTCACAAGTTGGTCCATACCTCATCCCATAATCGTTCCATGATCGAGCAACTTGAATCACTCTTAGTCCACTAGCTCATCGATTGGCACGTATGTTTGATGTTTTAATCATCCATCTGCTAAGATTGTGGGCACCACTTCAGTCCATCGTGTGTGCTTTAGTTGCCCATGGCCCACTGCTTTAACCAATGCTTCCCAAATTTGGGGAACTTTCCTGATTGGATCCCTTGAACTCAAGTGCAATACCAACTTGATTATTTGCATGGAGATTTCCTGCGATCATCTTTATTTTGGTTCACATATCAATTGGCTCATTGGTTCCTTGTCTGGCTCTGCTATCCTCTGGACTAGCCCGTACTGACTCATATCTTCTTGTCATTTTTTGCTGGCTCTTTAAGCTTTGATAGCGGTTTCTGTGGTCGATTGTGGGCCCACCTTTCATCAGACTCGTCCGATTTGTGTCCCTATGGCAGAAAAAACACGTAATGGGATTTAATCAAAATGGCTTAATATCTAGAGTTCCGAGAATGTATTTAATTCATGCAAATATATCATTTCGTCTAGGAAAGTGTATTTTTTGTAACAGAAAAAACTCTTATGCAGAAAAGTCGATAAATAGAGGAGACGTAAGAGAGTGTGATAACACTAAAAGGATTGTTGCTTTAAATAAGCACTTTTGAGCGAATATCAATAGCTTCATGACTTGGCTTGCTATAAACGGTGGTTTATTAACAAATGATAAACCCCAAATCCAGAACATGATTAACCATAGCAAGTGCATCTTTTGTTTGGTTGAAGAGGAAGGAGTCAAACATTTGTGTTTCGAATGTCCTTATACCAAATTTATTTGGTTGCATATTCTTAGTACATCTCGCATTAATAGAAGTATGGGTACGGCTGAATAAGAGGCACAATGGATACTTGACAACTTACTTGGAACTGATTTGGTTTCTCAAGTAATGAAAGTAGCTTTCAATAGCACTATTTATTTATTTGGAGGGAGAGGAGTAGAAGGAAATTTCAAAACTCATTCCTTACTACGAAAAAAATTGTACGTCAAATCATTGAGACGACTAAGATCCGGTTCTTAACTAGTAAGGAGGCTATAGAAGACAATCCTTGGGCGATTGATGTGGAATATCAGCATTTTACTCCTTTGTCGTGTAAATGGGAACCGCCGGGTTCTGATTGTTGGCAACTAAATACGGATGGCTCCCTTAAAGACCAAACATCCGGGTATGGGGGTATTATAAGAGATAGAAATGATGAAGCTATGATCACGTAGGAGGCAGCAGGAAAGTATCAATTATCTATATATCATGAAATTCAAGCCATAATGGTTGGATTAGAGTTAGCTTTATCTAAAGAAATGAAAGCCATTCAAGTGGCTACGGACTCATCCCACATAGTAGGGGTGATTAAAGGCAAGATGGCAACTCCTTGGCAAGCTCGTAAGTTGTAAGGACAATTCACCATTACCATGACAAATTTGAATTCTTTGATATTTTTTATGTATTTTGAGAGACTAATAGAGCTGCAGATCATCTAGCTTCTTTTTAGAATGTTGTAGGATGTATTTTCATTAACCCTCAACCATTTTGTAATGATTTGAGAATCATTGTTAATGAGTATGCATCTGGGCATGTGTACTACAAAATATAATATCCTTCTTTATCTATATACAGGTAGGGGTTTACCTGACCCTAAGCTTATTTACCATAAAAAAAAAAAAAAACTACATATGTACTAGAAGTTGGGTAGAAATGACCAACTGCTATCGAATGGGCGGAGTAGCTTACCAATGGATACAAATATTGTGTATTAATCAGATGGTTACAAATATCTTTTAAATGGGTCTTTGGGTGGGACATAGATGCATCAAAGATGGAGGTTCAGGCTCTTAATTAGATTAGACAATAAGGGCGGTCATCCAATGGTGTTACCACTAATGATACTTAGGGTGTGTTTGGTGGCATATCTTTAGCGCGCGTCTTAGTGGAAGGTGTGCGTGTTGGGTTGGGACAGCTGTTTGGGTCAGTCCATGACCCATAACTTGGAAGACATAGTGGACCTACAAGACCCATGAATTCATACCTTCAAATAAGGATCACCTCCCCCTGTGACCTTGAACACACACGCCTTTATGATCATCATCTCCAACGTGCTCAGGTACCACTTTCTCCTCTCTCCTCTCTTCTCTCGCATCTCAGATCGAAGATCTGATCTCAAAGTCGATCCTCTATCTCTCTCCTCTCTCCTCTCTCATCTCAGTTCTGAGACTTACATCTCAGATCTAATCTCTCTTCTCAACTCTAATATAACAGATAGAAGTTACTAATTAATCAGGTTGAATTTTGGTATGTAAGTCCAGCTAGCGATGGGCCAAACATCCATATAGTGAGTGGTCTTTAAGAGCATGCCACGTGGCTCATACTATGGTCTGTCATCAACATTGATGAAGCCCCGGCCCTATAATCACTCAAGTGCAACACATTTGCCGCCCCCTAGTGCTTAATAATTCCAGTAGCTAAAAGCTATTGGGCTGAAACTTGCCCAATGAAGAGATGCTGAGCTGGAGAAAAGTGTGAACTAGTTTAAGTGTGCCACCTCATTTACTACGTGTAAGAGAAAATCCCACCACTCTAAGAATAGCTGTGTATAAGTGGACTAACAGGTATACGGTTGAGGCCATTGACCATTGGATTTAAGAGATCCAACGGCTCATGGGGCAACAACTGCGAAGCATAAAATAGTTGTTGCCTTGTGGACTATGGATCTCTTGAATACAATGGTCATTGGCCTCCACCCACATATTTTATCTGGTTATCAGTGGGAGAGAAAAATTTAATCCATGGCGTTCATGCACTTATAGTTAATCAAGACTTTTTATTAATCAATCTGATTTTTGGAATTGTAAGTCAACCCAGGGATTGGCCAAACATCCATACAATCAGAGTCCTCTAAGAGTGTACCATGTGGCTCATGTTACGCCCTGTCATCAATGTTTTACTCCATTCAAGGGGTATTTCTCTGAAAGGATAAAATTTCGTTGACTGTAGGCTTTCAGCGAAGTTGCTGACTGCCACAAAATCAGCGACACATGATTTTTTAACCCGTATCGTTGTTTCGTCCCATTACGTTTAAAGAAAAAAAAAACGAAAGCACTCTTTATGTGTCAATGACTATTTGCTTCACATGAACCAGTGAAATCATCACCCAGGGTTTGTCTCTGGTCGAACCTAGAGTAACCGTTGGACTCGCAGAGAACTTCTATACTTTGTGGGACAAGCAACGCTAGCTACCATGGAGTCCCTTCATGAGGCCTATGATACTCTTAGCCAAGTCTTCACAGAGGTATATCTTACACATCATCGTTAAGTGATAACTGTGGCCATTTTGCAGCACTTTAAGCTACGAATTTTACAAAAATACTAAACATTTTATATGTGGTTATATGCAACGATTTTCACAAAAACCGTGGCCTAAATTCTAAAAAATTAAGTTTAAGGCTACGGTTTTAGTAACAATTGTGGCCATTTTGAATTACTTTAAGCTACAGATTTTACTAAAAC
Organism: Euptelea pleiosperma; assembly: GCA_035048495.1. Classification (NCBI taxonomy): domain Eukaryota; kingdom Viridiplantae; phylum Streptophyta; class Magnoliopsida; order Ranunculales; family Eupteleaceae; genus Euptelea; species Euptelea pleiosperma. The sequence continues at coordinate 34,674,807 of CM068550.1, read as the reverse complement.
AGTAGCCTTCTATTTTTCTAAATTAATTTTTTAATTAGGCTTCATTTTTTAATAAAATCGTAGTTTATCTATTTGTTAACAATGTGTCTAAACAATATTATGTAGTAGTGGCTGCAGATTAGTTTGGTGGAAAGTGTATATAAAATTTTATCTTAAACCTTCACATCAAAAATAAAATGAGAATTGAAGAGCATCATACCTCCTTATCTAGGAGTATTTTTCAATGGTAGGCAAATCTTGGTTGGGGTTCTTATAACAAATGAATATATCAACTTAAAGGTTCGGCATGGAGAGTCAATCATCTTATGCAAAGTTGATGTGAAAACTAATAACCATATTAGTAGGAATTGTTTGGATTATATGATGGGTAGGATGGGTTTTGGCTTGAATGGTGGAGGTGGATCCACGTTTGTGTATCTGCGACTAAATTCTCCATCTTGGTTAATTAATAATTATTTTCTATATAGAGGCTCTTAGGGGAGTGAATAAGAAAACACATAATGGTGCAGTTTTAGAGGGTTTTACAGTGGAAGATAATGGTCTAGTCATTTCTCACTTACAGTTTGTTGATGACACCCACTACTAGACGAAGTGGGTTTGGCATCGGCTATTTTTGCGTCTATTTTTATATATATGGCGTCGGTTTATAGCGTCGGTTTTTCCAAAAACCGATGCTAATTATTCTCGTCCATTTTTGCAAAAATCGACGCGGTATAATGATATATGGTGTCGTTTTTTGCAAAAACCGACACGATTAAGTTGACTTTAAAACACGATTTTCTCCTCTTTTTTCCTGCATGCCAAAAACCCATTTGCTCTCTTCTCCCTCTCCAAACCTTAGCTTTGCTCCTCTAAGCCCTATCTCTCCCTCTCCCTCTCCAAGCACATCTGTTGTCACTCTCCTCTATCGTTGTTGCCGTCACCGTCGCCGTCGCCCTAGCCCAAGTGAGTGTCTCTCTCTCTCTTCCTCTAAGTGAAAATGAGTTGCATTGAAATCACTTACCATGGTTTTTGGGCTGCACATGCTTGAATCCATTTTCCAAAGGTTAGTCTCAATAGACACAGGTTTATTTTTACCGTTAACTTGAAACCCTTATTTGATGGTGTTAGAAATTTCAGAATGGTCTGATGTTTTGTAGGGGTATATGGTGAGGAGATCACACTTAGAAAAATTCAAATCATTATGATATTCATAGGATGGTTTCCAAGTTGAAGAATTATGGTCTGTCTATTTTTACCGTTAACTTGAAACCCACATTTGATGGTGTTAGCAATTTTAGAATGCACTGATGTTTTGTAGGGGTGATCTATATGGTGAGGAGATCACCCTCAAAAAATTCAAATCATTCTGATATTCATAGACTGATTTAGAAGTTGAAGAAGTATGGACCATTGATTTTTACCACATAACTTGAAAAAGACATTTAACGGGGTTAGAAATTTCAGAATGGGCTGATTTTTTGTTGGGGTTATCTATATGGTGAGGAGATCACCCTCGAAAAAATTCAAATCATTCTGATATTCATAAACTTGTTTAGAAGTTGAAGAAGTATGGACCATCGAAGTTTAGACTCGTGTAACTTGAAAACCACATTTAACGGGGTTAGAAATTTTAGAATGGGCAGATTTTTTATTGTGGTTATATTTTTGGTGAAGAAATCATCCTCACAAAAAATACTGATTTATCCTCTATGAGGGTACACCAAGGTGTTGGTCAAAAATGTTGGTCACTAGAACCCGACCCATGATAATTATATGTTGGTCAAAAATGTTGGTGACTTCTAGGAATGCTTCTAACCGAGTAAAACTTCAATCACAACAGATTGGCAAATCACACAATCACAACCCAAATTTAATAATTTGTTAGGTGGTGACTTTGGGTGTGTGCTTCCAACCAACCCAAAAATTTTGATTGTTAGCATTGTACTTGCAGTATTATGGTTGTTTGTTAGCAGTATTATTGTTCTTTGAATTATACACCATTAGCATTGTGCTCGCAGTATTATATAGTTCTTTGTTGGTTGCATTAACAAGTATATAGATTTAATTTTTTTTTTTTATATTGAACTGTATATATTCTCAATCCATTTTTCTTGTTTTAACTCTATATGGTTGATGTTGGATGACTATATTGGGTGTGTTAATTTGTACATATCCAAGTTTAACTGTAGCTTATAAAGTTAAAATGCTTGATATTATTCATATTTGCACAAAGCACTAGCATGAGCATGATATCTTGAAGACTCCATCAAAGATAAGATGTTGAACACAACATATATGCACTGTATATGGCTTGATTGAACCCTATAATCTTATCCGAGAGCCAGTCTTTAATTTCTTACATGAGTTAACATATAATTGTCCGCCCATTCAATGATCATTATTGTATGAATATGTGCTTATACAAATATTATGATCCTTGAATTGTCCAGTGTGGATAGTTCGAGAACTGATATTGCTTTTTATTGGTTTTATATATACTATTTTTTTGTTAGTTTTCATGTCTAAACTACTTTGGTAGTTGGATTGACATGAAAATTAATATAAAATAAACGTATATAGGGAAAAGTACGGGGAAATGCTGCCAAATTTTCAACTAATATAGACACTACATATATATGACAAATAAAAAGTAATATCAGTTCTTGAATGGGTTAGGAAACTTTAGAGTTAGCAAAGTTAGATAGAGACTGAAAACAAAATAAGGATAAGTGTCCAAACGCTACTAGACGAATTGATATTGGTGTCGGTTTGTTTTTGAGCGATTGCGTCTGTTTTTAAAAAAACGACGCAAAATTTTCAAAAAAATATACGAAAACCAACGCAGACATTTAATATATAGCGTCAGTTGTTACAAAAACCGACACTATATATTAACTATAGCGTCAGTTTTTACAAAAATTGACAAAATTTCCTTTATATATATTACGCCACGAATTTTTTCCCTCTTTCTTCCTGCGCACGAACACTAGTCCTCTCCCTCTCCAAACCCTAGCTAGCTTTGCCCCTCTTATTCTAGCTCTCCCTCTCCCTCTCCAAGCATGTGCATTGCCGCGCCCCTCAGTCTTACACTTGCTGCAGTTGCCGTCGCTGTCGCCGTCGCCTTCGCACCATATAAACCCTAGCTTGCTCACCCTAGCCAAAGTGAGTGTCTCTCTCTCTTCTTGTAGTGTAAATGAGTTGCATTGCTATCACTTACCATAGTTTTTGGGTTGTACATGCTTGAATACATTTTCTAACGAGTTAGAGTCGTTTTTGTTTTTTACCGTTAACTTGAAACCCATATTTGAAGGTGTTAGAAATTTCAGAATGCAATGATTTTTTGTAGGGGTGATCTATATGGTAAAGAGATCACCCTAAAAAGAAATTCAAATCATTCTGATATTCATAACATGGTTTACAGGTTGAAGAATTATGGTCTGTCTATTTTATACCGTTAACTTGAAACCCATATTTGATGGTGTTAGAAATTTCAGAATGCACTGATGTTTTGTAGGGGTGATCTATATGGTGAGGAGATTACCCTCAAAAAAATTCAAAACATTCTGATATTCATAGACTGCTTTACAGGTTGAAGAATTATGGTTTGTCTATATTTTATCGTTAACTTGAAACCCACATTTAATGGTGTTAGAAATTTTAGAATGTGCTGATTTTTTGTAGGGGTGATCTATATGGTGAGGCGATCACCCTTAGAAAAATTCAAATCATTCCGATATTCATAGACTGGTTTAGAAGTTGAAGAAGTATGGACCATTGATTTTTACTATGTAATTTGAAAACCACATTTAGCTGGTTTAGAAATTTCAGAATCAGCTGATTTTTTGTTGGGGTTATCTTTTTGGTGAGAAGATCATCCTCACAAAAAATCAGCCATTGATTCATCCTCTATGAGGGTACACCAAGGTGTTGGTCAGTGGAACCCAACCCATGATAAGGGTCGGGCTCCGTTGACAGGTCTAAAATGACAGGTATCTGTACAGGGACACGATATAAGCCACGTGGCACACTCTTGCAGGACTCTGACCATATGGATGTTTGGCCTATCCCATGGTGGACCTACAAACCAAAAGTAAACCTGATTAGTGACTTATAGGCTTTGGATTGGACTTATTTTCATGGGCTGATCTCAACTGTGGGAATTTCAACAGTATTTGAGGTACAAAGATCCAACACTTATAAATCACTAACAGGCTGAACTAACTAAACCCAATCACAAGGTAGGAAAGAAATGAGAACAGTTATGTACTTTGGTTAAATCCTTGGAGAACTACTCAATAGACATGCAGCAATGTTAGCATATTGGAAACATAATTTAACTGTATATGAAGTGCTTTACTTAGAGCACACTTGTCTACCATTAGAAAAGATGAGAATTTTTCGAAGTGAGATATTTTCTTCTATAAGAACATAGTTCTAGAGTATCCAAATTTTTGTTTGACGTGTGAATGATTAACATGTACCATTCACAATCAATTTCTTTTGTTATATTGAACCTGATTAATGTTTAACCCGATTAGTGAATGTTTACTTTAATTTCTTTTGTTATATTGAACTATATATATTCTCAATCAATTTTTCTAATTTTAACTCTATATAGTTGATGTTGGATGACTACATTGGGTATGTTAATTTGTACATATTCAAGTTTATATAGTTGTAGCTTATAAAGTTAAAATGTTTGATATTAATTCACATTTGCACAAAGCACTAGTATAAATATGAGATCTTGAAGACTCCATCAAGGATAAGAGGTTGCACACAGCATATATGTACTGTATATGGCCTGATTGAACCCTATAATCTTATCCGAGATCCAGTCTTTAATTTTTTACATGAGTTAACATAGAATCGCGCGCCCGTTCAAGGATCATTATTTGTATGAATGTGAGCTTATACAAATATTTTGATCATTGAATTGTCCAGTGTGGACAGTTTGAGAACTGATATTATTTCTTATTTGTCATATATATGTAGTTTCCGTATTAGTTTAAAATTTTATACTATTTCCCCAAATCTTCTTCTTATATACTATTCTTTGTTGATTTTCATGTCTCAACTACTTTGGTAGTTTGATTGACATGAAAATTAACAAAAAATAAACGTATATAGGGAGAAGTGCGAGGAAATGTTGTCAAATCTTAAACTAATATGAACACTACATATATATGATAAATAAGAAGCAATATCAGTTCTTGAATGGGTTAGGGAACTTTAGAGTTAGCAAAGTTAGATAGAGACTGGAAACAAATAAGGATAAGTGTCCAAACACATGCATATTGATCTTTATCTCAAGTTGTTTCGATGTGCACGATATATTTCAGAAAATCGTGCAATACGTCCAAGGTCCAACATAATGGATAAATCTTGGATGATCAAGGATAGAAGATCATAGGAATATAGTAACGGGGTTGATCGATTTCTTAAATTTGTCAAAGATAATGCGAGTGACCCCAATTCTATACGATGTCCATGTAAAAAATGTGGGAATCTCGCTAAACATACTCTTAAAGAGATAAAATGATATTTATTTTTTAATGGTATCGATCAAAATTATAAGTCGTGGGTCTGGCATGGAGAACAAGTTCTGAGTGGGCAGAGTCAAGTGTTAATGTAGAAGATTTCATCTATCAAGAGATGTGAGGGATTGCTCTAGACGATGCTATCGATGTAGTAGAAATGGTTCAAGACGCATACGATGACGTTACGAGTGATTCTAAAATATTTAAAAAATTACTTGAAGATGCCGAGAAGCCCTTATATCCAGGTTGCTCAAAATTTACAAAATTATCGGCATTTGTCAGATTGTGGAACTTAAAAGGTAAGAATGGGAGGTCTGACAAAGGTTTTTCAGAGCTATTACAATTTTTGGGAGACATGCTCCTAAACGATAATGAACTTCTATTATCCATCCATTAGGCAAAGAAGACATTGTTTGCATTGAGAATGTCATACGAGAAGATCTATGCATGTCCCAATAATTGCATACTCTATAGAAATGAGTACAAAGATGCAACGACATGTCCCATTTGTGGAATGTCAAGATGGAAGATAAACAAGAATAAGATGAAGAAATGTGGTATTTTTCACTTATCCCGAGGTTCTAAAGGATGTTTCATTCCGAATAGACAGCAAAAGACTTGACATTGCATTATCATGAAAGAGTAGAAGTTGATGGTCAAATGCGTCATCCAGCAGACTCCCCAACATAAAAGTTAGTAGACGACAGGTATTCGAAGTTTGTTGAAGAACCAAGAAATCTTCGAGTATTTCAATGGATAGAATAAATCCACATAGTATGCAATCCAGCAGACATAGTTGTTGGCCGGTCTTAATGGTAATCTACAACCTTCCACCTTGGTTGTGCATGGAGAGAAAATTTATGATGTTGACAATGTTAATATCAGGTCCAAAATAGCCTGGCAACGACATTTATGTTTACTTAGCACCATTGATTGAGGATCTGAAAATTCTATGAGAGGAAGGCATTAAAGTGTATGATGCATATCGACATAAATCATTTACGTTATACGTTGTGTTGTTATGGACAATCAATGATTTTCCTGCATATGGCATCTTGTGTGGTTGCACCGTCAATGGATATTATGCTTGTCCAATATGTGGCGAAGAGACCCATTCTCATAGACTCAAACATGGAAAGAATAATATATATAAAGGTTACAGAAGATTTCTTCTAGTGAATCATCCATACCGAAAATAAAAGAAGGCGTTTGATGGTACACAAGAGTTTAGGTCGGCTCCAAAACCTTTAAGTGGAGAGCAAATACTAAGAAAGGTAGAAGGGATCAAATACGCAAGGAAAAAAAAGAAGATAAGTCTCAAGAAGTCAAGAAAATCAAAGCGACTGCGAGAGGAAGACATTATGGATGAGCCGGTTGGATCCTCAAATTGTTGGAAGAAGAAGTCGATATTCTTTGAGCTTGAATATTTAAAATTTTTGCATGTCCGACATAATTTGGATGTTATGCACATTGAGAAGATTGTGTGCGAGAGCATTGTTGGGACATTACTGAATATACCAGGAAAAATAAAAGATGGTATTAATTCTCGGTTGGACCTTTTAGATATGGGTTTGAGGAAGCAGTTAGAACCTCAGGTTAGAGGGACAAAAAAGTATTTGCCTCTAGCGTGTTATACATTATCTAAGGACGAGAAGAGGATATTCTGCAAAACATTGCATACACTCAAAGTCCCAGAAGGATACTCTTCAAATTTCAGAAACTGTCTCAATTGAAGATTTGAAGTTGTATGGTCTTAAGTCTCATGACTGTCATATATTGATGCAACAACTGCTGCCAGTGGCAATACGTTCATTGTTGCCAAAACCGGTGAGAGTGGCTATCAGTAAATTCTATTTCTTCTTTAATGCTCTCTGCAGTAAAGTAGTAGATGTGGCAAGATTAATTGATATACAAGATAATCTTGCACTTACACTGTGTTCATTTGAAAGGTACTTTCCACCATTGTTCTTCGACATAATGGTTCATCTAACGGTGAGCCAGTGCGCTTTCGTGGATGTATCCTTTCGAAAGGTATATTCTGCAAAACTATACACTTCTATTTTATCATTTGCCAAAATCGGTTAGTGTCATTGATATGGTTCTTTTCATATTTATTATAAGTTCATGAAGGTATTAAAAGGTCATGTACGCAATCGAAATCGTCTAGAAGGCTACATTGCTAAATGTTATATTGCAGAAGAAGCAATTGAGTTTTGCATAGAACACTTATTTAATTTAGATGCAATTGGGATTTCCTTTCATAGAAATAAGGTAACAGGTAGTACTGAATATGAGAAGCTGCTCTTTGATGGCAAGCCTTTGCCAGGTGGCAATGTCGTCTAAGTTGATAATGAGTCTTGGGAGCAGGCACATCATTATGTGTTGGAAAACGTGAATGATGTTCAACCTTACATCACGTAACGGCATTTTGTTCTCCCTTTTCAGTTAATTAATTTTTGTTCCGTTGCTTAAGGACTGCATTTTAACTCTATGTTATTTCATTTTTACCTTAACAGTGAGCATATGTTTTACCTCAAAGCAAATTATCGCCATCAATCAAAAAATCAAAAGTGGTTACAAATGGAATACAACAACACTTTTATATCCTGGATACGACAAAGGGTATCATAATTTATTGATGTTTGTATTTCTTTGTAAGTCATAAATAAATATGTCTAACCATTTAGAACTTTATTGGTTGAAAATGAATTAGGCAGTCAAAATAACATCTCGCACACGTTGAGGTGGATAGCATAAAGACCTAATCGTAATGTAATCAAATGTCATGGCTAAATTATTAATGGTTGTCGTTATCACACTTCAAATCGGGATAATTCACGTGTGAACCAGAACAACGGAGTGAGCATAATGGCCGAAGTACTTCAAATCGCAAGCGCAAAGGATAAGAATCCGATCATTGGAAAGATATGTTTTTACGGTGTTATTAATGAGATTTGGCTGCTTGATTAACACATGTTCAAGATTCTGTTATTTAAATGTGATTGGGTTAACAGCAAGAATGACATAAAAAAGGATGAGCTTGGTTTCACATCAGTTGAGCTTGGTAAAATAGGCCACAAATCGGATTCTTTTATTTTGGCTTTCCAGGTAAAACAAGTTTTTTACGTAAAAGACCAACTTGATCCTAAAATGTCAATTGTTCTCTCAACTCCTACGAGAGAGTATCCTGAAAATGACTATTATGATGAGTTCATTGATGTTTGTAATGAACATCAACCTGTTACTCGTGTATTACCAACTCATGATGACATTGAAGAGTCTAAGGAGTCTTATGTGCGACATGATCATTCTGAAAGAATTTGGATTGATATTAGAAATTCATAATTAATTTTTTGTAATTGTGGGATAAGGGTAAGGATGGATGTCCCCCCCTCATGTATTTGAGGATTTTTATTAATGAAAATACATTTTGCCTTTTTATATATATTTGTTCTTTATATTTGCCTTTTCATATCTTTGTTCTTTCATGTGCTAACTTCTTTACATTGACTTGATTTATTATTATACTAACTATTCAATTATTTTCTAGTATGGAACCGTAAACAGGTCATGTATCTAAAAAAAAAGAAAAGCCGAGGCGCAACAAAGTTAGATCAATTATTGAAGTCAAGTGAGAAGCTAGTAGTTAAATACAATGAAGATGGGGTACCCCGATAAGAGATAGTTAAGCAACTTTGTCCACATATGCTGGTCTGATTGTATGCCAGATGATTCCAATTAGGTATGTAATTTAGAAAGATGTGCCAGTTGAGTTGAAAGAAAAATGTTGGACATGTGTTCAGGTAAAAATTCAAATTAGTTATAAATGATGTTTCAAAATCTTACTTTGTCATCTTATGTAATTGACTCTTAATTAACTTGCAAGAGCATTTTATGTTGGACCAAAAAAGCAAATGCCATACATTGTCCCTTATCAGTACCAGATGAAGGGATTTTAAGACCAAGTTAAATTCAAATCATATCATTCCTCATTTGGCAGAGCCGAAGCTTCTAAATCTCAAGCCGCTTAAGTACGATTACATTGATCAAGCAGATTCGGAAGCTTTTGTGGCTGCAAAAATATCAGAAGAGGGGTTGGCTTATCGTGAAGTCCAAAAGAAAGGCGATCAATGAATAAATATAACCATCACCTCGGTAGAAAGTCTTATGCCAATCTGGCTGAGGAGTTGGTAAGTTTTTATTGTAATTATAGAATTGTTGTAATTGTAGAATTTCTAAATATAAAGCACTAATGTAAATTATTTATTTTATAACAGAAACAGTCCAGTCACTCCGAAGAGGTGGATCAAAATGAGTTATGAAAGAAAGCTTGTCAGAATAATATTGGAGAGTATATCGACGATGCCTTAAGGGAAACGGCTGACAGAATTATAAGTTGCCTCATTATAATTGACTTATTTGAACCTCATGAATTATATAAAAAATTATTAGAATTAATGCCATTTTATTTTTATAGGATGAGTTAAGAAGACAAGTTGAGGAGGGGTCCTTATCTATTGAGGGAAGTAATTGACAATGGCATTAAGGACCCAAGAGCATCCGGGTAGGGTCAGGGGTATGGGGCATTTTGTTACCCTTTTAAAATACTTCCAGATCCCCAAGCGTGAAAATAAAGCACACATGGCTCATCTAGAATAGAATCAAGTACAGATGATGTCGCAGATACATAGCTATGCATCACAATTAGAGAGCCTGGCTCAGATGATAAAGGCAATGTAGGCATAGATCGAGCAGCTAACGCAGTCGTAACATATGCCATCGCAATATATCCCATCGTCAGGATCTAAGAAAGTAGCCTCATGTGGTCGTCCCATCCCGGGTGATGGTATATCGCAATCACGGCATTAGAGGAGTAGGGATGAGATGCCACTACCAAGCCCTAGCGAAAAGAGTGAAAAGGTACATACTGTGAACCTAAATTTATTTTATTCAATTCATTTCAATTATCTTATTAAGTTTTTAACTTTTTTTATTATAGGAAAAGTCATGTAGGCTGGCAATACATACCCCAAACAACATTGTTGTTGAGGGGGTCATTTTGGATAGTACAACTAGCCAAATTATGCACTTTCTCCCATTAGGACTTGATTGTTTTCGTGTGTCAATGAAAGTACCCATAGTGTCGGATGCCGAACTCCCGTATCAAGTTCTTGATGTGTTTATTACGATGAGAGATGCAGTTGGGAGCATCATGGCATGGCCTAGAGTATGGGGGGTGTTCACAAACGCTGATCATGTAAACATCTATCAATCTTTTTATATTTTCTATTTCATTTAATATATTCATATATTGATTATAACTCTAATTTAGATTATAGGTATAAGAGAATAAAAGTGATGATAATTTTACTATCATCAAAGAATTTTATGATAATCTGCGTGCACACGACCCATCTTTTTTTTTAATTTCGCATCCACATTCACCAAATGTTAATTGAAAAACATTTGCTTCGTAATATTACATTGGTTAGTGCACAAGCCATCAGTGCATCTATGAGGGATGAACAGTTTGTGCCATATATTGTTAATATATTTCTAACTACATACACTGAAGGAAAGACTTTGTTTATTTTCTTAAACATTGAGTAATGTGGTATTTTCGGTTGTCATTGAATTTGATAATTAATTAATAATTTATTGAATGTCTTACTAATAACTTGATTGTTGTTTATATATATGGAACATTGGATATTGATTATCATCGACAATATGTCAATGACAATCTATTACTTTGACTCATTAAATAATTTAATTAATCAAAATTTGAAATGCAGTATCAAATGGTAAGTTAATCTTATATTAGTAAATTAAGTAATATTTATACATGTAGTAAAGAATAATTGAATTGTTTCAATTACTTTCTTGCAGTGCTTTCAAAGTATTCGAAAAAGACATTTTGGGCCACTCATTGAGGAAGAAGGAACCAACATGGAGGGTAGTTGCGGTAATTAAAATCTACGTACCAGTACTTGTAATTTTTTATTGATCGAAAGTTTATTTTTTTGGTTAATTAACGAATTACATGCTTGTGCGTAGTGCCTAAAACAACAAGATATAAAATCTTGTGGATTTTTTGTTATGAGGTACATGTGAGACCTCATTACCGATTATGATGAGACAATTAAATATTTAGTAAGCCATTTATTCTTTTACGTGTTCTTGATGCATGTGTACGTCTTAATAAGTAAAATTAATTTATTAATTATCTCTACCTATTTTTCTAATTAATTAGGTCAACCTTATGAAATCAAAAGTTAAATACACAATAGAAGAACTTACGGAATGTAGAGTTGAGTAGATTGAGCTCTTCAAAGAGAATTTTGGAGGTATATATATCGATCGTTTGCCATCATTTCTTTTTTCTTTAAGCTAATGAATGTGCATTTTTTGGCTCTAGCTAATTATTTTCTTTGGTTTTTTTTAATATTATTGCAGACGATTAGCTATTTTACTGAGAAATTAAGGTATATATCTTCTTCTAAATCTGTATAATTTTCTCTATTATAAGTCTGAAATTTATTTTCCATCGAAATACATGATTGAAATATGTATTTAGTTGCAATAATTAATCGATCAGTCTTATTTGGTATTATCTCTATAACTTATTCTATCTAGCTAGTTGTTAGATTTAAACATGCATGTTTTTTCGGTACTTCATCCAATATTAATTATATATATAGTAGTGTAAATAATAATATAGTTTAATTGTAGTACTTATTAATTTATGACTAATTCTAGTTGTTGGATTCAAGCATATTTTTTGGGTATATATATAATTGACTCTGTCTAGAGCTACACCAATTTCTTACATCTAGTTCTCTTACACGCGGTGCTAAAGCTCATATGGAGATCACACTGGACATTGTGTAGTTGTTGTAGTTGTTTAGTTTTACAACTACACAATGTGTTGTAGTTTTATTCAGGAACGACATTGGGTCCCATTTTCGGGTGTAAAAATGTAACGCCCCGAGTTCGGACCACATGAATCACGAGGTGTTAGCCACGTGTCTTGAATCTAAGGCACACAAAGCATACTTGTCACGCCTCGAATCCGGATACCCAGATACGATCCAAAAATTTGTAGATCGATCCGTACCCGAACCTAGAGGTGATCCATAAATGTCCTCTAGTGGTCCAATTAGGTCAATTAGACTACTAAGGTTCATTCGAAAACCAACTAAGTAAAAAAAAGTCTAGATGTAGAAAATAAATAATTTAAATAATTTATAATTCAAATAATTCAATCAATCAACTAAATGTGGAGAGAAGGAGGTGAGAACATGCTCTCAATCAAAGGCTTACATGCCCGTGAAAATAAATAAATAATGTTATAAAATAATCAAATACAGCTTTATAAAGTGTGAGATCGACTCTTAAATCCTCGTCGATCTCTTCAAGTACACCGGAGTCTTCTTTCTCAAAATCATCTCACGTATCCAACTCCTCAAAATTTGAAAATAGTATCGGTGTAGCATCGTGAGCCAATGCCCAGTAATACAACAATGTGCATGGTATAATGTCATACTATACAAGTTTTTAACCAAGGTATGTATCTTAAACATATAATAAGGATGATATGAATATGAGGATGAATGCAAGTGAGTACGGGATGCCAATGCAACTAGTACACATAACCACATAGGGTCTCCATCTCCTTCCCACACTGGGATCGGTCTCATCGACCCATCTGCAGGATATAATAACGTTTGGGGCCTTTCACCCTAGGGTACCGAACCCTGATTAATTGATAAAACCAATATAAACGTATATAATATACTTCAACCCTATTCCCTTATGCACCTTTTATATGAACTGACGTGATGATCATGGTATGACAATAAGATGGTGCTAGGGTTACATGGCATATGCACACATGTATTTAACATTTAAATAAAAATATAAAATAAACGCATGATCATCAAGAATAATGGGTACGAACTAGGGTTAAACAACATGAATAACATGTAAATAATCACCAAAGATTACGATCAACATCGATGAACAATATAAGTGAAAATCGCAAGAGAATTCAACATACCATGGCCGAACCCTATGAGGGATCCATGACACAAGGTCGAACCCTAAAGAGGGATCCAAGACACTTGGCCGAGCCCTATGAGAGATCGAAGACACATTGGTAGGATCCTCATGCATACAAGTATAGGTCAAATCATCTAGGGTTTAGTCAAACAAAAAGGACTAAACCCTTTTATAGTCAATAATCATTATCGAATCACTAAGGGTTCCCAAAGCCATTAATCATCCAAAATCCAAGAAATAGGTAGTTCACAGAAAATATGATTTCTTGTAAAAATCATAACTAAATAAATATAAATTAAAAAAATACAAACTCAATAGATTTGAAGACTATATTCATTGAGATTTTTATGAAAAATAAATTTAAAAATATTTATTTATAAAATCGAAGTCAAAATTCTTAAAGAAGTAGAATGCACAGAATCTAAAATTCTGGGTTTTATAAAAAATGTCAGTATCTTAAAAAAATTATAATTAAATAAATACATATCCTAAAAATATAAAATCAATGGATCTATAAAATAGATTTACATAGGTTTATAGAAAAAATAAATAAAAAAATATTTAGTTTTAAAATATATGTGTAAATCCTTAATCAATTTGACCGTACAGAATCTAAAATTTTGGATTTTATAAAAAAATTCAGCACATTAGAAAAAATATAACTAAATAAATAAAAATTAGAAAAATACAAACTCAATGAATTTGAAAACTAGATTCATAGAGATATCTAAAAACAATAATTAGAAAAATATTATAGATCAAAATCTTTAATGAACTGGACCATATGGAATCTGGAATTTTAGATTTTATAGAAAAGTCCAATACCTTTGAAAAATCATACCTTAATAAATAAAAATCTGAAAAATATAAACTCAATAGATTTAGAAAATAAATTCATAGAGGTGTCTATGAAAAATTAATTATAAAAATATTCAGATTTAAAATATAGATCAAAATCTTTAATTAAATAGATCGTACAGAATCTAAAATTTTGGGTTGTGAAGAAAATGATAATACCTTAACTATTTTCAAAGTAGATTCATAGAGGGTTTTAAGAAAAATAATTAGAAAAATATTTAAGTCCTAAAAGTATCACAAAAATTATAAAGAAATTGATATCTGTTATAGGTACCAAATAAGTCATGGCCAAACCTATCATGGTGGCACCAAACAATAATCAATTCAAGAAAAATACACTAAATCATGCCCAAAGTAATTTATAATGAAGATCTATTATTATATAATGAAAGAAAAATAATAACTTGAAGAAGAACAAGCATAGAATGGATAAAGCACACTTATCTTAAGGTTTCTTAAACTTTAATGGAAATTGAAAGTTTCTTTAAATTTGAAAGTCGTCGGATCGTCATCTCCTCGGAGTATGTTCTTCTATTTGGAGTTTCCGTCAATTCTCCCTTCTCGCTCGAGTGCGATCGGTACCCGGATGAAGGTTTAATGGAGATTTCTCTATTCTTTAATAGAGTTTGGTTTGTGAAAACTTTCAAAGCTTTAGAGTTTTCATAAATAAGTTTAGGGAAGGATTAGGATTTCTATTTTAGTGAAATTCGTAACTATCAAATGGATGACTTTTTCAACCCTCAAAAACTTATATTTTACATTACTAATGGGTTAGAAATGGGCTCAAGGCCTATATACATCAACTAGGCTTCATCGAAGATTATTATTAAGCCCAAAAAGGCTCTAGATTAGCCATACAGGCCCACCCAACAATTATAACACAAATAATCATGCATAAATCACATAGATAACCTAAGTCTACAAAATATATAAAAAAAAAAGTCAAAGTATCGAAAAAGTGTCAAGATGGCATCGGAATGACCCGAAAAATAATTCAAGGGTCCAGTACTCAAGAAAGGTTCTAAATTTCACAGGTAAGTTGTAAAGGGTAAAATAAGAATATTTTTGGTGTCTCGGGCCTACAAAATAATTTTTTTATAAAAGTTCTGAAATGTTAGTTGTGGTAAGAAAAAGTCCCCTACAAGTTGTAGTTCATTATTCTTAGCAAGAATTCAGCCCTAAAAAGTGAGTTTAAAAAATAGCAAGTTTTCAAAGTTGTCAGAATAAAACCAAATTAAATACACGTACTCAAGCATGATATTAAACTATAAAAATAATAATAGAAGTTTGAAAAAGTTTCAAGTTTTCATTATTAGGTGAATTTACCATAATACCCTAGAACGAAAGTTCAGGGTATTACAATACTCCCTCTCACGTCTAATTTAAGTTATAAATTTTAGGAGATTTTTTTATCTAATACGGAAGTGCGGACCTACTCGACATTAGACAGTAGAGATGAAGTGTGAAGTTAATGATATATACTTCTAAACAAGAATCTAAATATAAATACATATTCAATCATGAGTTCATAACCTGAAATCTGCTTCACTGCAACTAAACATCACTTCAAAACAAGCCTGAATAAGTCCATAGGTTCTTCTCTGCAAGAGAACTGGGGGGTGTGAGTTTTTTTGAAAAAGCTCGCAGGTAACCAAGTATCCTTAAAACAATCATCATAAATACAAAATAATATAATAACAAAATATATTTTATTTTGAAATAAACAAAAGTGCAAGAACGAAAATTCAAGCTAAACAATTTTACTTAATAATAAATGACAGAATTTAAAACATATTAATAAAATTAGAAATCAAATAGCATTTAAACATTATATCAATAATATCTATATCTCACCCATCACCAACTAATAACAACATAAGGCGGGTAGTTTATTCATCTTAGAGTGAAGAGGTCACGACTAGTATCAGTCCTATCTAGCAATCGTTTCTTTAGTCTCAATACTTAATTAGTGTGGAACCCCACCGTTGGTATCCTGATTTGCGGTTGAACGGATATTTGCCGTTGCATGTGAAGAGTACACTACAAGCCCGTGAATTTAGGCTCAGGAGAAGGCCTTTGACCACGACACTAAATACACAGGTCAAAAGAACAATGATGGTCAATCGTTCGACGTCTGCAGACATTTCAAGGATCCTTACTCTATCCAGGGATCGGCAAACCGGACCCCTCACGTCTATCGGCATGTAATGTAAACCTCTATCAGATCTAGACTTTCAAGACGTATCACTACAAAGATGGTAATCTAGAAAAGAGAAATAGAATTTCCTGGATTTGAATAATGATTCAAGTCGCAAAGATAGCCCACATGACCTAAGAGATAAAAATCATTATTCATATCTTAGAACAATTCATCACCTCCAGAAAATAGCATAAAACTATTCTTACAGGAGTTCAATTGATCCTTTTCCAGATCACCTAGTGATATATTATATAATATAAATAATAATTAATGATTTTTAATCAACATAACTTTCTTTCTCTTTCGGAAAAACCTTTGCATATAAATATGTGTACTGAATTCCCCTGTCACATCTTATATGTTCCATCGTCTTGGGACTAGCTTCTATCATACTGATTATTACGCGTTGAAGCTCATGTGACACACATCATCCAAAACATATATCACGGGCGGTCTATCACCATTACCCGCTCTATCTATAATCAGGTTCTAAGTCCCGGGCGGTCTAACACCATCACCCGTTAACTAAGTTCTAAGTCTCGGGTGGTCTATCACCATCACCCGCTAATTTTGGAATTTCACACACCACATACTTCAATCAATTGGGAACTCACGTCCCATATTCACTCAAATCCATGTCAAACCACGTACAATCACTCTTTTCTTTCATTAAATGAAATAGAGAGCGTTGTTTCGATAAAAATCTCCCATAATACTTTTGACTTTTGAAAATTCCCCTTCCAAAAACTCAATAGTGAGAAATTCTAAGTTTTAGAAAATAATTAGATTTTTTAACTTAATTCGTAAATCAGATCATATAATAATATGCATAAATTTGCAAGATTTCAAAATAAATATTAAACAATTATTAAGAGGATAAGAAGCCACCCACCTTACAACACTAATCCAAAAGGTCTTGCACAAGATACACGTTTGGCTTGCTCTTTCGCTAGTTCAAACACAACATCAATGACTCGAAGGTCTTCCAAAATAGCTCTGTTGTTTCAAATCTTAGTCTATGCTTTTATCCTTGTGCAGTTCCTACTTCATGATTAATGACAAAATACAAAGAAGAGATAAAATTCAATTAAAGTAGAAGATTAAACCCTAAGTTCACTATATGTCTACTAAAATGAATAAAAACCTAATACTTAGACTAAAACAAAACCCTAAAATCAAACTAGATGAAACTTATATAGTCTTACTCAATTCAAGGATATTAATTTAGGTCAAATAAGATTTATATTGAACATTGTTCCAGTCTAAGCAACTAATCAACATGGGTCAAGTCTATTCAACTAATCAGTTGATTAATTAATCCATTTAGTTCTATCTTAGTCCGATTGGTCAGCTAATCAACATAGTCAACTTTAGTTAAACTGGTTAACTAATCAGTCTGGTCCAATCTAGTCAAAATGGTCAACTAAGAACTCTGTCAACTTAGTAGACTGGTTAGACTAGTCATTATAATCAACCCAAGTCAAACTAGTCAACTAATATAGTCAAACGTAGTAAAAACTAGTTAACTAATAATCAACCTAGTCCACCCTAGTCAAACTAGTCAACTAAGAACTTTTGTTAAACTAGTAGACTGATTAGACTAGTCATTATAGTCAGCCGAAGTCCAACTAGTCAACTAGTCAATAAGGTCAGCCTAATCAAACTGGTAAAACTAATTGATTTGTTATCTAATCAAACTAGTTAAACTAGTCAACCCAAGTTAGATAGTTACTTAGGCTTAGTTATTGCAATCGAGTTTCATTAAGATTATTCAAAATAGGTTAAGGGCAACTCAAGTAAGGTAGTTGTAGCTAACCCTAGTCAATATAACTAAGTTGAGTTGAATTTAGTCAACTAAATTTAGTCAATCTAAGTCAAAAGAGGTCGATCTGCCTATTATGGCCAAACCTAGTCCATTCTAATTAGGTCTATTAAAATTAGGTCCAATCTAGTCAAACTCGGGTTAAGTCTAATCAACTCAGATCAACACTAGTCAACTAAGGGTCGAAATTTATCAATTGGTCAACCAAAGTCATAATAAGTCAAGAATATAAAAAAAATTAATAATGTCAAAATGGGTCAGGAATGTCAAATGGTAAATATTTGTCAAAGCTATTAAGTGACCTTTGTTGATCAAACTAATAAAATATACTTTATTATAGTGAGTTACAAGTCAAAATGTCGTTAGAGTTACTAAAAAGATCAGATTTATCCTAAGGTTGTCAAAATGGGCCAACATTATGGACTGCCCAGCCGTTAAACTAAGGTGGGCCTTACTTATAGTCCATGGCTATTTTTTTTTATTACTTCAATCTCATGTCTGAAAGTGAACCTAAAACAGAGCAGCACTCTTTCGTAACATCACAGCCATGGCTGGCACAAATCTAGCCACTTGGAACCCATAAAAGAAATTTCCTCTTCCCCTCCTACCACCTATCCTTGATAAGATCGAATCCCATTGGTGATTTCAATCCAAAACATCAAGATTCCCGGCCTGTAACAGTCCAAAAAAATTAGCTTTTCACTCAGCTATATACGCCTCCCAAACCTGAAATTTCTTGCCTCACCTTTTCTACATAGAGAGGGTGAAAACACAGCTAGAATGGACCCTAGATTTTCTACCCTTTTTGTGAGAAAAATCCGTTTGAAAAGAAGGTTTTAATGAAGGAGAAAAATGTCCCAAGACAAAGCTCCAAATCAAACCTGAATATAGCCATTAATGGCCGTCCAAAACCACCCAAAACCCTCTCTTATAATCTCCCAAAATGCACCCCAAATGACCTTGTTATACCTCAAAACCAGTCTGAAAATTTACCCAAAAGGAGTTGTAATTATACTCCGTTTTGGACTGTAATAGACTGAAATTATTCTCTGATTTAACAGTCCATGAAACAACCATAAACCCCATGCTTTCTTCTTAAAAAAAACAACCCAAAAATAAGGTCTTATTGTCACACAAAATCTTCAAAAAGAACAGTCCAAACTTCAATGAAAATAATGTCCTAACAATCCATTATATTTTCAATCTAAAAATAGCATATGCATATTGATGAAAAACATAAAGAAGAACCCAGAAAAATATAAGAAGGAAGAAAGGAGAATACTTAGATCTCAAGAACTCCCAAAATCATCAATGGTGGTTTCATCTTCAACTCCTCAAAGAATTTCTTCCAAAAAGCTTCAACGTGGGCAGGTGTTTTGTTAATGGAAAGAGATTTTAAAATGGAAAATCAATTTTTTTTTTTTTTTTATTAAGAAAAAGGGCACAATGGTAATTTCCCTTGCAAAGAGACACTTGTCTCTTGCATACGTCCAATTTTTAACAGGTTGCAACAAGAGTTACAAATGTTGCATTTAGGCTCTGCTTGCTACATTGTAAATTAATGCACTTCGCAAATGGATGCAAATGTATTCAGTTACCATGTGTTAGTTTACGATGCATTACTTTACGGTTGCTTGGTAGCAATTGAGAAAAACTCTGTAAACTAATGCATCATTAATGCTCAATGAATTCATTAGCCCAATATAGCTTGGTGTCTATTCCAAAAAACAACATCTTTGTGCGGTATTTCCTCAAACACATTATGTGCTTCTTCCAAACAACTAAATTCTGCTTACATATCAATTACAAAACTACCAATAAACAAATTTGAGCCAAAACCCATCTTCAAGATAGAATCATGAACAATTCCACCCCTCTTGAAATCCGATAAACCCTCACAAGCATTAATAACTGAAGGGAAAGTGAAACTCTTGGGCCATAACTTCAATTTGAGCATTTTTGAGTAGAAACTCAAAGCTTTAGAGAACATCCCATTCTGGGTAAGTGCTCTTATGATGGAATTCCACATAAATTCGTTCTTTGGTTGCGAAACTCAATAGAAAACTGATCGACAGGCGATCTAGTCTCGAAATTGAGCATACTGCTTATGAGTTTACCGTAGAAGAAAATGGATTGGTGGAGTCTAGAAGTGATGATTAGTGAATAAATTTCGTTGAAGAGTTGTTGCAGTAGATAGAGACTTGGAGATCAAAGAAGGGACACAGTGGAGAGAGAAGAGAGACTATTAGTGAACCAAATAGTTTGATTTTCCCAACACCAAAACAACAGTGTTACAGTGGAGAGAGGAGAGAGAGAGGCATTGGAGAAGAGAGAGAGAGAGAGAGAGGAAAAAAAATTTGAGTTCGATTCGTGTGGGGAAGCTCCTGCATTGTGATTCATCATGATTTTCTCTGCATCACAATGCATGTCTTTTAGCTTAGAGTGCAGAGTTGCCTCATTCATTTACGGTAGTCCCCTTTTGCAGTGGGTTACCAAGCACCAAATTTTGTGAGGGACACTGTAAAGGAATGCATTTGCATCCGTTTATAGTGTACCAAGCAGAGCCTTAACTTCAATATAGTGTAACATGGAGCATTGTATTATAGTACATCATGGGATCCGGGTTCAAAAAGTGGGTCTTAGGGACTGAATTTTAATGATCAGTTTGGGCGGATCTCAATATAATGTTTTAAAAAGGATGATATACTTAATTGTCAAGCAAATGACACGTAGATCGATGTAGATCCATTAAAAATAAAGCTAGGGTTTATGATGGACTATGGTATAGGTAAGGACATTGTTCCACAATGAATCTACATGTTTCATTTTCATGATTCGATCGGACGGATGTTTTAGAATGATCAATACAAACATGATTAGGTTTTGGTTGTGATCCCAACACATCGCAAGGTGAATTCAAACAATTATAGTGTTAGGTTTTCTTCTTTTGTTCAAAGCAGAAGTTCGTAGAAGGTCCTACAAATTGAATTTTTTTGACAAATCCAATTGGACATTTTTTTTAAGATGGTACGATAATGGAATATTACTTAGAAACAGTCGAAAAGATGACATGTGAATCGAGGTAGATCTAGTGGAAAGTGAGTCAGAGTTCATTCATTTGATGAACCAAAACCTGCAAAATATATGTATAAAGTGTCAAAACTCTTTGCAATGGGCTAAAAAAATACAAATGATTCATTGATAACTCCAGAAGCTAATGTCTACTCCGAGTTGCAAAAATTAATACGCAGCTTGAGATAATTACTAGCTAAGAGAGCATCTAAAATTCATATTGAACAACAGAAACCTCTCGAGACTTGTACTCACTCTGGGTTGTTACAAAGAAATAGGTGTATATATAGCTTTAAATGCATGTTTGAATAAATGGTTTTTATATTTGGATGTATGGTGGGTTTATACTGCAGGTGGGTTTGGCGACATAACAGAAACAAGTGAGATATTAAAAAAAAAAAAAAACTTTTGGCGTCGATTTTTGGCAAAACCGACGCTATATTAAGTATAGGATATAGCATCGATTTTTCAAATAACTGATGCCAAAAGTACTTATATTTGCGTCGGTTTTGCCAAAAATCGACGCTAAACGTTATATATAGCGTCGATTTTTTGTAAAACCGACGCTATATATAACCATTGGCGTCGGAAAAAAACCGACGCAATTGTTTTAGCTTCACAAGCAATTGCATTAGTTTTTTTGGAACTAAAAACCGACACCAATTATGTATGGTGTATGTGCTTTTTCTAGTAGTGAAACACATGCATATTGGTCTTTATCTCAATTTGTTTCAATGTGCACGATATATTTCAGGAATCGTGCAATACTTGTTAAGGTCCACATAATGGATAAATCATAGATGATCAAGGATAGAAGATCAGGGAATATAGTGATGAGGTTGATCGATTTCTTAAGTTTGGCAAAGACAATGCGAGTGACTTCGATTCTATACGATGTCAATGTAGAAAATGTGTGAGTCTCATTAAACATACTCTTAAAGAGATAAAATGACATTTATTTTTTAATGGTATCGATCATAATTATAAGTCGTGGGTCTAGTATGGAGAACAAGTCTCGAGTGGGGCAGAGTCAAGTATTAATGTAGAAGATTTCATTTATCAAGACATGGGAGGGATAGCTCCAAAAGATGTAGACGATGTAGTAGAAATGGTTTAGTCCGCACACGATGATGTTACGAGTGATCTTGAAATATTTTAAAAATTGCTTGAAGATGCCGAGAAGCCCTATATCCAAGTTGCTCAAAATTTACAAAGTTATCGGCATTGGTCAAACTGTGGAACTTAAAAGGTAGAAATGGGTGGTCTGACAAAGATTTTTCGGAGCTACTACAATAAACGCAAACGGGCGTCAATTTTGTGAAAAATTGATACTAAATATTAGTTTCCGCGTCATTTTTTTTCAAAAATCGACGCCATTTCCTGAGTTACCACGTCGGTTTTCAGTAACGAAAAATCGACGCAAAATCTTTCGCGTCAATTTTTCATAAACGAAAAACCGACACCGTATGTCATTTTTCTAGTAATGACTGTCTTCTTTTCTAAGACTTTGCATAATTAGTTGAGAGACTTGAGGTGGGTTCTCAGGTGGTTCAAACTGGTGTTGGGCTTGCATATCAACCTTCACAAAAGTGAGTATTTCGATGTGGGAGTAGTTGATAATATAAGGGAGTTAGTAGCTTGGGTTGTACAGTTAGGCATTTGCCTGATCCATTACTTAAGAGATTCGATAGAAGATTAGCTTTGTGGAAAAAGAGATATTAATCCAAGTGAAGCAAATTACTCTTATTCAGGCCCTGCTTGGTTCACAACAAATTGAGTGCAACTCACTTGCCATAATTTTGGGATTGCCAGTGATTGGTTGGAGGCGTGCAAATGTATTGTCCTGCAGGTGGATTCCAAGCCCTTGCAAACTCCTTAACAAAATAGATGCAAGCAAGTGCAGCCCAAAAACTGATGCAAGTGGGTGCATTGTATTAACTCAACATATTTTCTTCCAAAAAATATTAATAATAATAATAATAACTGTGATAATTTTTTTATTATTATCTTTTTGTTTATTTTTATTTTATTTTATTTTCTTTATTTGTATCCTAGTTTTCTATTTTTTTTCATATAGGTGTGTGGGGCCGCCTAACCCCAAGCTTTCCCCTCCAAAAAATAATAATAATAAAAAAAAAAAACATGATAACAATAATAATTTTATTGTGTATTTTTTTATTAAATCAAGAAATAAAATAATCCATTGCATTCTTATGCAATGCACTACCGACCAATCAGCTAAACTTCGTTTGCGTCTATTTACAGGCATGAACCACACAGTTGTAAGTGACTTGCATTGTAATGTCGCTACATTTGCACTACAGTGCAAAATGCACCCAAGTGTAGCGAACCAAGCAGGGCCTAAGAGTTCACTCTAGCCTTCCGATCCATGTAATGCCTCTATTTGCGATTTCGACGAGCATGGCTAGTAAGTTGGAAGTATGTGTCTATGTATGTGTTGGTCGCATATATGTGTTGGTTCCTGTATGTACTAGCAGCATACGTGGAATATTTTTGCAATATGTTCATGCATGTGTTGATTGGGCTGGATCATAACCATTCAACTATTGGATATTGGATGGTTAAACATACTTGATATGGTCAAGAAAGAAAAAGTTCCATTGGTCAGATGCTTGCTAGCGTGTGATTGGTGATTTTCAACCTGGAGATCGACCCTTTAGGTCCCACCAAATGAGTAGTAGATGTTTGGCCCATCTCTAGATATCAAAATTCAACCTGATCAGTAACTTTTATCCGTTGGATTAGAGTCTTTTCCATGGTTTATTTTTAGCTGTGGATTTTAAGCATCATTTGGAGTACTCAGATCCAAAGGTTAGAAACCATTAATCAGGAAACCTTGCACAACGGTGAAGATTTCAAGAAAGTTTCAAGGACACTTCGATTGGGATTTGGTGCCGAGCTCTGTGTCCTTGTTGTTTACCTTTTCTAGTGGGCCCAAACCAAAGGTGAAGAGCAAGACTTGCCCGACCACCCTTGGTCAGGTAGCTACAATATAAGCCGCGTGGAAATTTATTAGAGGACACTCGCCATATAGATGTTTGACCAATCTGTAAGTGGACCTACAAACCAAAAATCAGCCTGATTAGTGATTTCAAAACCGTTGGATCTT
The DNA here is from genome assembly GCA_035048495.1 of Euptelea pleiosperma. Taxonomy (NCBI): domain Eukaryota; kingdom Viridiplantae; phylum Streptophyta; class Magnoliopsida; order Ranunculales; family Eupteleaceae; genus Euptelea; species Euptelea pleiosperma. The sequence goes on along the minus strand of CM068550.1, from coordinate 34,650,142 downwards.
TATACAGAAATAATGGTAAATAATGCTCAAATTCCTACGGCTAAGATCAACCAACGAAAATGACTTCAACTAACGCTTAGAAATCACTGATCAGGTTGATTTTGGGTTTGTAGGTCCACCTAGGGATTGGCCAAACATCTATATGGTCAGTGTCCTCTAATAAATCTCCACGTGGCTTATATTGTGAGCGGGTGGTCGGGCAAGTCTTGCTCGAAGGTGAATGTCATTAGTACACAGTAAAGGGTCTGATGGAGAGTGTTGGGGGCCCACTTTCAGTCTTCTCGCTCACTGTATTTTCTTGGCTTCACGCCAAAGCGTGGGAGTCCTCGCATGCGTGAGGGAAGAAGAACGTGTGCCATGGCGTTTTATTTACGGGAATGAACCAAGTGTAAGATGAAACTACATACCGGAAGTTGGGTAGAAACGACCAACTGCCATCCAATGGGCAGAGCAGCTTATCAATTGATCAGTTAGCTAAAAATATTGTGTATTAATCAGACGGCTACACCCTAGGTGCATCAAAGATGGAGGTTCAGGCTCTTAATTAGATTATACAGCAAGGCTGGTCGTCCAATGGTGTTACCACTAATGATACTTAGGGTGTGTTTGGTTGGTGGACCTCTTGGCGAAACGTGTGCGTGTTGGGCTGGGACAGCTGTTTGGGTCAATCCAAGACCCATACCGATGATCATCTTCGGCGTACTTTGCTACCTCTTTCTCCTCTCTCCTCTCTCCTCTCTCATCTCAGATGTAAGATCTGATCTCAAAGTTGATCATCTCTCCTCTCTTATCTCTCATCTCAGATCTGAGATTTGATCTCTAGCTTAAATCTCAGATATAATCTCTCACTCTCCAATCTAATCTAACGAATAGAAGTTAATAATTAATCAGATTGAATTTTGGTATCTAAGTCCAGCTAGCAATGGCCAAACATCCATACGGTTAGTGAACTTTAAGAGTGTGCCACGTGGCTCATAATGTGAGTTGTCATCAACATCTATAATCATTCACGTGCAATGCACGTGCCGCCTCCTAGTGCTTAATAATTCCAATAGGCCGAATGCTATTGGGCTGAAACTTGCCCGAATGAAGAGACGCTGAGCTGGAGAAAAGTGTGAACCACTTTAAGCCCTCAGCTACCACGTATAAGAGAAAATCCCAGGCACCACTCTAAGAATAGCTGTGTAAGTGGACTAAAAAGTATACGGTTGAGGCTATTGACCATTGGATTAAAGAGATCCAGCAGTACACGAGGCAACAACTGCAAATGCATAAAATAGTTAGTTACCTTGTAGACCGTGGATCTCTTGAATACAACGGTCATTGGCCTCCGCCCACATTTTTTGATCCATGGCGTTCTGGCACTTATAGTTAATCAAGTTTGTTTCTAATCAATCTGAGTTTTGGTTTGTAGGTCAACCTAGGGATTGGCCAAACCAAGGTTTAAAGGAGGCCGTTTTAATGGTTCAACGGACTGGGGGCGTTACCGTTAAAACAGATTGCAAGGGCCAGGGGCAAAAATGAAAAAATGGAATTTAACGGAAAAAGTTGCGCTGAAATTCAAATTTTGAAATTTCAAAATTTCAAAAAAAAAGAATTTAATGGAAATTTAATGGCCGTTTTTTTTTCACAAATTTTTTCAGAATTTAATGGCTGTTAAAACGATTTTAAAGGCCGTAAATTCAAAATGTGTTTAAACGGTTTTAACGGAAACGAACTTGGGGTGTTACCATTTAAACGGCAGATATAAAACCATGGGCCAAACATCGATACAGTCAGAGTCCTCTAAGAGTGTGCCAAGTGGTTCATATCAAAGTTTTACTCAATTCAAGGGGTATTTCTCGTAAGGAAAAAGTTGTAACAAGGTATGCCTGAAACTGTTCATTTGCGGAAGCGGCATTTTTGGTAGTCACCACTGCCATCTGGGCCTACTGACCGCTTGGATGTTTATCTCACCCCTTGGTGGATATACATACCAAAAATCACCCTGATTGGTAATCTATAACCATTAGATTTTAACACTTTTTAGCACCATTTTAGGGGTTCTTATAGCCGTTGAATACAACCATATTTTGAGTACTAAAACCAACGACTAAAAATCATTAAACAGGCTGATTTTTTGTATGAATGTTTATTAAAGGGTGGGCTAAACATCCATGCGGCCAGTGAGCCCAGATGGCAGTGGCGACTACCAAAAATGCCGCTTCCGCGAATGAAAAGATCTCAGGTATACCTTGTTACATCGCGACCCTTCTCAGAAACTATAAATTTCGTTGACTGCATGTTGTCAGCTGACTGCCACAAAGTTGGTGACACATGAATTTTTAACCCATATAGTTGTTTCGTCCAGCTTCATTTTGAAAAAGGGAATTTTTGACATACCCCCCCATGTTATCTTTAAAATTTGACATACTCCCCCCACAATTTGAAAAAGCTGACATACCCCCTATGACTCGGTCCACTGTCATTTGACAAGTGTTGACCCGAATTGACTTTCAAATTTTGTATTAAATGGCAAAAATGCCCTTGTCTTCAAGCTTGGAACAAGGGTTTGGGCCAAAACCCAAACCCCAAATCAAACGGCTGTAGGGATGTCCGGCCAAGAGATTCCAATGGGTTGGCCGCCCATCACCGGCGACCAACCCACCGGAGTCTCATGGCCGGCTGGCCACCACTCCGGCAATAATTTTAAACCCAAGGTTAAAAAAAAAAAAAAACACAAAGCATACAATTTTAGTTTTAAATTTTTCATTAACAAAAATGAAAAACATGACAAAGCAATTTATATTTCAAACTTTTGAGATGTAGATTTTGGAAAGATGGGTTCTCTCAATTTTAAAATTTCATTGTACAATAAAATCCAAACCCTTGTTATAAGGTTGAAGACAAGGGCACTTTCGTCTTTTAATAATAAATTAGGTAGTCAACACTGGTCAAATGACAGTGGACCGAGTCATAGGGGGGTATGTCAGCTTTTTCAAATTGTGGGGGGGTATGTCAAATTTTAAAGATAACATGGGGGGTATGTCAAAAATTCCCTTCGAAAAAAAAGCAAAAGCACTGGCTATGTGTCACTGACTTATATAGTAGTAAGCAGCTTCGCTGACAGCCCACAGTGAGCAAGTTTTATCCTCACTGAAAAACATTAGGCATGTCCATATAATTGTGCAGAGTTACCTTTGCATCCAAACACTTTTTCTAAGTAATAACAACTCCATAATCAAGATGGTCTAGAGTTACCTTTGCATCCAAACACTTTTTCTAAGTAATAACCAAGGTTTAAAGGGGACTGCTATAACGGTATAACGGACTGGGGGCGTTACCGTAAAAAAAGGAAAAATAAGGAAAAAATGGCGCTGAAATTCAAATTTAGAATTTTAAAATTTGAATTTCAAAACTTCAAAAACTGAAAAAAAAAACGGAATATAACAGAAAATAACTGAAAATAACGAAAATAATGGCCGTTTTTTTTTTCACAAAATTTTCCAGAAAATAACGGTCGTTCTTTTCGTTATAACGGAAAACAACGACCGTTATTTTCGTTATAACGGCCGTTATTTTCTGGGGGTTTTGACGGTCCATAACGTAACTGGGTAGGTCCGAATCCGTTATAACAGCCGTTTTTTAAACCTTGGTAATAACAACTCCTCAATCAAGATGGAGCATCAATCACATATGGAGAGAATCAAATAAAGCTGCTGAATTTCTTGCTTCTAATTTCTTTTGTATTCTCTTTTCCTTCTTTATATGGGGATCTCCACAAGATTATTCATGATATAATCTTTGTTGATAGCAGTATATCCGGTAGGGACAGGGATCCGCCATTTAAAACCTTGGGCACGCATTCTCCTTCCCTCAAACGTGCGAGCTAGGGCACCCCTCCCATGGGAACCTGTATATGATGCCCCCGGGGAACTTTCTACAAAACGCAATGTGGAGTACTCTTTAGGGCCCACTTACATTATGGATATCTGGTCTACCTCTTGATGAATCTACAGATCAAAATTCAGTAAAATTAGTAATTTATAACCGTTGGATTTAGCATTTTAATTACATTATTTTTGACCGATGCCTTTTTTTTAGGATGCTAAAATATAACTGTTATAAATCATCGATCAAAATGATCTTTGGTATGTAGGCCCACCAAGTGGTAGTCCAAACATCGATAAGGTCAGTAGACCCTAACCTAACGTCCAAATGGCATTTTTGGGAGGGGAAGACTTCAAAATTTGAAGGCGAGGGGCCCGGCAAATATTTTCTCCCTCCCGTGGCGGGAAGCCAAGAAAATGCAGTGAACTAGAATTCTGAAAGGCTGGGCCTCCACCAGTGTCCATCAGTTCCCGTACTGTGGACCGACCAGAATGACCTCCACCTTTGTTTTGGGCCCACAAGGAAAGGTAAAGTGGTAAACAACAAGGACACAGAGCTCGGGCACCAAAGCCCAATCAAAGTGTCCTTAAAACTTTCTGAAAAACTAAAATGCCCTTCATTACTAACAAAACTTTGAAGGTGCAAAAGTTTTTCTGCAGCAACACTCTAGAAATCTTCACTGTTGGGCAAGGTTTTCTTTGGACGTGTGGGATTGACGTAGCCAATCCAAACCGTCCATCTGTTAGTTTACCCTTTGGATTGGCCATGTTGATAGTGCCCTTCTCCACGTCATGCCCATGCCATAACATTTATTGTATTTTTCTCCATGGTTTTAAAAATGGCCGTTTAAACGGTAACGCCCCAAGTCTGTTTCTGTTTAAACCGTTTAAACCCGTTTTATCGGTTTTGAAAAAAATGGCCGTTTTTTTGTTTTAACGGCCGTTAAAATCGTTTAAACAGCCGTTTAATTCCAAAAAATTTTGTAAAAAAAACGGCCGTTAAAACCGTTTAATTCCGTTAAAATCCGTTAAATTCTGTTTTTTTTTTTAATTTTCAAATTTCAAAATTTGAATTTCAGCGCCACTTTTTCCGTTTTTTTCCGTTAAAATCAGTTTAATTCTATTTTTTTCCATTTTTGCCCCTGACCGTTTCAATCCGTTTTAACAGCCGTTTAAACGGTAACGCCCCCAGTCCGTTTAACCGTTAAAACGGCCTCCTTTAAACCTTGTTTTTCTCCACAAATTGCAGCCGTTGAATTTTCAATAGAAAAAAACCTTTCAAAACAAAAATGCTTAATAATGCCAAGAGGCTAAAACTTGTCAAATAGGGAGATGCTGAGCTGGAAAATGTGTGGACCCTTTTGAGGTCGCCACCTCTGCTGCCACGTGTAAAAGAAAACCTTGCAACACCTAAGAAGAGTTCTGAAGTGTAGCTCCAGAAAGCTTGTCCTCTAACTTTGGGACTTTTTTCCGATTTAGGTGATGAAGGGTTAAATTAATAATTTAACTTTCACCCTGCGTGGGTGATCGACGGGTAGACCTTACTAAAATTGAAGAGGAATGCTAATGAATAAAAATATCACGCAAATTAATCTTAGCCGACACAGCGACTTACTATTTTCATGTTTGGCTGGGAGGGTATTACAGGGATATTGCAAGCAAGGGTATTTCATTCTGAGGAGGAATAAGAGAACCTTTGATGACAAGCAGAGCTCCTTCTACGAAGTCATTTTAAGCATCAAGGCTCTCTTACTCAAAAACAAATTTCAGAAAAGTTAATTTTTTTAAATAAATATTTTTTGAAAAATGGCGATCCAAACACTCCCTTAATCCTTTTTATTTTTCTTCAACATTAATATTTCAAACCCTAATACTAATAGATGTTAGGGGGTACTTAACCTTCTAATGTAAGTGTTGTTCAGATTCTCTCGTCACATATTCAAGCTATGATTCCCAGATACGGATACGTACATGGATACAGGAGCAGTGATAGAACTCGATATTTTCCAAAATCAAGGACACAGATACGATCAATATCCTATTTTATAGTTCAAAAATTAATTTTTTCAATTTCTTATGAAGGATACGTGGGGATACGCGTCAATAGTTTCCGGTGTCCATATCCGTGTCGTGTAACGACACTTATTCGAGACACTAGTACAGGTATACGGGTATCATAGCATTCAGGTCATTGTACTCAACAAAGACTTGTCAAGTGTCCTGTTAGGATTGTTGGGTGTTTAGGTGTGGCTTACAACCCCAAAAGAAGAAGAAAAAAGTGTATATCCCTCATGATCCTATTTCCTATGCAATTTAGCCTTGTTTGCTTTTGGTGATGTAGATTCCTTTCTCTTTCTCCAATTTTCACAAAACTTTAGTTTATGTGGGGCTCTTAAAGGGTTTAATTTCTCAAGAACCTAGGAGACATGGTTGGACAAATAGTATATCCACCACACAAAAAACCCCATCTAGATCTAGAGATTGGCTTAGTGTGTTCTTTCAAATTTCAAAAGGGACTAAAGCAAACGCCTTTGTAAAAGTCATTGTTTGAATGAATCCCAACTTTGGAGGTAGACCAAATACCCAAGTGATTGTTTCACATGTCCATCATGGTGTCGCTTCCTTCCTCATGATTCTAACACTGCATGGCTTTTCACAGAAGGAGAGGGGGGGAGAGAGAGAGAGGCCACTTTCTTAGAAAGAAAAGAAGGGGTGATGGGAAATGAGAAATGTGGTGTCAGGGTTACACCCACCCCCACTCACACAGCCCAATTATTTCTACCAGATGGGTAAAGTAGTCTCTTGGATGCTCTACTTCCCAGGTTAAGGTCTTCAGCTTTTCTTGTGGGAATTTTGACTCTCTCTCTCTCTCTCTCTCTCTCTCTCTCTCTCTCCTCTCTCTCTCTCTCTCTCTCGTACCCCCAGAACTAGAATCAATATCGTCATCAGGTTCTCAAAAGGATGAATCTGTTACCGGAACCAATTGTTTGGTTAATTCTAATATTGGTAATATGACAATTTTAGCACTATATTTAACATTATACTTAGATATATGTTCCCGTTCGGTTCCAGTTCCTATTGATTCGGTTCCAATATCAAACTACCCAGAATCAGAACCATTATTATCGGTTCGGTTCCCAAAAATGTTTAACCGGAACCGATGTTCTCGGTTCGGTTTCGGTTAAATGGATAAAAATTGACACCCCTATGCGTGTGTTTGTCAACTCTATTTTGTTCCATGAGAAAAGTACAACTTTAGTCTAATTTATCTATGATTACATTAGTCTCATTCACTCCCACTACTAATATTTCTAAAACTAAGACCAACAAAAGTTCATAAGTTTTTTACATAATTTAGCAAGTATTGGGCCCAAATCCCACAAACCCATTTGCTCCATCGAAGGATATCTGTATCCCTTCCTGTTGAATGTTCCCTATTATGGAAAGACCTGAAGAAGAAGGAGCAAAGGCAAAACAAAATGTCCCCATTTCATCTACCGGAATCAGAAAATTCCTTGCCGGAAGCGTCAATATCGGCCCGCTCGAGAAGTAAAACGACACGGTCGGTACCCGCACCGTCTCGAAGCCAAAAAGATCATAACATGTGTCGAAGATCGATACGCCGGAGGTTCGAGGGAGGCCTGCAGTGCCGTCGATAAAAGCGTTGCGCAACGCCTCGTAAGCCAGCAATGGGAGTCTAGTCACTGCAGTCCCAGTGTCCATGACAACACCCCCATCCCCCAATTCTGATAACCGGAACACATCTTCGGAGAGTGGAACACGGATACCCCCCACACCGAGGCCAGCAAAGCCAACATAATAGAAGCTTGGGGCCCGTGGGTTACGAAGGAGTGGGACCCATACTGCCTCAGCTGGCATTGCTCCATGTCCAAAGACCAATGATCCATAAGAACCCGTTCCACGGCTCACAAGACAATAAGCAAACGCGCCCCCGGTCTGACCTCCAAGTTGTCCAACGAATGACAGCAAGCCACCACCAATTCCTAGTAGACCCGCAGCACCTACAAACAAGCCATGGTTCCTGTGGCCGCACCCGATGGCTACATTACGGACCACAGTGCGCCCGAAGGTGAGAGTCTCGAGGGCTAGTGTCCCCTTGGTGTACGACCCGTCACCGTATGAGACCTGGTACCTGTTGGATATGTGTTTCAAATTTTATTTATTTTGCGCTTTAAAAGTAATTTTGAAAATGATAATAATTGCAGAAAATTAATTTTAATCGTACCGGCAGCGGCCGGCATGGCAGCCAGCATTCTCAAGGCGGCCGCAGACGGTGGAGGTACAAGCCACGCCAGCAAAGGAGGCAGAGTCAGCAGGGTCAAACACTGGGTCAGACTGGTGGTAACATTGTTTACAAGGCAAACATTGCACCCAAACTATATCACTCCCAGAATCAATCACCATATATTGACTCCTTGGAGGACTCCCAACACCTATCCGTACAAAATATTCTCCACTCCCTTGATCCATACCCGAAACCACCTCTGACCCAAAATCGTCCACCTCATAACTAATTCCACTACCACCACCACCACCACCACTGGCAGCTCCACCGCTCGTTAGCCGGCGAGTCAGACTAGTGACCCTTCTAATGTCTCTTTTCATGCGCTCGTCGAGACGGTGACGGTGATTAGTGAAATTGCCCGCGGAGATTACGTCCCTGTGAACTAACTTCAGCTTCCACTTCGATTGAGCTTCCCCATCGTCCTCGTAATTAATTTTCGATAATTCTTGATAACCCGTTACCCGAGAAGGTCGGGCTTTCGTGCCCCTGATCATTTCTCTAACGTTCAGCTGTTGAAAATCAATGGAGGAGGTGGTGGTGGTGGTGGTGGCTCCACCTAGGAGGTGTAGCAACAGCACCATGACTACTAGAACTCTTAAGACTACCATTGTTTGTTTTTTTTCCTTCTGGTTTCTAGCACAACTTGTGTTATGGGGGGTGGAGAGGGATTTATGTTTGTTGAAGTATGAGATGTGGGATGTGGGGAAGGGGGGGGGATAATAATTGAGAGGTGGGTTCTGTTTGTTTCATTGATTGAAAAGGAAGTGGGATATGTAGTTGTTTTTAATGGGTTTTTCTTTCTTCTTTTATATGCTTTAAGGGGTAGGTGTATGAAAACTTTCTGGTTGTGCTTCCTTAGTAAAGACAAACAGACTCTCTACACTCTAATAAGCTCCTTGAGTTGAGTGGGAGTTTCAAAAAGGTGAAAGAGAATGTATGTATTATAAATATATAATCTCTATAAAAATACGGATTTAGTGTTAGCCTTTCCATTCAAACCTTGGTAGAGTTTTTTCTTTATTAGGTTTTAATCTTCTTTTAATTTCTTTCATGCAAACCCTAAAGATTATCCTTCTTTTTTCCCTTTGGTGAAGTACACACAAAAGCATTGCTAGTTTAAAATCTCTCTGACTGTACGTATGCTGCTGCTGCTGTTGCTATTATATATCCATGGTTTTAAAACTCGGCCACTGAATCATTCAGTGCTTCAACTCGGTCCCCGACCAACTCTTGGATTGAGGCATCTGGTCATAACCCCCCAATCATCTATCAGCACATGGAGGGGAGATCAAGGGTAACCCGGAGAATTAGTTTTGGTTCAAGCTATTTTTTTTTTTTTAATAATATGTCACATGTAACCTACTCGATCTTTAGGTAGCCCTTGTCTTCCCCTCCACATGTCACAACATGATCGTAGGACGTTGAGGCATCTCCTCAACCAAATGGGTGAGGCAATCCGTTGGGCTCGTGACGTGCGACATATGTGATGTGCAAGCATTAATCATCGTGTTTTGGGCGTGTAAAATCATTATAAGGGACACAACATGGACAAGTCGAATGTATCGTTAAATACTGTATAACATAATAGGGTTGGAGTAGGGGTGTCAACGGGTCGGTTCCAGTTCGGTTCCTAAGGTGACCAGAACTGGAACAAATGGTTCCGGTTCTTATCGGTTCGGGTACTTATCGGTTCCGGTTCTCAAAGTGATGGTACCAGAACTGGAACCGATTATATAGTTTTTGTCGGTTCCGGTTCCGGTTTCGGGTATAACGGGTCCAATCTTGGTAATATGAGAATTTTTACACTATGTTTATATATTGGTTCCGGCTCTTATCGGTTCGGTTCCGGTTCTTATCGGTTTCGGTTCCATATTAGAGTACCGGAACAGTAACCATTAGTTTCCGGTTCCGGTTCTTTTTAATCGGTTCCCAAAAATGTAGTACCGGAACCGGTGTTTTCGGTTCCGGTTCCGGTTAAATCGGGTAAAATTGACACCCCTAGGTTGGAGCAATATTACCATTGTAACCGTATAATCGAAGGATGGTTTGTGTTTGCATATATCCAAGTTTACATGCGCTATCCCGTACATGTTTAGAACAAAATTAACAATTAAGCAAAACAATAGCGCGCGCATGCGCATGCGCACGCGCGCGCGCGTGTGTGTTTTTCTCTTTGTATACATCATCATGCATTACATTCCTCATGCTACTATTACTGTTAATATATTATATTAATACAACTAAGTTGTATTAGAAAGGTGGGTTTCTTTAGTTTACTGCATCACTAACCCATGCTCATAAAAAAAAATTAAAAATTAAAAATAAAAAAATAAAAAATACCGCCTTTTTCTCTTAATGAGTGCAAGATTTAGTTAAAAAGTTGAGATTATGCCAAATCTCATATCTTATAACATAATAGTAAGTGGAGACCTTTTGCTAGCTACAATTGATTTTAGAACCACATATAACTAAGTTTAAATTAATTAGAAATCTAAAAAAATAATTATGCATTAACGTAGAAACGGTAACACGTTGTGGTCATGCCTGAGCTCGAGATATCTCCTATACCCAAAAAAATAAAAATAAAAATAAAAAAATCAGCCCAATTGGATGATTCGACCAATATAATAAACTATTTTCTAGAATTTTTAGCGTATTTTTCCGACGACTATGCTGATGCTAGACCGTTCTTAAGGTCTAGCAAAAGGGTATCTTAAATTTATTCTATTTTTAAATTATTTTAAAATAAAAATATTTTATAAAAGCGAGCGATATATTTCTCAATGAGATCAGAATATGAACATGTCTCCACTAATCCCACTTATAAATGTCGCTAGAAAATGCGACATTTGACAAGGTTTATGATTTAAAAAAATGTAAATAAATAAATTATGTGAGGAGATGGGGATTAAAAAAAAAAAGATATTATTATATATTGTATTGTGGCGAAATAAAAATAAGTTGGTGGACGTAAATACGACAAGAGCTACTTAGAGAGTGGGAATGTCACAAACGTTAAAGATATTTTAGTTGGAGAACAACAGAGATATGCATCACTTCTCAATAATTGACCCATTATCACCACTTAAAAGTTTCGACTTTTAAATTAATAATAATGGATCGGGCTCGGGGGGACCCCCATTTTTTACCTCCATTTTTTACGTACCCACATAGAAGATGAATCAATGGCTGAGTTTTGGTAAGGATGATCTCTATGGTGAGGAGATGATCTTCACAAAAATTCAAATCATTCTGATATTCGTAGACGTACTGGTTTAGAAGCTGAAGAATTATGGACCGTCGATTTTTACCATGAAACTTGAAAACCACATTTGATGGGGTTAGAAATTTCAGAATGGGCTGATTCTTTTGTTGGGGTAATCTATATGGTAAAGAGATCATCGCCACCAAAAATCAGCCATTAATTCATCTTCTATGTGGGTAAGCCAAAATGGGTGTCAAAAATGGGGGTCCCCCGAGCCCGACCCAATAATAATAACTTGGTGGGACTAGGGTTTTCTATAGGGATGCTCTTAAGTAACCATGGTTTAAAAAACAACCGTTATAATGGATTCGAGCTACCCCGTTGCATTATGAACGGTTTTAATGCTCGGAAATTAATGGCCATTATTTTCATTATAACGGCCATTTTTTTTTAAATAACGGCCGTAATAACGAATTAGCTCAAGCCTTGTGAGGTCGAAATGAGGCTCAATTTTTTCTGCTTAAGGACTCAGAGCCTAAGCCTAGATGTCGATGTCATTCGTCTAGAAGAGGCTCACACACTCTTTGCTTGAGGATTCAGAGTCCAATCTTGTGAGTAAACCGATGCCCACACACAAATTGGCCCAATGAGGTCCTTTATCCAGATTAAAATCTAATAGGTTTCGGTCTAGCCTAAACATATATCCACACACAAATTGACCTAGTGAGGACTTTCAAAGCTCAAGCCCCGTGAAAATAACAGCCATTTATGTCCTTTATTTTTTCGTTTTTTCCATTATAAATTTTATTGAAAATTTTGAGTATTAGCGCCGTTATTTCCAATATTTTCTCATTTTTTCCCTTGAATGTTACAATTCATTCTAACGGCCATTATAATGAAAATAATGCCCGCTATTTCTTTATTTTTCTGTTATTTTTCGTTATAAATTTTATGGAAATTTTCTAAAAAGAAAAAAAAAACTTTAATCTATTTACAAAAACAAAAATAAAATTCTGACAATCCCAAAAAAAGTAACTAAACGCCCTTTGTTTCTCCTTAACATAAATAAATCTCCTGACAAAAGTAGCAAAAGGCTGAAAAGGCTGACAAAAAAAGGGCGTCTGTACAAATGCCCTTTAAAATTAAGGCGTTTCTCATAAAGGAGTAAAACTTTTATCCCAATACGAGCCACATGGCACACTCTTAGTGGACACTGGCCGTATGGATGTTTGGTCAGTCCCTTGATGGACCTGCAGTTCAAAAATCAGCCTGATTAGTGATTTACAACCTTTGGATCTTTGCACTCAAATAATGCTCAAATTCCTACGATTAAAATCAACCCATGAAAATAACTTCAATCCAATGCTTATAAACCACTAATCATGTTTCTTTTTTGGTGTGTAGGTCCAACTAGTGATTTGCCAAATATCCATACGGTCATCGTCCAATAAGAGTGTGCCATGTGGCTTGTATCGGGACAAAAGTTTTACTCCTCTACGGGCAAACGCCCTTTTAAAGGGCGTCTGTTAGTACAGACACCCTTTACAAGGACGTTTGTCCAGAGAAACAATCGTCCTTTCACTTTTTATATATGTCAGGGAGAAATGCCCTTTCAAAGGGCGTTTAGTTACTTTTTTTGGGAATGTCAGAATTTTTTCTTTTTTTGTTTTTGTAAATAGATTAAAATTTATTTTCTTTTTAGAAATTTTCCGTAAATTTTATTATTGAAAATTTGAAATTTGCCTCCGTTATTTCCATTATTTTCCCTTTTTTTTTTTTTTTTTTTTTGCCCCTGAGCATTATAACGGAAAAAACGGTAATGCCCCCAGTCCATTATTTATACCGCTATAACGGCCCCTTTTAAACCTTTGCTCCTAACTTCTTCTCTGCAGTGATGTTTTCTTACGTGGCTGCTGAGGTGAAAGACTCAAAAGGGTCCCACACAGTTTGCCATCTCGCCCTCTCCCGTGGCTAGTTTCCGAAACTTGGTGAGTCAACTCGGAATATATATACTTTCTTAAGCTTATTTTATACTGCTTATTTGACACATCTGAGTTGAATTGCCGACCTCTAGGTAGGTTCCAATTTGAACATTGCAGTGGAACATTCTAATAAAGCCATATTCACATTACAGCAATCATGGGCTATTGGGCCCACTATTCGGACGGGTTTAACAATTGAACCGACTCAACAAACAGTTCAGGTGAACATTGACCAGTAATTTCATTATTCAACGGTTCAGTTGTTATAATGGGCGGGCCAGACCTAAGATTTTTTATGTTAAAAGTTAAGTCCAAACCCAGCCCATTTATCTAATGGGCTTTAAAAGTAGCCAAGACCCAACCTTAAGGGCCTACAAATGTAGGCCCAAGCCTTGGCATATAACAGCTGATTCTAAAAGCATATCAGACCAACCTCATCCATTAACCCATAATGACCTCTCTATTTTGCTTCTCTCAGTTAAACCGGATTGACCGGACCCAACGACTTTTGCAGTTCGTCGACCAGCTTGGTTTTCAGAACAGTGATTGAACCATAGGGATCTTTTGCTAACAGTACAAACCAATCCCACCCACAAAAATAGCTTTTAAAAAGTCGACACACTCATGCGCTACTAAAATCACCAAAAAGTATATTTTGATTCGACAGAAATTATGGATAATTGCAAATCAGTAAGGTACGTATAAGCTTAAACCGCTTAATGACTTATGTCTGAATTAGATAGTTCTGTAAAGATCTTAAGTCTTAAAATTAAGTCAAGGGCATTGTGGGTAGTATTTTGAAATGTTTATTAGGATACTTTTGTAAGTTTTTAAAAGAGAAAGCTTTGAGAAAAGGGCAGTGTTGGTATTAAAAGGGATCGAGAATCTGAGAATCTTTTTTAAAGATTCTTTCACTTACCGCCATAAGTGAAAGGAAGGTCATTTTTTACTTTTCACTTAATTTCAATGATTTTCGTGATAAGTGCTGAAATTAAGTCGTTTACCAAACGCTAGCTAATCAACAAAATTACTTAAGTTTTACTAAACGCCACTCACACATAAAATATCTCTTGGTTTATTTACATGGTAAATCAACTTATTTACTTTAACCATCATTCCTTATCATTTTTAACCAAAATATAGATAAATAAATTGACGCTGTTATCACAATATTATTTGGGTGACCATCAAAAGTACAAATATTGCATAGATTAGACAGTCAATTTGGGTACCCTATTTTCTGAGAAGCAAAGATAATGCCACATGTCACTTAAACTGGGCGTGTTCTCTGAGAAAACGCATATTGGCCTCCGTGGTTCACGGACCACCTCGGCCACAGTTCGATGAACATATCTTCTTGTCGGAACACCTGACAAAGCCGTCCAACTAAAGGATGGGCCTTGTCGGAACACCTGACAAATCTGTTCGACTTAAGGATGGGTCTGGTCGGAACACCTACCGAGGCTGGCAGATTGAAGAATGGACATTGTCGGAACACTTGCCGAAGTCGTTCGACTAAAGGATGGACCCTGTCAGAACACTTGACGAAGCCGTCCAACTAAAGGATGGGCCTTGTCGGAACACCTGACGAAGTCGTCCGACTAAAGGATGGGCCTTGTCGGAACACCTGATGAAGCCGTCCGTTTAAAGGATGGTCCTTGTCGAAACACCTGCTGAGGTTGTCCGACTAGGAGATAGGGCTTGTCTGAATTCCTCTACACAAGCAATCCGACAAGCTACGGGTGATATGCTGGCTTATTCCCGGCGGAAGGAACATCGACACCCATAGCGCCTGGGGGGAGCATTCCCCATAGGCCAAGAAACGTAACAGAAAACAGTTATCAAGAAGTGACGGTTACAAGCTCCTCAACAATGACACGCTCCTTGTAAGGAATATTTTCATATTCAATTCGGCAAAGATTCCGTTTGACATAAAAACATTCTTGTAACCGTTCCTACGAGCACTAGTATAACATGAAGATGTCGTGGTACGCATACTTCGCCAACTACGTGAAGACTAAAAGACAGAGACAGTAAGAATCAGACGGTTGACGACAGGAGTCATCTGAGTAACTGCCAATTTGTCAGTTAATGATAGTGTATGCTTGATTAGGAAGGTAAGTGACTTAGTAGCCATAGGAGTTGATTAAAATGAACAAAATAGATTGGTCAAACTTAGTTATTGGACAGACCCGAGTCAAAGTCAAATTTATTGACTAGTGGGAGAGTCCAATCGCCCAATTGATTGGAGACACTGTGTAATTGATTAGAGACTACGAAGCAGAAATATATTTGAGTACAATCGATTGGAGACTCTGTGAAATCGATTGGAGCCTTCGGGACAGAAATCTTTCTGAGTACAATCGATTGGAGACTCTGGGTAATCGATTAGAGCCTTCGGGACAGAAAATTATAAATGTCAAATCGATTGGAGAACCATGTGCAATCGATTGGTGCCTTCGGAACATAAAACTTATTGAGCCCAATCGATTGGACACTTATCCCCAATCGATTGGACATGACCCAATCGATTGGACCAAGTGTACAATCGATTGGACTTTGAACAAAATCAGTTTTCTCAAATCCGAAATTCATGGTTCCATTATCCTACGTTCCACACGACTCAGGGTCTCGGAATCTATAAATAGAACCCTTTTATGCCTTTTTTAAATACACACAGAGACACAGAGTGACTCAATCTTCAAGAGAGAGAAGCAAATGCTATATTTATTAGAGTGTCCATTCGAAGAGCAAGAAGCTAATTTTCATTCACATCTTGTGAACTTGTTCTCTTCTCGATCAAAGTCAAGAGCTTGATCTTTACTCAGCCTAGGTTTTTCACTTCTATATTCAACTTAGTAAGCCTGAGAGTACCAGTGTGACTTAACACCTTTTGAGCAACTTGGGGTTCAGGGTGTACTGAATCCTTCACCTTCCGCAAAGGCGGGAGTGTTGAGAATTAAGATCGGAGGAGCTGGTCGAAGGTAGGTTTGGGGTACCAAACTGAACAAGCGGATAAGGCTTCTTGGCTAGAAGGGCGCGCGTAGATTCATGGCATTGATTCAGAGGACGTGGACGCATCGGCAGTAGGCCTTGGCTAAGGTTGGAAGCTGTATTTACAACGGTGCTGTGTAGGTAACCTTTGTTTCGTTTAACTTTTCAGTTAGTGATACTTTCCGTCTAGACGTGGTCCCGTGGTTTTTCCTTGGCTAAGGTTTCTACGTAAAAATATCTTGTCTTGTGTGATTGTTTGTTTATATTCCGCAATCTATCTTGATTAGATCAAACGACAAAAAGATAATATACCACGGACGCAAATTTGATTTGAGTCGGTTGTAATAATCCTTTATCAAACAATCAAGGCATGCGATTTTATTCCCATACCATAGACCAGTAAAACTGTATAGGTATAATTAATTTTAAATACATAATCAACCCCCCTTCTAGGTATATTGAGTTAAAGAGAACGGACCGGTGGAATTTCAATCCTTGTTGAGGGCCCTATAAAAAGAAAGAGAATCTAATGAAGAAGTGATCGAAAAAGACAAGCTAAACAGATATGAATCAAGAACTAGTTCTACAGTATTTGGATCCATCTTGACTTGAGCGTCAGAGTGTGATTTGCAGGTACTACGGCGACCGGAGAAATGACGGGTGACCAATCTGGGCAAGAAGGGACACCAGTCGGCCCACTCCTCTAGGGATCATCCAAAGTAAGGCCGACCACGCTGGGCAGTTCATCCATTATTCATCAATTCGTCTCATCGGGGATCGTGTGGGTAAGATCATCCAAAATTTCCCCCTACATCTTCTAGCGCCGTCTATGGGAAGCTTCATAACCCACGACCACAAGAGGAACCAGAATGGTGAACACACGACTAACAGAACTGAACGGCAGGGAAGCCAGCCCAATCAGGGACCTCCGGGATACCATCTCAGAGAGGAGAAGGGCACAGGAAGAACAGATTGACTAGCAAAAACTGGTCACAAAGTTACAAGAAGAGAACAGAAGGTTGAGGAGGTGTCTGGAGAAGTAGCCAGTCGATAAGAATCAGGTGTCCATCAATATGGCGTCCAGACATACTGTACTCGAGAGGTCATAGGAACACAGCCATAGCAACCGGGGAACCACGTCGGGGGAGTCCAACCGAGCACGTAGAAACACCCACGGGATGGCCCAAACAGGAAATTCACCCACAGATTCAAAGGCAGCCCCAAGACCGAAGTTACCGAGGAAAGAACCGTCTGAGCAAGAGCGGAGTATTAAGGGCCAACAAGGTGAGGAACCGGCCGTCGGAATACTCAAGAAGGTAACAACACAGCCGGCAGAAGAAACGACGTCACATCTAGTGACCCATGAGCAATTGGCAGGACTCGTGGCGGGTCTCCTCGGCAAGAAGGAGAGACGCTTCTGGACCGTATGACGGCAATCATAACTCGAATGCCGAGGGATTCTCCGTTCGTCAAGAACGTCCAATAGTATCGGGCGCCTTCGACTTTCTCCTATCCGAAGTATCCAACATTCACAAAGGTGTCGGACCCTGTGAATCATGTTCTTTGGTTCCGAAAGGCTATGACAATGTGGGAGTTCGACAACCGTCTGATGTGTCGGATGTTCCCATCCACATTAAACGAGGAGGCGCTCATCTGGTTCAACCGACTGCCCCCCAAGTCGGTACATGATTTTTCAGGTTTGAGTTCACTGTTTATCCCCAAGTATTCTTATAACAGGCTCCATCGAAAAGACGTCGACGTTCTGTTCGATGTAAGAAAAGATCAGAAAGAGACTATGCGGGATTTCACCAAGCGGTTCAGGAACGTCATGATCACAGTGGAGGACTGTGACGAGAAGCATGCCGTCACGGCCTACAGGAAATCTCTGCCGGTTGAGTCTGAGCTCTACCGCTCCCTCACAAAGAGCCATCCGTCGGACCTCGACGCCCTGTTTACAAGGGCCGAGAAGTACGCCAGGCTAGAAGATGACACGTTGTGCCACACCAAGAAAGCCGATGCCATCTTGGGGGTTGAAAAGCCTCCCCAAAAAGAAAAGAAAGAGAAGAAGATGAAGTTTGATGGCCAGACTGGCAAGAAACCTCAGGCATGGGACGAACTCACTTATACACCTTTAACCATCCCCCTAGAAGAGGCTCTAGAGCTGATCAAGGACATGGTACAATGGCCTCGGTCCGTGAACCCTAAGACGACAACAACATGGGACAGGAACAAATATTGTGCATTCCACATGGACCACGGGCATGAGACGAACAAGTGTTACGTCCTCAAAAATCGGATAGAGGACCTGATCGGCGAAGGCCATCTGGGCCAATACGTCTGTCAAACAGAGGAAGTAGTGAAACGGGCCAATAACGGTCCGAGAGAGGGAGCCAACAAAGCGGCAATGCCGGCAATGATCATCAATGTGATACACGGGGGACTGACCCGGTTAACACACCGAGAGCTTGAGAGACAAGATCACATCAGCTCTCGGCAAGTTGAACACCTTCGGGAGGTACCGAACATTACACAAGGACTAAGATTCTCCAAGACAATTGAGGGTGCCCCGAAGGGCACGATCACCTTCTCAAACATGGATTTGGATGGGGTGGACCTGCCTCATTTAGACACACTGCTATTAACACTTTTCATCGGGAACTTTGACGTTAAGCGCATCCTCATCGATCTGGGAAGTTCGGCAGAGATATTGTTCGCCAACGCCTACAGAAGGATGAACTTCTCAGAGGTCACGTTGGAGTCGGCAGAGGCACCAATGATCGGGTTCAATGGACAGAAGGTATATGCCCTGAGGAAGATCACGCTGCCAGTAAGTGCAGGACCGGCTGTGCGGATGGTAGATTTCTTGGTCGTGGACACCCCATCGCCATACAACGCAATCTTGGGGAGATGATGGCTCCATGGGATGAAGGCCGTTCCATCGACCTACCATCAACTGATCCGGTTCTCCACTGAACAAGGGACCATAGAGATCCGGGGAAATCAAACCTCGTCAAAAAAGTGTTACGCAATGGTTGTCAGGCCGAAAAAGACGGCTGAACCTAGAACTAATCCCCAGAGCAGCAAGCCACCCGCCGACAGCACGTAGCAACCACAGCATCCGACCTCTGATCTAAGCAGCAACATGGATCAGGGAAGGCTGACTGTTGAGATGACTGTGGAAGTCAATCTCGGAACCATCAAAGATCCGAAAATAACTTGTGTTGGGTCAACTTTGGGCGAGCAGGAAACGCAGAGGCTTACGGACCTCCTAAAAACCTACCGGGATGTATTCGCCTAGTCGTTGGAAGACATGCCGGGGATACACCCGGATATTTCTTGCTATAAGTTAAATGTGAATCGCAGGTACACTCCGGTCAGGCAACGGCCAAGGGTCGTGTCGGTAGAAAAGTAGGCGGCTGTGAGAGACGAGATTGACAAACTACTGAAAGCAGGCTTCATCCGGGAGGTCACAAACCCTGAATGGCTCACCAACGTGGTCGTAGTTCCCAAGAAGACAGGGAAGATACGGGTCTACAAAGACTTCACAAACCTGAACAAAGCCTGCCCAAAAGATCTATACCCACCACCGCGGATCAACCAACTGGTTGATGAGACATCGGGCTACGAAATCCTGTCCTTCATGGACGGATACTCCGGTTACAACCAGATCCCTCTCTTTGAGCCTGATCAGGAAAAAACAACCTTCACCACGGATTGTGGGGTATTCTGCTACAAAGTAATGCCATTCGGACTCAAGAACGCAGGAGCCACCTATCAGAGACTGGTCAACCGGATGTTTCACGACATAATTGGAGAATCAATGGAAGTCTACATCGACGACATGATGGTCAAGAGCCGACAGAGGGATAGCCATTTGACAGATCTTGGGCGAACGCTCGACCGACTTCGAGAGTTCAACATGAAGCTGAACCCCTGCAAGTGCATCTTCGAATTCACATCGGAGAAGTTCTTGAGGTACTTGATCACCAGGCGAGGAATAGAGGCTAACCCTAAACAGATCAGAGCCCTCACGGAAATGAAACCACCTCGGAATCGAAAGAAAGTCCAGAAATTGGTTTGAAGGATAGCAGCGCTGAGCCGATTCATTGCTCGATCGTCGGATAGGTGTCGGCCGCTGTTCCAGCTACTGCGAAAGCACGGACAATTTCAGTGGACTGACGAATGCGACGAAGCCTTTGAAAAATTGAAAGAATACCTCATCGAGCCACACATACTCTCGAAACTAGAAGCTGGCGAACCTCTCAGCCTCTACCTAGCAACAATGGAGCAATCCATTAGTGCTGTACTATTCTGAGAAGATGGCAAAGAAGAGAAATCGGTCTTCTTCACAAGCAAAGCCCTCGTCGGAGCTGAACTTAGGTACGCATTAATAGAAAGGGCTGCCCTTGCACTAATTTTTGCATCTAGGAGATTGAAGCCATACTTCGAAGACAGGACTATTACGGTCTACACCAAGTTCCTGCTCAAATCCGTCCTTGGAAAGATTGACCTGTCCGGCCGAATGGCTAAATGGGTCATTCATCTGGCACAGTATGACATCAAATTCAGACCCAGAATGTCCGAGAAAGGGCATGCCCTTGCAGGTTTCTTAGTCGACTTCCCAGTAAGCGACATCAAACAACTGGGAGAGGAAGACACAGACATCCTCCATCTACCTGAAGTCCCAAAAAGTGTGTTCTACGCAATGGAAGAGACTTACGTAGAAAAGTGGATAAATAGGGAAGTTTTACGTAGGAGAGCGATAATGCTAAAAGGATAATAGCTTAAAATAAGCACTTTTAAGCGAATATCTAGAATCCAAATTCTAGCTGATAATATTTTGAATGATGTTGGATGTTTCATGCATCTGTATGCATGAGAGCATGCACATGTATACATGCTTATGTGCCTGCAAAGTACATTTAAAATAAAAAAGCAAAGTGCTTATAAAAGAGACAAAGTACCAATCAAAATTAGGGCTCCAACTCTGGCGGGTTGGGTCAGGTTGGGGGTTAACCCTAGCCCAACCCCAGGTCGGGCCTAGATTTCCTAGAAGGAAGTCTATGGTATCCATTTCAAGGAATGTTAAGGATTATTGCATTCCATTCTGATATTCATTGAAAAAAATAACATATAAAAAGTTGGGATTCTATTGAGTTACGAAGGAGATTGCACCTAAAACTCATTTATATGATAAAAATTTACTCTTCTGTTAAGTACTTTTGTGATCCCTACCCTCTTACTAGCATCTCCATGTCAATAGGACCAGGCATTCCAATCATGCATGAAAGCAAATGAAAATCTAAGATAAAATATTGATATTCGCTTAAAAGTGCTTATTTTAAGCCATTATCTTTTAGCGTTATTGCACTCTCCTACGTAAAACTTCCTTATTTATCCACTTTTCTATGTAAGAGTCTCTTTCATTGCGTAGAACGCACTTTTCTGGACGAAATGGTATATTTGCATGCATTAAACACATTTCTGGAAGTCTAGATTTGAAGCCGTTTTGATTAAGTCTCATTACGCATTTTTCGTTATTGCAGGAAACCCGATCGGACGATTCTTGAGACTTACGGGCCCACGATCAACCATAGAAGCCTGATATCAAAGCTTAAAGAGCTAAGAGACTATGACTAGAAGATACAGGCCAAGTATGGATCAAGTCAGAGGATCGTAGAGCCGGAGCAAGAACCAAGAGAGAGACAAAACTGAAGCCTACTGAAGACTACGTTGAAGATCAGGGTTCAAGACCCTTCGCCAGTTATTTTCTTTTTTTTATTACTTTCTCTCTCTTCTCTCTCCGTCTCTCTAAACCCTGACCTCTAACACTTAGATCATCTCATACTACCTTTAGATCCTTAGATCAACCGTCTGATCCTCCTCTTCATGATCTAACTGCCCATATCCTACCATCTGATCATCAGATGGATCATCCTAACCCTCCGATTTCCATCATCTAACCTCAGATTTCATCTACTCTAGCTCTATCCCATCTCTCACGGCTTTCTACCGCTAGATCTTCTTTTCCACCGTTAGATTTTCAATCGGACCGTTAGATCGCTCATTGGACCGTTGGATCTCTCCAGATCCGACGGTTCGCCAATCTTGGGACTAACCAAATCATCGATCCACTCATTCATCCCATGGCCCATGGCTCACTGGCATTCTTTGGACCCCCAAGGCCTTCGCCAATCTCGACCCCATCTTAGTGGCCAAAGGGCTCACTTGAGAAGCCCAGTGAATAGGCCCAACTCAAGCTCTAATCCTATGGCCAAGATTGTTTATTCCCTCCATTCCTGACTTCTCAACCCCACGGCTTCATTGTCGTTGGAATGAGGGAGAAACGGTCTCCCGTGACCATTTCCCCTCAATAACCCACGTGGATCCCTCTAATCCTATAACTAACTCCCCTACTTCTCTAACAACACCAACTCTCTCTCTCTTTCTCAAATAGTTAATTGAAGAGTCTCTCTTGCGATTATCTCACAACCACGTTTTCCATCTCTACCAGCAACTCCATGGCAGCACTTGCAATGTGCTGTGCATCTTTTCCTCCCCACGGTCTTGCTTCTTTGCTGCCTTGCCGTGCGCTCAGCCAGATTCCCCACACCTGCAAGACTCGTTCATTGTCTTCTCCATCTTCACTGGTAGAACCTGCAAATTCCGACGAGTTCTTCATCTTCTCCGGGCATTCTTCCATCAGCTTCATGGCTGGACAGCACATCCCTCCCCTCCACCACTACAGTTTCCTCCACGTTCACAACCACCAAGCACTGCAAGTTCTGCAACTCGCCGGAAACATCCTACACCACCTGCAACTCCGCTTACAGACGTTGTTGTTCTACTTTGGAGCACCACCGATTTGTGGTTTCTCCTCCACCAAACGAGCAGAAGCTCTTCTCGATTGTGGGTGATTCTCTTTGGAGCACCACGATTTCCTTATCGTTGGACCTCCCTGCAAGCACTGCATCTCAGGCGCTCCTTGCAACTCCGGTCTGCCAAGGCAGCAACCTGCTGCATCTGCTCCTCTTCTCAGCACTTCTCTTTGGCTCCTCCCTTCTCTCTCTCTCTCCGCCTTCCTCTCCATTTCCAAACTAGCACCATGCTGCTGGTGTTCCTCCCTGCCTCTTTGGCAAGCACAACCACCTGTGAGCGTCGCCGGAAACCAGCAACGCCCTGCTCATGCTCTCCACAAAGTCGACCTGCAACTCATTGTTGTACCTTTGTGCAATGCCTCCAGCAGATCCTCCTCCCTTGTTGCAGCTTTAACGGTCTGCAACTCCTGCTTCTTCACCATCAGGAGCACCATTCTCCTTGGTCCTCCACCTTCTAAAACCGTTGCACTCTGCTTCGTAACTGGCCGGACCTGCAACTCTGGCCAGATCTTCTCCATGGTTGCTGGCACCTCCAACCTCCACGTTCCTGGAGTTGCAAACCTGTAACTCCAGCAAGCCGTTAACTCCCCTTTCAACCAGCAAACCAGCAACACCACCGACCATCCACCTTGCTGCCTTGATTTCCAGCAACACATCCTCCACCCTTGCACATCACCATTTCAGACATGTTCCTCCATTCCCTCTCTTGCCTTCCAACATGCGCTCAACGCCTAACGCCTGTGCATGCACGTCCACAGATCTCCACCACTGATCTGTTACAGCAAAACAGTGGCCCAACTCGCGTGCTTCGTCATCTCCACGTTGCTGGGTTAGCCTGCAACTAACGCCTACAAGCCAACCATCACAGCCACTTGCAACTCAGTTGCAGATCTGCAACACTGTCCAATCCCCTCCTCTCTCCTGTGTTTAACGCTGCAACCTGCTGGACGGTCCTCCTTTCTTCCACGTGTTCTCATCCACCATGCACTAGAAACTTGCAACTTTCGATCCGCTCACCTGCAACCACCGTCCTCACCTTGTGCCTTCATCATTCCATCACCACGGTTCAACTCAATTGCATGCACTTGCACCAAACCAGCAACCACAAGATCCTCTTCTTCACCTTGCTGGTCGAGCTCTTCCCACAGCCAGCCATGGCCAAACTCTCCATCAGTTGGCCGATCATAGCTGGCCAACCTCTATGCATGTGCATACCATGTACCTCATATCCACCATGGCAATCTCATGGCCGATCTCCGGCCAATCCGACTCGTGGTAAGTTTGCAAAGTTGATTCTCTCTCTTCCACTACTTTCTCTCTCTAGAAAATTGTCTCTCTTTAGGGATAGTTTTCTCTCTTTACATAATTTCTCTCTTATTTCCTTCTCTCTCTCTCTAGAGTTTCTCTTCTCTCTCTCTTTCTCTAATGGACATGGAAGGGATGTCTCATCCCTAAACCTGTGTCTTAAACCCTCACTTTCTCTCTCTAGAGTTAGTGACTTTCTCTCTCTACCTAATTTCTCTCTCCACTTTTCACTTTCTCTCTCTAAATCTCCCATTCCTCTTATTTCTCTCTCTAAAACCCATTTTCTCTCTCTAGATGACATGGAAGGGACGTGACATCCCTAATCCCGTGTTCTCTCTCTAGAGTGAGATTTCTCTCTCTAGATTCTCTCACCACTTTCTCAGGCCGATCGCCTATTCACTTGGCCGACTCCTTTCAGCGAGTGAAAAGGTGAGCTTTTTAGGACACATTATAGTACATTAGCCAATTCACATCTACCTTGTCGGCCGGTAAGAATCGATGTGGATTCCACGATTGAGCAGCATTCCATGAAATTTGGACGGTCCTCTTCTTGATCGGTAACGCCCTTAGCTCCAAAGGTCATGGGATGCTTCTCTGTCAAAACCCTTCTCCACGATTGAAGCATTCATCGGAGTCTTGGACGATCCTCTTCTTGATCGGTAGCGCCCTTAGCTCTGAGATTTCAATGGACGTTTCTTTCCCTTACCCCTTCTCACGATTGAGCAGCATTCCATGAAATTTGGACGGTTCTGTTCTTGATCGGTAGCGCCCTTAGCTCCAAAGGTCATGGGATGCTTCTCTATCAAAACCCTTCTCTTGATTGAAGCATTCATCGGAGTCTTGGACGATCCTCTTCTTGATCGGTAGCGCCCTTAGCTCTGAGATTTCAATGGACGTTTCTTTCCCTTACCTCTTCATCTCTCATCCCTTTACATGCTTTCTTACATGCTTTCTTTATTTCTGTTATTTTGATTTATGTACGCACTCTTTGATGATTAATGAAGTTATTTTTTGATATTTTGGTGTTCTGAATCTCAAATGAATGTTGTTTTTAAATCGACTCGCCCTTCTCATCTCTTCCACCATTCTCATTTCTCTCTGTATATTATTTGTCAGTTTTAATTCCTTATTGTGCTAACTCACACTGAGTGCGGATCGACATCCGACACGTACTGCTATACAAGTTACATTTTGCAGATAATCGGATTTTATAAATATTATTGAAGTTAGGGTTTCCGAATTGACGACATGGAAAGAATCCTAATTTCAAATATGCAAACATTCATAATCACATGAGACACAAATTTATAGTGGTTCGGCGAGTCCGCACTTACGTCCATTGTACAATACTCAACACGAGTAATATTATATTATTTCAATCATGCACTACAACATTTCTAATCGAAATACATAATCAAATAACTAAGATTCACTTAGTCTTAATCTAACAAGAATCACTTCTCGCTCACCTAGAGAGTCAGCCTAGGCTAGTAGTATTTTAGAGAAGCACTCTTCTCATGGATCTACAATCCTCAACTCGATCTATATGAGAATCACTTCTCGATTTACCTAGAGAGTCAAACTAGGCCAGTAGGCTTTTAGAGAAGCACACTTTTCACGGATCTACAATCTTCAACTCGTTCTATACGAGAATCACTTCTCAATTCACCTAGAGAGTCAAACTAGACTCGTAATATTTTAGAAAAATAGATTTCTCAAGGATTCCATCTTCCTCAACTCAATTCGATGAGTACTCACTCATCCACCAATCTCAAGTATCCAGGTTTGATAAATTTGAATTCAATCAAAATGGTTTGTTCATAGAGACACTTACCTTTCGATGAATTCGATAAAATGGAGAATTCTCGGAGAAGAATTCACCACAGAGACACTCTGCTAAGATAATCCTCTTCTATGAAGAAGATGATTGTAGGAATCAACACGCTATGTAATCTCTCAAATAATTAGAGCATTCACAAAAGATGAACTGGGAGAAAAATTCACCACAGAGACACTCTGCCAAGATAATCCTCTTCTAGTAAGAAGATGATTGCAGGGATCAACACGCTATGTAGTCTCTCAAACAATTAGAGCCTTCACAAAAATGAATTAGTTTTGCTCAGGTGAAGTTCTCTCAAATTTCAAATCTCTAGACTCAAGATATGTTAATCAAAGAATGGGAGTCAAAGAGATAGCTTGATTGAGTTGATTCTATTTATGGGTTTAGACTCTAATATATAAGGTTATTCCCAACCAAAAGAAATGGACCTAAAAGAGTTGTTCGAATGACTTAAGTGTACCAAAAATCGCATAAGAGATTGAGTCAAAACGAGATCTGGAATAGGTGAGGTCGACCGTACATATTGACTGGTCGACCACACTCTTGTCGGCCGCACAATATGGCCGGTCAGCCGGTCAAGTCAGAATGATAATTCTGTATCTGTCAGGTTCAGTCGACCGCACCTTTTGACCAGTCGACCGGTCAGAGTCAGAAGACTCCGGGCGGAAGGTCTGCGAAGACCTTCGCCGATAAACCCAAATTACACCGAAACCATCCTATATGACAAGGACAGCCTCCAAACAATACGAAATAGAACCAAGAGTCATCTAGGGTCAAATAGATCTGTTGGCAACTCGCAGTGCACCCTTAGATGTACGCAAGTAACCGCAACATGAGATTCTTAATAGTTGAACGTTCATTGAGTGAGAACGTACTTTGATCATTCATATCTTCATGCTTGAACTTGACTTTGTCTTTAGTTGAACTTGAACACTTGGGTTGATTTTCTTTAGCTTTAGTTTTTCTTTGATTCGTTGATGAAGTCCACTTGATCTTTGATACTTCAGTCTTCAGCGAACTCCTAACTTAGCAATTTAAATTATAGAAGAACTAAGTGTTCCTGAGATTGACAACCGAGACTTTTCAGCAACATCACCAGTTCATCATTCGAAAAAGGACCCGTCAGGAAGAGTAATGGAGTTTAAAATTACCAATAAGGCTTAACAATTCCACTAATCTTATTTAAAATCGATAAAATTTTTTCTCCTACATGGGAAAATCCTCAACTGCCTCAAGAAAGCCTTGACACCATAATCTTGAGAAGAGGTGAAGGGAAGATAACTCAGAAAAGAAATTATTGTAACCTAAACCTACTATAAAATATGTATATATAGGCTATATTAATGTGTATATTATATAATGTGTATGTTGGACTCGGGTTGGGTTGAAGCCTCAGTTTAAGCCTAACCGGATTTGATCGGGTTGTCAAAATTAAAGCCTGAGTCCAACCTGAGTATTGAAGGGGCCAATCCAACCCGAGTCCAATGTCAGGTTGAGCCCATCCAAGAAGAACAACTCAGATCGACCTACAGAAACTAAAGGGAAGAACCGAACTTCTTCTATTTCTTCTATTGCTATCTCTATGAGTGATATGCCATGAATACTGTCACGCCCCGAATCCGGATACCCAGATACGACCCGAAAATCCGTGGATCGACCCGTACCCAAACCCAGAGGTGATCCATGAATGTCCCCTAGTGGTCCAATTAGGTCAATTAGACTACTAAGGTTCATTCGAAAACCCACTAAATAAAAAAAATAGTCTAGATGTAATAAACAAATAATTCAAATAATTTATAATTCAAATAATTCAATCAATCAACTAAATGTGGAAAGATGGAAGTGAGAACATGCTCTCAAACAAAGGCTTACATGCCCGTGAAAATAAATAAATAATGTTATAAAATAATCAAATACAACTTTCTAAAGTGTGGGATCGACTCCCAAATCCTCGCCGATCTCCTCGAATGCACCGGAGTCTTTCGTCTCAAAATCATCTCACGTACCCGGCTCATCAAAATCTGAAAATGGTATCGGTGTAGCACCGTGAGCCGAGGCCCAGTAATACAACAGTGTGCATGGTATGATATCATACTATACAAGTTTTTTTAATCAAGGTATGCATCTCAATCGTATAATAAGGATGTCATGAATTTGAGGATGAATGCAGATGAGTAAGGGATGCCAATGCAACTAGTACCCATAACCACATAAGGTCTCCATCTCCTTCCCGCACTGGGAGCGGTCTCATCGACCCATCTGCAGGATATAATAACGTCTGGGGCCTTTCACCCTAGGGTACCGAACCCTGATTAATTGATAAAACCAATATAACGTATATAATGTACTTCAACCCCGTTCCCTTATGCACCCCTTATATGAAATGTCGTGATGATCATAGTATGACAACAAGATGTACTAGGGTTACATGACATAAGCACACATGTATTTAACATTTAAATAAAAATATAAAATGAACCAATGATTATTAAGAGTAATAATATGGGAATGAATTAGGGTTAACCATGAATAACATGTAACAATCACCGAAGGTCACGATCAACACGGATGAATAATAAAAGTAAAAATCACAAGACAATCCAACACACCATGGCCGAACCCTATGAGGGATCCATGACACAAGGTCGAACCCTAAAGAGGGATCCAAGACACTTGGCCGAACCCTATGAGGGATCCAAGACACATGGGTGGGATCCCCATGCATACAAGTATAGGTCGAACCATCTAGGTATAATAGTCAATAAGACATGACCAAAGATCACAATCAACATCGATGAATAATATAAGTGAAAATCGCAAGAAAATCCAACACGTCATGGCCAAACTCTATGAGGGATCCATAACACAAGGTCGAACCCTAAAGAGGGATCCAAGACACTTGGCCGAACCCTATTAGAGATCCAAGACACATGGGTGGGATCCCCATGCATACAAGTATAGGTCAAACCATCTAGGGTTTAGTCAAACAACAAGGTTAAAACCTTAATAGTTAATAATCATGACCGAACCACGAATAATTAATAAGTTTTTTTACAAAAAAAATATACTGCATTATAAAAATCATAACTAAATAAATATGAATTAGAAAAATATAAACTCAATGGATTTAAAAACTAGATTTACAGAGATTTTAGAAAAAAAAATAAATAAAAAAATATTCGGATTCAAAATATAGGTCAAAACTCTTAATTAATTGGGCCGGACAGAATTCGGGATACAGAAAAGTCTCGCACATTTAAAAACTCATAACTTAATCAATACATATCAGAAAAATACAAACTCAAGGGTTATAGAAACTAAATTGATACAGGTATCTATAAAAAATAATTAAAAAAATATTTAAGTTAAAAATATAGATTGAAATCTCAAGTGAAGTGGACCGTGTAAAATCTGAAATTCTGGGTTTTATAAAAAAGTCTAGCACGTTTGAAAAATCATAACTTAATCAATACAGATTAGAAAAATATAAACTCAAAGGTTCTAGAAACTAGATTGATAGAGGTATCTGTGAAAAATAATTATAAAAATATTTAGGTTAAAAATATGGATCGAAATCTCAGGTAAAGTGGACTGTATAAAATCTGGAATTCTGGATTTTACAGAAAAGTCCAGCACGTTTGAAAAATCATAACTTAATCAATACAAATCAGAAAAATATAAACTCAAAGGTTCTAGAAACTAGATTAATAGAGGTATCTGTGAAAAAATAATTAGAAAAATATTTAGGTTAAAAATATGGATCGAAATCTTAGGTAAAGTGGACCGTATAAAATCTGGAATTCTGGGTTTTACAGAAAAGTCCAGTACGTTTGAAAAATCATAACTTAATCAATACAAATCAGAAAAATATAAACTCAAAGGTTCTAGAAATTAGATTGATAGAGGTATCTATGAAAAATAATTAGAAAAATATTTAGGTTAAAAATATAGATCGAAATCCCAGGTGAATCGGACCGTGTAAAATCTGAAATTCTGGGTTTTTTGGTAAAGTCATACAACTTAGAAAAATCATAACTTAATCAATAAAAATCAGAAAAATATAAACTAAACGGTTTTGAAAAATAAATTCACAGAGGTATTTAGAAAAAATAATTATAAAAATATTTTAATTATAAAAATATAACGAAAATGATAAAGAACATAATCATCCGTTATAGGTACAAAACAGACGATGGCCCAACCCATCATGGTGGCCCAAAATAAAGATCAACCCAATAAGAATAAAATAAATATTGTTGAAATTAATTTATAATGAGTATCAACCATTATCTAATGAAAGATAAACAAAATCTTGAAGAAAAACAAGTATAGGATGGATCAAGCGCACTTACCTCAAGGTTTCTTGAACTTTAATGAAAATCAAAAGTTTCTTCAAATTTGAAAGTCGTCGGATCGTCCTCTCCTAGGAGTATGTTCTTTAAATCGGAGTCCCCGTCAATTCTCCCTTCTTGCTCGAGTGCGATCGGTGCCCGGATGAAGGTTTAATGGAGCTTTCTCTATTCTTCAATGGAGTTGGGTTTGTGAAAGCTTATAAAGCTTTAGGGTTTTCATAAATAGGTTTAGGGAAGGATTAGGGTTTCTATTTTGTTGAAAATCGTAACTATCAAAGGGATGACTTTTTCAACCCTCAAAAACTTATATTTTATACTACTAATGGGTTAGAAATGGGCCCAAGGCCCATATACATCAATTAGGCTCATTTAAGAATATTATTAAGCCCAAAAGACCTCTAGATTGGCCATACGGCCCACCCAACAATCATAACACAAATAATTATAAATTAATTCAATCAAACTATATTATATAATTTAAAAGTCCATACAATAAGGTATTGACACATGTCACACACACAAATCATAAAAACGTTCGAAACCCTAGAAAAGTGTCAAATGACATCGGAATGACCCGAAAGTGATTCGCGGGTCCCACACGCCTATTAAATAAATAAAATATAATTAAATATTATAAAAAAAAATAAGAATAGTAGGAAAGTTTAAAAATTACGAAAATACTATTTTTGTCGAAATCTCTCGAAATCTCCCGCTAGGGTTTTCATGTATCAGGAAAGGTTCCAAATTTTATAAGTAAGTTGGTAAGGATAAAATATGAATATTTTTTTGTGTCTCGGGCCCACAAAATAATTTTTTATAAAAATTCTGAAATGTTAGCTAGGGAAAGAAAAAGTCCCCTGCAAGTTATGGTTCATTATTTTTAGCAAGAATTTAGCCCTAAAGAGCAAGTTTCAAAAATAACAGGTTTTTCAAAGTTGTCAGAATGAAACCAAACTAAATACACATACTCATACATGATATTAAACAATAAAACAATAATAAGAGTTTGAAAAAGTTTCAGGTTTGCATTATTAAGTGAATTTACCATAATACCCTAGAACAAAAGTTCGGGATATTACAAATACACATATCTTGACTTGAGCGTTGGAGTACTTTTGGCAGGTACACCACCCCCGTCGTCCTCGAAGGAAGAAACCTTCATCATCAACAACGACTCTATGGCAAAGTTGAGCTGTGGAGTGGACGTCTTGAGGCTCAACAGGCCTTCCGCCGTCATGCTCACATTGACGGAAGTCTTCATCCTTGCGGGAGTTGTCTTTGTGGGAGTAATCAATTCACGATCTACAAAAATGTCACTATGAGTATGCCATGTCATGCTGTATCAAAGCATTTATAGTCTCTCCCAGCTAGATCAACGCATGTACCACCTCGGGAAGTGTGTAGCTGAGATCTCAGATTTTACCCCCACAATATATAGGCTATATTAATATGTATATTATATAGTGTGTATGTTGGGTTCGGGTTGGGTTGAAGCCTCACTCCGAGCCTAACCGGATTTGATCGAGTTGTCAAAATTCAAGGCTAAGTCTAACCTGAGTATTGAATGTGCCAATCCAACCCAAGTCCAATGTCAGGTTGAGCCCACCCAAGTTGTAGTCCTAATTAAAATGCTCAGCAAAATAATTACCTATCAAAGATTAAAGTTAAAATAGCTGGCATATCTAAGCCGGGAATTAAAAAATAAAAAATAAAAAATAAAAATAAAAAATAAAAAATAAAGAGAAGAAGAAGAAGAGAAAAAGAAAGAAACGGAACCCATTGTACCTCAAGACCTCAATAACATCGTTGGGAAAAAATCATCGACAATGTCTGTAGAAGCACATGGCACACTCTTTGAGACCTATATATTTGCCCCATCTTAGGTCGACCCACACCCGTCGAACCTGACTGAGTACCCCAAATAATGCTCAAATCCCACGGATGAAAACATATAAATAGAAAAGGCTCAAATCCAAGGGCTAGAAATCACCAATCGGACTATTTTTAGTATGGTATAGGTCCACCTAGGATTGGGCCAAATATCCATCCGACAGCAAACAGTGTGCCGTGGAATGGTCTTATATCATAACTAGGGGAACTCAGGGTGCAATGCACGTGCAAAACTTACATGGCACACTCATAGAGATCACTGACTGTATCGATGTTTGGCCCATCCCTAGAATGAGCTACATGCTAAATATCAGCCTGATTCGTATTTTTAAGGATTTGATTGGAGTCGTTTTCATGGGTTGAATTTTAACTATAGATTTCGAGCATTATTTGGGGTACTCATATCCAAAGTTTTGAAATCACTAATCAGGCTGATATTTGGTATATAGGTCTACCTAGGGATGGGAAAAACATTGATATGGTCAGTGGTCTCTAAAAGTGTGCCACGTGGCTATATACTATTGTCTCTCATCATCATAGATGAGGGATGTGGGCGTGCTGGACAACCTGAACTATTAAGGGGTACCCAACCCATGTTTTGTCTATAGAATAAAGAGGCATTTAACTAGGGAAGGTTTTGCCTTTAAAGGAGAGAGGCCCTTAATTGTCACAAACTTGGGTGGCAACCCTGGTTATGGCGAACGTCACGTGCACCTTACATGTGGCAACACTTTATACGTGGTACACTCTTAGAGATCACTGACCATATCGATGTTTGACCCATCCTTAGGTGGACCTAAATGCAAAAAAATCAGCATGATTAGTGATTTGACTGGAGTTGTTTTCATTGGTTGATTTTAACCGTAGATTTGGAGCATTATTTGGGGTACTCAGATCCAAAGGTTTGAAATCACTGATCAGGCTGATATTTAGTATATATATAGGTCCACTTAGGGATGGGACAAACATCCATACGGTCAGTTGTCTCTAAGAGTGCATCACATGGCTTCTACTATGGTCTCCCATCATCATAGTAGGGTGGAACCCGTTTGGCAAGCTCAATTGGCTCCTTGCGAGATAGTCAATTAAAAAAGGGTAGCTCTACGGGCGCCCACCTCTTTAAGCCAGGCACCCACAAAATAAACCAATTTTTGAGGACCAATTTGTTCTCTCCCATCCTTTACAGTTTTGTTTGGGCACTCACACTGAAAAAAAAAAAACAGAGAAGAAGGAGGAGGAAGAGGAGGAGGAGGAGAAGAAGAAGAGGAGGAGGAGGAGGAGAAGAGGAGGAGGACGCCATCGCCGGAGGTCTCTCTCTCTCTCTCTCTCTCGCAGGAGGTGGTGTTGTTGGAGTGGTGGTTTGGAGCACCCCATACTCCCACAATTTTTTTTTTTACCTCCATGGCCTGGAACTACCGTGGCCACCATAGCATACTGTGGCCACCATGGCATCCACGGCCTGGAACTACTGTGGCCACCATGGCACCCACGGCCAGGAGCCCAAGTTAGAAATGTTTTTTGGATTTTAATGTGGGTGCCCAGCAAAATGGGGTGCCCAAACAGGGGCCCTCTAATTGGCGTGGGTGCCCATCAAATGTTGGTGCCCAGCGAAAAAGGTGGCGCCCGTAGAGCTACCCATTAAAAAGAGAGTCGTGCTAGTTGCCGTTGACTTGATCGAGTCGGATGCGCAGTGGAGTGGTCAACCGTCATATTCCACGACTCAAAAGAGATAGGGACAGACATTTGGAAAATTTGTTGCCAGGGACAGGATTGTGGAAATCTTTAAAACCTTCAATGTGGTACACTCTTTGGGGCCCACTGAGACATTAATGAATTTACCACCCCTTGATGACTATACCTATAAAGAATATAAGTCTGACTGGTGATCTCTAGCCTTTTAATCTAAAATTAACCAAATAATATTATTGAATCCAACGGCTATAAAAAATCTTATGAAAAAACGAAAGATCACCAATCAGAGTTATATTTGATGGGTAGGTCCAAGAATGGGCCTGAAAGCGTGTGCGGCATGGTACGTTTTCAATACCTCTACAACGCTGTACATCACAGCAAAACTCTTTGACCAACTAAAGCCTGACGTAGCACGATTAAAAAGCAACACGCAAATAACAAAGAAAAATCAAACTTTCTTCAATTCATATGCTGACAATGGATCACAGCAAATTCTTAGTTTGTTCGGTGGACCTATATACTAAAAATCAGCCTAATTAGAGTGACTGCTTCTAACCGTTGGAATAAAGTCTTTTATTTTTAACCGTGGGATTTCAAGCATATTTGGGGTATTCTGATCCAAAGGTTATAACTCACTAATCATGCTTACTTTTGGTATGTAAGATAGACGGAGTGATAGGCTAAACATCCATCTCTAATAGTGTGCCATGTGGCTTATACTGTGGTCCGTCATCAAAGATCTACTCACAGCCGCCATCCGGGTCCACTAACCGTATGGATGTTTAGCCCACTTGTTGGTCTATATACACACGAAAAATCACCCAGATTGATAATCTATAGCCATTAGATTTTAATACATTTTAAGGAAACTTCACTGGTTAAAAAAAAAAGGGAATTTTTGACATACCCCCATGTTATCTTTAAAATTTGACATACCCCCACAATTTGAAAAAGTTGACATACCCTCCTATGACTCGGTCCACTGTCATTTGACCAGGTTAACCCAAGTTGACTATCGAGTTTTTTTATTAAATGGCAAAAATGCCCTTGTCTTCAACCTTGGAACAAGGGTTTGGGCAAAAACCCATATCCCAAATCAAACGGCTGTAATGGACGGCTAGCCAAGAGATTCCAATAGGTTGACCGCCCATAGCTGGCCACCACTCCGGCAATAATTTAAAACCCAAGGTATAAAATAAAAAAAAAAAAGCATAAAATTTTAGTTTTAAAATTTTCATTAACATAAATAAAAAACAAGACAAAGCAATTTATTTTTAAACTTTTTGCGATGTGGATTTTTGAAAGATGGGTTCTCTCAATTTTAAAATATTCCTTCGTGAGTTTTATTTATTTTTTGAAGATTTTTTTCTTCTTAATATTTGTTTAATTCATCAAAAAATAAAAAAATCTCAAGTTTACCAACATGGGTTTTAATTTTTATTTTTAATCTCCCTCTTTTCATGTTTGATTTGGGGTTTAGGTTTTGGCCTAAACCCAAACCCTTGTTCTAAAGTTGAAGACAAGGGCACTTTCGTCCTTAAATAATAATTTTGGTAGTCAACTCGGGTCAACACTGGTCAAATGACAGTGGACCGAGTCACAGGGGGTATGTCAGCTTTTTCAAATTGTGGGGGTATGTCAAATTTTGAAGAGGGGGGCTTTTTCAAATTGTGGGGGTACGTCAAATTTTGAAGATAACATGGGGGGGGGGGCGGCAAAAAAAAAACAGGAAGCTTGGTGGAAATTTTGGAACACGCAACGTGTGAGTGGAATGCATGTGTGAACACAGGAAGTCAAGCAATGTTAAAGGCTCCAATATTCCACAGGTAAGACTGGTGAAAGTACGGATGTCTTATCAACTTATTCAATGGACCTGATCGATTGATTTTTAGCCGTTCGATTTGAGAATTTTCCTGGCTTGCTTTATTTTTTTTTATTTTATTTTATAATTATAAATACTTTTGCTTACCCGACAAGAGCCCCTCCTTATGATCTTCCTCTGGAGCGGAAATCGATGACCGATTTTTGACAAGAATCAAATTGGATTGATGAAGATTTGGAGGGGGGGGAGAATCCATGTAAGGTACTTGCAAAGATGAGGCATCGGAAGAGGTAGATTCATGACGATTTGTAGGGGTATCGATTTCCATGGGTTTTTTTATCCGTATGGTAGATCTTCAAGCGAATTGCAAGCAGTTTTCAGTGAGTAATTACAAATTCTTCCTTTGTTTATTTATTTGACTCTTCATATATTACGTTCCATTAGAATGATTACTATTTTTCAATCGTATTGTTCTATTGTTTAGAAGAATAAAACAATTTGTCTAAAGCTTTCAGAGATGTGTGATCTATTTTTATTTAGGGTTTTTTTTTTTTTTTTGTTTACATGATGAGAAAGATGAGGAACATCAGTACCTAGTTATCTAAATTTTAGGGTTTTTTTTTAGCCTCGATGCGAAGAGTATGTTCTCAGCTTTTTCGATCTTATTGTTCCCGGAGCTTATGCACAAGGTGATCTGCAGAGATCAGTCTACATTTACATGATTTTACTATTAGGCTCTGTATGGTGATCAACAAAAAGTTCTACGGAAAAAAGGATATGTTACAGTAAAAGTTTTCTGACATTTATATGCAATAATCATTTCTAGAGAACTTATTCAGGGCAATTATACAACAGATAATAGTTTGAAACGTTTTGATGCAGGACGACATGTACCGATATCCTACATGATTG
Organism: Euptelea pleiosperma; assembly: GCA_035048495.1. NCBI lineage: Eukaryota > Viridiplantae > Streptophyta > Magnoliopsida > Ranunculales > Eupteleaceae > Euptelea > Euptelea pleiosperma. The sequence continues at coordinate 34,613,095 of CM068550.1, read as the reverse complement.
TAGGGGAACTGGAATTCTCCATCACTCAAAACTAAGACGAATCCATGTCGGTCGACTAAACCCAAACAATGGCTATTACATATTATTTTCCTTTTTTGCACTTACCTTATATTTATAGACCTTGTACACTACTATTTTATTGACTCCAAAACAAACATTCAAACTTCAACTCTTAAAACTCTTACGACAATCGAAGTGCAAATAATCCATTTCAAGTCACCACACAGCATATGTTCGAACCTTATGCCATTAAATATTTTTGAACGAACGTATGTGCTTCTTCCATCGATTGGATCTTTCTCTGTACGCAGTTTTGTCCAAGCTCTATTGCTTTTTTCGCTTTCGCACTACAGCCGCTCTTGAGTAACTTCTTGTGAATTATTTTCCCAATATCGGGCAGCTTCTTTTGGTGGACTAGATCACTTCTCTTTGTTATCATTTCCAGGATTAATACTCCAAAACTGAATATGTCGGATTGAGTCGTCGCCATTGTTGCATCTGTTAAAAAGGTTTCAATGCAATATATTAGTTTCGTACTTTACCTTTCTTTGTTACCACCCTTCTCATTAAGGAGAAAATCAGTCCATAGTTGTGATCATTGTGAAGGTTATATAGAATAGAACCTATTATGTTTTGTGAAAAAACAATTTTGCACCTGACAAGGTCTACTTGAAGAAGAAACATGTTTTCCCCCTTTTTGTGAAAATAGGAAATATGCGATATAAAGGTTTCGAAGGAAGTGAGAAACCTATTGGATAAAGAATTAGGAAAAAACATGAGTTCATGCACTCTCCTTGTTCCTTTGACACGCAGAGAAGATGGAAGTTGGCTCATGTGTCAACAGTGGGGGTAATTAATAAGATTACTGTTACATACTGATTTCATACCCTGACTAGATGACCTGTTGGAATTGTTTTTAGCTTAAAGTTGTTCTCCAAAAGTTGATTTGGGAAGTGTTTACCATCAATAAGGATGAAACTTGATGATGATTGGAAAAGAACCTTTTAAACTAAGTGGTTGTCTGAATGGATGGTCATGCCTTTGGGTTGTCTAATGCTTGTAATACTTGCATAGCAAATTCTTAGGCTCCTTGTTTGTTGTTGCGTACTTTGATATATATGTGTGTATTGAGGAGCACCTTCTTAAATGAGGTTTGTATTAATTTTCGATTGTAATATTTGAGGGAAAAAGGAAAGAATCCAAGAAGAAACAAACAAAAGCTTACAGAAACATGTTCTAAATATGCAAATCTTCTCACATATTGATTGACTTGAAGATAGAAAATTGCATTACCCAATCGTGCCGATTCATCTGATGAACCTGCTGCTCCACCTCTTGGCACCCCATCATTTCCTCTGATGACCAATCCAAAATCGCTTAGCTTTGCTGTATAATCCTGCTAATTAAGTGGATGAGTTTAGTAATTGAATTGAACATATAACTCATAAGAAAGATTAAAGATGCTCCTAACCTCAGCAATCAAGATATTTTCAGACTTCAAGTCTCTAAAAATTATGCGTGGTTCTTGTTTATGTAGATAGCATAATGCTGATGCTATCTCACAGATAATTTTGATCGTTCTCTGCCAGTCTAATTCTGTTAAAAATTAAAAAGAAAGAAAAAATTAAAGGCATCATCAACCATCAAAGTGGTAGTCAACTTGAAGTAAAGGATTGTTTTATAGTGTATTCATACCTGAGATAATGCTTCGCAAGTCTTTTCTTGGCATGTACTCGTATACCAAGCCACGGCAGTTGTTGTCGCTGGAGTACCCAATTAATTTAATGATATTTGGGTGATTGATGAACGGAAGAACTTTTGTTTCCATCTAACATTTGAATCCATGTTAGTTATTAGAAAAATAAAAATAAAATCCCTTATCAACCAAAAATGCAATAATTTACGTACTTCCCAATCTTTAATTTGCCGCCAATCGAAGCTCACTTTTATTGCAATTTTTTGAGTTTTGAGACCTCTTTCGTTGTTTTCGGGAATTAGTCCTCCATACACTTTTCCGAATCCTCCCTGTCCTAACAGTCGTTCTCCTTCGAACTGGTTTATATATTCTTGCAATTCGTTGTACGTAAATTCAACTATACAAGGATAAGTTTAAACTGTAAGAGATTTTGCAAAAGAATACAAACATGAATTAAACAAACCAATTTTGATTATAAGTTATGTTAAGAGTACAGAAAATTATCTTGGTATATTTCCAAATCTTTTCAAGCATCCTAGTCTATGCTTTTGAAGTTATAAAGAAAAAATTGCACAACTTTTGGTTTTTGCCATTCACCATCACTATTTTATGAAGATCTGAGAATCTTGTGATGAGATTTTTCTTCTAGCAAAAGCCCACTTTCTCTGTTTGTTTTGTTTTTTCTTCTAAATAAGAAAAAAGTATACTAGAAATAAAGATTAAGAGATGCAATGCCCAACGTACAAGGATTGCCTCTTGTATGTCGAAAAATCTGCAATATGATTTAGGTATTGGCGACATTGCATGAACCATTTTCTTCCTTTGGCTTCAATTGTTTTGTAAGTTGACTTGCTCTGCTATTTGGTTGACATATATGTGACATGCATAGGGAGTGTTCTATATGCTGCAGTTGGTTTGGTGCCACATGGCACACAGTTTGACCCACTGACCCATGAATGTTTTGCCCCCCACCCCTTTGTGAATCAACACAGAAGGCCAGCCTGATTGACAATTTATAGCTGGTGGATTTGAACATTTTCCACCCTGAGATTGGACCCAATACTTTTCATGCATTGGCTCCATGTACTTGTCCACTATGCAAGCGATGAAAAACATTCAGATCAACAGGTAGGTATTACCAATTAGGCTGATGTTTAGGGTGTGGATAATGTGTGTTTGTAGTAGAGAAGGAGGATGTTAAGACCGACGAGTGGAAGGAGTAGGAAACACAAAATAAAAAATTTAAATATTGGAGGGAATTGGGGAGTATGTCCACTAGGTAAACTAAAGGAAAGTTGATATGGTTTGAGAACATACAAAAAAGATCAATGACAACACTAGTGAGGAGTGGTTTGGTGGCTTTGAAAAGGCGAGAGGAAGGCCAAACAAAGAAAATATTTGAAGCTAATTTACGAAAGAATTGAATGGCAGAAACAGGATTCAGGTTGGGAAATATAGTCTATAAAGTTTTTAGCAAATGGTTAGTAAAGTTTTTCAGTAGAGAACACTAACCACAACATGTTACACAAGAACACACATTTTAATAGGGTCTCTTTACAAAATTTAGGGGGTGTTTGGATCGCCATTTTTAGACTTGAAAAAGTCTTATTTCCACAAGAAGTCTTTTCCAAAATAATAGATTATTTGGATGGACATTTTTAAAAAGTATTTATTCCATAAAAATATATTTTTGAAGCCAAAAAGTCTTTTCTATCAAAAATAGCTGAAAGCTGTTTTTTCAAGTAAAAAATACTTTTCTGAACATAATAAACAAAGAAACAGTTTTTGGTAGAAGTCTCCTTCCAAAAAAAAAATAGACATTATATTGGTGGGGCCAACTAAAAGTAGATAAAGACATTTTGCATTAATGATGATCCAAACGACCTTTTTAAGAAAAACATATTTTCAAAAATATATTTTCAGAAAAGTCATTTTTTAAAATAAATATTTATTGAAAAATGGTTATACAAACACCCTCTGACGCTATTTCACTAACATATGTGTTGAAGTTTCTTTATTTCATTTTAAGTTAGATTTGTGCTGGTTGGGTGACAAAGCATATGTTTTCTTTACCATCTAATAATGTATTTGATGGGATGGTTGCAAGTGAGCTTATAGATTACACTTTTTTTTTTAGTTTTACAGTTACCTTAACAGTTATAATAAGGGTCTGTTTGGATTGCCATTTGTGCTAGAAAACATGGGTATCTACAGAATGTTGACATCAATTTCCAATTGTTTCTGTTAAATTATTCTTTTTGAGTAAAGCTTTTACACACACACCCGAGCCCATACAAACATGTGTATATGGTAGAAAACACAAACCTGGATACTGCCAAACCCTTTCCTGCACCTGTTAAAAAGATGGAAAATACAAATATATTCAGGGAGTTTGTCAACAATATCCATAAAGCAACAATATATATATATATAAACTGAATTATGAAATTGAATTTGTAAAACCTTAATTGCATATTGCTGGTAATTCAACAAAATCAAATTCTATCTAGCAACTACTGCATAAATGCTCACTACCGTCAGTATCAACTTATATCTAATGGTGGAGATCATTTCAGATGGGTGTTTTTCATCTTAATCCTACTCATTGAGATTAATTAAAATGTACGACTGTCACTTTAGTAATGCCATTTCTATGATGTGTGGCCCACCATGTACATGTGTCATTGATTAGTTGGCCCCACGACCCTTTTGTTATGCATATAAAAGACACCATGTTTTAAAATGGTGTCAGACTCATAGTTAGCAAATCTCCATTTAAAATAGTTGGCCCCAGAGGAAGCCCAAGGTAGGAAGTAGGTAAACAGCCTTCTCCACAACCCAAAATATCCGCAAGCTCCCCTACATTAGTGACCTCTCCCACCCCATAGATCGTGCTCTTAGCCATATTAATCCTGAGACCCGAAGCTGCTTCAAAGCAAACTAGGATGCCTCTCAGAAACGTTAGCAGGGATGGGGACTTCCCAATGAAAATTAAGGTGTCATCTGTCTTTCTAAAAGAAAAAAGAATCTCGTTTTCTGATAAGTCCCTTTTTTTTTTTTTTTTTTAAAATTTTGGTGTTTTCAAATAATGTCAAAAAAACACGAAATATTCAACAATCCGAAACAATTCAGTACTTGTAGAATTGTCAAAAAAAAAAAAAAAGTCATAAATTAAACTCATGGATTTTATAAAAATTTTAAAAAAAATCATTTATAATAGATGTTACATATTTTGTGCATGTAAAAATATTTTTGGAATGAATTAAAAGATTAATATGCTTTTAGAGACCTTGATAAATGAGATATATGTTCTGGAAACTATAATTATTGCTTATATTACGAAGCATCCACACGGTTTTGATACTATTATACTGTATGCACATATATACGTATATGTTTTTGAGTGCGTAGTTTTGGATTAAAAAAGTATTAAATCCCAATTCCTAACTCATCTCGTCTTTTTTACCTTTTTTTTACTTATTTTTTGAACATAAATCATTTTAAACTCGCATTTTATCCGTGGGCGAAGTTTTGGCATTTAACGATTTGCTAACTATGATCAGACTTATTGATTGAGATGTAGGGTTGTCAATGGATAGTAGAAAATTTGAATCCGTATTCGAATAATCAAATATTTTCATTTTTTTTGGATATTGGATTAGTAAAATTTTTATATTCGGGTACTTTTTGGATAATTATATATTCAATTCGATAATATCCGATCTGTATGTAATTATTAAAAATAAATATAATTATATATAATAATTAATTAATTATATTTAGATAAAGGTGCTATTGAGATATTGGGCCCTTATGGTATCTCGAACACATTCCGACGAATTATTTATATAATTATAATTATTATATATATATATAAAATTTGTTAGATACATTTGACTTATCGGACGAATAGGATATTATCATATATTCAATAAATTAATCGGATTCGAGTTTGAATATTGATTTAGAATATATTTCTAAAGGTTTGTCAAAGGACCGGGCCAGAGTAGGGCTTAGCCCTTGGAGAGCCTGAACTGGTTAGGCCGTAGCCCTACCCTCAAGGGCCAGGGCCAGGATAGGGTAGGGCAGGGCCTAGAAAAAGAGAATTAAGAAACATGAATTTTTTTAAGTAAAAAAAAGTAGGTGCTTGAAAAATATACATAGCTTGGGAAACATTTTACTTGGTTTAATTTATGTGGATATCTAATGAAGGATCATAGATTTTTGTGTTCATGTACCAAGGTTTGAAAATAAAACCTCCTTTTTAGTATTTTTAAAAATCTTGATAAAAGCACAATAAAATACAGCTCCTAATATGGCTGTCACCAATATTTTGGAATGGCCCCAAAATTGTTCCTAAAATTTTCAAAATAGGTTTTGAGCCATTCCTCAACCATTTGGAAATGGTCTAAAACCATTCCAATTCCAAAAGAGCATAGGTGAAGTGGGGCAGGGCCAGGCTGGGCCCTACTATGTACTACCCTGGCCTGGCTCTTATTTAGAAAGGCTTTACGTAATTGGGCCCGACCGCAAGTGTTCGAAATTTATAAAAAAATCAATTGTTTTAGAGCTTTCAAAAGGACCGGACTTTGGCCGAGCCCTCTTACAAGAAGCCTGGATTGACACTCCTATCTGTCGGATATTGAATCGAATTTGGATGTCTGGATATTTTATCAGATTCAGATTTGGATATTCTTATATTTGATTCAAAAAATATCCGTTGACAGCCCCACTAAGATCCTTTTAACCAAAACTAACGTGATTTATGCATGTGGCACCACCAAGATGTGTTCCACTGTTCCCAACCTGTTTTTTGGCGTACGTGATTATCAAAAGTCACTGGAAAAATTTAGATGCACAGAACTCCCGTAGGCGGATTGCAGTCCATACAAGGACTCTCGCAGCCCTACATTGATCATTTTTTGGGCCTAATGGCTGCGTTGATGTTCGACCCACCTACTGGTGGATAAGCACACTAAAAATCAGCTTGATTAATCATTTCTAGCCATTGGATTTACTACTCAAAAAACATGCTTGAATTCAATGGCTAAAATCAATCCTAAGAAGTACTAAAATCTATGGCTAGAGATAACCAGTGAAGTTAATTTTTGGTTTGTATATCCAACAAGAGGTGGGTTTGGGCCTTATCTCACCTGGTGCCTAAGGCGAGAGACAGTGTAGAGACGGCCCTGCACAGTATCATCTAGATGGACTTAGCACCAGCGTATCCTATTTTGCACATGTGGCACTATATTCCATTGTATAATCCACTTATTAATTGGTATGGGTCTTTTGAGCCAAAATTAGACGGGCGTTACCAGAATCAATTTGATTAACACGTGGCAATGTCAAGGTAGGTCCCAATCCAACCTAATTTTTTCTGCACATATGATTCACTATAAAATGGGGTGGGATTCACTCGTAGATGGCCCAACCTAGAAGAGATCCAAAACATGATCTATACATCTTCAAGATGGGTCACATTCCAAACGAGTAAAACATGCCTGACAAGCGACGGTCAGTGAAGCCCTGACCCTCCCACAATATGAGCCACATGGCACATTTTGGATGGTTGGCCAATCCCTAGGTGGACATAATCAGTGATTTAAAACCTTTCAATCTTGTACCCCAAATAATGCTCAAATTCAAACGGTTAAAATCAGCCCATGAAATTGACTCCAATCTAACGCTTAGAAATCACTAATGAGGTTGATTTTGGGTTTGTAGGTCCACCAAGGGATTGGCCAAACATCCATACAGTCAATGTTCTCTAAAAATGTGCCACGTGGCCATACTGAGGGTGACGGTCACAGACGAGTGGTCAGGCAAGTTTTACTCCATTCCAACCTAACTTATTTTTTGTTCACATTGCAAGTATTCTTTGGTGTGGGATCCATAAATAAACGAGTCCCCGTCTTTTGAGTGAAACCTAGCTGAATTTGCATAGTGCCACTGTTGATAAACTCCCTCGCCTGCTGTGGGATGTCGGGTCCCACTTATATGCTGAGTTAATAATGCCAATCAATGGGGGACAAATCTAGTCTGCAACCATTTATAGACTTAAAAAGTATGCAAACACTGTATCCACCATTAAATGCTCATTGAAAAACGTGTTTTTATTTTACAAAATATATTTTTTTTGAAAACATTGAAAGAACACATTTTTCAAGGGACATCCAACAGTACTGACAATGTTTGCATACTGTTAAGTCTGCAAACGGTTGCAGACTAGATTTGGCCATCAATGGTCACCACTTTGTCTCCATAGACTTGTGGCACACAGCAAAATGCTGTGGGAAATACTCACCAACTAGTCCAACTCGAAATTTTATGACTCAAAAGTTAATATGATCCCTTTTCAGGGTTGCAGCTTGGGCGGGTTGGGTCGGCTTAGGGGCTATCCCAACTCAGGCTTCAGATCGCTCAACCGGAGCCCAGCCCAACCCAAGACCGAGCCTGGGGGCCCAACTCGTGGTTCACATCATTGTGTTGGTAAACAGAATTTAACTCAAACCTATTGCTAAAGCTTTTTTAGAGCCTAAAAATGGTGCCACAGGTTCGTCCAACTCTGTGGACTAAGAAGTTTGAAGTTGGAACCATGGTTTTACGTTTAAACAGTTACGCCCCAAGCCTAATTCCGTTAAAACCGTTTAAACACGTTTCGACGCTTTTAGTTTAACGGCCGTTAAAAACGTTTTAACATCAAATACTATTCGATAATCAAGTTTTCATTCTTTTAACAATTATTTGTAAGAAGATAAAACTGTAAACACTTACTTCGGGATTATAAATTAAATCAATTTTTGACATACCCTATCCCCCACAATTTTAAAAAGCTAATTAACTTATCCCCACTGCCCATCACCTGGTGCATCGTCTATGACCGTCGTTGACATAAATTGACTACCAATTTTATTTGAAAGGACAAAAAAAATCTCATCTTCAACCTTAGATCACAAGAACATGTGAATGTAGGTAGAAACCTCAACTCCAAATCAAACAAATGTGGTGATCCGCCGGTCATGACACTCTGGTACGTTGCCTGCCGATCATCGACAACCAACCTACTAGAATCTCGTGGTCAGCTGACTACCACTCCGACATACAATTTAAAAACTAATGAAAGAGAGTAATGTTAAGAAACGGAAAAATAAAAGAGTTAGAATTAAAACTGCTCTCCCGAGTGGTGGTTGTCTGGCCCCTCATTATTAACGACCAACCTATTGGAGTAATATGGCTTGTTATTCACCACTTTGGCGAGCAACTTAAAAACAAAATGAAAGAGGGAAGTGTTTAAAACATAAGAGACAAGAGTGTAGAATTAAAATTGCTCCTTAGAGTAGTAGTTAGCCGGACAGGAGACTCTAGTAGGTTGGTCATCGGTGATGGAAAACCAACTAGCTGATATCTCATCGCTGGCCGTTCACCACAACGATCACTGAACACACCAGCATCCCCAATGGACATTACGCATAATAACACACACACCGACATCCCAAATGGACATTACACACATAACACACTCCAGCAAAGTAGTTGCTGAACCTTATAATGAAGTAGCACCCTTTGACAAGGGAGGCAAAACATCATAATTGGACACCCTTTAATTCACTATATCTTTCTTATACACCCATGGGTAGGTTTATATCGTAAGATCATGATCATTGGTCAATTTGATATATTGGACTGCTGGGACGAACAGGGGTCCCATGGACTTTTCAGGTTACGAGTCGACCTATGGACTTTTCGGGTCAAATCTGGATATCCGTGTTCGGGGCGTGACAGCCATGATTTTGTTTAAGGGGGCACAATATAATTAAAAGAAAAATTGAGGGGCACTAAAACTAAAATAATGGATATTTAAGAAAAGGGCACAATATAATTAAAAGAATAATTGAGGGGGCACTAATAAAACAAAAATTGAGGGGGGGGGGGGGGGGGGGACTAAAACTAAAATAAGGGTAATTTTGGAAATAAATTTTTTTGAAAAGGAATTTCAAAGGGGTCGCTCTACAGGCGCTCACGTCTTTCGGTTGGGCACCCACATGGGACGGAAATGGCCCTACTTCGTTTGGGCACTCACCATTCTCATTCGTCTCTCCTCTCTCTCTTGTAACGCACACACTTTTTCTCTCCTCCCCCTCACTCTCTCTCTCTCTCACTTTCCCTAGCTCTCTCTTTGTCTCTCCCTCTCTCTCTCGCTCTTTATCTCTCTGGGATTTTAGCATGGCCATGGTCTACAAAGCCCCCATGATAGTTCGGCACCGTGAGGCTAAAAGCCCAGAGAGAGAGAGAGCGGGAAAGTAAGAGAAAAAGAGAGAAAGGGAGTGAGAGGAGGAGAGATATGGAGAGAGTTACAGTAGAGAGAGAGAGAGAGAGAATGGTGGGTGCCCAAACAGAGTAGGGGCATTTTGGTCCCATGAGGTCCCCCATCAGATAGACGTGGGCGCTCGTAGATCGACCCTTTTCAAAGTTGAGGGGGGCATGTGTCCCCTGGTCCCTTCCTGGCTCTGTGTTCCAGGAACAAACAGAATTAGAAGAAGAAAAATAATAAAATAACAAAACACAACACAAGATCTGTGGTTCACCCGATCTTATATTCTTATATTTGATTCCAAAATTTTTAACACGTATCCCAAGGCCTTAACCCAACTCATGTTAAGCCCTTAGTTGGTTAAGGGTGGTTAACAATTGGTAGGTATTAGACATTTTGGGAGGGGGACTTCAAACTTTGCAATCCCCAGGGAACAACGAATATGCCCTTAAGGGCTCTGTGACCTTTTGGACGTTTGTTCCACGTCTTAGTGGACCTACATACCAAAAATCAATTTTATCGATGATTTATAACAATTATATTTAAGCATACAAAAAAAATGCTCGGATCCAATAGTTAGAAATCACGATATTAAAATGTTAAATCCAACGGATAGAAATCATCAATTACACTGAATTTTGATCTGTAGATCCATCAAGAGGTGGACCAAACATCCATAAGGTCAATGATCCATGGGTCAACCCGTGACCCAAGGGTCTAACTGGTGAGGAAAAATGTAGAAAAATAAAATATCTCAGAAATTTATTTTAATAATTTTAAAAATCTAAACAAGCATTTTTAAGACATTTTTTCGTGAAGGTGCACCGAAAAATTATTAAGTTGACTATTTTTAAGGTCTGTTTTCGAAAGTAGAAATTAGTTTCAAAATTCCGTTTAAATTTTTTTTTAATTAATATAAATAATTCTAAGATATTTCGTGAAGGCGCGAAGAAAGATAATTTAATTTATTGCCTTTAAAATTTTAAAAACGAATAAAATGTCTGTCCTAAGATTAACAGAGTGAAATCGACCATCGTACACTTTGGGAGCCATAACTTCTTGTCTTGATGTCTGTTTTGAGTGTGCCACCCCAATATGGATTTCGAGAATCCAACAACCACTGTTGGTTTCCTGAAATCCACGGCCGAGAGCATGAGTAATAAGACGAGTGCAAAAAGGCGAGTCCGTTCATCCCTTCCCTAATATAAATTAAATGGGGAACCACTACTACAAAAAGGTACAAAGATCTCGGTTAAAAACATAGATATAAGGTCATATATCTTGGTTTTTGGAGATTTCAAAACCGAATTGAAGTCTATCAAGTCGAGATAGATTAGAAAACTTTTAATCTTGGTTATATTGTAACTGAGATTTCTTATTCGATGTGAAAGATCTTGGTTACTCCTAAAACCGAGATCTTTTTACATAAACAACACTCTAGGTCCGTCGCTGTTTCTTATAAATATATATCTCGATCATAAACGGATCGGAGATCTATTGGGCCATAGGTAGGCAGTGAAGCACTGGGCCTGGGCACATGAGAAAATTGCTCAATTCCAAGAGCTAGGTAGGCTGATTTTATAGGTGTAGGCTCATGAGGGGGGCGGGAGAAATGTTGATTTATGACAAAAACCTCAAGTTTCTTAACGAAAGAAGTTGGCAAAGTTAATCCAATTCTAGCATTTGGAAGTGAATGAAAATGGAAAAGATAAAATAAATGTATCTATACATGGCTTGGATAAATAAAAATATACCGAATTATAAATCTGTACCTCCTCGTCGTGATACCAGGGGTACGGCGTTCTCCTTGAACTGCTCATTGTCTTTTCGAGACCGTTGCTGGAGAGGTACTGACACGATATGTAGTTTTTGATGAAATCTATGTTTATTTATACGCTTCAATTGTAGAAAGAACGCAGGAATTTCTGAGCGGTTTCGGGTAGGAAATTTGAGCCAACGAGGGGATGAAAAGAGTTGGAAAATTACTAGACACAAACCCGGAAAGTCGTCTCCGTGAAGTACTTGGACGGAAATGGCTTAAGAGCGCTCTTCATTACCGTTCACCCGAAACTGCTGAGAAAAACCGCCGAAGTCTAACACACACCTTCGCAAGTAGGAAATTTGAGCCAACGACGGGATGAAAAGAGTTGGAAAATTACTAAACACAAACCGGGAAAGTCTCCGTGAAGTACTTGGACGGAACGGCTTAAGAGCTCTTCATTATCGTTCACCCGAAACAACTGAGAAAAACTGCCGAAGTCTCACACACACCTTCGCAAGTTGGAAATTTGAGCCAACGACGGGATGAATAGAGTTGGGAAATTACTAAACACGAACCCGGAAAGTCTCCGCGAAGTACTTGGACGGAAGCGGCTCAAGAGCTCTTCATTATCGTTCACCCGAAACAGCTGACAAAAACTGCCAAAGTCTCACACACACCTTCGCAAGTAGGAAATTTGAGCCAACGACGGGGTGAATAGAGTTGGGAAATTACTAAACACGAACCCGGAAAGTCTCCGCGAAGTACTTGGACGGAAGCGGCTCAAGAGCTCTTCATTATCGTTCACCCGAAACAGCTGAGAAAAACTGCTGAAGTCTCACACACACCTTCGCAAGTAGGAAATTTGAGCCACCGACGGGGTGAATAGAGTTGGGAAATTACTAAACACGAACCCGGAAAGTCTCCACGAAGTACTTGGACGGAAGCGGCTCAAGAGCTCTTCATTATCGTTCACCCGAAACAGCTGAGAAAAACTGCTGAAGTCTCACACACACCTTCGCAAGTAGGAAATTTGAGCCAACGACGGGGTGAATAGAGTTGGGAAATTACTAAACACGAACCCGGAAAGTCTCCACAAAGTACTTGGACGGAAGCGGCTCAAGAGCTCTTCATTATCGTTCACCCGAAACAGCTGAGAACACAAAGTACTTGGACGGAAGCGGCTCAAGAGCTCTTCATTATCGTTCACCCGAAACAGCTGAGAAAAACTGCTGAAGTCTCACGCACACCTTCGCAAGTAGGAAATTTGAGCCAACGACGGGGTGAATAGAGTTGGGAAATTACTAAACACGAACCCGGAAAGTCTCCGCGAAGTACTTGGACGGAAGCGGCTCAAGAGTTCTTTATTATCGTTCACCCGAAACAGCTGAGAAAAAATGCTGAAGTCTCACACACACCTTCGCAAATAGGAAATTTGAGCCAACGACGGGATGAATAGAGTTGGGAAATTACTAAACACGAACCCGGAAAGTCTCCGCGAAGTACTTGGACGGAAGCGGCTCAAGAGTTCTTTATTATCGTTCACCCGAAACAGCTGAGAAAAAATGCCGAAGTCTCACACACACCTTCGCAAATAGGAAATTTGAGCCAACGACGGGATGAATAGAGTTGGGAAATTACTAAACACGAACCCGGAAAGTCTCCGCGAAGTACTTGGACGGAAGCGGCTCAAGAGCTCTTCATTATCGTTCACCCGAGACAGCTCAGAAAAACTGCCGAGGCGCGTCTTGGTATTGTACGATTCGTACAGACTTGCGAGTCTTCGGGAACCCAAAATGCATGACTTTGGTCGAGTCACAGACTCCCCAAGTGTGGCCCCAACACATGCTCCTCAGATTTCTGAAAAGCACTAAAACTTTGATGACGGGGCTCTGTCACCGAGGTTGATAACGGGGCGCAATATGAGCCACGTGGTACACTCTTAGAGGATTCTGACTGTATGGATGTTTGGCCAATCCCTAGGTGGACCTACAAACAAAAGATTAGTCCGATTAGTGATTTCTAGGTTTTGGATTAGAATTATTTTCATGGGTTGATTTTAATTGTGGGAATTTGAGCATTATTTGAGGTGCAAGATCCAAAGGTTTGAAATCATTAATCAAGCTGATTTTTGGTTTATAGATCCACTTAGGGATTTGAAAAAACATCCATACGGTCAGAGTCCTCTATGAGTGTGCAACGTGGCTCACATTGCGTTGTCATCTGCCTCGATTACAGGACCCTGTCGTGAAAGTTTTACTCCATGTTGGGTGTAGTCACTGTAGTGTGGGAGCAAAAATTGCTAAATATTTAGGGTCGGGATGGGGGGACAACCATTTTTGATAACTATTTGGCGGACCCACATAGAAGATGAATCGATGGCTGATTTTTGGTGAGGATGATCTCTATGGTGAGGAGATCATCCTCACAAAAATTCAAATCATTATGAAATCCGTAGACTGGTTTAGAAGTTGAAGAATTATGGACCATCTATTTTGACCATGTAACTTGAAAAACCACATTTGATCGGGTTAGAAATTTCAGAACGGACTGATTTTTTGTTGGAGTAATCTAATGGTGAGGAGATCATCCTCATAAAAAAAATCAGGCATTGATTCATCTTCTATGTGGGTCCGCCAAAATGGTTGTCAAAAATAGTTGTCAAGAATGGTTGTCCCCCGATCCCATAAATAAATAAATAACTGAAAATCACATACAAAAAATTGCAAAAGTAAACCCATTTTAAGTAAGGAATTAAAGAGAGAGAGAGAGAGAGAGAGTCTGTGTTCTACATGCTCTTACAACATTGTGGGGCATTTTTCTGAGTTCCCGCAACAATTTGATGTATCATCGCTGTGGGGACGAGAATTAACCAACCAACAGAAGATAGACACGTGGAAAGACCATAGTCCGATCTCAGGAAATATCTTGAGATCTCCTAGATTCGACAATTCCGAGAACGAGAAGAACTATTCCACAGCTTGGTACTTCGAATTGGATTATGCAAGTTAAACATTCAGAATGCCGAAAGAAAAGATGTCCAAGATGCCCAGACAAAGAACTGTGCAAGAGCTCCCATAGATCAATTTGTAAGGATCAACAGGAGATATGCCAGTTGTAAATAGATCCAAGAATATCTATCAGCTGGAAGACATCCTCTTATAGGATGCTAACCATCAAGGCGCGCAAGATAGCACACGATCATCCCCATTCAGTTAATTAATCCCAAAATTAGGGGTAAACAAAATTTAATCCCACCAATGAGGGTGTACACCCCGGCGCGATGAAGGAGGAAGAAGATGAAGCTACAACTACCATCATTCTAAGAAAAAAGGTTCACCTGCATCTTTCCGAGATCTCGGGGATCGTAGAAACCAAATTTTGCACCCACATCTTTTGGCCCCATCTGTAGGAAATGAAGAAGATCGTTCCTTTCACTAGGAATTGAGATCTCATAAGAAAAATGGTGAGCATATGAAGAATGACAATTGGAGCGGGAGAAGCACTACCATTCCAAGCTCTTTATCACCTGATTGACAGTATTTTGATTAGTCATTATAACTTATTATCAAAGCAAACCCAAATTTGCAAAAATTAAACTAGCAATTTAAGTATAGTGCAAATATAAGGATTGAATCATAGAGAGGGCTGATGAATAGTAAAGTAACTTGATCAAACGCAAATAATTCTAATAAAAAAATATTTACTAACTCTAATTTTAGAGAACGAGTTTTAATCGGTCATCGACAAAAGTTGTCAATCTCTCTAACGACTGAAAAATATTACACTTGATAAGCAAAAGAAAGTAAAACTAAATTAAAAAAATAAATATAAGAATAACAAATAAAAGACTAAAAGAAATAAAAAAAAAAAGAAATATGAAAGATATCCAATGCCAAGATAAGACTGTAGCCATAAGATGTGTGTAGTCGAGAGAGATGGTCAGTTGGAGAGCAGCCAAGAGAAGAACAACGTCCATCGTCTATTAAAGGTCATTTTATAGGCTGGGATGTACAACATTGGTTATTTTTTTTTTTTATTTTCAATCATTTATTTTCAAAATTCAAGATATAGTCCGAATCATTAACTTCAAATTAGAAAAGTTCTAGAACAATTTGACTTTGAGTGCATGTGAAGTCTCACAGCGATTTTCTAAAGTAGAAGGGAACTTTTAATTACTAAGAGATTGTCGGATTAACCTAAGGACCCAATTTAAAACTAAGCTATATGTTCGGGTTAACAAGCAGTTTGGATGTTCATCTTAATACCTCATGGGCTTTATATGTGATATTTCAGCTTACTCGCATTTTTACAACGACGGCTTTCACCGTATTTTTCAGAAACAAGAATCATTGAAACTTTCAATCAATTTTTCTTTTGATCTTTTAGATAACTTTCTTTTTGTTTTTGAAAAAGAAAGGAGGGTATAAGAGAACATTGTCTCCAATGTTTCAACAAATGAGCATCAGTGTCTACAATGTTTCAACAAATGAGATAAACACTGAGAAATCATAAATAGAGAGGGTATAAGAGAACATCCTAGGAAAAACAAAAACAGAATAAAAATGATAAAAAAATGAAAACTAAAATACACACTACCAAAAAATGGGTTTTTCCCGGCGGCTCAAAACCGCCAGTGAAGGGTTCCCCAGCGGTTATAAGCCGCCCCACAAACCACCGTAAATTTGCCGACGGCATAGGTACAATGGCAACTCCGGCGGTTTTAAAACCGTCGAGGAAACACAACACCGACGGTTATAAACAGCCGTTTCTTAGTTTCACCGGCGGATTATAACCGCCGATTATAGTAATTCCCCGATGGTGATATAAACCGCCGGTGTTGACCTTTTACTTATGACGTCGGCAAAATTTCCGGCGGTTATGAGTCGGTCTATAGCCGCCGGTGAAAGTGTAGCACCGACAGTTTTGAACCGCTGGTGAATCTAGTCAAAATTAAAAAAAAAATCAGGCATATAATGTTTTTTTTAAAATGTTCTATTGATGTTATTTATCCGACCTGATAAAACAAATAAAAAACTGACACAATTGATAAATAACAAACAATATATCCCATTGACTTCCATGACAACATACTTAAATCATTTGCCTATTATTACAATTATAATTCTCAAATAGATCAAAGAAAAATTATATAGCACAATCGATTGAAAGGAAAAGAAGTAGGAGCCATGGAATGTCAACCATTAGAAGTAAGATTGGTCCATGGAAATGCAATCACCAATCCAATCCCACTCAAATAAAAATACGACGGATTGTGAATTCTTCTAATTATGATAAAACTGAGAAGACTCAAGAAGTAAACTTTATGTAATAAAACATTTTAGTAAACTAGATATTCCAAATGAGCTTTTAAGAAAATAAGGTGAAATGTCCTTAAACTTAATAGATCTGCACAGTAGTTCCAATGTGCTTCTTATACTTGATATGACATAAGCATCAAGTACATGCAAACAAAAATCCCTCATAACAAACTTGGATGCTCATTAGAGCTGATCATTCGAATGTTATAGTTCAACGAAGAATAGAACTCCTAATTCTCTATCTATCCATTGTGAATTCTTAATTACTACAGATGATCCAATAGAGATCATTCAACAAGCATAAAAGAAATAACATGATGGAAGTGGTTTTTTGCAAAAATGCCACTATTTTTCTGAGTCGGAACAAGTAGAATAACCAAAATCAAGATCAAATCCAGGAATCCTCATCTTGGACATCAAAACTTTATAACTTCATCAATTGAATTTCATTAACTTCTATAAATTTGATAAATTCGTCAACTTTTGTATGATTACTCAAACTTCATAAACACTTGAAGTGAACAATTCCCTTGGGGAACACAAGCATGTTTCCTTTTTGAAGTGTATTGAGTGAAGAACATGCATTCTCTTTAATCTCGAACCAAAACAAGGACAACCCAACTCCAATTACTATGCCAACTTCTTTGTACTGGAGAAGCTTTTAAATCCCAATATAGAGTGATGGATGTAAGGTGTTAGAGAAATGTGAATAACAGTAAATGCTAATTCACTACCACAATAATTGAGAGACAAACAGGCTCAATTGATAAAAAAAAAAGGAACATTTACTCAAAAAATATCAGAATTAAAAACAAACTTTGAAATCATATTGTTTTACAATAAAACCTCTTTCAACCATTACTTTCCAATCTCAATTGATTTGTACAAAAAGAAAAACAATCAAAGAAGGCAATCTCACTTGCCATCTTGACTGGCAAGCAAATAAATATTAGACCAAGTTATTTTTAAGTAAAGGTGATGAACATAAAGATGATTCAATATCCAAGTCAAACATCCACTATGCTTGATAATAGAGTGAAATATAAGTTTAATAAGGCACTCTAAGTCATAGGAAATCCCTTAGAGGTATTTATCAAAAAAAAAAAATAGATGCACACCTAATCAAATCATATACGACAAGTACCTCATCAATCAGTAACAGAACACTAAAAGCACACAAATTAATGAGCATATCTACAAACTATTAAAAAAACCCAATAAAAACAAAAAAATTTCCCAAAACCCAAATGTAGTCTTACCAATCTAATAAGCATTACGGGTTCCGCTGCCCTTCGAATCCGAATTGATTCTTCCATTTTCCTAATTTGATATGTACTTAACAACTAAAAAACAGAGAAAATAGGGTAGCCTACCCCTTCAAAAACCAATCAAAAATAGAAAACAATATAAATGCAAAAAGGGTTTTTCAGAAAAATTGAATTGGTCCACAAAACACAAAATAAAAACAAAAATGGAAAATGGATCCTTCATGAAAACCCAAATTAGAGCCCAAAAAATGCAAAACACGATATGGGTATGGTTAGAGGTTGGCCATTAGAGGAGGCATTGTTGGAGAAGATGTAAAAGGGAGCGTAGACAGTGGAGAACATAAAGAGCAGCAACAATGTTGATCCCACCCTCAACTTTTGAAAGTTAAAAGAAAAATAATAAGTTTCAAAAATACCCCTTTAAACCTAGTAATTGCTCATCAATGAACAAAATCTGTACAATGCCTCCTCTTAAAACTTTGAAAATAAAAAAATAAAATAAAAAATACCCTTTTAAACATAGTCGAATGCCCACCCTTAAACAAAATCAGTACAATACCCACCCTTGAAATAAATCTGTACAATGGCCCCTTAAAACTTTGAAAATTTGAAAAACAAAATCCAAAAAGACCCTTTTAAACCGAAGTAGAATGCCCACCCTTCAACAAAATCTTGACTCCACCACTGGCACTGATCGTATGGATGTTTGGCCAGTCCCTCGGGGGACTTGCAAACCAAAAACTAGCCTGATTAGTGATTTACTACCTTTGGATCTTTGCACCCAAATAACGCTCAATAATGCTCAAATTCCTATCGTTAAAATCAACCCATGAAAATAAATTCAATCCAACGTTTAGAAATCCCTGATCAAATTTATTTTTGGTTTGTAGATCTACCTAAAAATCCCAATTTTCGTTCCACCAACACTCCCACGTCTGGCCTTTCCAAGTACAACAACCCACATCCCACATCCCAAAAACCCTAATGATCTTCTCATTTCTTGCAAACCCTAATTTTTTTAGGGTTTTGGCTTGAAACGGACAAAACTGCTTACCTTCTTCGAGAACCAGAGGGATTAGGGCTTGAGAGAGGAAAACGAGAGAGAAAGAGAGAGAGAGATGGACTTGAGAACTCCGCTTTCAAACTGATGATGGAGAATGGCTTCAAGAGAACCAGCCACCGTTCCTCCACCACAAGAGAGAACGAGATTGAGAGAGAGGGAGAGCCACCATTCCTCTCCCACAAGAGAGACCGAGATTGAGAGAGAGAGAAAGATCTATGAGAACAAGTGAAATGGAGACAAAAAATGGGAGAGCAAGCAATTCGGCGCGAAATGGAAGTCTTGGGCGCGAAATAGAAAAGAGCCCAATAAAGCTCTTTTCGGATTAAGACCAAAACACCGTCATCATCTCATTTCCTTAAAACGAAAACATAGGGGCAGTTTCGACATTTGGGGGCACGGGCCGCTTTAAACCGCCGAGATATCGATTCACAAAAAATAAAATTTTTTTTCTTTTGTGGCGGTAATATGTATTCCCCGGTGGATTTAAACCGCCCAAACAAGCCGATGGTTTACAACCGCCGGCAAAAAGAAACTATTCCACCGGGGAAAGTCATTTTTTTGGTTGTGACAATAATATACACCAAAGTCATTCCCAATTAAAAGAAAGGATTTTCAAGAACCATATTGAGGAATGAAGTTTTGACATTTCATCATTAGTTTTAAAAAATATGCGTCCTCTCGGGACAAAAAGCCACAATGTTAGCCATATTAGATAAAATTTTTAAAAACCAAATTAAATATTGAAGTTTGATCAAATGATTATTGATTCTTAAAACTCTACCAATTTCAATGTACCCAATTTCAATATTATCAGAATGTAACATTGTAAAAGCGAGAGATGGATACACCTTCTCCTCAAATTTTTCAGTTTGGAGTTGCCTTTGTACTCTAACTGTCTCCTTAATATAAGGCCCATGGTTATGTATTACTGAATTGAGTCTCATTATGTCATTCATAATCCAACCTATTGCATGTTAGTGTTCTTTAAGGTCTTTTAACAATTTTGTCTCTTGGTCCATGATTATCTCAAAAGAGATATCAAGAAAGGGAGTCTTATCATGATCTGGGTAAGAACATGTAAGTTAACATGATAAAGGCAAAATATTAAATTTGGGGACCTTAACAAGATAGAAAATTAATTCATTTGCTATGATG
The DNA here is from genome assembly GCA_035048495.1 of Euptelea pleiosperma. Taxonomy (NCBI): domain Eukaryota; kingdom Viridiplantae; phylum Streptophyta; class Magnoliopsida; order Ranunculales; family Eupteleaceae; genus Euptelea; species Euptelea pleiosperma. Next base: position 34,592,519 of record CM068550.1, on the reverse strand, counting down.
GACAATGGTTCAATTGGAGACTCTTTCTCAATGTCAAAACGAGAGGTAGAATCTAAAAGAATTTGCACTTCATTATTGACATCATTGTAAAGGTCAAAGATGGTCCCACAATATCAGGCAAAAATATGTCCACCCTACAGTCATCAACATCATTATCACAATATTCAGAACAAGCTTCAAATGGGGTAAAACAATTTAATTGAGAAGCATTATTTTGTAAAAAAATTTCTAAAGGTTCATTATCATGCCTCTTAATATCCTCATTATCCTCTTTGTGAGGAAAAAAATTGAATGAGGGGTGATGACTAATTGTATCAGAAAAATTTAGTTCATCGTCACCCTCAATATTCTCAAATCTTGTGAGTGTGTTTACTCAAGTTTGACGCTCTTGATTAAGTTGCATGTTTATTTGGTTTAAGATATTCATATTATGTAAGTATGCTTCGAACGCTCCTTCTATGGTCTCCTCTGAAGATGGTACATAAGATGTACAAGAAGAAGACCATCGTTAGCACCTTGTCTATTTGTAAGAATTTGCATATTTGTTTGGTTGATAATATTCATATTATATAAGTATGCTTCTAACGCTTCCTCTAGGGTCTCCTATAAAGATGGTACATAAGATGTATAAGAAGAATGCCATTTAGGATCGTTAGTATTTTGCCAATTTTTAAAATTTGGATAAGTCTCAGAACTAACTTGATGGATTAAAAGAACATTCGTAGGTGTTCATTACACTTTCTTATTCAAATCGTCTCCCAACATTGTAAAAAAAATCTACACATGAAAGTGCACTAAACCCATTCGATTCTCGATAATCCATTATATTTCTTTTCTTTGGTTCTCACATTTCTTTGGTACATGAAACAGGGTTTTTCCGGTCGTTGGACGGAAACCCGTATTTCAACAATATTTCTTTTCTCCGGTTCATGTTTATTCTGCAAAAAATGCAGACTTGTACTGTGGCATGTCGGATGTCGATCCGCACTCGGGGTTAAGACAACGTAATAGGAACATAAAATAACAGAAAATAGGCAGAAATGATGGTGGAAGGGTAAGAGTGGTGAATCAATGGTCGATTTCAAACATTCTTTTGGAATTTTTGAGATATGAACACTAATGATTTTAATTAAAAAATGAAGAACACCATAATCACAATAAACCTTTAATATTAATAGAACTCACTTTATTAATAATAGAAATAAAACAACCATTACATGAAATCTTGAACAAAATTGAACTCTCCTTTAACTAGAAAGTAATAAAGTATTAACCTAGAAAACATGTAAGGGTAGAGAGAGATAGGGACTAGTTAGAGAGAGAAAGAAGAGAGAAACTAAATGAGGAGAGAGAAAATATCACCTTGAACCTATCGGAGGAGTGACCGTGATCGGCCATAATTGAGGAGGTTGAGTTGCTTGAACCCGATCGAGGAGAGGTAGCAAAAGTGGTGGTTCTTGGGAGGAGGAATATGTGCCACGAGTAATGGTGGTGTTGCCGATAGGAGATAACGGATGGTTGAACCATGCTTGGGTTTCTAGTTTAGTGCAGCATGGACAAGACATGTGTTGTCCGTACAATGGAGGGAGGTATGAAGGCATCGTGGGTTGCTGCCCACGAAGATGATGAACTAGACTATGGGAGGGGCGGTGGTCTTTTGATGAGTTGCAAGTGCTGCAACTATAAAGGAGGGAAGCGGTTCCTCTTCTCTTCTTCTCTTCTTTTTTTTTTATTTTTGTTTTCCACTTTTCTTTTGTGGAGAAGGTGATAGTTAAGGGAGGAAGAGAGAGCTTGATGGGTGGTGCTTGGAGGTTATTTGCTTCACGATCGGAGTTGCAAGTGGAAAGAGGTTTGCTTGATCTTGAACTCAGGCGGCTTAGATTGAATGTCGCCCTGTTGTGCAGCAAGGGAGGAGTTTTGACCAGCTAGAGAGAAGATACTAGAGTGGAATGAGGGGGTTGCAGGAGATGCAATGGCTTGAAGGCAGGAGAGAGATGCAATGTCTAGAGCAGGAGATACACCAGCAGCATGGTGAAGGTGAAGAGGAGGGTGACGCACCAGTCCAGTAGTTTTAATGGAGGGCATTGGCGATCTTGAGGCAGCGAGGTTGCTGCCCGAAGTTACAGAGGTGCACAGCCTTTTGGTTCTCTGGTTTTTGAGGGAGCAGTCGTCTCATTTGGATAGATGAGAAGCATTGGTGGCGGTCTGCATGTGATGAGGGCAATGGAAGAAAGGGTTTGTTCCTTGAAGTTGCTGGTGTTGCAGGTTAGCAACACCAACCCGTTAATGGTGAAAACGTGAAGGGGCTTGTCCACTTGAGAGTTGTGGAAGAGGTCAAGAACATGAGAGAGGAACCAGAAGAACGTACTGCCCTCTTTAGGGTTCGGATGGGATCTTATATGAGAGGAGGAATCAAGTGAGAGATATAGAATGGAAACCATTGGATCTAAAGAGATCCAATGGTTTGGGGTGAGAGTGAGTTAGTCAAAGGTGAGAGACACACCAAAAGAGAGAATAAGGAATGAGAGAATGATCCCATTTAGAAAGTCAGTAGCTTCCTCTCTATATTTAGGCCGTTCAGCAACTCTTTCTTTAACAATTCTCTACCATCTATGGTGGGCATCTTCTATTGTTGCAAAGTATCTTTCCCATTCAAAAATAGATACTCTCACATGCTCCACAACCCTCCTTGTATGATATGGGCTGTCCATTTGCCTGCTATCATTTTCATTGTTTCAAAGGGTTACCTTTCCTCTTTGGTCACAAAAAATATTTCCCACACACTTTCCAAGATATGAACCATTCTTGCTTCATGCCTGTTTTAGGAAACTATCCCATGCTTTAGCTCAATGTAACCACCATCAAACCATTCTTTTAATTACCACCGTCCAATGGACATCAACTCCCAGATTGTTAGATGTCGAAGCCCATATTTCCTTTTGAAAATCTTGTTTCTTTATTGAGAACGATTCAATTCTCAAGTAAGTGCATGTCGTGTGAGCCACATCCATTATCTAATATTCAAGTGTCCATGGTCCAACAACTTGACTCATTTGGCCCACTAAATTTACTGGCCCAGTCCACTGGCCCATCAACATGCTTGCGCCTATGATCCCCCAACTTGGGCCAACCATGTGGCAAACACCAATTGGTCCATTCTGCAAATTAACACCCAGTACGTTCAACCCACTTGGCCTTAAGTCATGGCTCACGTCCGAGTTCACTTGAAATTAAGATTGTCCATGAATCGAGACCGTTGATCATTTTTGACAGAATCGCTCTTGAGCTTTATGGGATGATCAACACATCTTGATGATCTTTCTGGTATATCATTGAACACATCGTGTGGCGAAATAGTCATCATCATTCTCTTTAATGAAGATCCAACGGTCAGGATATGCATCTGGTGCTCCTCATCGGATTTATGTCATTTTTGCTTTCTCCCTTGCATGTGTTATTGCTCTCTCTCTCTCTTGTATGGGTCCCGTTTAGGTTCACTGGCTTTTGCTGCTTGATAGTGGCCACGTAGTCCATCAAAATCGTCTGATTAGGTTTCTTGAAATAACAAAAAGCGCTTAATGAGACTTAATCATAACGACTTTATATTTAGACTTTCGGATATGCGTTTAGTTCATGCAAATAGTCAATTTTCGTCTAAAAAGTGTGTTCTACGCAATGGTAGAAACTCTTACATAGAATTATTGATAAAAATTAAAGTTTTACGTAGGAGAATGTGACAACGTTAAGAATATAATTGCTTAAAATAAGCACTTTTGAGCGAATATCAGTACACCACATAAGCAAAATTTGGCTTCTATTTGATTTTAAGTGAAGGATGCCAATTTTTTTATTTTTTTTTTGAGAAATATTTGGAGTATTTCCAAAATAGATCTCTCCTAATTAGACAGCTCCTAACTGTTCTAGATTAAGTCGAAAGGTTACCAATTAAATTCTGCCAAACCAATAACAAGTAGTTCCCCTAGGGAAGAAGGAGATGCACTAGGCCTACTTAATGATGGTACGTCCTTTCATTAGACAAAGACTATCCTTAATTGTCAGTTTGAAAGAACTCACTGGAGTGGCTAACAACTGCTTCCTTTCTATTGAGCTCGAAACCCTAAGGCCAATGTCTAATGATTTTTAAATTTAATTTAGACTTTGGGTACGCATATGCAAGGATGGTGGTTTGTGGGCCACAAAACGAGTGATGAAATCCTGACCGTATCTTATTATTGTTCCAATGCCCTTAAGTATTTTAATGCAAAAATGCTAAAGCAATAAATCGACATAATGAATGCACAAACATAAAAAATTACACTAATAAAGCCAAACAAAATTATACTAATGAAGCAAGAAACAAATTACACTAACAAAGCAAGAAGAAAAGGAAAAAAAAGTACACTAATTAAAAAATGTTACACTAATAAAGCAAAAAAAAAATTTCCTTTTTTATACTAATAAAGCAGAATGACTTTATACTAATAAAGCAAAAAAAGTACACTAATAAAGCAAGAAAAGTTACATTAATAAAGCAAAAAAAATCCATTTTTTTTAATCAAAGTGACTTTTAAAACTAAGAAACGAAATTGCTAACAGGGGGATGCCATGCACAATGGGTACTTACCTGGATAACAAAAACAAAAAAAATTATAAGAAACAAGGAGAATAGTTCTTTGTTTGATGGTTGTCTTCACCTTACGTTTTCTCTTCCCGGTAATGGCCCCTTTTGATTGACAGTATTTTGATTAGTCGTTGTAACTTACTGTCAAATCAAACCTACATATACACAAATTAAACTAGCAATTTAAGTATAGTGCAAATATAGGGATCGAACCACAGAGAGGGGTGATGAATAGTGAAGTACTTGATCAAACACAAATAATTATAGCAAAAAATTATTTATTAACTATAATTTTAGAGAACGAGTTTTAACCGGTCATCAACAGAGGTTGTCAATCTCTCTAATGACAGAAAAATATTACACTTGATAAGAAAAAGAAAGCAAAATTAAACTAAAAAAAGAAAAAAATACAAGAATGACAAATAAAAGACTAAAATGAATAAAAAAAGAAAGATGAAAGAGATCCGATGCCAAGAGAAGACTGTAGCCGTAAGAGGTGTGTAGCCGAGAGAGATGGTCAGTCGAAGAGCAGCCAAGAGAAGAACACCATCCATCGTCTATTGAAGGTCCTTTTATAGGGGCTGGGATGTGCTACATTCTTTCCATCTTTAGTAAATTATGACTTTTTTTTCTTAGAAAAGTATTTTCAAAGATAGAAACAATTATATATAATAACTTTTTCTTTTCTCAATAGAATCAATCACTAAACTTTCTTTTGAAAACCAATAAAATATTCTTTTATTTTAAAAAAGGAAATTTTCTTTTGATAATATATTTCTTTCTTAAGCATTTCATGCATTTTGTAATATGGGCCGTTCATTTTGTTAAAATCTAAACCACCTTAGTCCATACTTGGTCCACCAACTTGGCCCACTACATTGGCCCAACTTCTGACCCGTCAACGTAGCCCACCCTTTTGCTCAAATTTGGGCTTTTGTACATAAGCTTTTGGGCTTGGACTTATGCTCGCTTTAGTTTTGGGCTCGGGTACCTAATGGGATAAGATTATTAATATAAAGCAATTGACTATTATTAAGAAAAATCTAATATACAATTGGTGAAAAGAGAATATCCTATTTTTCATGTAAGTTTGAGAATTTATGCAGGATAATTCTGATAATCAACTAAGGAAAATGGGGTAAAAATGCATAAAATGATGACTTATCATTACCACCCATGAGTTGGAGAGTTTGAGACAAGAAGTAATAACACAATGACGTGAAGTAGAAAGAATCCAAGACAAGAATGAACTACTGAAAAGAAGGATGGAGAAAAGGCATGTTGACCCAGATCATCATGAGTGAGAGAGCCAAAGGAATATGGCAGGAGAGCGTTCCCATTCACATGGGAACAATAGGAACCTTCCAAACCCCTTCGAAGTATGATCTACAATTAGGAAAGAGGGAGACATAGAAGGTCAAAGTGCGCAAAACTAGAAGACCCTAGTGAGAAGTGGTTCGGTATGTGGTAGCTGTAACAAGTATGCGGTGAGGCAATCATGAACTCTATGGTGGCCAAGACAAGGTGAACTACTTGACCCAAGGTCAAGTTGCCAAGGTGGTAGTCGAGCTCATAGGAAATAAGGAAACTGTAATAGACAAGATGATAGCTATAGCCACCAGGACATCCGCCGACTCACTGTTCGTGGATAAAGTCTAACATTACTACTCGTCTTCATCACTGACCGACTATACTATTATCGCATTATGCCCTTTGGGTTAAAAAATGCAAGAACAATTTAATGATTAGTAGACCGGATGTTCATTGACATGATCGGGAACACCATGGAGGTCTCTATCGATGATATGATATTGAAGAGCCTCAAATGATAATAACAACTTGAAAGTAGGGTTTTTCTGTGTCGTCGAATCGAAAACCCCGGTTTCAACACATTTTTGATTTGATCATTCTATTTCACTGTTTATTTCTGCAAAATATTCAAGCTTGTACAGTGGACAGTGTCGGATGTCGATCCGCACTCGGGGTTAGCTCGCGTGACTCAAGAATATGAAATGACGGATTTTTATTAGAAATTGGTACTAAGGAATATGGAGGGGTGAGAATGGTGATAAATGCTCGATTTTTAAAACTTGCTTTCGATGAATCTAGAGAGAGAATTCTCCACACGCAATAACAAAAACACATAAATAAATTAGGAAATTGGAAATCACCACTTTATTTATTGAAAGAAAACATGAGTTACAATCTATTGAATTAAAATCCTACTAAAAGCAACTTAAATGAATTAAAATCTAAAGAGAGAAAAGATGTGATGAGAGAGAAAGTTAAGAGATGAGAGAGAGAAAATCCCACCATTGAACTTACTGGAGTTTAGAATGGATGGAGGAGATCGGACTCAGATGTGTACCAGGTTGTCCATGATCCAGTTGAGACAATCCACGGGAGGAGCAGATGTGAATCATTGGGTGCTGGTTTGCAATGGAGATGATGGTCCGGCCGGTGAGTTGCAGGTCGGTGGGAGTTGAAGACGGCACTCAAAGGGGAGCCCGTGAAGAACATCCAAACGGAATGGCCGATCTGCTGTAGGAGAAGTTCTCGGCCATGAGTTAAGCTAGCACAATAGGGAGAAGCTCCACGCTTGGAAGAAACATGTTGTAGCCTTGCAACTTTGGAGGCCACGATTGGAGGAGATGCAAGAACGGACTGTTGCAGATTTGTAATGCAGAACAACCATGGAGCAGCGAGCACCGTGGAATCAACCTAGTGAGAGGAGCGGTCACGAGTTGCAGGTGTGCGCCTCAGCCCATTAAAAAAAGGAGTAGAGGAGCGAAGGGAGAAGGAGGTTGGAACGGCTAGCAACAAGGTGAAGACGGTCTCGCCTCCTCCTCTTCTTTCTATTTCTTTTTTTTTTTTTTTTTTTTATTTGGGAGTGATTGAGGGTAGGTTACAGCAGCGGTAATGGAGAAAATGTCTAGAGAATGGGCTGGCGGCTGGGGTTTGTAGATGAAGAGAGGGACGTGCTGGAGAATGGAGGGGGCGGTTTTAATGGAGGTACAAGGAATGGCAGTATGCAGTTGTAGGTTCTGCAACTTTGGAGGAGGGTGATGGTGGTGCAAAGAAGATGGAATGGCTAGGGGGAGAAGAGAGGAGCGTGGAGTCTAGATCTGCAACGTAGGACGTCCAAGACTACTTGCTGGAGATGGTGGTTCCAACGAGTGCCAAGGAGGGAAGCTAACAGCTTCCTCCTTATCTCTTCTCCTTCTTCCACTCTTTTTTTTTTTTTCCTTTTTTTTTCTTGGGAAAACGGTAGAGAGAGGTGAGGTGCAGGCGGTAATAGCAGTATTGGGCGGTACACCTGCAGAGGACGGTGGCCTGAGGTGTGGTGAAGAAGATGGAGATGGTGGTTTCGATCGGGATGCACAGCACTTGCAGCAGTTTGTGGTGGTGGTTCAGGTGCTGGCCGGAGTTGCAGGCTGCAACTCCGGTGATAACGTGAAGAAGATGACGAAGAAGAAGAAGGAAAAGAAGAAAAGGATGGGCCAAAGAAGAAGGGAAACGTGGGGAAGGGCTTTTGGGGAAGGATTGAAGAGATTAGAGGGGGATTAGGGTTCTAAAGAACCCTTATCCTTCCCCTTTTAAAGCTCCCTAGTTTTCACTAATGGAAATTAGAGAATTTTTTAAATAAAAAAATATTATTATTTTTATTTTATTTTATTTTTTAAAGTAAAACACTACTTTTCTTTGGGGAATTTCCCCATTTAGTGGACCCCCCATTTTTTAAAATTTAATTAAAATTATTTTGAAATTCACGGGGTCCACTAACTGGTCGGACAGCGGGTCGATGATGATGGGCCCGGCTACTGGACCACATGGATTGATGATGTCCATCGTCTCAGAAGATGATGTGATAGACAGTTTGACGACGATCGGATAGATGGTGACTTGATTGGGACCCAGATTGGTAGATCGACAGATCTAGAGAGATCCAACGGTCCGGTGGAAGATCCAACGGTCCGATTGAAGATCCAACGGTCAGAAAGCTAAGGGAGATGAGACAGATCCAATGGGCAGGAGTTCTGGGGTTAGGTCAGTAGATTCGAGGACCGAGAGATGAAGAGAGAGAGAATAAGGAGAGATGAGAGAGAAAATATCAAAAAATGGAGATAAAAGTATTGGCCGAGGGTCTGGAACCCTGGTCTTCACTGTGACCATCCTCACGCTTCTCTAGTAGAGTAGACTATCATTCCTTGCTGACTCATGTGGCTTTAAACGCTTTGGTCCATCTCTTGGTCATTAGCTCTCCTGCTCTCTTCGTTCTTTGGGCCGACTTTTTGGTCCTCTTATTCAGCCCATATTTGGCCCATATCTTCTAGTCATAGCATGTGGGCTCTTTAAGCTTTGATAATGGGCTTTCCTGATCGATGTGGGCTCGCAAGTCTCGAGAATTGTCTCATCAGGGTTTCCTGCGACAGAAGAAGCGCGTAATGAGATTTTATCAGAACGACTCAATGTCTAGACTTCTGAAAATGTGTTTAATGCTTGCGAATATATCATTTCGTGCAGAAAAGTGTGTTCTACGCAACAGAAGAGACTATTACATAAAAAGTAGATAAATAGAGCATTTTACGTAGGAAAATGCAATAACGCTAAAAGGATAATTGCTTAAAATAAGCACTTTTGAGCGAATATCACAACTCAAAGATCTCCAAATAACTTTTGACTGAGTACGATCCTTCATGATGAAACCAAATCCTGCAAAGTGTTTCGATGTGACTTCCAAAAAGTTCCTGGGGTACATGATCACCAAGCGAGGGGTTAACTACTATGGGGGTAAAATTGGGATCTCACTCTCACATTCATCAAGATATGTGCTTCCATCGAGGTGTCGAAAATAATAAATCTTTGTTCTAAGTCTGCATTATTTAGCTCATAGATATAACTAGGAGATTAGAGATAAAGAACCCTTTCTGTATGAAGATGATCATAGAGGATTTGCTGGGTCTGAAGGCAGCGATTAAGTAAATTGATCTTACGGTCGAATCCCTCTTGAAGATGAGACTTTTTCATAGCTCCTACGTAGGGGGTGGTATATGATTTAAGGTCTTTCCGTGTCATCTGATTGGAAACCCTAGAATCAACACATTAGTAATTTTTATCCTTCTGATTCACTTTTATCCTGCAAAAAATGCAGACTTGATGCATAGTGGTTGGTCGGATGACAATCTGCACTCAGGGTTAGAGCATGCATATTAAAGAATGATTATGATAGAAAATTGCCAGAAAATAATGGAAGGGTGAGAATGAGATTGAAATTAAAAATGTGCTTTTGACATTAGAGATTATCACAAACTACTAATGAAATCAATGAAAGAAGATAAAGAGAGAACAACATACTAAATCAACTTTTATTCTTTTAAAATAAAAAGATATATAACTTACACTGTGAAATAGCTGGTCCGTTCTCTTTTACATAAGAATACCTAGAAGGAGGAGGTGATTAGGTATTTAAAAATTAATTAACCTAAACAATTTTACTAGTCTTGGTAAGGGTAATAAAATCGTATGCCTTAGTTGATTGATAAAAGTATTATCACAACCGACTCAAATCAAATATACCTCCGTGGTATATTGTCTTTTCCTCATTTGATCTAATCAATACAATTAATGAAATAACAATCAAACAGTCATAAGACAAAGAGTTTTTACGTGCAAACCTTAGCCAAGGAAAACCACGGGACCACATCCAGACGGAAAGTATCACTAGCTAGAAAGTTAAAAGAAACAAAGGTTTCCTACGCAGCACCATTGCAAATGCAGCTTCCAACCTTAGACAAGGCCTACTGCCGATGCATTCACGTGCTCAGAATCAACACTACGAATCCACACGCACCCTCCCAGCCAAGAAGCCTTGTCCGCTCGTTCAGTTTGACACACTCCAAACTTACATTTGATCAGCCACTCCGATCTTAATTCTCAACTCTCCAGCCTTTGTTGAAGGTGAAGGACTCAGTACACCCTGAACCCTAAGTCGCGCACCCAAATAGTGTTGAGACGCACTAGTACTCTCAGGCTTCTAGGTCAAGTTTCTATGTAGAAGACCTAAGCTGAGTAAAGGATCAAGCTTTTGGCTTTGATCAAGTAGAGAAAAAGCTCACAAGATATTAGTGAGAATTAAAGGCTTTTTGCTCTTCGAATGCACACTCGTAATAAATAAAACTTTCTTCTCGGTATTTCAATGTGTATTTAATAAGTCCAGAGAAGGGTTATATTTATAGAATTCGTAGTCCTGAGTCTATTGATAAGTGAGGGAAGTTGAAACTAGAATTTTGGATTTGAAAAGACTCAATCCATGTGAAGTCTAATCGATTGTACTTTGGGTCCAATCAATTGGGCTAATTCCAATCGATTGTATTCTGGGTCCAGTCGATTGGTCTTGTACGGATGGGTTTTCCCTTCATAAATCCAATCGATTGTACTAAATGTCTAATCGATTAGAGTTGTATAAGTTTCTGTCCCATAGAGTTCAATCGATTTCACAAAGGTCTCCAATCAATTGGGCTTCGAATAAGTAATCTCTCGTAGAGTCTAATCGATTTCACAAAGGTTTCCAATCGATTGGGCTTTGCCCAATCGATTGGCCTAAAAAATCTAATCGATCGGACTTTCCCGAAAGTCAATAATCTTGACTTAGACTCGGGTCTGTCCATTGATTAGGTTTGACTATTATATTTAATTCATTTTAAACCTATTCCTATGGCCACTAAGCCACTTAGCTTCCTAAGCAAGCGTACATAATCTATAACCGACAAATAGATAGTTATTCAAATGACTCCTGTTGTCGTCAACCGTCTGATCCTTGCAGTCTTTGTCTTTTAGTCTTCACGTAGTCGGCGAAGTATGCGTACCACGGCATCTTCAACACTACACTGGTGTTCGTAGGAATGGTTACATGTAGGTTTTATGTCACACAGAATCTTTGCCAAAACTAGAATATAAAATATTCTTTACATCCCCCTATCTCATGCATCCACTCGTTTACCTCTATGATTTTTTGCTCCCCCTTTTTGCTACAGAATGACAAAGGTATAGAAATATAAGCAGATAACTAGCATGTAATGGATATTATCATGAATCACAAGTGCATAAAATATATGTATACAACAATAAAGATATGCAATCATATTAGTCTAAATACATCAATGGTTTAAATTTTGGTGAAACCATCTAACCAATCAAAAATCTTTTTCAAATGAATTTTAAAATTTTAAATCATTTCTGAAAATGTTTACATCTCATAGAATTCAAATCAGATCAATCCGGATTAATTCGAATAAAAAGATCAAATTTGAAGTATGCTAAAATTTATGAAAAGTCAAGTTAAATGCAATGCATAATGAGTTTCAATATGTCAGAGGGCGCGCGTGGATTCGTAGCGTTGATGTAGAGGATGTGGTGAAAGTAGGATTTTACCGCGTCGTTGGTTACGGAAACCCTAACTTCAACACATTTTTTATTGATCCGAGACATTTAACCTGTAAAATGGGCAATTTTGCATAGTGGCTCGTGTCGGATGTCAATCCGCACTCGGGATTAGTAGGATTAGCGCGAATAATAACACAAAAGATAACAAAAATTTTGCATGTACCACATCATTCTCAAATCAACTTCATTTAATCAAAATTGTCTTTTACAGCAAAAATCTGACAAAATAACTAAACTAGAAAGCATTTTAATAAGAGAGGGATGTAGAGAGAGAAAGAGGTTTTGAGAGAGGGAAACTGGAGAGAGAAAGTTCAAGCATGAGCTATGTAGAGAGAGGGAACTAGAGAAAAAATGAGAAAGTTAGAGAGAGAAAGTAGGTAAGAGAGCGAGAGGCTAAGTCTAGAGAGAGAAAGGTATGAATGATACATAGAGAGAGAGAAAACTCACCTTACAATCTTACCGGAGAGATGGATCCGACAATGAAGAAGTGGTTGGTCGGTGTTGTCGATGGTGAACCGTCCACGTTTGAGAGGGAATCGAGTTACGAACATGGCAGATGGATGAGCATAACGTTGCTGCCACAAGAAGAGGACGTGATCGGGTTCATGTGCTTGGTGCACTTGAGAACCTTCAAGGGAAGACCAGTGGGTTGGAGGGCGGTGAACGGTGGTGGCTAGTGGTTGTGCACAGCAGTGCACTAGCTTTGCAAGAGAGTTGCATGTCAGTAGAAATATCAAGTTGAGGAACCCGTTTATGAGATGAAGATGATGAGTTTTGGTGCAACAACTAGGGATGGTAAGGTGAAGACGGAAGAACCTCTAGTGATGATTACGGCTGGCCTGATTTGATGCAAGCATGAGGACGTGGTGGTGCACAGTCCATGGCACAGCAAGGGGATGCACTTCAGGCAAAGTTGCTTGAAAGTAAGGTTTTTCCGCGTCGTTGGTTACGGAAACCCTAGAATCAACACATTTTTTAATTATCCGAGACTTCCAACCTGTAAAATAGGCTATTTTGCATAGTGGCTCGTGTCGGATGTCGATCCGCACTCGGAGTTAGCCGGGTTAGCATAATCAGGAACATGAAATGACAGAACATTACAAGAAACAATAGATAAAAATAAACTTCATCATTCAGTGATCAAAATGTCTATTACAATGCTTGAATCGGAAATAAAATAAAATAAGATAAACTAAAAAGCAATTTTAAAGAAGAAAATTCTAGAGAGAGTTATAGAGAGAAAATGAAGTGGAGAGAGAAAGTTAGAGAGAGATCTCTAGAGAGAAAAAAAAAGATCTAGAGAGAACTAGGTAGAGAGAGAAAGTGAGGGTTTTTAGAGAGATAAATAGAGAAATTATTAAAATGCAACTTACCCAATGATCACGGCTAAGGGATTAGCCTTGAGGTGCATGAAATGGTGAAGGTGCTAGCTGGTGGTGAAGTGGTTTTTTGGGTTGTTTGCACAATGGTAAAGCAGCCTGGTATGGAGCAAAAGCTAGTGTTCACACGGTGAGAGGTAGCGTGCTACACTTGTAGACTTGTGCATGCACTAGACACGTGGATTTTAGATCTGGCCATTGGTTGGAAAACCCAAGATGGGGTGATAAGGGTGAGAATGGTGATGGAATTCCCTGTCTTCGCCGTGGAGGCAGGCTACTGGGTATTAGAGAGTTGTTGACCAGCAGAGCACGTGGTGTACACACTGCACTACAGATTGAGAAGAGGATGGTGATACCTAAGGGATTAAGAGAAATAAACTAGGTGATGTGGAGCATGGCCAGCAAGGTGAAGAGATGACAGATCGGGCAGCAGGTTGCTCATGGCATCAAGATGGGGGAACGGTCGACAACAGGGTTGTTGCTGCCCAGAGGAGAGAGGAACGGTGGAGATGGAGGAGTTCGCCTGCCGGAGTTGCAGGTTGCAACTCTGGTGAGGATAAAATGAAGAAGAAGAAGAAGAAGAAGAAGAAGGAGTAGAAGAAGAGAAGAAGGGCTGTTGCCGTGCACTGATCTGTTGCTCCTTGGAGAGGCAGCAACGGTGAATCAGGGATGAAACCATGGGATGCTGGGGATCAACGACGTGCTGGTCTGCACATCTTGTAGAGGATGCTTACGGTGGTGGAGTGGCCCAAAACCAGTCCGTTTCTGGACTGTGGTGCTTGCTGCTGATGTAGCAACAGGCAGAGATGAAAGAGGACAGGTGTACAGAGAAGAAGAAGGGGATAACCGTGTGTGCTTGGTGGGAGAGTGGCTGCTTACGGTGGCTAAGATGGGAGGTGGCCGGAAGGGGTGAACCAGTCCGGCTTGGGAGAGAGGAGTCAAGAAGAGAAGGTGCTCACGGGTGTGGAGGAGATGAGATGCAGTTCGTGCATGTGGTTGAGATCTGCAAACACGGTGAGATCCAACGTGAACCGGCCGGAGTTGCTGATCTGCAACTCCGGTGAAGAAGAAAAAAAAAAAAAAGAAGAAGAAGAAGAAGAAAAAGAAGGGTGAAGACCTTACCGGATTTGGAGAGGATGGTGGTGCTCCGCCTGGAGCTTTTCAGGCGAGCCTGCAACTCGTGGAGCCTGTGGAAGATCTTACTGGTTTTTTTTTTTTTTTAATGGTGGAAACCGGCTGAAGATGGAGGACCACCTAGAAGACGTTGCAGGTTCTCTTGCAGCAAGTGAGAGAAAGTTGCTGTTCTTTGGTAGCAGCAGCAACCTATTAAGGAGTGCAGGCTTGTGGATGGTGGCAGATCCGGCGAGCTTCTCGCCGGAATCAATGGAGAAGAAGAAGAAGAGGAAGAAGAAGAAGAAGTGGCCAGAAGGAGAATGGAGAACGTGGGGGATTGATAGGGGGAGGAGAGGAGGAGATGGGAGAAGGATTAGAGGGGGATTAGGGTTCCAAAGAACCCTTCTCCTTCCCCTTTTAAAGCTCCCTAGTTTCCATTAATGGAAATTAGGGAATTTTTTAAATAAATTTTTTTTTTTTTTTAAAAGTAAAACACTACTTTCCTTTGGGGAATTTCCCCATTTAGTGGACCCCCTATTTTTTAAAATTTAATTAAAATTATTTTGAAATTCACGGGGTCCACTAACTGGTTGGACAGCGGGTCGATGATGATGGGCCCGGCTATTGGCCCACATGGATTGATGATGTCCATCGTCTCAGAAGATGATGTGATAGACAGTCTGACGACGATCGGATAGATGGTGACTTGATTGGGACCCAGATTGGTAGATCGACAGATCTAGAGAGATCCAACGGTCCGGTGGAAGATCCAACGGTCCGATTGAAGATCCAACGGTCAGAAAGCTAAGGGAGATGAGACAGAGCCAATGGGCAGGAGTTCTGGGGTTAGGTCAGTAGATTCGAGGACCGAGAGATGAAGAGAGAGAGAATAAGGAGAGATGAGAGAGAAAATATAAAAAAATGGAGATAAAAGTATTGGCAGAGGGTCTGGAACCCTGGTCTTCACTGTGACCACCCTCACGCTTCTCCAGTAGAGTAGACTATCATTCTTTGCTGACTCATGTGGCTTTAAACGCTTTGGTCCGTCTCTTGGTCATTGGCTCTCCTGTTCTCTTCGTTCTTTGGGCTGGCTTTTTGGTCCTCTTATTCAGCCCATATTTGGCCCATATCTTCTAGTCATAGCATGTGGGCTCTTTAAGCTTTTATACTGGGCTTTCATGATCGATGTGGGCTCGCAAGTCTCGAGAATTGTCTCATCCGGGTTTCCTGCGACAGAAGAAGTGCGTAATGAGACTTTATCAGAACGACTCAATGTCTAGACTTCCAAAAATGTGTTTAATGCATGCAAATATACCATTTCGTCCAGAAAAGTGTGTTCTACGCAACAAAAGATACTCTTACGTAGAAAAGTAGATAAATAGAGCATTTTAACGTAGGAGAGTGTGAAAACGCTTAGAAGATAACAATGAAAAATACGCACTTTTAAGCGAATATCATTGCTGCTGTGAGAGCAAGGAAGAGAGGAGCAGGTGACGGTGATTAAGAAGAAGAGAAGCAGAAGAGAAGAAGAAGGGAAGAAGAATCAACGGTCGGAGTTGCAGACCTGCAACTCCGGCGAAAATGGGGAAGAAGAAGAAGAAGAAGAAGAAGAAGAAGAAATGTTTGAAGGAAGAAGGGGAAGGAGAGGAGGAGAGGGGTTTGGAGATTGTTGGTTCGTGATGAACCTTGAGGAGGAAGAGATGCTGAAGGGCTGCAACAGTTGGCCGGAGTTGCAACCTGCAACTCCGGCGGTGGTTTTAATGAAGAAGACGGTGATGGAAGTGGATGGTGCAGGCGGTGCTGCTCGCAGCTGCAGTTGCAGGAAAAAGAAGAAGAAGAAGAAGAAGAAAAAAAAAAGGAAGAAGAAGAAAAAGAGAAGAAGTGAGGGGAAAAGCTTACCGTTGCAAGTTGTGAAGGAGGACGGTGGTGGAGCACACCGGAGCTACAGTCGCCAGAGGAGGTGAAGACGTTGGCTGAAGTGGCACACAGTCCCGTAGTGTGGAGAAGAAGAAGAAGAAGAAGAAGAAGAAGAAGAAGAAGAAGAGGAAGAAAGGAAAGAAGAAGAGGAGAAGGGAGAAACCAAACCAGTCCGCCAGAGATGAAGGTAGCTGGCCGGAGAAGAGGGGCTCGCCAAGAAGAAGGAGAAGAGAAAGGAGATAGGGAAGAAGAGAAGCAAGGAAGGAAGAGGACCCCGCTAGGGCTTTGGGGGTTCACCCTTTATGGGAGAAACCGTGGGTTTCTCTCTTAGAAATCCACGGTTTCTAAAAAGAATTTTTTTATTTTTTATTTTGATAAATGATATGTGGGTTTCGGGCTTGGGCTCGTGGGCTGTTTGGCCATGAGGTTGATTGATAATTAGGCCAAGAGATATTGCCACGAGTCGACCAGTGGTCGGCCAATGGGAATGCTAAAAATCGTGGGCTCGGAGTGCATCGACCATGGGCCAGAAGGTGGGTGAGTAGGATAGTGGACCACTGGGCTCGATGGATGTGGGCCTCTTACGAGGCCGTGGGTTAGGGTGCGTTTGGTCGCCAGGGGAGAAAAATGCATTTTTCTTATGAAACCCCCATCAAGGAAAATGCATTTTTCTTTCCTCAAAGATCGAGCTATGCGCTTTCAGCCACAATCAATCATTTGAGGCATTTCTCTACAATCAAACACGCCCTAGGGACTGAGATTTTACAATAGAGATCGGGTGGGTGATAGGATGGATGATCGACTGATCGGTAGCACGATCGGATGGTCAGAGGCATAGGATGGATGGATCAGATTGCGATCGAACGGTGGATTTGATGGATAAGGGTGATAGGTCAAGGAGAGAGAGTCGATTAAAGCTAGAAGAGAGAAAATTAGGATTTAAAAAGAAGAGAGTGAATTAAGGGAGATGAGAGAGAAAATATCAAAAATTGGAGAGAAAATCACTGGCAGAGGGTCTGGAACCCTGGTCTTCATTGTGCCGCTCCTCACGCTTCACCAGTAGAACAGACCATCATTCCTTGTTGATTCATGCGGCTTTAGATGCTTTGGTTCATCTCTTGGTCATTGGCTCTCCCGCTCTCTTCGTTCTTTGGGCCGGCTCTTCGGTCCTCTTTTTCAGCCCGTATTTGACCCATATCTTTTAGTCATAGCCTGTGGGCTCTTTAAGCTTTGATAATGGGCTTTCATGATCGATCTGGGCCCGCAAGTCTCGAGAATCATCCCATCGGGGTTTCTTATGACAGAAGAAGCGCGTAATGAGACTTAATCAGAATGGCTTCATATCTAGACTTCTAGAAATGTGTTTAATGCATGCAAATATACCATTTCGTCCAGAAAAGTGTGTTCTACGCAATGAAATAGACTCTTACGTAGAAAAGTGGATAATTAGAGCAGTTTTACGTAGGAGAGTGTGATAACGCTTAGAAGATAACAGTGAAAAATACGCACTTTTAAGCGAATATCATGTGGACACATCGGCAGTAGGCCTTGGCTAAGGTTGGAAGCTACATTTGTAATGGTGTTGCGTAGGTAACTTTGGTTTCGTTTAACTGTCTAGTTAGTGATACTTTTTGTCTAGACGTGGTCCCGTGATTTTTCTTGGCTAAGGTTTCCACGTTAAAAACTCTTTGTCTTCACTACAACAAAATAGACCTTTCATGGCGTTCGAAAAACGCCATAAAACCTATTTTATGGCGTTCATCAAATGCCATAGAAAATGCTGTAAAAGGCTATGCCATGCTTTTTAGAGTTAAATAGTGGCGTTCAATAACGCCATTAACTCATGGCGTTCTATAAGTGCCATTAATGTATAACATTCGTGAACGCCATAAAGTAAAATTTGAACGCCGTCTTTTAGGCTATTTCCCTTTCAGATAATACCAGCTTGTTCAAAAGCATGGCATTTATGGAACCCCATCTATTGAATTTTATAAACTGTGAACGCCATAAAGTGAAATTTGAACGCCATCTTTTGAGCTGTTACCTCTCAGATAATGCCTACTTCTTCAAAAGCATGGCATTGTGGAACGCCATCTGTTGAATTTTATAAACCCATGGCGTTCTATGAATGCTGTTGTTTTACTTTTTAATTTTTTAAATACTACTGTCATAAATCTCTTTATTAGTATAATAATTACCTGTGAAGATTCATACACAATCTAAAATACGACATTCACATTCCATACAATAAAGAAACATATTTAATAACTAAAAACTTAAACAATTAAAATACAATTTGATTCAAGTGTTAAATACAACATGTAATTCCCCATGCTAGCCGCTTTTTCATTCAATACATATGAGGACCTAATGGCTCCTATTCTCAACTCCCCCCTCAAAAAAAGAAATCTCCACCTTGGCTCTTTTTCAAGTAAGAACTTTGTTAACTCAATTGTTCCAGTAAATTTGATAAGTGTGAATCAAAGCCAACTCCTCTTCTTAAGTCCATTCCTCCTTGTTTATGGCAGAATTAAGATGATTAAACCACCTGAAAGTCAGTATTAATTCATATAAGTGAGAGTGTAACAATGCTAATTAATGTAAGCAACCTAACAATGCTAAAACTAGAAAAAATAATCATTTATGTCAAATACTAAATAGACCTAAACTTTAAACCCTCAAATAATTGATGTAAATTGATTTGTCTTAGAGAAAAAAGCAGAAGAAAATGAAAGACAAAAGGGACCTAGCTAATAATTACCATAGAGGTGCCCATGGAGTCAATAGCTCAAGGAAAACATAAGGCCACCTAAGAGAAGAATTACAAGTACAAAGAGTGAAGAGTAGAAGACAAGTGTTGCTTTAACGATGCCACGGAATGAAAAATGTTCACAGTTGTTTAGTAACAGTAGAGAAGGTTTACCATGATGCAGACTCTTGGGGATGCTATGGTAAGTCACTGTGCACAATAGACTATGCTGCAAGGTGAAGCTTACATGTACTATAAACTTACTAATCATGCTAACTATTGGTTGTAGGTCCACCTAGGGTTGGGCCAAACATCTATATGGTCAGCAATCTCTAAGAGTGTACCACGTGGCTCATACTGTGGTCCTCCATAAACTCCTAAAAAGAGCACATTGGAGTAAGTGGAACGTCAGTATATAGTAAAACTTAATGATGTTGATGCAGTAGGTGGCATTAATATAATATTCCTTATTCTAACCCTTTGTGTTTGGATATTAGGACAACTTTTATGAGAGATTCTTTTTTAAACCAACGGTTGATTATGAGTTACTATGATACTTACAATATAACCGCTTCTATGCTATCGTTGTGCACCCAATGCAACCCCCAAAAGAAAAATAAATAAATTTGGCTGACCGGCAATGGTCAGCGAAGCCATGACTACCCACAATATGAGTCACGTGGCACATTTAAAGCCAAGTGTCAGATCTCTTTGATTATATGGAGGATTCCCTAAGATCCCTTTCTCCAACTTGTTTCAGTGAGATTTTATTGCCTAGCTGTTTTCTTCATTGCTAATCTCAGAAACTAGCATAATCCGCCTGTTTTGGGGAATAGGAGGGTCATTCATCTGAGAAAAATCTAAAGCTAACTTAAATCCAGGTGCCTTTTTCCCTTGGTAACAAATTTGTATTTTGATTTTCCCTTGTACCCATCCATCACGTGATGACCCCCTCCCTCTTTTGTTCTCTTCTGTCTTTCACAGGGACCCAGACTCAAACCAAATGATCTAGGGACTGTGGTGGCTGACATCTCCTTTGGGCTGTAGCGCTACAGCCAAGGAGAGACGCTGGGGAGAGGCAGTAACTCTTTTGAACAAGGCCAAGTGGCCAATTTTTTTGTCTAGCTATAGGCTATAGCTGCCATGGTTTTGGCTTTATAATAATACAGATTCTAAGTTTTGAAGGGTAATTTACTCTTTCACTCTTTTCATAACTAATTTGAATATATAATAGATTTCTACACCCACTAGTATACAAATAGCTAATTGCCTTCCATAGACAAATTAAACACAACAGGTGCCAAGCACAGTAGGAGACAGACTTCATTGGAGCACCTTCCCATCCCCCACAAAATATAAATAAATGGAGCATTCATGTAAAAGACTAATGTTTTCTTCAAATTGATGCCAATTAAGGAATTTCCTTCAGTTGGACTACCACATATGGTTTTGTTAAGACAATATGATTTTGGTATGATGGTAAAAAGCTGAATAATCTAGAGTTCTAGAACTAGTGACTCATGAAAAGCAAAAAACTATTATGTCTAGGTTTTCGACAAGCTCTTCTAGGTTCATCACCAAAATACAACAGAGAAAAACAAGAAACATGTTCTAGATGAAGGAAATGGGATAAATGAAGATAGCCAAATGGGTGCAAGACCAGTACCTGGCTATTTCTGCACGCTGCCTGGCTTGTTCAGTAATCAGAGAAGATCGCCTCTCAAGTATCTCTGACTCTGAAGGGAGCAACCCTTATAGAGTTCTTTGAGAAATTACCCACTTTGCCTCCCTGTCATCCTTCCCATACATGAGCAAGCATGTATATCCCAAATTACGCTACATAAACAAGTAGAAATACTAAGAAAGGCCGAATCAGTAATGAATGCAATTAAGAGAATATAAGAGTAGCCGCAATAGGCGATAAAATAAAGGACGATTGAGATGGTTTGGTCATGTACAAAAAAGATTGATGCAGCTCCTCTGTTAAGAGAACACTCGCCTTAACAGAGGAGATGGAAGAACAGGATTGTGCTCCAACTCCAAATAGTTGGGATAAGGCTGATGAAGATGACTGCTCTTTTCAGAGATCCAAGTTTTGATATCTAATGTAGCCTTAAGGAGTAAATCTGAAATGTTGATGGTACAGTCAATTGCACATAGATAGTCTATTGCTAGTGAACCTTTTTATTACTATTTCTCTATAATTAATAGTTTGTTTCTCTTACAACTAAATAAAAGAGAAACCAACTTTTTTGTCTTTTGAGGGTAGACAAGGCAGTTTAGGCCTAAATTGCAGGACAGTTGACAAGGCAAAGCAGGGCTATACCCACTGGACAGAAGAGAAAACAACCCATTGTATCGTTGACTACACGACTCGAAACCACAACCTCCCAAGAGGGAAGGGTACACAACTACCAGGAAATCACCAATCAGGTTGATTTTTGGTGTGTAGTTTGACCAAGGAGTGAACCTAAATTAGTATTTTGCAATCTGATTGATCATTTGGGTTAAAACCCTGGCAGCTAAAATTTAAGAGGGGGTGAAGGTCTGTAGATTGATAACCAAGTATGCCAATTCATATATCTTAAGCAGACAATACTTGATATCAATCTCCTTCCAAAATCAGTTGAGAACAATATTTATTTTAATCCTGCTACTTCTACAAAATTTGAAGCCGTCTAAAATTCATGAAATACACCATTCACTTCATTTGAGCAATAGCATGCCTGTAGTTGTATACAGATTGATAAGACTATGTCACAATTGTTATCACTTGGATCCAAATTCCCCCATCTTGACATTCCCAAGTCGATTGAAAGCTCTAAGAAGAGCCTAACTTACAATTTTCTCTCCTAAATAGTAGCTAACTCTAATTGCATGGGGTTGGGCCAGTAAGCTTTTCAATGCCTATAAAAAATGGAAAATAAGTAGCTGGTATTGACATATTAACTTTTCATTAACTCATTTTCACTTGTGGATTGATAATGGCTTGAATGGAGATGTTGTATCCAGACGACATACCTGTGAATCTAATGTCGGACAAAGCAAAGGGTTTACTTAACTTTTATCTTATTTACAATTTCTCACACCACCCAACTTTTCCAGATTCTGAATTTTCAGATTGTGTAACAATATCTTCCTTATAGGTTTTTTTACAGCAATAGCATCGATCTGCAATAACAAATTCTAAGAAACAACATGCATCTAATAGAACATGAACAAATTGAATTGCTCTTAGTACTATCTGAATGCTATGTGGTTGCTGATGTTCACCATCTCCACTTAGTCATCATGAAGTCGAGTCAGCCAGAAGTAAGCATCATCCCCAGATCATAGCCATATGCGAGTAAATTCTTTCGACCTTCTATGAATGCTCAAATCTGTTAAAATTCTAGGGACGCCTATAGTTCCGTAGATAAAATTTCAACAAACAAATCTATAATTGAAATAATGTGAAATGTATGATTTCAGGTATTTGCAGACTCAATTTCCTGTTAGGGCAGGAGGTTGTTTACCATGTGGAAGGATGATGTGGCCATTCCAGACAACCAATCTAATAGGCCACACCATCTGCCCCCATCTCAGCTGTCACATGGAAACATATCATAATTTTTTTTTGCAGGGTTGTAGTCTAACATGTCACATATGGTACCATGCCCCTTGAACACCAAAAAAATAAGGTTTTTATAGGAAAAAAAAAATCAAATAACAATAGAATGCAGATGGTTCTTACAACAGTAAAATCAGTTTATTTCATTGCAACACTGATGTGGAATGCCAACAATTCAGAAGGCTGCTAATTATTCCAGTTTATAACCTACAAAAGGGCAAAAACAGAGCAGCACATATGTGGTGTTTATTTCAGAAAATCACCATGTTTAAAAAAACCAATGTAAACATAGGAGCACAACTTTACATTCAATAGACTTATATGGCCATGGAACACAGATATTGTATGTTTAATCCCATCAATATGACATAATCCCACCACCTAAAATCTAACATGGTCTCAAATAACAGATTTCAAATTTCAGATTTTAAAACCAACCTCTCTTGCACATGAATGGCCCAAATTGAATACGAAGTTTGCAGCGATAATACCTAACCTGGGTGTCATCAATGTGGCCATTGCCATATGAAGACTTCTAAAGATGTTTTTAATTTCATTCTTTGGGTAGTGCTGATTTTATTAACTGGACTACATTCGGTGTTAGATCTCATGGTTACTAATTTAATTGAAGAACTTTGTTGTGTTTTAGATTTTCGAATCTTTATGACTTAAAATCCCCAATTGAAGAGGAGAACATAGTACCGGGCATACATTGTTATCCCTCTAAGCTTAGAGTAAGGTGATTGTAAACAATACCCCATGTAAGAGAATAAAGGACACTACCCCATGTAAGAGAAGACACTAAAGGATTTAAATTTAAAAACCCGGATTACCCATACCTGGTTGATGTTTGTGAAGGAGACAGAGACGTCAAGGTCTTGGAGCTGCTTGCAATCATTGCCATCAACCTCAAACAGTTGTGTGTAGTTGTTACAGTATGAGGGGCACTTGTTCAATAGGTTATATGGCCCCCTTGACTCGACTCTACCCCGAGACCAAAGGTGACCACGTGAGTTGGATCTATGTGCAAGAAAAATCCACCAATTTTCCAATTTATTCACTAAAAAGGATATTAAAACAGAGAAAATCACTGATAAAGCAACAAATTGTCCAAAACATCTCGAAGCAGAGCAAATTCAAGCGGAAGTTAAATTACAGACCCCAAACCTTATCAAAATGGTCCAACCCCACGAAATGAAAGCAAACAATCAAGAAAAATTAAAAAGGAAAAGGAAAGCAGCTTCACCCAAAAATTTCCTTGATCATATACTGATGGCGTGGGCACCCTCATCATCATCTTCATCGGAAATTGTCTTACTCTTCTTTGGATGATCCACTTGCTTAGGAGCATGTGACTGGATTTGCTTGGGCATCTTAGTCTGTAGAAATGCCATGTAAATATCAAAACCCCTGAGGGTTTCCACATGAGGTATCAAACCCTAAGCGCCCATGTCTCTAAACTTCTGAATCCTCTCTACGTAGTCCCTAGCAATTAGGGATTCTATCTAGGGCAACAAATTTGGGAGAAGAGAGATGGAGAAGGGAGTGAGTTGTGCATAGGGAGAGAGTTGTGCATGGAGGTGGGAGTAGTGGGGGCATGGTTTGGGGGTTACAACAACGTAAGAAATCGTGCCATCGTGGAGAGCAGGAGTGGGAGTGACATTTTAAGTGGGTGAGATCGGACCGTCAAAATGTTATGGATGGATTTGATCTCAGCCACCACTTATATACCAAAACACAAAGGTTGTGTTTTGTTATATATATTGTGCTAAGTTTTACTCCTTCCGACAGAATTCCATCTCACTCTATGTTAATGGGCATCTTTCTTTTTTGTTTTTTGTTGTTGTTGTTGTAAACCCATCTACTGAATACATACACACACGTGCCTATTACAACCAAGGAAATAAATTTCACGGAATTATCGAAAAATTTCCATTTTCTAGCTTACCAACAAGAAAGAATACATACATGAAATAATAATGTTAAATTTCACATCACATTTCATGTGGACAGTAAATTTTGATCAATTGACATGCAGTTATTTGGAGATTTTGAAAGGTTTCTGATGGTTGCTTGGGAAAATGTTCGTATGGTTGAGGAGGAGAGAGCTCTTGGGGGAGACAAGGGGGATAAGAGAGTCATTTGCCTATTGTTTGCAGCCACTTTTTTGGCAAAAATGATTGTGTCTAATGCAAATATTTGTTTGATGTTGCAACACCAAGCACACGCAAACGTGTGTGCTACTATTTTGGCCATGTGCATGTATGGGCCAGACTACAATAACACATGCATTGACCATTTTACGGCTGGCAGAGAGTTAACAATGAGTAAACCAAATGCGAATGAGGATTGCCTAGGATGGGCAGCAAGAGATCCATCTAGAGTTCTATCGCCTTACAAATTCAGTCGCAAGATCCATTCAGTTATTGAGATTTTTTTTGATAGACAATTATTTATCGAAGAGAAAAGATTAGAAAAAAAAAAGCGGATGAGATGGCTGTCAAAAAGAAGGAAAGCCAAAGGGAGCCTAGAAGAAATGCAGACTCTACCACATTTCTAGAAAGTAGTAAAAGATAAGGTTTGAGAGCCCTAAGTAGGCATTAATCATGAAGGAACTCTACCACATCAAAAATCTTCAATTTTGATTATGGATGTGGAATGCCATTCTAGAAGATGTTTTGAAGATGTGTGTGTGTGTGTGCATGTGTGGCCCTACCTAAGGAATTAATACTATTCCCAAGGAGTGGATATTAATTAAAATCAGATGTTATCTGGAAAGTAAAAAAAATAGCGAAGTTCAGATAGCAAAAGCTACAAACCTTAACCCACCTTTGGAATCTATGATTACATTTGCCCACCAGATTTACTTTTAAGAGGCAAATAGGATGCATGAGTTGTCAGATAGCGCCACCTTCACCTCCAGCCATTCCTTATTGGGACCCACAAGCACCCCATTTCTTGTAGTATTTAAGGCATCCTATCTGGAAAAGAGAAGCAAAATAAAGCCCCAAAAGTCAGTGTTCTAATATTATATATAGGCTCCAACAAATTCAATATAAAGGACCCAGATAAAATCAATCATCTACCAAGAATATAAGATATAAAAACAAAAATGGTGATAATACCTATAAAACCAAAAGTTGCAAAGTTAGTAGAAAGGAAGAGTCTTAAAGTACCAGAATCTCATGGTAAACAAATGACGGAGAGCCTCTCCGGTATTGTTTTAATCTCAGGCCTGAAGTATATTTGTTACTTTTCCATGTGGAGTGGTTTTTTATAAGTAGCAAAGAGTATCTTTAAGTAAAAAGTCTTGGCTTTAGAATCTATTTGCTCCATTGAGTTATTGATCTCATTAAAAATAAGTTAGATTGGGGAACTCATTTTGTATCTTCAAGTCTAAAAGAATGTTGTATAGCTGCGGGACAACAACCTAACTTTTAAATTCTAGCTTCAAAATAACTAAGAATATAGAGAATCATTTCTTGCCATGTATATACAGTAGAATCTACTTTCTAATATTGAATTATTCAAGCACAAAAATCCTAAAAGATGAATTAATGATCTAATTTAGTAAAATTTTCTACCAACTAAAATCCTAATCATGCCTGCACAAGGTAAGAAAATGCCCCACAAACAAAGTAGACAAAGAAGAAAGGAATGGCTTTAGCTAATAGTTGACCAAGCTGAAATTGAAGGAAAGCATATACTAATTAGTTGACCAAGCTGAAATTGAAGGAAAGCATATACTAATAACTATTATGTGTCAATAACAATCACAAATAACATTTCTTTTGCTATCACTTTCAGCCAACAAAAGGCCAAAAGACTTAAAAGCCCCATGCTAAAAAAACATAACATAAAAAGATGGTAAGAAGTGTTTGTATACCATATTAAGATTGATAATCCACCTCACCTGTCAAAAGGTTTCCTTCCAGTTAGAAGCTCCAAAAGAAACACACCAAAGGCATAGGTGTCACTCTTCGTGTTATCGACTCCGGGTTGGCCATGTTCTGGTGTGTTACATTCTTGATCAATCATATATGGGAGTATTCATCTCCTATCTTAGATTACCCAAAAGATCGATCTCATAATCTCTAAATCAGCCACACATCGGTCAAAAGGAGGCTGTTTTAGTAGAGTTTCAAGTTTGAACAAAAATCGAGCTTCATTTTGTTTAGAATTGAGAATTTCAGAGAACCGAACGATCTAAATTGAAAATCTTACCTTCCTTTCTAGATCTCCACAAAGATCAACCTCTATGCTTCGGAATCATTATTGAACAACTTCCACCACCTCTCCTCACAAACCAACATAGGCATGCACACAAGCTATAACTCACATAAATGTCCACCAAATTGCTGCATGCTAAAGATGATAACCAAAAGGTGATAGTTACCAATTTCGCATATGGCGAAAATCTGAGAGAAGGAGAATATATTCAATTATAATTCAGTTTTCACATTTGAAAATATGGTCAATAAAACAGGGAACAACAAAAATGCAGCTTGAGATATGTTCATATTTAATACGATTTTACTTTAAAATTTTGGGAACGGTCAAGATAAGTGGATATAAAAAAAAAGATCTATAGTAGAAGCTGCCATCACATAAAACTTGGAAGTTGGGGAGAAACCCTTACTGAAAAAGAGTCAACTTAACTAATATTTTAAATTATTAACAAAGAAAGCTAAGTATTAGCCAAAGCCTACCATTATAGTCACATAGATGGTTGTACTGGCAAAGGCTGAAAGTGCACAATGCAAGAATCTCAGATTTTGATATTGTCATATACAAATTATATATATATATATATATATATATATATATATATATATATAAATTAGCAAAGGAGAAACTTCTTGTAAATTCACCTACACATGTTTTTAATATTAATATGCAATTGAACATTCTAGCATAGCAAATCTACTGCCTGAAGTGAGCATGTAACCTGTATAAAAGTTAGGAAAAATGAACCAAAGAAGAAAACAAAATGAAAGAGAGAAGAAACAGGTTTGAATTCACCTTGTAAAACCTCTATACTGTGATGTCCTTGCCTAAATGTGTCAATGGACTTCCTATGTACTGGTTGCTTCTGACCCAACTTTCTAGACCCTCTCTTCTTTGTTTCCATGGCCCCACATTCAGTTCCAATTGTTGCAATGATGATGAACAACATGATGATGACCTATGTGACTGAACCCATAACCACATTGCGAAATATTAAGGTCTTAATCCACTACAACACCACCGTCAACCATAATTAACAAGGGATGTTGCATAATCTGTGATGGTTAAGTGACTGCATGGGTGAACCATAAAAAAATTTGGCATCTTAACAGATGTGCAACTGAAAAATTAGAAACTAGCAAAGTTTCATAGTGCACAATGAAAGCAAGCATTGCTGAATTAGGGGAAAGAATAAAAAAAAGAATTCAAAAGTTAAAGTTTTAAGCTACTGTAACTAACCTTAAAAAGATGAAAAAACACTAGTTGGCAATTCACTTCTTTGAGAACTCTTAAAAAGGATCCGACATATAAAACCATTAATTGACAGATGGTATTGGAGCTTTACTACTAACTAAACACTAATTGACTAAGCCTGAATTCAAAATTCAGATTAAAAAGTATGTTGGCATTGTTGCATAAGTCCACATAGATATCTCGACACGTAGAATATGCACTTGCAGCCAGATATGATGGGGGCGGAAATAGCAAACAAAACCAAGATCAAGTGATTAGAGAAGGCATGTGATGGGGGCTGGTTACCCACAAAAATTAAAATTTTCAGCAGTCTCACACAGAGAACATTAATAGAAGAGGGTAAAAATGACCAAAAACATGCTAGTATTTTGTTTATAGCTCTCATTTATAATAGTGTATAACATAAATGTCAAGTATGACCAAAATGCCTACAACTCAAACTTTTACTCAACAATCAACCAGTAAAATTAAATTCCCAGTGTTGACTTCATGTTCCTATCTTATTGGCTGCTGACATGCAGCAATGACTCTATGTGTTCATTATGATTTTAAAAGATCTAAAATTAAGGTGCTCAAACAGAGCATATTGAGCTGTCAATGCCAATTATCATGATGTAGACTAGATATCTAGGTTGCTAATTAGTGTTAGATCTGTTTCAGCTATCATTCATGCATACACACACTTAGATGTTCACGTAAATAGAGAACCATGACAATGCAAATCCTGTTACAGCCATGCATAAGGTGAAAATAGTTTTTTGTATGCATATCACTAGTTGTATGTCATTCATTTCTGCAACTACTTGTCAAAAGATCATCATAGGCCCTAAGGTGGAGCATATGGTGATCATTGTCCAGATATCCATTTATTTAAGCCAAAGAGCTTAACATCAACCATTGCATAAAAATCACTAAATCTGATAGAAACACGGTACTATTGACTTTTTTACCTTCATCACATATATAGAAACCATGTAATCGCTAGCTTCCAGAAATAGAAAAGGGAATTGCATTTAATAACAGAGTAAAATATAAAAAATTGTACCAGAAGCATCTTTAGAAGTGCGCGAGTCCCAATGTGAGCAAGGGCCCTTTTAGTTCGTTCATTTCCTTCAAGCCCATCGATATAGTGTGAAACACTTTCTCCTTGCTCATAAGGTTCCACCAAAACAGCAGGATGCACAAGAGGATATAGAGGCTTTGGGAAGGATACATCCTTCCATTTGCGGAAGTTATAAATAAAACAGCTCAAGTGACCAGCTTCCCTTGCAAGATCAACTTGAGACAACATGAAAACAGCAAACTGCTGTACACTTTCATCAAGTCTCAACCACTTCAACGTAGGGATGAACTTTCAAATTTTGGCAAATAAATTAATAATCACAAAATCCCTCCTAATTGCTTCACAAACACCAGGATGTCTAACTTTTACAGCAACCACAATGGGCTTGACCTGTTGACCAGGGTGCCGAAATCGCAAAGTAGCCCGATGAATGCCTCTAAGATTGAAAACATGAATGAGGTCAAATAAACATGCCCATCTTGCGCATGCATGTATAGAGTATTCCTTGTTGGGAAGTGTTCCGCATCTGCCCAAGTCCTCTGTGTCCATGCTACCTCTCCAATAATGAAGGCAAAAACACTAGGAGCTAAAAGGTGTGATCTGGTCAAAGCCAGGCTCACAGCACAAGCAATCCTACTTATTGGAGGAAAAGCTGGCCCACTGTAAGAACACAATTGAGAAAGCCTTTTTCAAGCAACTTGTGCATGATGTGTCATAGTATTATTTGCTTCCAACTTGGGCAGCCGGTCCTCTGTTTGGCTAGAAAAAACTGCCCAACTCTCCTAATGTTTCCAAATGCCAAAAACCTGCATTTCAATGAAGGTGTTAGGGCCCGTTTGGACAGGCACAAGACAAGATAAAACAATATGAGATAGGCCTAAAAAGTTGTTGAGAGGAGAAAAAAATAACTTTTTTTCCAATTTGGTGCTGCTATTGTTTTGAGGTCATCTTGCAAAGGGGAAAATTCAAATGTGTGCCATCCAAATGCACAGGTACCCAAAATGCAGCTGGTACAAATTGATAATAGTGCTGCTTTGTGGTGCAT
Organism: Euptelea pleiosperma; assembly: GCA_035048495.1. NCBI lineage: Eukaryota > Viridiplantae > Streptophyta > Magnoliopsida > Ranunculales > Eupteleaceae > Euptelea > Euptelea pleiosperma. Next base: position 34,562,098 of record CM068550.1, on the reverse strand, counting down.
CCAAATGAGCCCGGCCTTACCTTAGTTATTCCATCATGCAGAGATATAAAACTGTATCATTGACTAATATGCTAACAAAATGGTTAAAACAAGATGCTAACCTTTGAAGTGATAAAAGATATTCCAGCCTCAATCAATTGACATATAAATTCCACTATATTGCCATTTTTTTCTCCGGTCACTATTATTACCATTAACAGCTCAAGTATAAACATATAGACGTCGCATAAAATGTTATAAATTGATCAAAGATCATCATCATCATCATTTTTTTCTTTGTTGATAAGCATAAGATTTATTCAAGCAAGAAAAATGCTACAAAACAGAGGATGAGGGAGCCTCCAAACAAGCAATCGAGAAGGCCAAGAAAGGAAGCACAACTCTAATTGTCTCTATCAAAGAAAGCCTCCCATCTAAAAAACATTATTCAAGCACTTGACTTTGAACTCGCCGATAATAGGGCAGAGCTTCGTCATTAGTTCTCTAAAGCAACCAAATTCAGATCTAACAAAGATGAATCAAGAGATGAGATGGTCTGCAGTGTATGTGAAAGTAGATGATGTGAAGGTCCATAGTTTTAACAGGCTCTTGACTGCCTTTTGATGATCTTATTTGCAACCTCAACAGTCATAACTTACATGACAAACTGCATGAGATCGAACAAGCTTGAATGGACCTTCAGTTTCTCAGATACTAACTAGATGTTAGCAGCACCTGTACTTGCTTCCATTGTTTTTATCTCAAAAAACAGCACCAATCTCTTGGAGTTTTTACACCAATCCCCAGTGTGCAATATTTGAGGAAAGAAAGAACCATTGAAGCAGATGGCAATATTGCTTACAGAGGACCAATTGATCATTTCCATGAAATAGATGGCTCAATACATCTAATAATTATGTTTTTTTCTTTTAATGTTGTCATTGTTACTTTTCTAATACAATATCAGGAGTTTATCCATAGAAGCTTAAATTCAATAAAATAAAGAACAACATTGCTACAAACATGTTCAAATCCCTAATTCACTACACTCATTTCATTCTAACAATAGCAAAATTAATAGCTAAACCTGTTCCCATTATGAGTCATCCATGAACAAATCTCCAAACCTAAGAAAAGTGTAGCCAAGCCACACAAAAAAGCCATTTACAGCAACATTGTTGCTGTAACTAAAACCCGAAACCCAGATGCCCAAAGCCTAAACCCTAAAACCTAAAAAATAAAAGAAAAAAATGAAACTGTTGTGCTTCTCAAACCCTAAACCCAGATGCCCAAAAACCTAAAATCCCAAACTTACTAAGCCTAAACATCTCATCCTAAGTATTACTCATCAAAAGATACAGAAACTGCTATTGTGTGTACGTAATATAGAGAAATTGTTTTATAAATAACAACAAAGAAAAGAAAAGAAGATCGATTTGCCATGAAATGCTAGAAATTGCAAGAGTTTTATTTTGCTTACAGGTTGCATGAAGAGAGAGTTCGTCCAAATGTTGTAGGTCTGAAGAAACCCCTAAAAATGGAAGTAAATCAGGAGCCTTCTCAAATTTTGGGGCCTTAGGCCGTAGCCTTACTCGTCTTATGGTAGAGACGGCCATGGGAAGAGATCTGCGACATTAGTGGTAGAAATAGAGAGAAATCCATTCCACAAAAGCATTCCACAAACCAATCCGCAAAAGCTTGAAGACGAAGAAAAAGGGGCAACTGCGATCAAGCTAGGTCTTCAATATTGCCGACGAAAGTGGAAACGACGACGACGGCAAAGGTTAGCGGTGGTGTGGTGCTTCTACTGAAGAGGAGGAGGAGGAAGGAGAAGAACATGGAGACGGAGAAAGGGCCAAAAATGAAAATGAAATGGCAGTTGAAGGCTGTGTAGGGTTAAGGTGTTTTGGGAAAAGTGAACTTGGGTCGCAAATTTTAGAAAAAAGATTATTGGCGTTCAGAATACGAAACGCTGTTGAGGATATTTTTTAAGTCCATATCCCACGGTCTTTAACGAGTGTACGGGGTTAAAACCACTTATTAACGACGTTTAGAAGGCAAACGCCGTAACAAAAAAGATATTTATGACGTTTTTATCTAAATGCCAAGAATTTAATGCCATTATAGGCATTATTTGTTGTAGTGCTTGTAGATGTTTGATTGTTGTTCTGCTAAATCTATTGATTAGATCAAACGACTAAAAGACAAATATGCCACGAAGGTATATTTGATTTGAGTCGGTTGTGATAATCCTTTTATCAATCAACTAAGGCATGCGAGTTTATCACCTTACCTTGACCAATAGGTTAGATTAATTTTTGAATAGCCTAATCACCCCCCTCTTAGGTATTTCTGATTAAAGAGAACATACCAGTTATTTTTCTTTTTTTATGCTCACTTTCAAAAGACTTCCTAGCATCCGTACAAGTTTGGTGATATTCGCTCAAAAGTGCTTATTTTAAGCAATTATCCTTTTAGCGTTATTGCATTCTCCTATGTAAAATGCTCTATTTATCTACTTTTCTATGTAATAGTCTCTTCTATTGTGTAGAACACACTTTTCTGGACGAAATGGTATATTTGCATGTATTAAACGCATTTCTGGAAGTCTAGACATTAAGTCGTTCTGATAAAGTCTCATTACGCAGTTCTTCTGTCGCAGGAAACCCCGATGGGACAATTCTAGAGACTTGTGGGCCAAAATCGATCATGAAAGCCCATTATCAAAGCTTAAAGAGCCCACAGGCTATGACTAGAAGATATGAGCCAAATATGGGCTGAATAAGAAGACCAAAAAGCTGGCCCAAAGAACGAAGAGAGCAGGAGAGCCAATGACCAAGAGACGGACCAAAGCGTTTAAAGCCACATGAGTTAGCAAGGAATGATAGTCTACTCTACTAGAGAAGCGTGAGGATGGTCACAGTGAAGACTAGGGTTCCAGACCCTCTACCAATACTTTTATCTCTATTTTCTGATATTTTCTCTCTCATTTCTCCTTATTCTCTCTCTCTTCATCTCTCGGTCCTCGAATCTACTGACCTAACCCCAGAACTCCTGCCCATTGGCTTTGTCTCATCTCCCTTAGCTTTCTGACCGTTGGATCTTCAATCGGACCGTTGGATCTCTCTAGATCCGTCAATCTACCAATCTGGGTCCCAATCAAGTCACCATCCATCCGATCGCCATCAGATTGTCTGTCACATCATCTTGTGAGACGATGGACATCATCATTCCATGTGGGCCAGTAGCCGGCCCATCATCATCGACCCGCTGTCCGACCATTTAGTGGACCCCGTGAATTTCAAAATAATTTCAATTAAATTTTAAAAAATGGGGGGTCCACTAAATGGGGAAATTCCCCAAAGAAAAGTAGGGTTTTACTTAATATATATATATATATATATATATATATATATATATTTTTTTTTTATTTCAAAAATTCCCTAATTTCCATTAATGGAAACTAGGGAGCTTTAAAAGGGGAAGGAGAAGGGTTCTTTGGAACCCTAATCCCCCTCTAATCTCTTCCTCTCCTTCCCCAAAATTCTTCCCCACGTTCTCCCCTTCGTATTCTCCTTCTTTCTTCTCTCTTCTTCTTATTCTTCATCATCTTCTTCCTCATCTTCTCCGGCGGACTGAACCAGTCCGTCAAGGAGCCTTCGCACCAGCACCTACGCCTTCCTCATCCACTTCTGCCCCTTCTCCTCTTCTTCTTCCTCTTCCTCTTCTTCTCCTCCTTTTCTTCTTCTTCTTTTTCTTCTTTTCTTCCTTCTTCTTAATCTTCGCCGGAGTTGCAGACAGCAACACCGGTCGTCTTCTTCCCCCTATTTTCTTATATTTTTCTTTCTTTTCTTGTTTCTTCTATTCTTCTGTTCCCTCATGCATTAGCCCGTGCGAGCACCGCCTCTTTAGCAGCGCCTACTGCTGTACACCACCACTGCAGGGCAGCACCGCTTGCGCACTACCTTCGTCTCTGCTTGCCTGCGCGACCGCCCTCCACACCGCCTTCTTCTCTGCCTGCCTGCGCGATTGCCCACCGTCATCTCCTCAGGCTGTTGACCAGCACTCTCCATCTTCAAGGACTCGGCCACCACAACCATCAAGATTAACCTATGGTGTTCCAAACAACCACCACGCACTCGCCCATCAAGATTGATAGCTGCTCCAATGGTGCTGCCCTCCATTGCAGGCATCTCTAGGTCTGCAACTTACGGTCTGAACTCGTGCAAGCCCTGCATATTCCAACTGTGCATCACAGTCACATCCACGATTTGCGCTTCCTTCATTCCCTTGGCAACGACCTGATCTCCTCCATCACGGGTTCACGATCGGACCGGCAACACCTTCATTTCAAAGCCATTGCACTCATGTGTACCCGTCTTCCTTCGATCTCGAAGGATTGATCATCATGGTTAGCTTTTCTCTCTCTATTCTTTCTCTTCCTCCTTTGATTTTTTCTCTTACTAAGATCTCTCTCTCTCTCTCTAGATCTTTCTCCCTCTCCTTCTTCTTCTTTCTAGCTTAGTTTTATTCATGGCTTTCTAAGTTTCATTGTTTTATTAATGCTTAGTTGTTAAATGGAGGAACTTTTGTACGTTGTTGATTTGATATAATGAATAAAAGTTTGCTTTGATTTATGCAATCATGTCCATTTTGATTTCGTTAGTATTTATTAGGGTTAATTACCAATCTCCAAAAATGCATGTTTTCAAAATCCCGATATCATCATCCCTCTCATCCCACCATCATTTTCTAGCTATTTAATTTCCGTTATAATGTGTTCCAATTATGCGTATCTTAACCTCGAGTGCAGATCGACATCCGACACAAGCCACTATGCAAAATTGCCCATTTTACAGGTTAAATGTCTCGGATCAATTAAAAATGTGTTGAAGTTAGGGTTTCCGTAACCAACGACGCAAAAAAAAACCTACTTTTATTTGGAACTCGTATTCCAAGAACTTGTTTCTCTCTTGAAGAGATTTCTTCTCTTCTATAAGTTGACTAACTAGCACAGATAATCGCATGCCTTAGTTGATTGATAAAAGTATTATCACAACCGATTCAAATCAAATATAGCTCCATGGTATATTGTCTTTTTGTTATTTGATCTAATCAATACAATTAGCGGAACAACAATCAAACATCCACAAGACAGAGAGTTTTTACGTGGAAACCTCAGCTAAGGAAAACCATGGGACCACGTCCAAACAGAAAGTATCACTAACTGAAAAGTTAAACGAAACAAAGGTTACTTACGCAGCACCATTGCAAATGCAGCTTCCAACCTTAGTCAAGGCTTACTGCTGATGCGTCCACATCCTCTAAATCAATGCTATGAATCCAAGCACCCCACTTAGCCAAGAAGCCTTGTCTACTTGTTCAGTTTGGTATTCCCTAAGCCTACCTTCGATCAGCCACTCCGATCTTAATTCTCAACTCTCCAGCCTTTGCTGAAGGTGAAGGACTTAGTACACCCTGAACCCTAAGTCGCTCAAATAGTATTGAGTCGCACTGGTACTCTCAGGCTTTTAGGTCAAGTTTCTATGTGAAAGACCTAAGCTGAGTAAAAGATCAAGCTTTTGGCTTTGATCAAGGAGAGCAAAAGCTCACAAGATATTAATGAGAACTAAATACTTTTTACTCTTCAAATGGACACTCTTGATAAATAAAACTTTTTTCTCTATATTCCAATGTGTATTTAATAAGTCCAGAGAGGGGTTATATTTATAAAATTCGCAGCCTTGAGTCTTTTTGAAAGTGGAGAAAGTGAAAACTAGAATTTCGGATCTGGAAAGACTCAATTCGTGTAATCCAAGTCTAAGTTAAGATTATTGACTTTTGGGAAAGTCCGATCGATTGGACTTTTTAGGCCAATCGATTAGGCTAAGTCCAATCGATTATACTCTGGGTCCAATCGATTGGGGCTGTACGGATGTGTTTTTCCTTCGTAAATCCAATCAATTGTACCAAAGGTCCAATCGATCGAACTTATATAAGTTTCTGTCCCGTAGAGTCCAATCGATTTCACAGAGACTCCAATCAATCAGACTTCGGATAAGTTCTGTCTCGTAGAGTCCAATCAATTTAACAGGGGTCTCCAATCGATTGGGCTTGTCCAATCGATTGGCCTAAAAAGTCCAATCGATCGGACTTTACCAAAAGTCAATAATCTTGACTTAGACTCGGATCTGTCCATTGACTAGGTTTGACCATTATATTTTATTCATTTTAAACTTATTCCTATGGCCACTAAGTCATTTACCTTCCTAAGCAAGCATACACGATCTATAACTGACAAAATGAGTAGTTACTCAGATGACTCCTATCATTAACCATCTGATCCTTGATGTCTTTATCTTTTAGTCTTCACGTAGTCGGCGAAGTATGCGTACCACGACATCTTCAACACTACACTGGTGCTCGTAGGAACTGTTACATGAATGTTTTATGTCACACGGATTCTTTGCCAAACTAGAATATGAAAATATTCTTTACACACTGCTTAAATCCAAATGTTCTATAACAGAAATAACATTAATCTAGAAAGCGATCAAAATATTAACCTAGAAAGCAGGTAAAGGTAGAGAGAGAAAGAGCTAAAGAGATCTAGAGAGAAATATTTTAGAGAGTGAAAGTGTAGAGAGAGAAAACTAGAGAGGGAAAGAAAGAACTATTCTAGAGAGAGAAAGAGAGTATGGAGAGAAAGTGAATTAAAAGAGAGAAAAAGAAGAGTGTTTTAGAGAGAGAAAGTAGAGAGAAGAGAGGAATAGCTAGAGAGAGAAAGTTTATAGGAGAGAAAGATAGATAGAGAATGATAGAGATAGAACATTAGAGAGAGACATAGGGATTCAAACCATGAACCCAGAGAAGAAAATCAACCACGGCAAGAAGAAAGCCATTGTTTGATCGGTGCTCAAGCCAGTAGAAGAGGATGAAGTCCATGGCCTTTGGGTTAGATCTTCCACGTCCTGGGAGCAGCGGTTGAGTGCATGGGTTGTGCTTTTCATGATGCTACAAGGGAGGAGATTTGGCTGGTTGTGAATCTGTAGATGGAGGTCGAGAGAGAGAAGGTTGCTGGTTGTGAGCCCGTCCCAAGAAGCTGTCCAAAAGAGGTATGCTGTGGCAATGGATAATACTAGAAAGTAGCACCGTTTATGTGGCACTAGAGGAGGACGGACCGGTGTAGCAGCAGGTACTAGGGAAGACGTCCAAGATCTTGTGTTACAGGTGGTACAGCCAGGATCGTTGCTGGTTTCCCTTGGCCAGAAAGGTGGAAATGGAGAGCGACAACTTGGAGAGTTGCAGATCTGGGTAGTGGTCTTCACCACGTGGTAGTAGTTCCTCTTCTACTGGTGTTGCAGGTGGCAGGGCAGCACCCTGTAGAGAGTTGCAGTGGAGGGGTGGTAGTGCAGCAACCGTGAGTTGCTGATGGTGTTATTGCAGCATGGGACTCGAAGCCCAAAACGATGGTGATGATGGAGAGGGCGATGCTGGTTTGGTCGGCTAGGAGAGAAGGAGCAGTGCAGCAGGGTGAGGGCGGCATCAAAGAGAAGATCCACTATCCCTTTGATACGCATGTTTATATTATTTAGTAAGTCGGTTGCTATTTTAGAAGTGGGATTTGATTGTTGCTGTTTTTAGATTCAGATGCTATTTTAGTGAGAGAATTAGGGAGAGTAATTTTAGGAAGTTTGTTATGTCAGTTTCATTATAAGAAGGGAAGGAGGAAACGTAAAGAGATACGAAAAATTTGAGTTATTCTCTTTGGAGAACAGGAGGCCTTTCCCCCTCGAAGTGGATTGATCTATTGTAATCGTTCTCTGTTTTATGAAGTAGATATTCCAATTTCTTTGAGAACTATTGTGTTCTTATCAATTGGTATCAAAGCATCGACCTGGGTACCATGGCAACCGATGGGTATGGCACTCAATTTCAAAGGGTGGAAGCCGAACTCAAGGTGTCCAAGGAGCACATGCAAAAACAGACACAGATCTCAAAAGAGATACTACAGAAACTAGCTGCGTTAGATGCGAAGTATGATCAAGTGTCGGATGCCCTCGCGCAGATCCAAGGTGGTAAAAACCAGGTTAGTTATCCTCCACAACGTAACAATGTTGATTTACGAATGCAAAATCGGATCGTGAGGAACGATTTTCCTCGCTTTGACGGAGGGGATCCAACTAATTGGATTTATCGTGCCGAACAATTTTTTGAGTATCACCAAACCCCGGACATGGAAAAAGTTCCCATGGCATCGTTTAATCTCGAGGGCGAAGCCATTCAGTGGTTTCAATGGATGCAACGAACGGAAGGAAACATGACTTGGGATGCGCTTACGGAGGCATTATGCACCCGGTTTGGTCCATCAGAGTTCGAGGACTTTGCTGGTGCCCTAGCAAAATTACGTCAAACTTCGGCTCTTCGCGATTACCAAGCACAGTTTGAAAAACTGTCCAATCACACCTATGGTTTATCAGAATCATTCCTCGTAAGTTGCTTTATTGGTGGCCTAAGGGACGAACTCCGATGTGATGTACAAATGTTTCGACCCAAGACCATGCGTTCAGCCATGGGGTTCGCCCGATAACAAGATGAAAAACTAACTCTGCAGCGACGACATACACGATCCGCTACCACTACTCAACAACCAACAACAGGTGTCTCTCCTATGCAAAAGATACCTCCTATCAAACAGTTGACACCAATGGAAGCCAAGGATCGACGCGACAAGGGTCTTTGTTAATTGTGATGAGAAATTTTCTCCGGGGCATCGATGCAAAACCCAACAATTATTCCTCTTAGAGGGAAATTGGCCGGATGAGGAAGGTCGTGATGACGACGAAGTTGGGGAAGAGACTGAACGAGACGAAGATGTTCCTCCCGAAATATCATTACATGCTATTGCGGGCTCAATCACACCTCAAACTATGCGTGTAAAGGGTTTAGTACGAAAGCATCAAGTCACAATTTTAATCGATTCCGGGAGTACGCATAATTTCATTGATCCGAACTGTGCGGGACGGGTGGGGTGCCACATCCAAGAAAGTGTGCATTTTGATGTTATGGTTGCAAATGGGGAAAAATTGGCCAGCCAAGGTAAGTGTTTAAATTTACCTTTAAAAGTACAAAATCTCAATGTCAATACCGATTTTTATGTTTTACCATTGGGGGGATGCGACATGGTACTGGGGGCACATTGGCTTCGTACATTAGGTCCTATTTTGTGGGACTTTTCTCAATTATGGATGCAATTTACAGTTAATGGTGAGCACCACACTCTCAAGGGGACAAAAATTCGTTCCCCTGAAATTGTGAGTAGCCACTGTATTGAAAAATTAATCCATAAGGGTGGGGTTGGAATATTGCTTCAGTTATGTAGCACACACACTACGGAAGAGACCCTCAAGGACTCACCTGAGTTGCAAGACTTGTTGCACTCATATATTGATGTCTTTGTTGAGCCCAGTGGTTTACCTCCCCATCGACAGTTAGATCATCACATTCGGTTACAGCCGAACACTCAACCCATCAGTGTTAGGCCTTACAGATACCCTCATTTTCAAAAAAATGAAATTGAGCGGCTGGTTCACGAGATGCTACAAATAGGGATTATCCGATCGAGTACGAGTCCATATTCATCGCCTGCATTGTTGGTGAGGAAAAAAGATGGAAGCTAGAGAATGTGTGTGGATTATCGGTCTCTCAACAAGGTTACTATCAAAGATAAATTCCCCATTCCTGTAATAGACGAGTTACTTGACGAATTACATGGAGCTCATTACTTTTCCAAGTTGGATTTGCGATCCGGGTACCATCAAGTCAGAATGCATGAATCCAATGTTCCAAAGACAGCATTTAGGACACATGACAGCCATTATGAATTCTAGTAATGCCCTTCGGCTTGACCAATGCCCCGTCTACATTTCAAAGTATCATGAATGAGGTATTCCGACCCTACTTACGCAAATTTATTTGAGTCTTTTTTTATGATATTTTGGTATACAGCACTTCATGGACAGAACATTTGCAACATGTCACCATAACTCTCCAAAGGCTACGAGAATATAAGCTATTTGCAAAGAGGTCTAAGTGCTCATTTGGAAAACGACGAGTGGATTATTTGGGGCATATTGTATCCCATGAAGGGGTGCTAGCGGACCCAGATAAAATTGCTAGTATGGTGAAATGGCCTGTACCAAAAACCTTGAAGGGACTTCGCGGGTTTCTCGGGCTTACGGGGTATTATCGTAAGTTTGTGAAAGACTATGGGAAAATCAGTGCACCGCTTACTCGGCTTCTAAAGAAAAATGCATTCACTTGGGATGATTCAGCAAATGAGGCTTTTTGCAAGCTTAAGAGAGCTATGACCGAGACACCCGTACTTGCATTACCCGACTTCTCCAAAAAATTTGTGATTGAATGTGACGCTTTGGGCAGCGGTATTGGCGGTGTTCTAATGCAAGAAGGGCGACCATTGGCCTTTACAAGTAAGGCTTTGACTGGCCGAAATATGGGCCTCTCCACCTATGAAAAAGAGATGATGGCAATCATCCACGCTGTTCAAAAGTGGCGACCATATTTGCTTGGTCGACATTTCATCATACGAACAGACCATCGGAGGTTGAAGTTTTATACAGATCAGCGGATCACAACCATAGCACAACAAAAATGGCTTACCAAGCTGTTGGGGTACGACTTCGACATTGAATACAAGAAGGGGTGTGAAATTCAGCAGCCGATGCTTTATCACGACAATTTGAGGAGGCCACAGCAACAGCCATTTCTATTCCAACTTTTCTTTGAATAGAAGAGCTAAAGAAGGAATATCTGGAAGATAGTCATATGCAAGAGTGCATACAAAAGGCCCAAGATGCCAATACAATTAATTCCAAATACTCTATGCACGACGGGTTCTTACGTTACAAAGGACGAGTAGTTCTTAGTCCCCAATCCCCCTGGCGAAAGAAATTATTGGAAGAATTGCATGCTTCTTCGATTGCTGGTCATTCGGATTATTTGAAGACACTACAACGAGTTTCTCGAACTGTTTATTGGAAGGGAATGCACCGGGACATCAAGGCGTTTGTGGCAGAATGTGATGTATGCCAATGACACGAGTGAAACAGTAGCTCCCCCGGGGTTATTGCAGCCTCTACCCATACCAGATCGAGCATGGACTGACATTTCGATGGATTTTATTGACGGGTTACCATTATCGGGAGGAAAAAGCATCATCATGGAAGTAGTTGACCGATTGTCTAAATATGCTCACTTTATACCGGTGGCCCATCCATATACCGCCATGAGTATTGCTAAATTATATTGTTCGTTGAAAGCATCTTTAAACTACACGGCATGCCTAAGTCAATTGTAAGTGATCGTGATGCGGTGTTTACTAGCAACTTTTGGAAGGAATTTTTCAAATTGCAAGGCACGCAACTCCAAATGAGTACTACCTATCGCCCTCAAACGGATGGGCAAACCGAAGTTGTAAATCGTTGCATTGAAACTTACCTACGTTGTTACTCAAGTACTCAACCCAAGCAATGGGTTAAATGGCTTCCATGGGCGGAATTTTGGTATAACACTACTTACCATACGTCAACCAAGATGACTCCATACGAAGTAATTTATGGCCAACAGCCTCCTTCATTAATGACCTATGTACCCGGTACGACCTCAGTTCATAAGGTGGATGAAGAATTACGTGATCGTGACAGTACCCTTAAATTACTAAAGGAGAATTTACAAGCGGCTCAATTTCGTATGAAGCAACAAGCTGATAAGCATCGGACAGATCGCCAATTCCAAATTAGTGATTTCGTGTATGTTCGCCTTCAACCTTATCGTCAAACCTCGGTCGGATTGCGATCGGTTCTCAAGCTCTCCCCGCGGTTTTATGGCCCATATGAAGTTATTCAAAAGGTATGCAAGGTGGCCTACAAAGTCGCATTGCCTGTAGGATCTAAAATACATCCTGTATTTCATGTTTCTTGTTTGAAAAAGAAGCTGGGTGAAAATGTTCACGTTGATGATACGTTGCCATGTATTAATGCGAATGGAGTCGCACAAGTCCAACCCAAACTGATTTTATCAAGATGAATGGCGAAAAGGAACAATCAAGCCGCAATGGAAGTATTGGTACAATGGGATAACGCGACTCCAGAAGATGCGACTTGGGAGGATTGGCACAAGTTACACGAGCGCTTTCCAAATTTTCAAGCTTGAGGACAAGCTTGATTTCCGAGGGGCCAGGGAGGAATGATACGCATGTTTATATCATTTAGTAAGTCGGCTGCCATTTTAGAAGTGGGATTTGATTGTTGCTGTTTTTAGATTCAGATGCTATTTTAGTTGATAGAATTAGGGAGAGTAATTTTAGGAAGTTTGTTATGTCAATTTCATTATAAGAAGGGAAGGAGGAAACTTAGAGAGATACGAAAAATTTGAGTTATTCTCTTTGGAGAACAGGAGGCCTTTCCCCCTCGAAGTGGATTGATCTATTGTAATCGTTCTCTGTTTTATGAAGTAGATATTCCAATTTCTTTGAGAACTATTGTGTTCTTATCAACTGTTGAGACCCAAACCAATACACCAAAAGCACCTAGGTGATAGAGGTGTGGAAAGTTTAAGTCTTAACTTCAAGGATTGTAACATTCCACCACGCTTCGAAGGCCAACATCCACGGTGGCCCACTCTGAGGCGGCTTTCACTCTGGTACCCCTATTTTCTCACTTTTTATGAGCGAGACCCCGGCATTTTTTTCCGGTACCCCTATTTTCTCTTTTTTGAGCGAGCCCCCAGGTAGCCCTTTCCTCAAGTCGCCCCTCTCATGACTTGAGCCCATGACGTGGAGTTGGCTCTGATACCAAATGTTGAGACCCAAACCAATACACCAAAAGCACCTAGGTGATAGAGGTGTGGAAAGTTTAAGTCTTAACTTCTAGGATCGTAGCACCCTTCCCAAGAGGAGAATGAGAGAGAGAGGGTATAGTTTGAGAGAGTTAGAGTTAAAGGGTTCTTAGAGGTTGAGAGAGAGAGAACGACTGAGAGAGATTAGAGAGTGTTAGTCCGTGAGGAAAGAAAAAGAGTTGAGAGAGTTAGAGATCTTTTTTTTGTTAGGGTTAGTGTTAGTTTTTATAGTGAGAGAGATGGGAGAGGATGATGGGGAACCGTTGGATGAGGTTAGTGGGTGAAGAGATTGGGGTGGAGAAGGGTAAGGCCGTGGGCCTTATGTTTATTTTTATTTCCTTTTGTTTATTTTCTTTTTTCTTTTTTCTTTTATCTCTTTTTTTTTCTTTTGATTTTCTTTATTCCTTAGGATTTTCCACTTGTGGCCCCTTGGCCATTATTTTTATTTTCTTTTATTTATTATTATTTTTTGTTTTCCCCCTTTTTTCTTTTTGGGTTAGTTGTGTTTCGGGTCATGAGGCCGTGATTTTGAACATGGGCCATGAGGCCGTGGGTCATGTGAGCTAGTTGAGTGGCTAGTGAGACACGGGTAATTAGATCATGTGTTGATGATTGAGTGGGTGAGATGGGTTTAGAGAAAGATAATGTGAATGAGAGAGAAATGAGGGAATTGGTCTCAGACCGTTGGATTTGTTAGGAGTAAATGCGGGTTTGTTTGGAGGGAACCATTGGATCTAAAGAGATCCAACAGTTTAGAGTGGATTGGAGAGAGGGGATGTGAAATGTGGAGGGTCGGGTGGTCAATTAAGTGAATGGGATGATCCAACGGTGGTTAGTTAGTGAGAGTAATTAAAGATCGTGTGAAGAGACATTTAGGGTTAGGTTAGGATGCCTTGTGGTGCATTCAGAGATGGGCCCTAGATTGGCAAACCATCGGATCTAGAGAGATCCAACGGTCTGAAGGTAGATCCAACGGTGGTGAAGCTATGGGAGATGGGATAGAGCTAGAGGAGAGGGAATAAGATGTTAGATGATGGAGATCGAAGGGTTAGGATGAGAGATCGGAGCGTAAGATGTGGGCAGTTAGTCATAGAGAAAGGGATCAGACGGTTGATCTGAGGATGTAATAGTAGGATGAGATGATCTAAGGGTTAGATGTTACGGTTTAAAGATATGAAAGAGAAATAAGAGAGAAAAGAGAGAGTTAGGAGAGAAAAAAGACTAAAATACAAAGAAAATAGTTGGTGGAGGGTCTTGAACCCTAATCTTCAACATAGTCTTCGATCGGCTTTACCAATCACGTAGCTGTATTTTATGTCATTTGGTGTGGCTTTGAATCACTTTGGCCTATCTCGTAGTCTTCAGCTTTGCATCTCTCTTAGTTGGGCTCTACGATCCTCTCTTGACCCGTACTTAACTTGTATATTCTTGTATTAACCTGCTGGCTCTTTAAGTATTGATTTTAAGCTTATGTAGTTGATCGTGGGCCCGTCAGTCTCGAGACTCTTCCGATCGGGTTTCCTACAATAACGAAAAGCGCATAATGAGACTTAATCAGAACGGCTTTATATCTAGACTTCCAAAAATTTATTTAATTCATGCAAATATACCATTTCGTCCAGAAATGTTTGTTCTATATAACAGAAGAGACTCTTATGTAGAAAAATGAACAAATAGGACAGTTTTACGTAGGAGAGTGCGATAACTCTAAGAGGATAATTGCTTAAAGTAAGCACTTTTGAGCGAATATCAGTGTACCTGTTAAAGACACTCTGACGCTCAAGTCAAGACATGTGCAATCATGGCCGATCACCGATAATTAGTGTGAAAGAAGATCTAGAAAAGCTAAGAATCTTCCCTCCCATGAAAATAGGTCTCCCCTCTTTTCTTTTGGATCTGATCCCCTTTGATGTACAAGGGCTTCTGTATTTATAGGCCTTCGGTAAGCCTGCTCTTAAGAGTCTCACTTCTCCCTTTGACAATATAATAGGATCTTTGAGTTGCTAGCGGAATATTTCGTTTATGCTAGTCATAGGTCCAATTTCAGGATCTCGGATGGACCTCCTGTCTACCTGTCATGTCACCCCTACATTTCTGAGGGGTCATTGGCCATGTCAGTGACTGACGGACCCGTTTGCTAGCTGACGGTTCGTTAGTGTCAGTTGTCATTTGTTGGATGACTTGGATGTGTCAGAGACTGACGAAGCCATTTTTTAGCTTGATGGTTCCGTCAGTTATCAGTTGTCATTTGTCGGACGAATTGTCTATTTCAGCGACTGACGAACCCGTTTGTTAGCTGACAAACGTCCGTCAGCTGTCAGTTGTCATATGTCCGACGAATTCTAATGGGACCCATTTGCAAGCTGACGGGGTCCGTCAGTTGTCAATTGTCATCTAACTGACAAATTGTCTGTGTCAGCGACTGACGAACCATTTCCTAGCTAATGGGTTCGTTATCTATCAACTGTCATTTGTCGTCCATCACTTTGAGTACTGGGATCCATTAAGGAGCCGAACCGATAATCTGGCCACCTTAGGAACCGACCCGTTGACACCCCCTACTCTTGCATCTCTCATAGAGCTTTTGGAGAAGTCTTGGGTCAAGTCCTCCATAAAAACACGTAAACACATGTGGGGCGCTTGATGGCGAACTTTGGCATTTCGCACCGTTTTCGGTACACTTGAGTCAATTTGCATTCCATGTGACTATTGGGTTGGATTTGACTTGATTAATAAGTAAATGGGTTCTATATAAATCCAACTCGAATCAGTTCCGAGGTACTGAACAACAGAAGAGCTAAGGGACATAAGAACAAGAAGACAGAAGCCCGTCTAAGAACAGTTCTCCAGTTCGTTCAGAAACAAACCTGCAAAGAACTTTTGTCCATACTCGTCTAGAGGGTGCTTTTAGTTTTCGAGACTTCTTTCCATCGTTGGGATGGATGGATGTCCTCACTGGCTTGGTTGCGAAGTTGAAGAGGGCTTCCCAAGATTGGATATCTTCTTTGATTGAGTGATCGAAGAACATCTCATTTCCAAAAAACATGTCGGCTGTGTTTGGTTCAGTACTTTTTTAGGAAAAGAAAACAAAATCCCAGAAAAAGTATATTTTTTTGTGTGTTTGGTCGAGGCTGAAAAGTGAGGCCCACGAGAAAACCATTTCCTTGACCCCCTTTTTAATGGAAAACGACTTCTGCTATTCTCAAGCAGAAGTCAAATTTCCTGCAAGCTACCACGTCTCTCCCAAGCTTCTCCTTCACAGGTACTTCTCTCTCTCCTCTCTCTATTCTACAATCTTATCTTCGTCACTCGCCGGAGCTCTCCATCGCTGGTTTTCTTGCGCAAATCGAAGTGATGGATGGTGAAGTGCTCCCAACTCCCATCTCGGAGATAGATTTGCCAACCTGTTCTTGTTGGATAATAAAACTGATTTGGAGAGAAGGTATACAGCATATATAATCTCTTGAATGAGATAAAGCCTGTTAATGGATGGTTTTCTTGTTAGGCTTGGTCGGATCCATGATGGTATTCTTGTTAGACTTGATCCCGAGAAGGGACTTTGAATCTGGTTTTAAGCGATTTATTAAAGGAATACCATACCAGTGAAAAAACTTGTGGGTTTGCAGGTTATGATCAAAGAAACTGGTTTAATGTTGGTTTAGACAAGAACACTATGGTTATTATTGGAGAGAAACCAGAAGAGTCTTGAGATTTGGAGAGTTTGAGAAAAGGGTTTTAGAGATTTGATCAATATGAATGGCACTGTCATCGGTAGCAATGGTTTGGGTACTGTATGAGCTCGATTTTGGGGGTAATGGCCTCAAAGAAGAGCCACTTGAGTCAAGTACAAGGCTGCACAGCATGTCTTTGTTGATGTGTCGTTATGTAACAAGGTATACCTGAAACAGAGTAAAAATTATGTTACAAGATGTGACCGAAGCCGTTCACAACCCACAATATGAGCCACGTGGCACATTATTAGAGGGCGTTGACCATATGGATGTTTGGCCAATCCCTCAGTGGACCAGCAAACCAAAAATCAGCTTGATTAATTATTTACAACCTTTGGATCTCTGCACCCAAATAACGCTCAATAATGCTCAAATTCCTACGGTTAAAATCAACCCATGAAATAACTTGAATCCAACGCATAGAAATCACTAAGGGACTGGCCAAACATCCACACGGTCAGCGCCTTCTAATAGTGTGCCATGTGGCTCTTATTGTGGGTTGTGATCGGCTTCGGTCACAACATCTTGTGACAGAAGTTTTACTCACCTGAAACTCTATGGCGTGAAAACACGATTTTTGTTACTCAAAAATTCCATTTGGGCCCGCTGATCGCATGGATGTGCAGCGCACCCCTTGGTAGACATTCATACCAAAAATCTACTTGTTTGATGACTTTTTGCCGTTGGTTTTAGTACTAAATAATAATGGTTGAATTCAACAGCTGGAATCAAGCCTTTGATAGTATTAAAATCTAATGGCTAGAGATTAGCAATAAGGGTGTTTTTTGGTTTGAATCCACGAATGATTAACATTTTTTGGTTTGAATCATCGAAGGATTTACATTTTCCTGCTGTTTAATTTGGTTGAATCTAATGGTTGAATCCACGAAGGATTAACATTTTGAATATTATTGACGGTCATGATCTGGCACACTATCATGACAACATGCCGCACATCCAAGATGTGGTTCACCATACTTCGCATTGAGTCCAACCTAGGAAGATTTTTTAACTTTTGATCTAGAAACGCAGTCTTGCTCAATGATGCGGTCCATGAATAACACCGGCTTGAAGAGTTAGGGGCCAAATTAAATTTTTTTCTTTTGTTTTTTGTGTGGGTGGGGGGGTTGACCATGTTGAATGTTAACTGAAAAAATTCACAAAATGATATTGAGAACTCTAATTTTTATTTAAACAAAACATAAAAAACCAAACAAAAAATACGTTTTATGCTATTTTCTACGATTCAACTAAACAACAGGAAAACAGATTCCAGGAAGTGCGTTTTCTAAGAAACAACACTTCTTGGAAAACTCACTTCCTAGAAAACCACTTCTAGTGAACCAAACGCAGCCATCGATCAAGATGATAAACGAGACTTTGTGGACCTTCTACTCCACGTTCAAAAGGATAACAAACTCACCCGTGATAATATCAAAGCAATACTATAAGTCAGTCTCTCTCACTTTCTCTCTAAATTTCTCTCATGCAAAATGACTAAAGCTCTATTCTTTCTCATTCACAGGATATGTTTGTTGGTGGAAGTGATACGACAACCACAACCACAGAATGGGCAATTGCAGAGCTTGTTAAGAAGCCCAGTGTGATGAAGAAAGCCCAGGAAGAAATAAAAGGAGTAGTTGGAAAGAAATTGAAGGTGGATGAGGAAGACATTCATCAAATGGACTACTTAAAATGTATCCTTAAAGAAACACTAAGACTACATGCACCTGCTCTAATGTTGGTTCCGCGAGAGTCGACCACAAGTACTAATATCAAAGGTTACCATATCCCCGCCAAAACAAGAGTCTTCATCAATGTATGGGCAATTCAAAGGGACTCCAAATTATGGGACGGTCCAGAGGAGTTTCTTTCAGAGAGATTTATCAACAACTCTATCAATTTTAAAGACTAAGACTTAGAATTCATCTATTTTGGCTCAGGGCAAAGGGGCTGATATTCGCTCAAAAGTGCTTATTTTAAGCAATTATCCTTATAGAGATGTCACATTCTCCTACGTAAAACTTATCTTTTCATCGACTTTTCTATATAAGAGTTTCTTACATTGTGTAGAACACATTCTTTAGATGAAAATCGACTATTTACATGAAATATGCGCATTTTGGATAGTCCAGTATCAAGCCGTTTTAGTTGAATCTCATTACGTATTTTTTCAGTTGTAGGAGACACTATCGGGCAATTCTCAAGACTGGTGGACCCACGATCAATTACAGAAGTCCTTTATCAAAGCTTAAAGACCCAGAAGCTAAGATAAGAAGATAGAAGCCAAGTACGGGCAAAGCTAGAGGATTGTAGAGTCGGACCAAGGACCAAGAGAGAGCGGAAGAGTTGAAGACCAAGAGAAGGACTGAGGTGTTAAAAGCCACACCAATTGACATAAAAAACTAGTTTGACTAATTGATAGAGCCGATAAAGAAGAATAAAGAAGACTAGGGTTCAAGACCCTCTAGTTCTATTATTTTTGTATTTTCTCTCACCTCTCTCCTATTTCTCTCTCTATTTATCTTGGCACACATACCCATGAACCATGATCCATATCCATACCCATGACCCATGACCCATGCCCATGCCCTTTTGCAACACCTAGAGAGAATCAGTCTTACTTGACTGATTCCTCTCTCCCTTTTCTCTCAAGGAAAATGATCTCTCCCTCAACCGTTGGATCTCATAAGATCCAACGGCTCTTATAACTCAACAAACCTTCACATGGATTCACTTTCTTTCTCTTAAAATCTATATAAGGGACCTAGGGTTCCTTTAGAATTAGGTTCTCTCCCCCTCTCACAACCTAACCCTAAGTTCCCTCTCCCCTTCTTCTCTAAACATCTTTATCTCTCTTCTCCCCTGGTTCAGTTCTCATCCAAAAACCAGCGAGAACATGGCCTTGCAAACCTCTTTTCCATTGGTAAGTCACTAATATTCGCTCAAAAGTGCTTATTTTAAGCAATTATCCTTTTAGTGTTGTCACATTCTTCCATGTAAAACTGTTCTATTTATCCACTTTTCTACGCAAGAGTTTTTTCCATTGCGTAGAATATATTTTTCTGGTCAAAATGGTATATTCACATGCATTCATACGCATTTATTTGACCTACATGCGAAGTAGTTTTGTAGAATTCTCATTACGCGATTTTTCTATCGTAGGAACACTATCGGACAATTTTGATGGAATACAGGCCCACAAATGACTACTAGAGCCTTTGATCAAAGCGTAGAGAGCCAGTGGACTTAGACAAGAAGATATAAGCCCAGAGCGGGAAGAGCCAGAGAGTTGGGGAAGCATGAGAGGAAATCAATGAGAAGGAGAGCTAAGTACCACGAGATGAGATTAAGGAGTGTAAAGCTCAATCAACCGACACAAGATAAAGACTTGACCCGTTGGTGAAGCATGCAGAAGACCAAGTCAAAGACCAGGGTTCAAGACCCTCTACTAGCTTTTTTTTTTGTAATTTTGTAAAATTTTCTCTCTCCTCTCTCTAGATCATCTCACAGATCCCAATCATCAGATCCTCTCTCCCTTCACAATCACTTAATCCTACGGCCTACCCTGGCTGATCTCTACTATTATCTAGACTATCTTCTTAGTCGATCTGTTTAAGTACGGATCCCCGATCCACTGATCCATTCTTTATAGATTCCCTAGCTGACATGTGGTAGGCTTAGAATTGACCAGTGGCCCATCGACATCGTCACTTGAACCCACTATTTCCTTGGCCCATTGCACTCTGAAACCACGATTTTGGTATGACCCACAGTCCATAGAAATCATGGCCCGGCCATTTAGTGGACCCCGAGATTTTAAAATGCTTTAAAATTAATTTTTTTAAAATAATGAAAAAGGGGGGGGGTCCACTAAATGGGGAAATCCCCCAAAGAAAAAAAAAAGGTTTCTTAAAAAAATAAATATATATATATATATATATATATATATATATATATCTTTTTTATTTATTTCAAAAAAATCCCATTTTCCATTAAAGGAAAGTGGGAGGTTTATAAAAGAGGAAGAGAAGGGTTCGTTTGAACCCTAATTCCTCTCTTTTCTTCTCCTCTCTTTCCCCCAAAACCTCTTGCCCCTTCTTCCCCTCTCTTTTGGCCGTTTTCCCTCCTCTTTTCCACCTTCTTCTTCATCTTCTTCTTAAGTTTTTACTGGACTTGCAGGCCGCAACTCCGGCCTGTTACGAACTCCACCACCGCATGGCTTCCACCTTCAACCACTGCCTCCTCTTCGTCCGTAGCAGCACCGCCCAAATGCCCCACCTTGCTCCTCCTGTTGCTGCGTGCAACACGGTAAAAAAAAAAAAAACCAGTCGTCGGAGACCTCCATCTTCTCCGGCATGTTCCACCACCGCCCCCACTGTCTGTGTGCCCCTTTTTCTTCTTTCTCTTCTTTCTTTCCTTTCTTCCCTTGCTGCCCACCTGCCTCCTCTCCCTTGGCAGCACCCAAGCCCGAACCAGCACCGCCTCTCCATCTCTCAAGCCGTTGATCCCAGCAACTCTCCACGTTTTCGCTACCCCTTCTCCCTTCTTCATCACCGTCATCACCTGCTCCACCACGTGAGCTCTTCCTCCACCTTCAACTAGCATTCCTCCTCTTCCACAAAGTCGTGCATAGCCCGTGAAGAACCTACAACTAGCGCCTCAACGCACCACTGTGCACACCACATCCATCTCATAACTCCATCATGGCCTCTCACCCTTTGGAGAGAATCGTTGCTGCTCCTCGTTTGCAACCCTCACGGTTTCACCCATCACCACTGCAAACCACTCCATCGAATCGGTAAGGTCCCCCCCTTTCTTCTCTTTTCATCCCATTTTCTCTCTTTTTTTTCTTGTATTTCTCTCTTTCTCTCTAGATCTCTCCACTTCCTCTCTCTTCTTATTTTCTCTCTCTATCTTAATCTCTCTTTCACATGCTTTCTAGTTAGGTTTTGTTTCTTGTCTCATGTTTGTAAGCACTTTTCATTAATTAATAAAGTTATTTTTGTTCATTTCTCAATTTATTTTTGTGTTAATGCTCTTATTTTTGTGAAAAATTCTCTCTCTAGAATCATAAAATAATGTTTTAATCCCAATTTCCATCTCTTTAATCTCTCCACCAATTTCAAGCCAAGAAATCCATTATTTTATGTTCTCTCTTTGTACTAATTAACCCCGAGTGCGGATCGACATCCAACACGAATCCCTATACAAAATTGCATACTTTTGTAGGATATTCGAATAAAAAGTACAAATGTGTTGAGATTAGGGTTTCCATAACCAACGACACGGAAAAACTCTAGTTTCAGTCACCAAGGTAAATCTCCATTTTCTATCTTCTTTTTCATTTTTTCTCTCTAAAATCTCGTTCTTTCTCACTTTATTTCTTCTCTTATAGTGCTTTCTAGAGTGATGGTTATTTGTTTTATTTTCTTTTATGAATAAATTAGATTCAAGCATTGTAATTTGTATTATTTTAATACATAAGTTTCTCTTTTCCGTTTATAGTGTTTCTTTCTCTTTAGTTATGTTAATTAGTTGATATAAATCTCTCCAAAAAGATTATTTTAAATCTCAATCATTAATCACCACTCTCACCCTTCCATCATATTTTCAAGCACTTTCTATTATTCTAATGTTTCGATAAATTGTGATCCCTAACCCCGAATGCGGATTCGACATTCGACATATCGAAGTCTGTATTTTTGCAGGATTTAAAGTGAACCAGAATTATAAATATTGTTGAAATTTAGGGTTTCCGATTCGACGACACGGAAAAAAATCTTACTTTCAGGGGCTGCCCTGGATGTCATTTGGCCTCATAGTCATTGATTTCGTTATTGCAAACCTCTTATACTTGTTCGACTGGGAGTTGCCTGGTGGTGCAAACAAGGAAGAACTCGATGTGACTGAAGCTTTTGGGCTTACTGTCAGTAAGCGAAGTCCTCTTCATCTTGTTCCTATATATCACTCATTAAAAGCTTAATAAGATCCACGGGTATCTGCTTCTACTTATGTAAGAGATATTGTTCAATTGAAGCTTTTGGAGACGCGCACATGTACACACTTGCTCATGTGCACTTGTAAAAATTAGAAATACAGTTGAAAATAGCCAAAATGGTGGTGATGGTGGCGATGGTAGACTGACTATGTCATCGTAGATTAAACGCACCACGATAAGCGAATGAATGGTAGCATTCTCATGATCAGAGTATTATTTAGTTTGTACGATTTGAAGGCCATAAAATGATTTGTTAATACATAAATGCGACATACCCGCTTAACATTGTAGCATTTTGTGCGACTGGACATGTTAACCATGATGCCAGATGATATTAGGAGGCATTTGGGAACGAGAAGTAAAAGCACTTTCTACTTATAGTAGAAGTTACTGGTTGATTTTTTACCTCCAAAAAGTCAGAGAGATTAAAAGCTTCGGGAGGCCTTCTAATTTTTGAGAAGTAATTTCTCTTAGAAGCTAAAAATTTAGCTTCAGATTTAAGTTAGTTTTAACTTTTCAAAAGTTAATATATGAAACACATCCAAACTAACTTTTTGGCTTATAAAACTCTATAAATTATTGCTTATTCTTGTGTTGCCAAACGCTCCCTAACTACATGTGTTTGCTCAACCGGAGGACAAGAGATGGATGAAATGGCGGAAGCAATAGGCATAACTCTTCAACCCTACAAGGTGATCACTGGTAGGGCCGTCTCGATGCAAGTTGAGGCTTAAGGTGGGTGAAAACTCCGTATAAGGCTTTTTTTTTATTAAAAAGCCTTGTAGGGTTGAAGTTGTCTCCCCCAAATGGATGGTGGATCTCAGCCACTCACACTTGATTTTGGCAAATGCTTTGACGGGAGTGCCAAGGGCACGAGTGTGGTTTTCTTATGCCCTCTCTTATCTTATATGGTTTCAATAATGAGTGGCTGAGATCCACTATGCTTCGTATCGATGGCTGAGATTAATTCCCACCTGATTTTGACAAACACTTTGTCGGAAAGTGCTGCAGGCACGGGCCACCCACGCATATAACAAGTCTACTCAATTGTATTCTCTAATCTTATCATGCTTCATATTATAAAGAGGTTGATATCAAATCCATCCATCTAATGTGAACGGTCAGTCAAATAGGACATTAGAAGCCTTATATTAGAGGTAGAATAAAAGGATGAGAAGAGTACAATTCATTAGGGCTTACTTTGGGGATATTGGCAGCAAGACTGTTCAAAACTGCTTCCACATATCCACGTACTTCTTGAGATCTCCACTTGAACTCTTCTTCTTGATCTGTAGGTCTTCTAGCCATTGTATCTTGAAAAAATTATGCATCTTAGCAAACTAGCTTCAGAGTACAACAAATTTTTATGTAGATATGTGTTTTAGCTAATAAAACAATGTTAAAGAAACAATCATTGACAACCAATCAAACACCAACAAAATTATGTATTTTCCAAGAAATTAAAACATTTTACTGTTTAGTTGGGCCATAAAAAAAAGATCTCAAGTGACTTTTTTAGTCCTATTATGTGTATAAAAAGTTTCCTTAAAAAATGGTAGAACATGAGTTTGAATATGGTAGATGTGAGATATAGAATTATTTTAATCTTGAGGTTCTGTTTCAATGCATTGGAACCTGACTAACCTTCTAAATATTCAAATTTGTTACCTTGTAAAGAATGATAGAATGCATTGAGAAACTACAAAAATCCATACTAACTTCCATTATGTTGCTCCTTAATATATGCTTCTAACTGCCCCATTGCTGCCAATATAAATCCTACAATAACTGTACAAATATATCAATGTCAGAGAAACAACAACTCTATTAATAGACAAGAAAAGAATCATAATACTCTTGGAGAATATAACTAATGAGACTAAAATAGGAATATAGAACTAGATATTCCGGCAAGGCATCCCATCACTAATTACAAAAGCTTTCTATTGCCCAGTTGAAAACATAACCACCTTAGCCATACCCCTAGTCTTTTCTTTCTTTTCATTGTGAAAAGAAAGTTGGGGGGTTGATACGCTCACATGTTTGCAAGCACTCATCTCTAACGTATAAGTATACTCAAGTATGATATGCTCATATGCATAGATTGATGGAACTTCTTGCAAGATTTCCTTTGTCTTGCCCATGCATCCATAGATTGATAGGACCTATTGGAGATAAACTTCGCTCCAAAGTAGTTATCCCTATTTCAAAGTCAAGTACTTGTGGTTTTAAAGTTTTGAAAGACAAAAGAAGAGGATTTTTTAGAGCAAATATCTAGATGCGCTCACTAGACGAGAAAGGAGAAATTTTGCATCTACTGACACTTATCAAGATGATAAGACATATTATTGGTCATTCGTGGACTAGGTTAAGAAGCTTCACTTGTGTAGGCTTCATTCCAAAATAAGCACTTGACTCTAAAAGCTCTAAAGTATTATGTAGTATCTTGATCGATACATAATCTTTCTCAAACTTCATAATATTTGAAGGGCTGAAAAACTGTTGACATTTTGGGCCTATTTGCCCTGAACATATAGATACAATGTGGTAGAAATCTTCATAATTCATTTGCAAGATAACAAACCAAACAATGCATTATCATCATTACCGCGTCAGAGTGTTTGGATTCAAAATAAGTTAGAAAACACCGAAAAGTTTGGCATACTTCTCTGAAATCTTGATACCCTGATTCGCTGCACATCATAAAGGTGATGCTTGCTGAATATGAGCATCAAACTTTGTTTCTCAAGGAATTTATGCAAGTACATGATTGTAAGTTATAACATTTTGCATATTCTTTACATGGAATCTTCTATGAGCTAAAACGGGCATTGTCACATTTAGACTTAAGACAACCACTCACTTGTTATTTGGGGTGGCATTCAAGTCATTAGAGTCTCCAAACAAACAAAAAAACAAAAACATAAAAAACAACTCATAAAATAGAGAAGAAAATAGATCTCCAGGTTCTAATCTACCTAGTCCTTAGTAGATTTTGTTGAACAAAAAATGCATGGAAGGGCAAATGACTTTAAACATACACCGAATCCTAACTCTACGAAATCATATCCATCGACCAAAAAAGAAGAAACTTTAAACTCTTTGTATTCTCAAAAACATCTCCATAAACTTATCCCCCAAATGAACAAACAGAATTGCAAAACCAAAATAGAAAAATAACATAACCAAAGACAAAATATGCAAAAATGAAGAAAGTTCAAAAAAAGACATGAGTGAAAACATCAATCATCGATTTGTGTTATAAAATTGCAAAATTATTGAAGCTCTAACCATAAACCCTAAGTTTCTAATTGACCCCAAACCAAGAAAAAAATAGCTTCATTCTAAAATATTGAAAAGAAAAATTCCATGAGAACTAACCTTTATAACCCTCCAGATTAGGGCCAACCAAGTGTAAAAGCATCATAACTTCGGAGGTCTCCCACACAACCACCCTAGTGGAGATAAGGACCAACACATGAGGTGGTGGTTTACTAGCACCCTCTTCAGCCTGCTTCAACTGGATATAGCTGGTAAATGGTAACTGGTGGTGATTAAACAACGTTAATTTTATGCCGATGGCTAGGCCTTGGTCCAGCAGCAAGGTTTTGTGGACCTTATTAGTAGGGAAAATGAATGTCTTGGGGCATTCAAGATTACAAAAAGTTAGAAAAACCGTAAGTGCATTGAAGTCCTAAGGCTTAAAATAGTTATGTTCAATTTAAAATCGCACCCAAAATGCACCGTTTTAATGAAATTGGAAAATTTTATAATATTATTTGAAATATCCTACAAGCCAGTACATTTAACAGACATGGAAAGATACTCCAGTAGTTAAAGTCTTTAATCAATGGCCAATACACATGATCAAGTACTACATGTCTTATCCTACAAACCTTTGGTTGAAAGAATCTACAAATATGCCCAAATCTGCTCACTAGTCTCATTTGGTATCACACAAAGCGTTCCATGTCCTAGCATTGTGGCATTGTGAACCGTGCTCTATCTAGACATGGTACACGTCTTGCATGTCAACACTAATATGAAAGTCAGACATGACCACATAAATTTAGTATAAATAAATAACTACATACATGTATGTATGCAGGTGTGTGTATGCTTGCATGTGTTGATTTATATTTAATTATCTACACAAAACACGCACATACGTATCATTACTTCATTCATATTTGAACTAAAAAGAACAAAGAAATAAAAACTAATAAATTTTGGAAGAAGGGCATGAAAATGAATGCCTTCTCAATACTAAGTGCCTTCACTGTTACTAAAACCATTCCCTTCTTGACTCCCAGACCTTTTATTTGCTCTTTTCCTGTGGACCCTCATGGTCAAGATCCCACAATGACCTCAATTTTGTCCCTTAGCAGACTGCCATTGTTAGTTCTTGGACAACTTTCTAATCTCAAGTTAACAACTATGTTATGTCTTCACATTTGCCCCCCACCTCCTCTATCATTTGTTGCTCATCCTGTACGTTGTATTGAAAAAAGAAAAAACCAAATTGGTTCGCAATCACCTTATCTATATTTCATGGCAACATGCCCAAATATGTGGTGGTATATTAGCCCTTGTTGGTGATAAGAACCCCTTCATGACCTACTAAGAAAACTATTGAGAAATGTATTCTTGTTTGCATTGTTAGTTGATGCTACCAAACTTTTTCATCGTAAATATCTTTAGACTAGTTAGACTAACTCTCTTTCAACCAATGTTTTGCAAATTGGATCAGACCAACTGGTCCAACCGGTAAGCCGGTTCCAATATCGTTGAGCATCAAACCATAAGATTTTTTTTGATAAGTATAGATTTATTAAAAGGAAAGGGAAAGGATACAAGGGCTCAAGCAGTCGAGATGACCAACTCAGAGCACAAAGCCAACACGCTGGCCTAAACAACAAAAACAAGCCCAGCATAAAGAGGACACTACGCTATTCATGATGATGAGACAAAAGTTCTGCCTTTACCTTCAAACCTGCACAACCTGAGGAACTACTGTGACAACATCTGGGAGGCGAGCAACCTAAACATTAGTTACAGTAATGGATATCAAAGAATGAAATTTCTAACTCACCATATAATCAACTAGAGAGCAAAAATAAAGTAGCTAACTTCTATGACCCCTTGCTCTCCAGGAATGATCTCTGGCTTGTGTTCAGCATTAGCCAGAGCATCTTCAAGTTCATCTCATAACGACTCATTTCTAACGGCAACCGATTGAGGCTTAAATGTTTTCACCTGTTCAACAACAAACATGATTAAGCATCAAAGTTTCCAACCTGAATTTGAAATCAAACTCTAGTTTTGCCAACTTTCTATATCTTAAACTTAAGAAACTTGAATGGTAATTGAAATTAGGGTTTTTCCGTGTCGTTGATCGGAAACCCTTGATTTCAACAATATTTGTAATTTCTCTGAATTGATCACTTAATCTGCAAATAAGCAAACTTGCACAGTGGCTAGTGTCGGATATTGTCCGCACTCGGGATTAGTTAGCACAATAAGAAACAAGAATAATTAAAAAATGCTCAGAATAAATGAAAGGATGAGAATGGTGGAGATTGATTTAAAATATGCTTGAGATTGTTGTTAAAACTATTAGAATGAAAAAAAACATAAGATAAACGAGAATGAAAAACACAATAAATGAAAACAACTTAAACTTGAATTTAAAACTTGTTCATTAAACTAAAAACAAATGCTTACAATGCTTTACAACGAAAATAACATTAAACCAAATTAATCTAGAAAGCCATTAAAATTTTACCCTAGAAAGCATGTAAAGGTAGAGAGGGACAGAAGAGAGAGAAAGAAGGTATGAATGTTAGAGAGATGAATTAGAGAGAAGCTTACCATTAAAGAGGTAGATGGTGCAACTCCGATTGGATCGACCTCAATAGGATTGAGGATTGTAGCCTTTGATTGTGGCGGATGGAATGGACAGCAAAGAGACGTTGCTGTTTGACGCTTTGCACCTTGAGGTGGAGGCGTTAATGGTGAGCTCACCGGAAAAGAAGGGTGAAGAAGAAGAGAAAGAAAGAAGAAGAGAGGAAGAGAAGGGGGAGGGAACCAACCCAAGAAGGAGAGATCGTAGATCTCTTATAGACTTTTTTTTCTTTCTTTTTGCTTGTTGTAAAAATGATGACCGTTAGATCTAGAGAGATCCAACGGTTGAAAATGGGTTAGTTAGATGAGAGAGAGAGTAACTAGGATAGAGAGATATGTGGGAGAGAAGAATCAATCAAGTGAGACCAATTCTCTCTTGTTGTTGTAAATGGGCATGGGCATGGACATGGTTCATGGGCATTGGTATGGGCATGGGTCATGGGCATGGATCATGGGTCATGGGTCATGGGCCTCGGTCATGTGCCAAGATAGATAGAGAGAGAAATAGGAGAGAGATGAGAGGTGAAAGAAAAATACAAAAATAAAAGTATTGGAGGGTCTTGAACCCTGGTCTTCTTTATTCTCTCATGTTCGCTCCACCAATTAGTCAAACTTTTCCTTTGATGTCAATTGGTGTGGCCTTTAACACCTAAGTCCTTCTCTTAGTCTCTAGCTATTCTTCTCTCTCTTAGTCCTTGTTCCGGCTCTACGATCCTCTAGCTTTGCCCGTACATATTTTCTATCTTTTTATCCTAGCCTGTTGGCTCTTTAAGCTTTAATAGAAGTCTTCTGTAGTTGATTGTGGGCCCGCCAGTCCTCGAGAATCGCCCGATAGGGTCTCCTGTAAGTGAAAAAGCGCGTAATGAGATTCAACTAAAACGGCTTGATACTGGACTATCCAAAATGCGTATATTTCATGCAAATAGTCGATTTTCGTCTAAAGAATGCGTTTTACGCAATGGAAGAAACTCTTATGTGGAAAAGTCGACGAAAAGACAAGTTTTACTTTGGAGAATGCGACATCGCTATAAGGATAATGGCTTAAAATAAGCACTTTTGAGCGAATATCACAACCCCCAACTAGTATATTGCAAATCCTTGGCAATTACTACGAAATAAGTGAGCTAAAAAGGGCTTGGTATAATATGTTAGAAAACTTATTTGCATTACTCAGAAAAACTCCGTTTTGTCAGATTATTTCAAAGATTCAAGAAATCATTCACAAATTAGAACTAATCAGCAAAATGCAACACTTCTACAAATGGACCTTCAAACAAAAGATTACTTAGATTCAGTATGTGTGTGTGTTCAACATCATCCTTATCTGGTAGTAGAGATATCTGGATCTCCTTATAGACTCTATGCCTTGACCTCAATCCTCACTTGTATACTACTCAGAAGTGAATCACTCAGAAATGGTTTTATACTTTTCTCTCAAACTATATGTGAGGAGATAAATATAAAAATTGGCAAACGTCTCACATATATAGTTCTTGAATGGAGGGTATAAGAAGATTTAAGAAGATCTCATGATTGGAATGTCATATCACTTAAGAACGTTGGATCAAACTCTATAATTTCTCTTTTCTTCATTCTCCACACTTGAGGATGGTACAAATCTAGAATCAAATAGGACTTGCGTAGGTTGTATTGAGGCTTATGATAGGTTCAGAAAAGAAGGATATTCTGGTATTCAAAAATTCTGAGAGGGTATCTCACTATTCTTTGTAACTTTTCCCAAGGATAATATTTCATTGACTTTTCTTTTTTTCTTTTTTTCTTTTTCCAATTTTTGTCTTTTTGGCTATTCTTTAACCTTTCCTTTTTTTTTTTTTTTTTTCTGATCATGTTTCTTTTCAGCTCGAACCATTTGTTTTCTTTTCTTTTCTTTTCTTTTTTAGGTTACTATCTTTTTCATCCCAAATATTCTTTGATCCCCCTTAGAAGTAGGTTATCGTATTGAACTCTTTTTTGGGATTGGGTTTTTGGTTTATGGGTTAACAAGAAAAGGTTTTCATCAACAGGCTCAAAAATAATTTCTAACGGTATAGATGTCAGGGAAGCTAAAAAGTCTGATTGGTTAGAAAAATGGCCTATATAATTTTCTAGGGTTGTACTTTCATCTTCGATGTCTCGAATGGATATAGATAATGTTCTTTATGTAATAATCCGAATTTGATGTTGTTCTGAGTTCCATGGCCAAAGCGAAGGTTAATGAGATCACTCAATAGAAATATTTGGGGACTAGAAGAATTGTGAGTCATCTTGTGACTCAGAATAATTTTATAACCCTCAGAAATAATGAAAAGCTCAAAAGCTCACTGGGTTAGGTCTCCACACTTTTTATTCTTGGATCTCTGGTGATATTCGCTCAAAAGTGCTTATTTTAAGCAATTATCCTTTTAGCATTATTGCAGTCTCCTACGTTAAAATACTCTATTTATCTACTTTTCTACGTAAGAGTCTCTTTTGTTGCGTAGAACACACTTTTCTGGACGAAATGGTATATTTGCATGTATTAAACACATTTTCGAAAGTCTAGGTATGAGACGTTATGATTGAGACTCATTACGCGTTTTTCACTATTGCAGGAAACCAAATCGGATGATTCTTGAAAATTGCGGACCGACGAGCGATCACAGAAGCTCACTATCGAAGCTTAAAGAGCCAGCAAGTTATCATAGGAAAATACGGGACAAGTACATGCCATGCCTGAGGATGATAGAGTTGAACAAGGAACCAACGAGCTGACTGGTCCGTGAAACAAGATAAAGATGACTGTAGGGAGTTCCATGCAAATAATGAAGATGGTGTTGCACGTGAGTTCCAAGGATCCAATCAAGAAATTTCCCAAGACCTGGGAAGCATTGGTCGAGTCAGGAGACCACGGGCCATAGGGTGACCAAGTCAATGGCTAGCTAGATCATGAAGAGACAAACATGGTTCAAACAAAGATGATCAAAGAGATTGATTCAAGATGAGGGGTCACGGTTTTAAAAATACATGGAAAGTTGGCCTGTGAACATGATAAGACAGGTCAGATGGTTCTGACTGTCTGATTGAGTTGAACAGCTAGATATTGTCGAATCAGGGACAAGACGGAGCTAGATGCATGGACCAATGATTATTGTTAGAAAATTGGTCTAAACAATTCCCAAAATGGTGGTTGCATTTGCAATAAACCACCACATGTGTGGCAAAGATGTAGCAAGCGTGTTCCATTCCAGAGAAGTAGGAAAGAGAGTAGTTTGGCTAACAAGAAGTGATGACATGTGAGGTGGCAGCATGTAGCATGCTATGGACCATCACATGGGATAATATCTTGCCTAATTGAGAAGAGGGCTGTAGCATGGTCCACCAAATAGTGACTATCCTCCCTTGGAAGTTTTGATAAGGTGAATCTCGCCTTATTGGGGAGAGTTAAGTTGGACCAAGAAAGGAAAAGTAGAGGACTATCTTCCCTTGGAAGTTTTGATAAGGTGCATCTCGCCTTATGGGGGAGAGGGCAAGTTGGACCAAGAAGGGAAAAGTAGGGACCAAACCCTAATGAGGATGGTCTCATCCTTAATATAATTAGAAAAGAAAGAGGAGAAGAGGTCGGCTCTTCATTCTCGACGTTCTCTCTTCATCTCTCCCCCCATGCTCTTCTTCCCCAAGCTGTTACAGCCCCTCTTCACTATCAATCGATCCATCTCCAAGACCATCCAGTAACTTCTTCATGTTGCTGCCCTTTGCACGATCTTCAGTGTTGCCATCCTTCTCCTCAACCTGCATGCACATCTCCGTTTTCATTGGTGAAACCAGCAACATACTGCTGCAACGCCAACCGTTCCAACACTATCCACCCACCTCTTGACCTCCCTTCCTCATCTCTCCATCATCCATTATTGCAACCCGTCTCCAGCCCCTCAAAGAAGAAAAAAAAAAAAAAAAAAAAAAAGAAAATTTTTTTTCAAGATCACCGGAGTTGCAGGTTGCAACTCCGGCAACCTCCATTAACTCCGGCCACCTGTTGCTGATCACCTACCTCTTCCCCCTCTCGCTAGCAACCACCACGAAGACCACTCTCGTCGCCATTTTCTCTTCCTCTCCACGGTGCTGCTGCACCGCCTGAAAATCCTTCACCATTCTCCACGTCACTGCTGCCCTCCCACCTGCAACTCCGGCCGGCAAACACGCAGTCACCATTCCACAGTTACCACCCCTTTCTCCTCCAGCTGCTACCAACGTCCTCTACTTCAAGGTGCTGCTGCACCAAATCGTTGCTGCCCTGTCCATCACGACCCCACACAACCAGCTAACGCTCCAGTCCGTCTCCACCTTGCTGTGACAGCAACCAGCACCCCCACCTGTTGGTCCTCCTCCATCACCGTTAACAAGGGCAGCAGGCTGTGATGCCTTTGATTCTAACTAATCTCCTTCGCCATTCCATCCTCATTGGAAACCTAGCCGCTTATCTCATCTTGGAAGAAAGACAAGCCGTCTTCTTCACAACCCAGCTTGCTCCTCTCTAAAATCTGAAAAACCGCATGCAACTTCTCAAAAAAATCTGCTGCCCGTCCTCATCTTACTGTCTCTCAAAAACTCTCTCTTGCTCTTACTAGAAGAGGAGGAACAAAAGAAAAAAAAAAGAAGAAAACAAAAAAGAAAAGAAAGGAAAAGAAGAGAAGGGCAGGGGGTGGGTCATCCATAACGGTTGGATCCCCCTCCACCATTGCAGCCTGCTGCCACCACCATCTATCACCACCACGCACCACCATGTTCTTCACAAAGAAGGAGGGGACTATCCTCCTCCTTGAGGTTGTCATCGAGCCACCAACTCCACTTGGCCGACCAGTCACTTGGACCGCCACGTCATGCTAGTTTCCTTCGAGGGCTGCAATCACTCACACTATCACCAGTAAGTGTTCAAAGGTGAGGATCTAATTTTCTCTCTCTAGATCCTCTTACTCTCTTCATCTCTCTAGGCCTTTTCTCACTTTCTCTCTCTAGCTCTCTCCTTCTCTTTCTAGCATCCTCTTGTTTTACCTCTAGGATAGTTTATTTGTGTTTATTTTCTTTTATTATCAGTGTAAACAGCTTTTGATGATTTAATAAAAGTAGTTTCCATTCAAGTTCATTTTTGTGAGTTCATTATCATGAATAGTAATTTTAAACTTATTTGTTTAGCAATCCCAGTGATTAATATTCAATCTTCAAAATCAAACATCATGTTTTGAATCCAACCTCATCACTCTTCTTCTGTCATTATTTCTATCAATTTCTGAGAAGAAAATCCGTCATTTTATGTGTTAAGTTGCGCAAACTAAACCCGAGTGCGGATCGACATCCGACACGAATCCCTATACAAAGCCTATAATTTTGCAGGAATTTTGAGGCTCGGATCAAATTACAAATCTTGTTGATTGAAAGTAGAGTTTTTCTGTCGTTGAGAGAACGACCCTAGAATCAACACAATTTGTAATATTATCCGATTATCCTGTAAAATTCAAAGATTCTGTATAGGGATTCGTGTCGGATGTCGATCCGCACTCGGGATTAGTCGGGTTAGCGCATATTTGAACATAAAATGATGGAATTTATGCTAGAAAATTATGGAGAGGTGAGAATGGTTATTGTAAGTGATTGAAAACATGATTTTAGAGACAATTTCTAGATTAAGGTGCACTGAAAACTCCAAAACATAATATTCAAATTGCTTTATTAATTTATCAAATGTGCATACAATCATAAAACATCAGGAAAACCTAATTAGAAAGCATGAAAATTAGAGAGAGAAATGGAGGATTTAGAGAGGGAAAGTAGAGAGATCCTAAGGAAGAGAGAGAAAGTGGTAGAAGAAGAGATAAATCTAATCCTAGAGAGAGGTCTAGAGAGAGAAAGAAAATTGCAGAGAGAAGAGAGAACTAGAGAGAGAAAGTGAAACTCGACAAAAAAAACTAGAGTTCTAGAGAGAGAAAAAGGAT
Source organism: Euptelea pleiosperma (assembly GCA_035048495.1). Classification (NCBI taxonomy): domain Eukaryota; kingdom Viridiplantae; phylum Streptophyta; class Magnoliopsida; order Ranunculales; family Eupteleaceae; genus Euptelea; species Euptelea pleiosperma. Next base: position 34,527,602 of record CM068550.1, on the reverse strand, counting down.
AAAGACACACCATTCTTTATTGACTTACCGGGAGTGGGTGGGTTGGCCGTAGAGAATGAACCCAATGAGTGGTCCGACCAGCACGTGATGATCCTGGTGGTGGAGAATCGGTGATGTAGGTGGGGTAATGAACCGATCCAGCAAGAAAAACTCGACTCATGCAGTGGAGGTGAGCACAGTCGGTGGTGGCGCATGAAGGAGCATGGTGTGCATAACAAGTGGAGGATGAGGGCTGAGGTGCGCACAGCAAAATAACGGACTGGAGTTGCTGGTTGCAACTCCAGCAACCGTTAGAAAGAGAGGAGATCGGCAGGCGGTGGTGCAATCCAGGGAGGTGGGCTGGTATAGACGTGGAGGTGGAAGGCAAACGGCCTGCAACTGTTTGGCAAGGGGTGAGGTTCGGAAACGGAGAGTTAGTTGCAGGTTTCAAATGGCCGGAATGGACGGACTGGTGGAGTTGAACCAGTCCGTCGGAGGAAGGAGGCGGACTCCTTGTAGAACAAGGAGGAGATGACGAAGAAAACGGGCAGAAGGAGGAGGCGCGCGTGTGTGTAGCGGCAGCAGCGGTGGAGAGATCGTGAGCGACCGGAGTTGCTGTTTTGCAACTCCGGCGTGAAGAAGGGAGGAGGAAGATGACCGGAGTTTTGCAACTCCGGTGTGCAAACGAGTGAAACGGAGAAAGAAGAAGAAGAAGAAGAAGAAGAAGAAGGATAGGAGGAAAAAAAAAGAAAAAAGAAGGATAGGAGGAGAGGGGGAGGATCCTCACCAGCTCGCTGTGGTGAGGACGGTGATGGCACTCGGTTCGCCGGCCGGAGTTGCAGACCTGCAACTCCAGCAACAAAACAAAAACAAAAAAAAAGAAAACGAAGAAGAGGAAGAGGAGGAGGAAGAGGAGAAGAAGAAGAAGAAGAAGAAGAAGAAGAAGAAGGAAGAGAAGAAAAAGAAGGGGGGGGCTTACCGTTTTCTGATGTGCTGTCCGTTCAAGGGATGAACCAGACTCACCGGCGTTCATGGAGGTTGGTGACGCTGGTTGTGGTGCTCCAAACCGTGGGGCAGCATGGAAGTGGGACGTGAGTTGCAGCCTGCTACTTGGAGTTGCAGGCCAAGGAGAAGAAGAAGAAGAAGAAGAAGAAGAAGAAGAAGAAGAAGAAGAAGAAGAAGAAGAAGAAGAAGAAGGAGGAGAAGAAGAGGCCGGCGAACCAGTCCGGTGGTGGCTCGCCGGAGATGAAGGGGCGGAGCAGAAGAGGAAAAAATGGGAGAGGAAGAGATGGGAGAGGGATTAGGGTTCGAACGAACCCTTCTCCCTCATCTTATAAAGCTCCCTATTTCCATTAATGGAAATAGGGTATTTTTTGAAAATAAAAAATATATATATATTTTTTTTTTTTTTTTTTTTTTTTTTTAAGTAAAAACCTACTTTTCTATGGGGAATCTCCCCAATTAGTGGACCCCCCATTTAATTAAAATTATTTTTGAAATTCGCGGGGTCCACTAACTGGTCGGTCAGCGGGTCGATGAAGATGGGCCCGACTATTGGCCCTCATGGGTTGATGATGTCCATCATCTCACAGAATGATGTGACAGACAGTCTGATGGCGATCGGATGGATGGTGACTTGATTGGGACTCAGATTGGTAGATCGACGGATCTAGAGAGATCCAACGGTCCGATTGAAGATCCAACGGTCCGATGGAAGATCCAACGGTCAGAAAGCTATGGGAGATGAGATAGAGCTGATAGGCAGGAGTTCTGGGGTTAGGTCAGTAGATTCGAGGATCGAGAGATGAAGAGAGAGAGAGAATAAGGAGAGATGAGAGAAAAAGTATCAAAAAAAAATGGAAAAAAGCACTGGCGGAGGGTCTGGAACCCTGTTCTTCACTGTGACCATCCTCACGCTTCTCCAGTAGAGTCGACTATCATTCTTTGCTGACTCATGTGGCTTTAAACGCTTTGGTCCGTCTCTTGGTCATTGGCTCTCCTGCTCTCTTCGTTCTTTGGGCCGGCTTTTTGGTCCTCTTATTCAGCCCATATTTGGCCCATATCTTCTAGTCATAGCATGTGGGCTCTTTAAGCTTTGATAATGGGCTTTCATGATCGATTTGGGCCCACAAGTCTCGAGAATCATCCCATCGGGGTTTCCTGCGATAGAAGAAGCGTGTAATGAGACTCTATCAGAATGACTTCATGTCTAGACTTTCGAAAATGTGTTTAATGCATGCAAATATACCATTTCGTCCAGAAAAGTGTGTTCTACGCAATAGAAGAGACTCTTACGTAGAAAAGTAGATAAATAGAGTATTTTAACGTGGGAGAATGCAATAACGCTAACAGGATCATTGCTTAAAATAAGCACTTTTGAGCGAATATCACAACCCCCAACCAGCATATTGCCAATCCTTGGCAATTAGTGCGAAATACATGAGCTTAAAAGGGCTCTGCACATGCTGCACACTTTTTCATATTAGCTCCGGGAAAACACCGTTCATCAAATTATTGAATGGATGCAAAAACAGTTACATGCTAGCGAAGAGTTTGAAAGTTTTGGCAAGACTACAGACTGATAATCATGACCCAGAATAGTCAGACTCTGCGTGTGTGTGTGCTCAACATTCTCATCATCCGACAGTAAAGATTTCCAGATCACCTCTAAGTTTTTTCTGCCTCGACCTCAAATCTCACATGTTTAGCACTCAGAATAGAATCACACAAGAAGGGTTTTCTTCTTTTTTCTCAATTTATATGTGAGGAGATGTATTTAATATAAAGAGGCAAAAGATCTCACATATGTTTTATTTGAAGGAAGGACATCTTTAACAGAAGAAGATCTCATGATTGGAATACCACTTCACTCGGGAACGTTAGATCAAACTCTATAGCTTCTCTTTCTCCAATCTCCACATTTTATGATCGTGCTATCCTAGAATCAAGTAGGACTTTCCTAGGTTGTAATGAGGCTTAGGTCCGGTGTAGAAAAATAAATGGATACAGGATTTCAAAAATCTTGAGAGGATATTGCCATTTTCTTGAATTTTTCCTGCGACGTAACACCATTATCTGGTTCTTTTTCCTTTTTTCGTATTTTTCTCTTTTTCTTGATATTTCTGAGACTGCTCAATTTCTTTTCAGCTCTTCTTCATACTTTCTTTCTATATTTTGTTTTTGGCTTGAACCACTTTCTTTTCCTTTTGATTCTTCTTCTTTACTTTTCTTTTTCACGGTACACCCACATCAGTTATTCTTTTGTTCATCTCAAAATAAGGGTAGACAGTCATGCTTCGTAGCTAGACTGGATTTTAGGTTGATGGGTTTATACAGAAAAGGCTTTTATAGAATGGCTCAAGGGGTTTCTAGTGAAGTATAATTCAGGTGAGTAAAAAGGCTGAATGGTTCAGAAAAAATGGCCTAAATCATTTTCTAGGGTTTGCACTATCATGTATACTGTCTTGACTGAATATAGAGAAGGTTCTGTCGTAGTAATCCAATGTTGATGTCGTTCCGAGTTCCATGATCGAAGCAAAAGATAATGAGATCTCTCAACGAATATTGCGGGCATGAAGAATAGTGAGTCATGCATTGACTCAGGATTATTGTATAACTCTCCGAAATGATTAAAGGTTCGAAAGCTCACTGGGTTAGGTCTCCACAATTATTCTTATAGGATCTCTAGAGTTTCAAAACTTAGGACGACTCTGATGTTGATAGTGTACAATTGTGCCAAATCTGAGTTTTTCTGAGTTTTCAAACCTGCTGTAGCCATGCTTGACTTGATTCAACGCTAACTTTAAACAAAAATTGACATCCTCAATACTGACTTAACGGAGGTTTTCAGCTAATCAAAGTCAGGGTATTTGACACATTTTTGAAATTCTAGAAAACTTTTGGAGAACATCGGAAATCACCCCAAAAACAACCTTCTTTTTTTTTTTTTTTTTTTTTTTTTTTTTATATATATATTTATCAAAAGGAATACATGAGTTTTGGTAAATACCCACCCCCAACCAAAATATAGCACCGTCCTCGGTGCTCATGACCAGGACATAAAATGATAACAAATCAGTGATGATGATGCAAAGATTCAGGAAGGATGTTACCAAGTCGGCAGAAACTCGACAGTGTGTGATACCTGATGATTGGGAGAATGAATGTACCTGCATTTTCAGAGATATAACAATAATCACAAATGCATGAGACTCATGTACTCTAGGAATACCGGAATTGCCTTTCCGAAAGCGCTAAGTTTTACGTCTTCAGCCAGACATGACGGGGGTATATCAAGTACCCCCAACCAGGATAAAACTCATGGAGACTGAGTGAATCTGCAGTCTTCCTGACACCTAAGGTGGAACGGAAACAATTATCCTATCCCTTGTCTAGGTATACCTGTGTAGAACAGGTCTTTCTCAGTGTAGATTGAGATACGGGCATTGAGCTCTCTGAGCAGCCCGGCAAAAGCACGGAGTTGATCTGGGAGGGATTGAAGCTTCTCAGTAAAGATTGAGAGGAGAGTAGGAGTGGGTTCGCTGAGCAGACCCGCAAAAACATTTAGTTCAGCGAGGAGGGATAGAAGCTTCTCAGTAAAGACTGAGAAGAGAGTAGTAGTGGGTTCTCTGACTGTGGTTAGCAGAGCCGCAAACTCATTGAGTTTTGCGGGAATGTATCTGAATGGAGCAAACTCCTGCAGATCAGTAATACCAAAATTGTCTGACTCTGAGATGAAGTCAGACTCAAAGTGTTCTTGACACTTGGATAATTTATCCTTGAGAGAGTCCTGAATTAGACTCTCTACGACACATGGGGCATCGATAATATCAACGTAGGGTGATGGGTGAGAACTGTTGACCTCTTTCTCGATGTTTCCAGATGTGATAGGGATGTTCCAATCCCTGTACTCAATATGTTCCTCCTCGGTGGGGATCGGTAGGTCCAGGACAGCGAGAGGCCCATTTTCTAGACATGGGTCATCAGTAGGAATGTCTGCATTCAGAGCAGAGAGAGAATTATCAGAGATAGAGATGGGACTAAGTTCCTCTGTGCTCAGTCCAGAAGTTGGTGTTGTTAAGGGCACCAAAGATTGAGACTCGGGTTCATCACAATTGTTGCACAATCCAAGGGAGGTGGGGAGGAACGGTAGATCTATGATAGCAGGGATCCTACGATCGAGACAAAACTCAGTGTCATGATGATCATCTTCAGGGTCCAGGTTAGAAGCAAGAGTGGGAGAGTGAGAAATAGGTTGATCTGAGGTAGGTTCAGGATGTGGTACTTTTAAAGGCACCGAAGAAGGAAACACTGGCTCCTCAATAGTCTGGCTCGATCTAGGGGTGGGTACAACTTCTATTTCTTCCTCACAATGGTGGTACTGGGTCCAATTGTGCGGCTCCTCATTATAAACAGTGGCCATATCATTCTCCTCAGGATAGGCTATTGGTGGACTAGTGAAGTTGACTTCCTCTCTCTCATTTTCTAATTGAACTAGACGTTGCTCCAAGCTTTCCATAGATCGCTGCTGTTGGTGCTCTAGCTGGGCAATGTACTTAGAGAGAAGGTCCTCTAGACCAGGGTTAGTAGCCAACGGAGGCGGTTCAGCCAAGGGGAGCTGGGCTTCTACTTGAAAAAGCAAGCCCAAGATTTGGCAAAAAGTTGCCAAAAGGAGATACTGGAGTAGTGATTCTAAATGATGCACACCAAGCACAGATAATCCTATTCTAAACAATCAGGATATATTTTAGGCATTATCTTGTTAGTTTTGGGGCTAGAGTAGATTATGACAGTGGGCGGACCACTGGTTTATCTTGTTAACCGCCGGACTAACTTTGTCGCTCTTAGGTTCTCACCAGGCTACACTCTTCAGAGCGAATCCTTTAGTACTAACTCTAGTTAACAACAAGGCAATCCGAAGCCTAGACAGACGTGCGGCACAATGGCTGTCTTAAGTACGTCCCAGACTAACCGGATTGGTCAAGTGTATAAGAAGAGTGTTCCCTCGGGTTAAGCTAGGGTTGGTGCGTGTTCCTAGTCCACACGCAACTAACCGCCGAATAGTCCAAGATGCCACGTCGAGCTCAGTGTACTTGAGTAGCAGGGACTTATGGGTGTGTTAGACAACAGGGACCCGCGCTCGTGGTCTTATTTCGATTGGATGTTAAGCGGGTTCGCTTTGTGTGGATTTTTTCCTCGAACACCGGGCTAATTGGCTCTACTTCTTGATTCTTTTTAATTAAATGGAGCCTTGGGATCAAATCAGTTGGAATGATGAGGTGGGTGATGAAATCCCACCAGTTTCAATTTGGAGCTGGGTTTGCTCTCTTAGAGTTGATTGATTAACGGCCACGCCACGCAAGTCGAATAAGTTGTTGCTATAAAACAAATAGACAAGCGGCAATGATGCACCCAATATGCTCTGTATCGCACTCAAGGCGAGGATAGAGACTTACCTCCCGTGGGCCACGCCACGGGGTCTCCTCCGTGGGTTAGAGAGGGGTATCCTAATGGGCTTGGGCCCGACTCCACCTCTTTGAGCTTTCGCTCTCTACCCACACTGGATCGTGTTCCTGCAGAAACAGTTAGATCGCACGGTCTAGGTATGTGGGATTCTATTTGGAAGATCCTTGCCTTTATAGGATTCACTGAACAAGCACTGAATTTAGGCAAGTTTTTGAATTAGTTCCCAAATTCGAGATGGGTTAAAATTTAGGAATTCCCAGATAGGAAAATACCTAGATTGAAAAGTTTCCCGAACTGTGGAGATCTTCCAAGAAAGATTTGATTGCGAGATCCCTTATAATTTGGGAAATTTCCCAAAATTGAAATTCTGCTAGATTTGGGGCGTTTCCTTTTGCAGACTTTTCCAAATTCGGAAGATTTCTAAAGATAGAAATTCTTCTAAAGAGGGAACTTCTAAGAGGGGAAACCCTAATTTAGCAAAGTTTCAAGATTTTAGAATCTTTCCAAAAATCGCAAATCCTTGATTGGTGATTTCTAAAAATCTGCAGAATATGAAACCCTAATTTTTTTTGAATTTTGAATTTATTATTTTTTTTTTGGTATTTTTCACTTAATCTAGGGTTTCTAAAAAACCCTAGAACAAGATCTAGCAGTTATATGGAAAGCAGTAAAATTCCTAAATTATTACAAATTGCACTCGGCCTTCCGAGGCATTAAAAATAGTAATTTAAAAACTGCTAAAAATCAACAAAAACAAAAAATAGAAAGTTTCCCGAAAAGGTCGGGCTGGCCAAATTGAGCAGCTTTTCACTTCAGCAACTTTCCAATTCCGTCTTTACGTCCTTTTTCGCACTCCCGAACACCCGAGCGGCAACGGCGCCATTTGAAAGTAGAGTTTTTCTGTCGTTGAGAGAACGACCCTAGAATCAACACAATTTGTAATATTATCCGATTATCCTGTAAAATTCAAAGATTCTGTATAGGGATTCGTGTCGGATGTCGATCCGCACTCGGGATTAGTCGGGTTAGCGCATATTTGAACATAAAATGATGGAATTTATGCTAGAAAATTATGGAGAGGTGAGAATGGTTATTGTAAGTGATTGAAAACATGATTTTAGAGACAATTTCTAGATTAAGGTGCACTGAAAACTCCAAAACATAATATTCAAATTGCTTTATTAATTTATCAAATGTGCATACAATCATAAAACATCAGGAAAACCTAATTAGAAAGCATGAAAATTAGAGAGAGAAATGGAGGATTTAGAGAGGGAAAGTAGAGAGATCCTAAGGAAGAGAGAGAAAGTGGTAGAAGAAGAGATAAATCTAATCCTAGAGAGAGGTCTAGAGAGAGAAAGAAAATTGCAGAGAGAAGAGAGAACTAGAGAGAGAAAGTGAAACTCGACAAAAAAAACTAGAGTTCTAGAGAGAGAAAAAGGATAAAGACACACCATTCTTTATTGACTTACCGGGAGTGGGTGGGTTGGCCGTAGAGAATGAACCCAATGAGTGGTCCGACCAGCACGTGATGATCCTGGTGGTGGAGAATCGGTGATGTAGGTGGGGTAATGAACCGATCCAGCAAGAAAAACTCGACTCATGCAGTGGAGGTGAGCACAGTCGGTGGTGGCGCATGAAGGAGCATGGTGTGCATAACAAGTGGAGGATGAGGGCTGAGGTGCGCACAGCAAAATAACGGACTGGAGTTGCTGGTTGCAACTCCAGCAACCGTTAGAAAGAGAGGAGATCGGCAGGCGGTGGTGCAATCCAGGGAGGTGGGCTGGTATAGACGTGGAGGTGGAAGGCAAACGGCCTGCAACTGTTTGGCAAGGGGTGAGGTTCGGAAACGGAGAGTTAGTTGCAGGTTTCAAATGGCCGGAATGGACGGACTGGTGGAGTTGAACCAGTCCGTCGGAGGAAGGAGGCGGACTCCTTGTAGAACAAGGAGGAGATGACGAAGAAAACGGGCAGAAGGAGGAGGCGCGCGTGTGTGTAGCGGCAGCAGCGGTGGAGAGATCGTGAGCGACCGGAGTTGCTGTTTTGCAACTCCGGCGTGAAGAAGGGAGGAGGAAGATGACCGGAGTTTTGCAACTCCGGTGTGCAAACGAGTGAAACGGAGAAAGAAGAAGAAGAAGAAGAAGAAGAAGAAGGATAGGAGGAAAAAAAAAGAAAAAAGAAGGATAGGAGGAGAGGGGGAGGATCCTCACCAGCTCGCTGTGGTGAGGACGGTGATGGCACTCGGTTCGCCGGCCGGAGTTGCAGACCTGCAACTCCAGCAACAAAACAAAAACAAAAAAAAAGAAAACGAAGAAGAGGAAGAGGAGGAGGAAGAGGAGAAGAAGAAGAAGAAGAAGAAGAAGAAGAAGAAGGAAGAGAAGAAAAAGAAGGGGGGGGCTTACCGTTTTCTGATGTGCTGTCCGTTCAAGGGATGAACCAGACTCACCGGCGTTCATGGAGGTTGGTGACGCTGGTTGTGGTGCTCCAAACCGTGGGGCAGCATGGAAGTGGGACGTGAGTTGCAGCCTGCTACTTGGAGTTGCAGGCCAAGGAGAAGAAGAAGAAGAAGAAGAAGAAGAAGAAGAAGAAGAAGAAGAAGAAGAAGAAGAAGAAGGAGGAGAAGAAGAGGCCGGCGAACCAGTCCGGTGGTGGCTCGCCGGAGATGAAGGGGCGGAGCAGAAGAGGAAAAAATGGGAGAGGAAGAGATGGGAGAGGGATTAGGGTTCGAACGAACCCTTCTCCCTCATCTTATAAAGCTCCCTATTTCCATTAATGGAAATAGGGTATTTTTTGAAAATAAAAAATATATATATATATATTTTTTTTTTTTTTTTTTTTTTTAAGTAAAAACCTACTTTTCTATGGGGAATCTCCCCAATTAGTGGACCCCCCATTTAATTAAAATTATTTTTGAAATTCGCGGGGTCCACTAACTGGTCGGTCAGCGGGTCGATGAAGATGGGCCCGACTATTGGCCCTCATGGGTTGATGATGTCCATCATCTCACAGAATGATGTGACAGACAGTCTGATGGCGATCGGATGGATGGTGACTTGATTGGGACTCAGATTGGTAGATCGACGGATCTAGAGAGATCCAACGGTCCGATTGAAGATCCAACGGTCCGATGGAAGATCCAACGGTCAGAAAGCTATGGGAGATGAGATAAAGCTGATAGGCAGGAGTTCTGGGGTTAGGTCAGTAGATTCGAGGATCGAGAGATGAAGAGAGAGAGAGAATAAGGAGAGATGAGAGAAAAAGTATCAAAAAAAAATGGAAAAAAGCACTGGCGGAGGGTCTGGAACCCTGTTCTTCACTGTGACCATCCTCACGCTTCTCCAGTAGAGTCGACTATCATTCTTTGCTGACTCATGTGGCTTTAAACGCTTTGGTCCGTCTCTTGGTCATTGGCTCTCCTGCTCTCTTCGTTCTTTGGGCCGGCTTTTTGGTCCTCTTATTCAGCCCATATTTGGCCCATATCTTCTAGTCATAGCATGTGGGCTCTTTAAGCTTTGATAATGGGCTTTCATGATCGATTTGGGCCCACAAGTCTCGAGAATCATCCCATCGGGGTTTCCTGCGATAGAAGAAGCGTGTAATGAGACTCTATCAGAATGACTTCATGTCTAGACTTTCGAAAATGTGTTTAATGCATGCAAATATACCATTTCGTCCAGAAAAGTGTGTTCTACGCAATAGAAGAGACTCTTACGTAAAAAAGTAGATAAATAGAGTATTTTAACGTGGGAGAATGCAATAACGCTAACAGGATCATTGCTTAAAATAAGCACTTTTGAGCGAATATCATTGATTCTAGGGTTTCCGTAACCAACGACGCGGAAAAAAACCTATTATCATCTGGATAATCTAAACTTCGGATAATTCTGACGTTGATATGTGAACATTTTTGCTGAATCTGAGTTTTCAAAGATTTTTCAATCTACTGTTGTTTGCTTTCAAACTGAATGAAGAGCTAATAAGTGATTTTTCAAAATCGACATCCTTTTCAATAAATAGACTTTACGAAAAGTTTGTACTCATCATTGTAAAAGATTTGAAAAGCATTTCGAAAGTACTCAGAAAACTTTGTAAAACACAGGTTATCACCCTAGAAATACATCTTTTTCTCATATTTTTCTCATGTTTTTTTTTTTTTTCAAAAGCAAAACATGAGTTTTGGTAAACACCCACCCCAACTTAAATACGACACCGTCCTTGGTGCTCATGACTGGGACATAAAAAGATGAAAACTCAATAATTCATGATGCAAGAGTTTAGGAAGTGTTTTACCAAATTGACATAAAATGGACCTCGTGTGGTACCCGATGATCTGCAAAATGAATGTACATGCATGTCCAAATAGGTTTGACAATAATATATGCATGCGACTCACGTAACTATAGGAATACTAGAATTTTTTTTCCGAAAGCGCTAAGTTTTATGTCTTCAGCCAGACATGACGGGGGTATAACAAGTACCCCCAACTAGGTTAAAACTCATGGAGACTGAGTGAATCTATAATCTTCTAAGGTGAAACAGAGACTGTTATCCTATCCCTTATCTAGGTATACCTGTGTAGAACAGGTCTCTCTTAGTGTAAACTAAGAGAAGGGCAATAAGTTCTCTTAGCAAACCCGCAAAAATATTTAGTTCAGTGGGGAGGGATCGAAGCTTCTCAGTAAAAACTGAGAGGAAAGTAGTAGTAGGTTCTCTGACCATGGTTAGCAGAGCCGCAAACTCATTGAGTTTAGCAAGAATGTATCTGAATGGAGCAGACTCCTGCAGATCAGTACTACCAAAATTGTCTGACTCTGAGATGAAGTCAGGCTCAAAGTGTTCTTGACATTGGGATAATTTTTCCACGGGAGAGTCCTGAACAAGACTCTCTACGGCATATGGTGTATTGACAATATCGACGTACGTTGGCTGTTCAAAAATGGTAACCTTTGCCTTGAGGTTGTAAAATGCCGTCGACATGTTATCGTCCCCACACCTGATGTGTGCATCAACGATGGTGAGGAATAGTGGGTCCAGAACAACTGGGACTGCACTATCTAGACAGTGCTCAGTGTCTGGAATGTCTGCTTTAGGTGCAGACAATGAAGCATCAGAAGTAGATGATTCCTCTAAGCTAGGTTCAGAAGTCGATGCTTCGAAGGACACCGAAGATGGAGACTCTGGCTCATTAATATTGTAGTCCGATCCATTATTTGTAGCAACATCAATTTGTTCTTGTAAAGTTTGGTACTGGGTCTAGTTGTGCGACTCCTCATTATGGACTGTGGCCATAGTATTTCCCTCTGGATAAGCCATCGGTTAGCTAGTGAAGTTGACTTCTTCTCTCTCAGATTCTAACTCACCTAGACGGTGTTCTAAGCTTTCCATGGAGTGCTGTTGTTGGATGATATATTGAGAGAGGAGTTCTTCTAGACTAGGTTTAGTAGCAGACTGTGGTAGTGCAGCTAAAGGAAGCTGAGGTGCCAACTCTTGAATGTAGTCCGATTGAGTATGAAAGTTATATGAAGGATGTGAGTCTGGGACTATCCGTTGACTTTGAAAATCCTGCGGGGTCCACTGTTGACCAAAATATTCAGTCTGTGGATCTGGCTAGTACTGGTACTGCGACTGCAAGTACTGCCCATCATATTGTCCATAGGGTTGGTGAAACCCATAGTGATACATATCCTGTTGCAGTTGCTGCTGGGAAAAAGACCGTTGTTCCCATTCAAAGTTATTGTGACTTCTAGTGTCCGGATAATACATGTTATTGTAGGAGGTTTGTAGTGGAGGTTCAAATTTACTAAAATTAAAGACCTCTTCTTGGACATGAGGAAAATATCCCACAGATTTGGAGTGATAAACAAGCTTCCGGACCGCAACATCAAGGACGGAAACTGATTTTGTCAAATCCTTAAGTAGGGATTTTAGCACTGGATCGCCTTGTGCTTCATGTCCCATCAAACTCTGTAAGACTGGAGTATCATGACGACACTCAGGATTGGTATACTAGTGCTTGGAGTCATCGCCTAGATCTTCAAAGAAATTGTGGCAGGTCTCGAATAGAGGCCGTTCAGCTGCCATTAGAGAGATGTGAGTCTCTCAGTGGAGGGTGATAAATTAGGTGAAAGAGAGCGATGCGGTAGACTAACTCTTTGATCAAATCAGTCTCGGGTTGGATCAAATCCAAATGGGCATATGCTTGAAAAAGCAAGCCCTTAGAATCGGCAAGAGGTTACAAAACCAAATGAGTCTAGATGATGCACACAGAGCAACAGATAATCTTAACCTAAACAATCAGGATAGTATTATGAATTATCTTGTTAGTGTAGGGATAGTGTAGATTATGACAGTGGGCAGACCACTGGTTTATCTTTAATTACCCGCCGGACTAACTTTTCACTCTGTAGGTCTTCACCAGGATACACTCTTCAAAGCAAATCCGCTAGTACTCACTCAAGTTGACTGTAAGATAATTCGAAGCCTAGACAGATGTGCAGCACATCGGCTGACTTAAGTACGCCCCAGACTAACTGGATTTGTCAAGCGTGAAGATGAGTTTTCCCAGAAGAGGAGCTAGGGTTGGTTCGTGTTCCTAATCCGACACTAAGCTAATCCGACAGACAATCAAGAAGGCCACTTACGAGCTCGGTATACTCGAGTAGTAGGGACCTATGGGTGTATTAGATAACAGGGACCCGCACTCATGGACTTAATCGACTTGATCTTTGAAGGGGTCACTTTATGTGGAGTTTTCCTCGAATACCGATCTAAGTGGGCTCTACTTCTTGATTGATTTTAATTCTTGGCTGTGTTTGCACAAAAGTTCGAATGACGAGGTGAGTGATGAAATCCCACCAGTTTCAAGTTAGAGCTGGGTTTGCTCTTTATGTATTTTATTCCGGCCAAACCAAGTAATTCCGATAAGTGTTGCAAAAGCAAATAAACAATCAGCACAGTGTTTGCACAATGATCACGATCGCACTCAAGGCGAGGTGTAGAAACTTACTTGCCCGTTGGCTACTATGGGGTCTCTTCCGTAAGATAGGGAGGGGTATCCAAATGAGCTTGGGCCCAACTCCACCTCTTTGAGCTTTCGCTCCCTACTCACTTGGTAATTGCAATCCACAATCACGTTAGTTCACAATGGTCTATGGTATGGAATGGGAAGGTATACCGCCTTTGGGGTTTCAAGAAACACGCAATGATTTAGGGCAGGTATTGTGAATTAGTTCCAATTAGGGTTTGAAATTCAACTTTAGCTATTCCTGAATTAGGGTTCGGAAATATCTACTTTTGAATTACCTGGAGTTGGAAACCTTTCAAAATGAATCAAAAAACCAATGGTGATCTAACTAGAAATAGCAGAATTGAAATCTGACCCTATTATTTTTTATATTTTTTTAAATTAATTAATTATCTAGCAGTTATTCTAAAAAGAGAGAAAATGAATCCCTAAGTTATTACAACTTTGCACTCGGCCGTCCGAGGCATTAAAATAATAAGTGGAAAATGTGAAAAATAAAATGAAAAGTTTTTGATTTGGATCGAATCTTCAAGATTAAGCAGCTTTCCGAATTCCTGCTCGTCTTTTTGCAATCTCGTCGACCGAGCTGCAACGGTGCCATTTGAAATTAGGGTTTTTTCGTGTCGTTGATCGGAAACCCTTGATTTCAACAATATTTGTAATTTCTCCAAATTGATTCACTTAATCTGCAAATAAGCAGACTTGCACAGTGGCTCGTGTCGGATATTGTCTGCACTCGGGATTAGTTAGCACAATAAGAAACAAGAATAATCAGAAAATGCTCAGAATAAATTGAAGGGTGAGAATGGTGGAGGTTGATTTAAAATATGCTTGAGATTGTTGTTAAAATTATTAAAATGAAAAAAAAAACATAAGATAAACGAGAATGAAAAACACGATAAATGAAAACAACTTAAACTTGAATTTAAAACTTGTTCATTAAACTAAAAAAAATGCTTACAATGCTTGTTCAAATGCTTTACAACGGAAATAACATTAAACCAAATTAATCTAGAAAGCCATTAAAATTTTACCCTAGAAAGCATGTAAAGGTAGAGAGAAAGAAGGTAGGAATGTTAGAGAGATGAATTAGAGAGAAGCTTACCATTAAAGAGGTAGATGGTGCAACTCTGATTAGATCGACCTCAATAGGATTGATGATTGTAGCCTTTGATTGTGGTGGATGGAATGGACAGCAAGGAGACGTTGCTATTTGATGCTTTGCACCTCGAGGTGGAGGCGTTAATGGTGAGCTCGCCGGAGAAGAAGGGTGAAGAAGAAGAGAATGAAAGAAGAAAGAGAGGAAGAGAAGAGGGAGGGAACCAACGCAAGAAGGATAGTAGATCTCTTATAGACTTTTTTTTTCCTTTTCGCTTGTTGTAAAAATAATGACCGTTGGATCTAGAGAGATCCAACGGTTGGTCCTTTTTGTTTGTTGTAAAAATAATAACCGTTGGATCTAGAGAGATCCAATGGTTGGGAATGGGTTAGTTAGATGAGAGAGAGAGTAACTAGGATAGAGAGATATGGGGGAGAGAAGAATCGGTCAAGTGAGACCAATTCTTTCTTGTTGTTGCAAATGGGCATGGGCATGGGTCATGGACATGGATCATGGGTATGGGTATGGGCATGGATCATGGGTCATGGGTCATGGGCCTCGATCATGGGCCTAGGTCATGGGCCAAGATAGATAGAGAGAGAAATAGGAGAGAGGTGAGAGGTGAGAGAAAAATACAAAAATAAAAGCATTGGAGGGTCTTGAACCCTGATCTTCTTTATTCTCTCATGTCTGCTCCACCAATTAGTCAAACTTATGCTTTGATGTCAATTGGTGTGGCCTTTAACACCTAAGTCCTTCTCTTGGTCTCCAGCTATTCTTCTCTCTCTTAATCCTTGTTCCGGCTCTACGATCCTCTAACTTTGCCCGTACATATCTTCTATCTTTTTATCCTAGCCTGTTGGCTCTTTAAGCTTTGATAGAAGTCTTTTGTGGTTGATCGTGGGCCCGCCAGTCCTCGAGAATCGCCCGATAGGGTCTCCTGTAAGTGAAAAAGCGCGTAATGAGATTCAAATAAAACGGCTTGATACTGGACTATCCGAAATGCGTATATTTCATGCAAATAGTCAATTTTTGTCTAAAGAATGTATTTTACGCAATGGAAGAAACTCTTATGTGAAAAAGTCAACGAAAAGACAAGTTTTACTTAGGAGAATGCGACATCGCTATAAGGATAATGACTTAAAATAAGTACTTTTGAGCGAATATCAATTAGAAAGAAAACATAATTGGCCCAAAGTAATAAAGTAAGTTCTTAGCTCACAACGCCTAACTCCTCAGATATGAATCCCTTTATTAATTACACATTTATGCGGCCATTTTATAAGGACAAATATGTATTCAAAATAATATACCGAATCAGACATCACCCATCACTAAATTATTGGCAAGAACACTAGCAATAAAGTCAAAAAAGAGAGAATCAACACAAAATGAAGCAGGATATCACAGACTTCAAACACAATAAAAATAGTAAAGACTTCCTTGATACTAAACTCTATTTTATATAGCCTAAAACTAGATCCCCGCTAAAAACATCACGCTCAAAGGCAATAAAAACAACTCAAAAAAAGTAAAATGTTCAGAATTCAAAGCCAAAAGCAAAATGCAGGGGAAATGGATATAAGAATGTGTATGCTTATAGTTATATGCATGCATGCATGTATGTATGTGGATCACCTTCTGAAATTAGGACCAATGAAAGACCCAACCAGCTCATCAATTTTAAGAGAGTCAACATCCTTGCTCTCCTCAATAGCAATTACCTTAGCCTGAAATCTATCAGGTAAGGATCTCAAAATTTTTCAAACAACTTTGGATTCATGAATGATTTCACCCAAGTTGTGCGCAGAGTTTCACAATATCACTAAGTTAGTCATAGAACTCAGTGAAAGTATCATTTTCCTCCATTCTCATGGATTCGAACTTAGTAGTCAGCATTTGAAGTTTAGAGATTTTAACGGCTGATGTTTGTTCCTTCTGGTTGACTCTAAGAATGTCCCATGCTTCTTTAGCCAAAGAACAAGTAGAGATTCTTCGAAACTCATTCTTATCAACCGCATTAAAAATAATATTTAGCCCTTTGCTATTTAGACAACAACAATCTATGTCCTCTTTGCTCCAGTCGGCTTTTGGTTTAAGAATAATTTTATCTCCTACAACCATTGTGGGGGCTGACCAACCATCCACTATAGACATTCAGACTCTTTTATCAATAGACTATAGAAAAACCCTCATCTTAACCTTCCAATAGGCATAGTCTTCTCCATCAAGAAATGGAGGTCTAGATGTGTTCCACCTTTTCTTTGCATTTTCACAAATTAATGAAAATGGACTGGTTTCACAGAAATCTAAATTCGGGTGATTAAACCTTAAATAGAATAACCCACTTTGATACCAATTGAAATTACACCGGTCCATTCTCTTTAATCCAATATACCTAGAAGGGGGGTTGATTAGGTATTTAAAAATTAATTATACCTACACAATTTTACTAGTCTATGGTAGGGGAACAAAATCGCATGTCTTAGTTATTTGATAAATGATTATCACAACCGACTCAAATCGAATATACCTCCATGGTATATTTTCTTTTCGTCATTTGGTTTAATCAAGATAGATACCGGAATATAAACAAACAATCACACAAGACAAGAGATTTTTATGTGGAAACCTTAGCCAAGGAAAAAACCATGGGACCACGTCCAGGCGAAAAGTATCACTAACTGAAAAGTTAAATGAAACAAAAGTTACCTACGCAGCATCGTTGCAAATATAGCTTCCAACCTAAGGCCTACTGTCGATGCGTCCATGTCCTCCGAATCAACGCTACGAATCCACGTGCACCCTTCCAGCTAAGAAGCCTTGTCCGCTTGTTCAGTTTGGTACACCCCAAACCTACCGTCGTCCGACTGCTCCGATCTTAATTCTCAACACTCTCGCCTTTGCAGAAGGTGAAGATTTAGTGCACCCTGAACCCTAAGTTGCTCAAAGGTGTTGAGTCACACTGGTACACTCAGGCTACTAAGTCGAATATATAAGTGATGGACCTAAGCTGAGGAATGGATCAAGTACTTGGCTTTCGATCAAGAAGATGAACAAGCTCACAAGATGTGAATGAGAAACAAGCTTATTGCTCTTCGAATGGACACTCTAATAAATAAACATTTTCTTCTCTCTCTTGAAAGATTGAGCCACTCTGTGTCTCTATGTGTGTTTAGAGAAGGTATACAAGGGTTGTATTTATAGAATTCATGACCCTGAATCATGTAGAACGTGGGATAGTAGAACTAAGAAATTCGGATCTGAGAAAGACTGAGTTAGTGCAAAGTCCAATCGATTGTACTCTAGGTCCAATCGATTGGGCCATGTCCAATCGATTGAGTATAAGTGTCCAATCGATTGGCATCAATAAATTTCTTGTTCCGTAGGCTCCAATCGATTACACAGAGGTCTCCAATCGATTGGGCTGAAATAAGTTTCTGTCCCGAAGGCTCCAATCGATTTCACAGAGGTCTCCAATCAATTTGGCATTGAACATGTTTTGCCTCACAGACTCTAATCGATTTCATAGAGTCTCCAATCGATTGGGCTTATATATTGTTCTACCTCATAGCTTCCAATCGATTTCACAGAGTCCTCCAATCGATTGGGCTATGTCCAATTGATTGGACAAGTTCCAATCGATCGGACTCTCCCATAAGTCAATATCTTTGACACTGACTCGGATCTGTCTAATGACTAGGTTTGACCATTATATTTTATTCATTTTAAACTTATTCCTATGGTCACAAGTCACTTACCTTCCTAATCGAGCATACACAATCTTTAATAGACAAATGGGCAGTTACTCAGATGACTCCTATCGTCAACCGTCTGATTCTTGCTATCTCTGTCTTCTAATCTTCAAGTAGTCGGTGAAGTATGCATACCACGACATCTCCACACTACACTAGTGCTCGTAGGAATGGTTACAAGAATGTTTTTATGTCAAACAGAATCTTTTCCAAATTGAATATAAAAATATTCCTTACAGACAGATCTAAAGTGACAGATAAAATGATAGGGACACAATATAAGTCACGTGGCACACTGTTACAGGACTTTGACCGTATGGATGTTTGTCCTATCCCATGGAGAACTTACTAACCAAAACTCAGCCTGATTAGTGATTTATAGGCTTTGGATTGGACTTATTTTCATGGGCTGATCTCAACTGTGTGAATTTTAGCAGTATTTGAGGTACAAAGATGCAACACTTATAAATCACTAGGCTGATTTTTGGTTTGTAGGTCCACCATGGGATAGGACAAACATCCATACGATCAGAGTCTTTTAATCGTGTGCCACCTGTCTTATATTGTGTCCCTGTCATTTTATATCTGTCAATGGAGCCCGACCCTTTATTAAAAATTTGAATTTTAACACCGTAATTTTTGGTTATTTCTATTATTGTCCCATTTTTTCTATTTTTCCCTCTGTGCGTTACAATCCGTTATAATGGAAAAAAAGTAATGCCCCAGTCCGTTATACCGTTTGAGTGCCGAAGGCACCCAATTTTTGCAAACGCTTTTGTCGGAGAGTACCGTGGGCATGGGCCATTTACTAGTGTATATATATATGACTCATGCTATTCTTACTAATAGATTACTAATGGAAGTGGGGCCCACATGCAGACAAGTTACGAGCTGATATTTGGTGAGGATTATCTCCTCACCATGGAGATCATCCTCACCAAAAATCAGTAATTTTTAAAACTTCAAACCCTATCAAACTTGGACCTAAATTTAACGGTGAAAATGGATGGTCCAAAAATTTTTAATTTGCAATCCACTTTTCACAAGGCTGCAAATGTTGGAATTGGCTGATATTTTGTGTGGTTGATACCCATGTTGAGAAGAGTATCATCACCAAAAATTAGTCGTTAACTCATCTGCATGTGGCCCCACGTCCATTAGTCATTCTATTAGTAAGAATAGCATGAGTCATTCTATCCCAGCCCATATTTATAAATATATATAGCCATTTTTGTTACTTACCGCTGCCATATGGGTCCAGTCTTTGATGATTTTTAGCCGTTGGATTTAATACCCAAAAAAATTGTTGAATCCCAACGGCTAGAATCACGCCTTAAAAAGGACTAAAAACTAATGGCTAGAGATTACCTATGAGGGTGATTTTTGGTGTGTCTATTCACCAAAGGGTGTGCTAACATCCATGCGGTCAGTGGGCTCAGAGGGCAGCGTCGAGTAACAAAAATCGCCATACCTTTATCTTGTTACATCTTTTACCTTTAGGAAAAATAAAAATTTAATCAATTTTTAAAGTTAGGACAAGGGAAACGTTAGAATACTATTATAGCAACTTTACTAATTACATATATATGGTTGTAAGGTTCAATACATGTGGAGACTGATGCAACCAATTCAGACTGTCCGTGTTATCGACAACCCTCTAGACTGAACACGCAATGTTGCCTTCGTCCATATCATGACACAAGACCTCCCTTGTCCATTGTGGTATTAGGGCCGGGCCCGGGTTCACTCGCTTGAGGTCCGTCCTGGCACACCAAGCCTGGCCCAACCCATCCCAGCGCGACCCGTCCTGTCCCGTCCAGCCTGATATGGCCCAATCAACAAACCGTTAAAATTTTAGAAGTTAAAAAAAAAATTGCACATTGGCGCCCATCCAATCCAGCCCGGCCCTGGTCATGGATCCCGGCCTCACTGTATACGCAGCCCGACCAACCCAGCCTGAGCCCGTCCCTGCCCAACGAGACAAAATGCCACCCCAACTCATGCATAGACCCCCATTTAGCTTGCCACATCAGCTGCTAAGTGTAAAGAAAATGCCGTCACTCTTGAGAAGAATTCTAAGGGGTATATCTAGAAGAAACAAGTGGAACATTCCAAAATGAACATTCCAAACAAGGTCTAAAAGGGGTGTTATAATGGTATAACGGACTGGGGGAGTTACCGTTTTATGGTATATAACGGATTGTAACGTACAGGGGCAAAAACAAAAACAAAAAATGAGAAAATAACGGACACTTTATTTTCAAAATGAAAAATAATGGCACTAAAATTCAAAATTTGAACTTCAAATTTTGAATAAAATTTATTACGGAAATTACGGACGCTTTTTTAACAAAAATTTTTTTCAGAAAATAATAATGGAAAATATAACGAAAATGACAGCCGTTATTTTCCGAGCGTTAAAAGGGTACATAACGCTATGGGGGAGGTCCAAATCCGTTATAACAGTAGCAAATGGAATCTTTTAGTATTTTATTACTAAGTTTGTCCTTGCCCTTTTCCCTTGGTTGATGGAGATCAAGATTCCGATCCCTTGGATGATGGAGATCAACAGTACCCAGAACCAGAACCTATTATCAGTTCCGATCAAGGTTTTACGGTTTCAGTGTGTACCAAAATATAGATTTATAAAGCGAAATCCACAAAAATTTTGGTGGACCTCACCGAAATAGTTACCGAAACTGAAATTTAAAACCTTGGTTCCGATCAAGATTCACTTGTTTTCGGTTCCGTCTGTCATACCGAAACAAGTGAATCTTGATCGGAACTGATAAATATCATGTTCTCGCATTGGATACTGGGTACTTGTGTGTTGTGTAAAAAAACTTGACATCTTCAACACGTCCATACGTATCGGTTTTTTGTCCTACCAGTTTGTTCAGCTTTGGTCCATATGTCCTTTCTGGTTTTATAGGCTTCTGGTCTTTTGGGTTCGGTTCTGATATAACTATTATAGGTTAATCGGGTACCGAATCCAACGGTGGTTGTCAGCGCCCCTAAAAGTGAAAAAAGTGATGCCAGCTCGGCGCTGACAACAACCGTTGGAATCATGAAATCCACCGTCAAGCACATGAACACCGAGAGGGGTCAGAAAAAAAGGGGGTCCCCTGAGCCAAAGTAACGAAGCAGAAGAAGCACATGTGAAAAAGAAAGAAGACCAGTAGAAGACTAGAAGACAGAACCCTGAATCCACAAGGAGACAACGCAGGGAAAATCTAAAGAGAGTATTGAAATTTTCCTTATTATTCTAATTCAAAATCCTAACTTAATTAAAATTAGAAAACTTACTAAAAATAGCAAAAATCCTAATTCTAACTAAGATCTTGGACAAATCTAGTCTGCAACTGTTTGCCCACTTAAAAGTAGACAAACATTGTCGGTACTGTTGGATGTCCCTTGAAAACTGTGTTATTTCAATGTTTTCAAAAAAAATATTTTATAAATTAAAAACACCTTCTTCAAAGAGCATTCAATGGTTGATACAATGTTTACAAACTTTTAAGTCTGCAAACGTATGCAGACTAGATTTGTCCCTTAAGTTCCCACGTTTTTTGTTTGGCATGCTGAACGACGAAAGAGTCGCTGTCCCGTGGGACTTTCAAACTTTGAATGTCCCCCTTCCAAAAATGTCTGATACACGCCAAGGCCTAAACTCAACTCACGTTAAACCCTTGGTTAAGGATGGTTAACAAAGGCTACGTGTCTCCCTCCCAAAATGTCTGACACTAGGGGTGTCAACGGGTCGGTTCCGGTTCGGTTCCTAAGGTGACCAGAACCGGAACAAACGGTTCCGGTTCTTATCGGTTCGGGTACTTATCGGTTCCGGTTCTCAAAGTGATGGTACCAGAACCGGAACCGATTATGTAATTTTTTCGGTTCCGGTTCCAGTTTCGGGTATAACGGGTCCAATCTTGGTAATACGAGAATTTTTACACTATATTTATATATCGGTTCCGGTTCTTATCGGTTCGGTTCCGGTTCTTATCGGTTTCGATTCCATATTAGAGTACCGGAACCGTAACCATTAGTTTTCGGTTCGGTTCCGGTTCCGGTTCCGGTTCTTTTTAATCGGTTCCCAAAAATGTGGTACCGGAACCGGTGTTTTCGGTTCCGGTTCCTATTCGGTTCCGGTTAAATCGGGTAAAATTGACACCCCTATCTGACACACGCCTAGGCCTAAACTCAACTCACGTTTAACCCTTGGTTATTTGGCTAAGGATGGTTGAGAAAGGCTACGTGTCAGACATTTGGAAGGGGACCTTCAACGTTTCAAAGGACAGCAATTTTTCTTGGTCCATTTAGGGTTCCGGGGTGCTTCAAACTTTGAAGGTACCCCTGCAAAAAATGTTTGACACGTACTTCCAGGCCTAAACCCAACCCACGATAAACCTTGGTTAGTTGGTTATTGGTGGTTAACAAAGGGTACGAGTCAAACATTTTGGGAGGGGACCTTCAAAGTCTCGGGGCCAGTGAATTTTTTTTTCGTTTGGGCCGGTCAGAAATTTCTAAGAGTGTGAAGCCACGTGTATCAGATTGATGTTAATCAGCAACTTTATCGGCAAAGGACTGTTCAGCAAAGTTCTACTCAAGGTTTAAAGGAGGCTGTTTTAACGGTTAAACGGACTGGGGGCGTTACCGTTTAAACGGCCGTTAAAACTGAAACGGTCAGGGGCAAAAAATGGAAAAAAATAGGAAAAAATGGAATTAAACGGATTTTAACGGTTTTAACTGATTTTAATGGAAAAAAACGGAAAAAAGTGGTGCTGAAATTCAAATTTTGAAATTTAAAAATTAAAGAAAAAAACGGAATTTAACGGAAATTAAACGGATTTTAACGGAATTAAACGGTTTTAACGGCCCTTTTTTTCACAAAATTTTTCGAAATTAAACAGCTGTTTAAACAATTTTAACGGCCATTAAAACAAAAAAAACGGCCGTTTTTTTCAAAACCGATAAAACGGGTTTAAACGGTTTAAACAGAAATGGGCTTGGGGCGTTACCGTTTAAACGGCCGTTTTTAAAACCATGGGTCTACTCATGCAGTCAAGCTTGAGTTTACCCTCGCAAACTGTGGGTGTCAATGAAGCCCCTGACAATCACAAAGTTCTCAGGAGTAAACATTCCCTCACTGCATGCAGTGAGTGAAGCCGATCACAGCACACAATACGAGCCACATGGCACATTCTTAGAGGGCACCGACCATATGAATGTTTGGCTAGCTAGTCCCTCAGTGGACCTGCACACCAAAAATCAGCCTGATTAGTGATTTACAACCTTTGGATCTTTGCTCCCAAATAACGCTCAATGATGCTCAAATTACTAAAGTGAAAATCAACCCATGAAAATAACTTCAATCAAACGCCTATAAATCACTAATAAGGTTCATTTTTGGTTTGCAGGTTCACCGAGGGACTGGCCAAAACTGGCCAAACATCCATACGTCAGCGTCCACTAAGAACGTACCACATGGCTCGTATTGTGCGTTGTGACAGAAGCATCTGCCACAACGTTTTTTTTTATCGTATCTGACATTTTGTCAAGCCAGGCTGTCCAACAGCGAGACGCATTAAGAAGGTAGGCCTTACGAAAGGGATGTTGCAATTGTAATTCAGTTATTTACCTTTTTCAGATTCAATTTTCATCTAAAATTTAGAAGCAGCGATCATGCGCCAATGATGTTGCGCCAGGTACACCTAATTGTAGTGGCATTGATATTGGTCAGAGTAGCCTAGTGTACCCGCCGCAATATCATTGGTCACATGATCACTGCTTCAAAATTTCGGTCGCTTCAAAAATTTTCTCGTTCTATAAAGACAACATTTTGGTTCTCAAATGACCATCGGTAGTAATGGCTCTATTACCACTTCTGCTACATCGGTTGGAAGGGCCAGAAGGAATATTATTCCATCCCTTCTCAATCTGTCTTCTTCTCTCCATCTCTCTTTTCTTTTTGCTTAGATTCAATGCAGCTTGGTCGGAAAAGTCCAATCTACCGCCTTCTCCGCCGAAGCTTCCCATTGTAGGGAATCTTCACCAATTAGGCACGCTAGCTCACCGGTCTCTCCAGACTCTCTCTCACAAGTATGGCCCACTCATGCTCTTACACTTAGGCCACGCTCCGACTCTTGTAGTTTCTTCTGCAGAGATGGCTGAAGAGATCATGAAGACACACGATATAGGCTTTGCAAATCGGCTCACTACAACTGCCTCTAAAACGTTTACTTATGGATGTGTTGATGTGGCTTTTGTACCCTATGGCGAGTACTGGAGGCGAGTGCGTAAGATTTGCGTTCTCGAGTTCTTGAGCATCAAGAGGGTGCAGTCTTTCAACTTTGAAAGGAAAGAAGAAGTCACCCTTATGATCCAGAATATATCCCGTTCATGTTCGATGGGAGCTCCAATTAATTTAAGTGAGATGCTCCTCTCTCTCTCCAGCAACATAATCTCTAGGTGCGCTCTTGGTATGAAGCCCGAAGGAGAAGATGGTAAGAACAAATTTGGGGAGTTATCAAGGGAGGTAATGGTGCTTTTAGGAGCTTTTAGTTTTGGTGACTTCTTTCCATCGTTGGGATGGATGGACGTCCTCACTGGCTTAGCTGCGAAGCTGAAGAGGGTTTCCCAAGAACTTAATATCTTCTTAGATCGAGTGATCGACGAACATCTTATTCACAGAAAACATGATGACCAAAATGATAAAGGAGACTTTGTGGATATTTTGCTCCATGTTCAAAAGGATAACAACCTCACCCGAGATAATATCAAAGCAATACTATTGGTCTCTCTCTCTCTCTCTCTCATGTATATCAACCACTAAAGCTCTTCTTTTTCATTCACATGCAGGACATGTTTGTTGGTGGAAGTGATACGTCATCGACAACCATAGAATGGGCGATAGCAGAGCTTGTCAAGAATCCCCATGTGATGAAGAAAGCTCAGGAAGAAGTAAGAAGAGTGGTTGGAAAGAAATCGAAGGTGGATGAGGAGGACATTCAACAAATGAACTACTTGAAATGTATCATTAAAGAGACTCTAAGATTACACGCCCCTATTCCGATGTTGGTTCCACGATTGTCCACCACAAGTACTATTGTCAAAGGTTACCACATCCCCCCTAAAACAAGAGTTTTCATCAATGCATGGGCTATTCAAAGGGATCCCAAGTTATGGGACAGTGCAGAGGAGTTTCTTCCAGAGAGATTTAGCAACAACTCTATCGATTTTAGAGGCCAAGACTTTGACTTCATCCCTTTTGGTTCAGGGCGAAGAGGCTGCCCTGGGATATCATTTGGCCTTGCAGTCGTTGAGTTTGTTATTGCCAACCTCTTATACTATTTTGATTGGGAGCTGCCTGGTGGTGAAAATGAGGAACTAGACATGACTGAAGCTTTTGGGCATACTGTCATTAAAAAAATTCCTCTCTATCTTGTTCCAAAATTCCACTCATCTTGATCTAATTATAGATCCTCTGGTGTCTACTTATGTAATAGATATTGTTCATTTTAATGGAATAATGTAGGTATTGCTTAAGATCCAGCTATAGTAGAGTTGCTACGTTTGGACACACACACACACACACGAGCACAGAGTTGAAAGCATAGTTGTTTGAAAGGGAAATCAGGGAGAGATATTCATGATAAACGATATTGGACATGACCCCTAAAAGTTTCATGTGATGCCGAAAATGGTAATTAAACATCTCTAAGCAGCATTGGGAGAAAGATGGGGGGCTTAACTTCCTTAGCAGTTATTTGGGGTTTTTGGAGGGAGAGTGATGCAGCGGGCATTAAAGGATGATCCTGGCTTCAGCGATCACACAACCTTCCATGAAACCAGTTGATCTCCCTCAAGGAAAATACCAATAATAATGGGCATCCATAGAGAGAGAGAGAACTAGCTAGCCTATTCCTTATAGAACACGAAAATAAGCAAAGATTAGAAAATTACTACAACATGTAATTTGTCCCTTAAGTTCCCACGTTTTTTTTTTGGCATGCTGAACGACGTAAGATTCGCTGTCCCGTGAGACCTTCAAACTTTGAATGTCCCCCTTCCAAAATGTCTGATACACGCCAAGGCCTAAACTCAACTCACGTTAACCCTTGGTTATTTGGTAAAGGATGGTTAACCAAGGCTATGTGTCTCCCTCCCAAAATGTCTGACACACGCCAAGGCCTAAACTCAACTCACGTTAAAACTTGGTTATTTAGTTAAGGGTGGTTGACAAAGGATACTCAGACATTTGGGAAGGGACCTTCGAAGTTACAAAGGACATGCAGCGAATTTTTCTTGGTCCATTTAGGGTTCCAGGTCCTTCAAACTTTGAAGGTACCCCTGCCAAAATGTCTGACACGTACTTCAAGGCCTAAACCCAACCCACGTTAACCCTTAGTTAGTTGGTTAAGGGTGGTTAACAAAGGGTACGTGTCAAACATTTTGGGAGGGGACCTTCGAAGTTACGGGGCTAGCGATTTTTTTCTCGTTTGGGCCAGTCAGAAATCTCTAAGAGTGCCGCAACGTGTATCATATTGATGTTGGTCAGCAACTTTATTGACAAAGGACTGTTTAGCAAAGTTCTACTCATGCAGTCAAGCTTGAGTCTACCCTAGCAGACTGTGGAGTGTCAATGAAGCCACCGACAATCACAAAGTTCTCGGGAGGAAACCTTCCCTCACTGCATGCTGAGTGAAGCCGATCACAGCACACAATACTAGCCACGTGGCACACTCTTAGAGGGCACCGACCATATGAATGTTTGGCCAGTCCCTCGGTGGACCTGCAAACTAAAAATCAGCCTGATTAATGATTTGCAACCTTTGGATCTTTGCTCCCAAATAACGCTCAATAATGCTCAAATTACTACGGTGAAAATCAACCCATGAAAATAACTTCAATCTAACGCTTATAGATCACTAATAGGGTTGATTTGAAGAGGACATTCATCAAATGTACTACTTAAAATCAGTCGTTAAAGAAACACTAAGTTATATGCTCCCATACCGACATTGGTTCCACGAGAGTCCACCACTGG
The DNA here is from genome assembly GCA_035048495.1 of Euptelea pleiosperma. Lineage (NCBI taxonomy): Eukaryota > Viridiplantae > Streptophyta > Magnoliopsida > Ranunculales > Eupteleaceae > Euptelea > Euptelea pleiosperma. Next base: position 34,500,234 of record CM068550.1, on the reverse strand, counting down.
GACTAATTTCGAAGGTTACTATATCCCACCTAAAACAAGAGTCTTCATCAATGCATGGGCAATTCAAAGGGACCCCAAGTTATGGGACAGTCCGGAGGAGTTTCTTCCAGGAACAACTCTATCGATTTTAAAGGCCAAGACTTTGAATTCATCCTTTTTGGTTCAGGGCGAAGGAGCTGCCCTGGGATGCCATTTGGTATTGCAGTCATTGACTTTGTTATTGCTAACCTCTTATACTATTTCAACTGGGGGAACTGCCTAGTGGTGCAAACAAGGAGGAACTAGACATGACTGAAGCTTTTGGGATTACTGTCAATAAAAAAATTCCTCTTCATCTTGTTCCAATATTTCACTCATCTTGATCTCACAAGATCCTCCCATGTCTACTTATGTAATAGAAATTGCTAATCATGATGGCATTATGCATTACTTTAGTACTTTTTTAAGATCTAGCTATGCTACAATAGCATAGTTGCTTCAGTAGGACACGCGCAGTAGTTGCTAGAAAAGGAAATGAGGGTAGGAGTTGTGGACCATTGTCCCTTGTGCTTGCGTAGCGGAGAATCTGTGGGCCATTTGTTATATGGACAGGGTTGCTTCGGTAAAGATGATAATATATATCTTTGAATCAATCATCTAATGCTTAATCTTTAAAAGTAAGGTGACATTTGGTAAAACTTATATTCAGATCTGAAGTCTGAAACTAAGGTGGTGTTTGATAAAAAAAATTCTCAGACCTCAAGTCTGAATGAACTGTCATACAAAACTGATGCCATGAAGAAGAAATTATTAAAGCAAAACAGAGGAAACTCACCTTATTGGCTGAAGTTTGGTATCAATTTATGATAGATTTGCAGTTTTGGAAACAAACCTGAGTTTTTATTTTCACCTAATCCCAGATTCTTGAGTCGGAGATACAATCGAAAACCCTGTCAGAACGAGATCGAAAGAGAAGAAGCTCTACCAAACTCAGTTACTGAGTTTGGGTGGCCGGTGGGTTAACCTAGACCACCCCATGTGTCATGTCTTTTGCAGACGGTCAGCGAAGTTTTGCTCTATATCCACCAAAAGGTAGCAAAAAAACTGTACTGCCACTGGTAACGATTCAAGAGTGCATGGATCCACCCAAAAAGAATCATGGTCACAACCAGGGTGGACATATTGTCATAGTGCATGGTGATGTCGTTGTCATATTGGCCAAATAAAATCGATCAGTTTTAATAAGTTTGAATCGTGCTACCAAAAAAATATGTACGCTTAGGCCTTTGATGACCTAGTATTCAAGAGATCCACGGTCCACAAGGCAACGACTATTTTATTCTTTGCAGTTGTTGCCTTGTGGACCGTGGATCACCTGAATCTAATGATCAACGGCCTCTACCTCACATATTCTTGTCCTGTTATCCAGTGGGCAATGGCGGAGCCAGGATTTTGTTCAAGAGGGGGCACAATCAATTCTGATCGTATGGATGTTTGGCTCAACCTGACATGTAGACCAACAATTAGCCCGATTAATGATTTCCAAGCATATTGGATTGAAGTCGTTTTTATCCTTATGATGTTATCTTACACCCTCTATCTCTTTATGATTTCTCAGTGTTTACAATGCTTCACCATTGAAACATTAAGGACAATGTTCGATTTAAGTTGGGGGGTGTGGATTTGTGCTTCATTTTTAGGATAATTTATGTTAATAGTAGTGACTACTGCATTCCTCATTTCTTTTCTCAAAAAAAAAAATAAAAAAAAAATGTGGTTGTTATTTTTTCTTGCTTACATTTCTTCTATTGAACTATTAAATTATGGATTATGAAGGCATATGATGAAAACTTTAAATAGCAAAATTCTGATGTTTTAATACCGAGTCCTTGTTATTAACTCTCAAGTAGTGAATTTTTAGAACGTTTGATATTTGAAAAGTCTACTACACATCTGATAGATTGCTAGAGTTTAGGTCAACTTTAGTGATTGTGACATAATGATTGCCTAGAAGTGTTTGGAAAGATCAAGTCTAAAGAATTTTGGCTAACTGGTTCATTTGGTTGGCTAGGAAAGGAGAAAAATAGAACTGGGTATAAATATGCTTTGGTAAGCAACTAGTGAATTACATCATGTACATTGAAAAGGGCTGTCTATTTCTTTAATTTGTATTATATTGAAAAACAAATTTTCTATTATCAAAAAAAAAAGAGAAAGTGTTGAATATGATGAAGAAGTGTCAAGGAGACTATGTGCAGTCAAAAAAATATGTTGAAAGTTTCTATGATTTTTGTTTATGAAAAATAGGGTGAAAGTCGTCGTTGTAAGAATACGAGTAAGTTGGAATAACATAGATAAAGCCCATGAGGTATTAAGGTGAACATCCAAACCGCTTGTTAACCCGAATATGTAGCTTAGTTTTGAATTAGGTCCTTAGGTTAATCCGACCATCTCTTTGATGATTAAAAGTTCACTTCTGCTTTAGGAAACTGACCCTCTAGTTATCTGTCAGACTTCACCTGCACTCAAAGTCACTTTTTTCTAGAATTTCTCTAAAAAGAAGTTAATGATTCGGACTCTATCTTGAATTTTTAGAATAAATGGCTGAAAATCATAAATAACCAATGCCTGATTAATCTTGAGTTTGATGCTTGAATGAATTATCTAGCAAAATTTTATTTTATTCTCTAGCTTAATTCTTTTTATAATTTTGAAGAAACAAAATGGAGGATTTTAGCTCTTGCTTTACAGTTATTATCCCAAATTTTCTACTCCACCTTTCTAATCTAATATTATTATCACATTTGGAGGGTGTTCTGAGGGATTTAAAAAAAAAGGTTGAATGATTTAAATTTTGTGGGTATATTTGCTTCAAACCCTCACGTGTCAAACTCGTCCACTAGGGGTAACCTAGGGGTTTAAGGGCCTACTACATACCCTAAATGCAGTCTCGATGGCCTGCTAAAGTGACAGTTTTTTTGATTTTTTGTTTTATTTCATGGATCGCATAAATTGTTAGGGACTAGCAATATATATGCTGGTTGGGAAGTGTGATAAGTCATCATTTTATGCATACCCCATTTTCTTAGTTGATTATTAGAATTATCCTACATAAATTCTCAAACTTACATGAAAAATAGTATATTCTCTTTTCACCACTTGTATATTAGATTTCTCTTAATAATAGTCAATTACTTTATATTAATAATCTTATTTCATTAAGTACCCGAGCCCAAGACTAAAGCGAGCATAAGTCCAAGCCCAAAAGCTTATGTATAAAAGCCCAAATTTAAGTAAAATGGTAAACTACGTTGATAGGCTAAGAAGATGGGCCAGAAGTTAGGCCAAAAAGTAGGCCAATGCAATGGGCCAATGTAGTGGGCAAAGTTGGTGAACTAAGCATGAACCAAGGTGGTTGAGAATACAACAAAATGAACGGTCCAGATTACAAAAGGCATGGGGATGGCTTTCAAAAAATAAAATGATGGTTTTGATTTTGAAATTTAAAAATGATGGAATGTTTAAGAAATAAATATCTTATCAAAAGAAAAATTCCTTTCAAAAAATAGAAGAATATTTCATTGATTTTCAAAGGGAATTTTTAAAATAATAAATTAGTGATTGATTCTACATTGAAAAAATAAAAGAATATTTCATTGGTTTTCAAAATGAAGTTTCAAAAGAATAATTTATTGAGTGATTTTATTGAGAAAAGAAAAAAGATATTTTATATAATTGTTTCTATCTTTAAAAATATTTTTCTAAGTAAAGAATGTCATAATTTACTAAAGATGGAAAGAATGTTACATATCCCAGCCTATAAAAGGACCTTCAATGTATGATGGAAGGAGTTCTTCTCTTGACTGCTCTCCGGCTGGACATATCTTTCGGCTACACACATCTCTCGACTACAGTCTTCTCTTGGCATCGGATCTCTTTTCTCTTTTTTGTTTTATTTCTTTTGGTCTTTTATTTGTTATTCTTGTAATTTTTATTTCATTTTTAGTTTAGTTTTGCTTATCAAGTGTAATATTTTTCGGTCATTAGAGAGATTGACAACCTCTGTTGATGATCGGTAAAAACTCGTTCTCTAAAATTAAAGTTATAAAGCATTTTTTGGCTAGAATTATTTGATTGATCAAGTTAATTTCACCATTCTCACCCCTTCTTGTGGTTCGACCCTGTTTATACACTATACATAAATTGTTGATTTTGCTTTTGTATATTTGGGTTTGATTAGACAGTAAATTACAATGACTTATCAAAATACTGTCCATCAACTCACGAACCCTAACCTACTCTTGTTTATCTGGTATGTTCTCATTTTATCCTTACCTAATAATGAAAAGAAAAAGTCATACTTAAAGTTGTGAAAGAGCGAGAAATAGTATACAATGTTAGTATATTTTGGGAAAAATCTTTTACCTTAGACCACTTTTAGTCATTTTAGGCCGAAAAAAAGAAAATTTTGCATAAGCCTCTTTTATAGATGATATTTGTTATTTCTTTTAAGGTTAAAAGGCACACAATAGGATAACACTGTGAAACATAAGTATTCTAAGGAAAAAGAGAAAAAGGAAAAAAGAACATTCATGATCCCATCCATTCCACAGATAATCTAAACAAACGGTGCAACAACACATATGCTTCCTTGTAATGTGAGGATATCTTCTTGCATATCCTTATTCTTTTGTTTTCTTTCTTGACCATATAAAACACACCTAATTTTTTATATTCTTCCATAGGAGGAGATTTGAAGACTCTAATATTCATAAAAATCAACCCTAATGAGAACGACCTGAGTGAGACTTGATATTCGCTCAAAAGTATTTATTTTAAGCAATTATCCTTATAGCGATGTCGCATTCTCCTACGTAAAACTTATCTTTTCATCGACTTTATACGTAAGATTTTCTTCCATTGTATAAAACACATTCTTTAGACGAAAATTGACTATTTGCATGAAATATAAGCATTTTGGATAGTCCAATATCAAGTCATTTTAGTTGAATCTCATTGCGCGCTTTTTCACTTGTAGGAGACACTATTGGGCGATTCTCAAAATTGGAGGGCCCACGATTAACCATAAAAGACCTCTATCAAAGCTAAAAGAGCCAGTAGGCTAGGATAAGAAGATAAATGCCAAGTACGAGCAAAGCCAAAGGATCGTAGAGCTGGACCAAGGACCGAGAGAGCGGAAGAGTTGAAGACCAAGAGAAGGACTAAGGTGTTAAAAGCCACACCAATTGACATCGAAAGCTAGTTTGACTAATGGGTGGAGCGGATGAAGGAGAATAAAGAACACCAGGGTTCAAGACCCTCAAGTTATATTATTTTTGTATTTTCTCTCACCTCTCTCCTATTTCTCTCTCTATCTATCTTGGCACACCATGACCCATGCCCATGACCCATGAAACACCTAGAGAGAATCGGTCTCACTTGACCGATTCCTCTCTCCCCTTTTCTCTCAAGGAAAGGGATCTCTCCCTCAACCGTTGGATCTCACAAGATTCAATGACCCTTACAACTCAACAAACCTTCACATGGATTCACTATCTTTCTCCGAAAATCTATATAAGGGACCTAGGGTTCCCTTAGAATTTGGTTCTCTCCCCCCTCTTACAACCTAACCCTAGGTTCCCTCTCCCCTTCTTCTCTAAAAACCTATCTATTTCTCTTATCTCCCTAGTTCGGTTTCCATCCAAAAAGTAGCAAGAATACGGCCTTGTAAATCTCTTCTCCATTAGTAAGTCATTAAGGTAAATCTCCATTTTCTATCGTCTCTTTTATTTTCTCTCTCTAAAATCTTATTATTTCTCTCTATATTTCTTCTCTTATAATACTTTCTAAAGTGATGGTTATTTATTTTATTTTCTTTTATGAATAAATTAGATTCAAGCATTGTCATTTGCATTATTTTAATAAAGAAGTTTCTCTTTCTGTTTATTGTATTTCTTTCTCTTTAGTTATATTAATTAGTTGATAGAAATCTCTCTAAAAAGATTATTTTAAATCTCAATCATTAATTACCACTCTCACCATTCCATCCATATTTTTAAGCACTTTCTATTGTTCTAATGTTCTGATAAATTGTGTTCCCTAACAACGAGTAAGGATTCGACATCCAACATATCGCTATACAAATTTTGTATTTTTGCAAGATTTAAAGTTAACCGAAATTACAAATATTGTTGAAATCTAGGGTTTTTGATCCGACTACTTTAAAATGGCGCCGTTGCCACTCGGTTGACGGGATTGCAAAAAGACGAACAAGAAATCAAAAAGTTGCTTAATCGAGGAAATCCGATCCAAATCAGAAAAAACTTTCAATTTTCTTTTTCAAATTATTTACTTATTGTTTTAATGCCTCGGGCGGCCGAGTGGAAAGTTGTAATAACTTATAAATTTGTTTTTCTCTATTTTTAGAATAACTGCTAGGTTAATTTTAATTAAAAATAAAAAATAAATAAAAAAATATTAGGGTTAGATTTTAATTCTGCTATTTCTTGTTAGATCACTATATTGGTTATTTATTTCATTTTGGAATATTTTTTGAATTTTGAATTTTGAAAATCTGGGCATTTTCTCTTTTTAGAAAATTCAATCCGTATAGTTTCTAGATCTAGAGACTTCAAATTGGATAACTCTAAAATTAGATAAGAGTCTACTTTCAATAAAATTCCTTAATTTGGGGAATAACAAATTTGATCGATATTTCAAAAGTTTGAAATAACTCTAAAATTGGATAAGAGTCCACTTTCATCAAAATTCCTTAAGTTGGGGAATAACCAATTTGATCGTGATTTCAAAAGCTTTAAATCGTGGAAGGTTTCCAACTCCGGGTAATTCAAAAGTAGATATTTCTGAACACTAATTTGGGAATAACTAAATTTGAATTTCAAATCCTAATTGGAACTAATTCACATTACCTGCCCAAAATCATTGCGTGTTTCTTGAAACCCCAAAGGCAGTATACCTTCCAAATCTATACCATAGACCATTATGGACTAACGTGATAGCAAATTCGAGTACCAAGTGAGTAGGGAGCGAAAGCTCAAAGAGGAGTCGGGCCCAAGCCCATTTGGATTCCCCTCTTTATCTCACGGAGGAGATCCCGTGCATAACCAACGGGTAAGTAAGTTTCTACACCTCGCCTTGAGTGCAATCTTGATCATTGTGCAAACAATGTGCCAATTGTTATTTGCTTTTGCAATCATTATCGGAACTGCTTGGATTCGCCGTAAAAATTACATTAAAGAGCAAACCGAGCTCTATCTTGAAATTGGTGAGATTTCATCACCCACCTTATCACTCCAGCTGAGTTTGATCCCCAGGATCAACAATTAATAAAATAATCAAGAGCTAGAGCCAAACTAGATCGGTGTTCTAGGACACCCTCCACTTAGTCACTCCATCAATCATAGGTCGAATAAGTCCACGAGCGTGGGTTCCTGTTATCTAACACACCCATGAAATTCCACCAGTCCGTTCTCTTTAACTCAATATACTTAGAAGGGGGGGTTGATTAGGTATTTAAAATTAATTATACCTACACAGTTTTACTGGTCGATGGTAAGGGGATAAAATCACATGCCTTGGTTGTTTGATAAAAGATTATCACAACTGACTCAAATCAAATATACCTCTGTGGTATATTGTCTTTTTGTTGTTTGATCTAATCAAGATAGATTGCGGAATACAAACAATCAATCACACAAGACAAGAGATTTTTACGTGGAAACCTTAGCCAGGGAAAAACCACAGGACCACGTCCAGACGGAAAGTATCACTAACTGAAAAGTTAAACGAAACAAAGGTTACCTACGCAGCACCGTTGCAAATACAACTTCCGACCTTAGCTAAGGCCTACTGCCGATGCGTCTACGTCCTCTGAATAACTACCACGAATCCATGTGCGCCCTTCCAGCTAAGAAACCTTATCCGCTTGTTCAGTTTGGTATACCCCAAACCTACTTTCGATCGGCTCCTCCGATCTTAATTCTCAACACACCCGCCTTTGCAGAAGTTGAAGGATTCAGTATACCCTAAACCCCAAGTTGCTCAAAAGGTGTTGAGTCACACTGGTACTCTCAAGCTTACTAGGTTAAATATAGAAGTGGAAAACCTAAGATGAGTAAAGGATCAAGCTCTTGGCTTTGATCAAGAAGAGAACAAGCTCACAAGATGTGAATGGAAAATAAGCTTCTTGCTCTTCGAATGGACACTCTAATAAATAAAGCCTTTGCTTTTCTCTCTTGAAGATTGAGTCACTCTTTGTCTCTGTGTGTGTTTAGAGAAGGCATAGAAGGGTTCTATTTATAGAATTCCGAGACCCTGAGTCATGTGGAACGTGGGATGATGCAACCTAGAATTTTGGATCTGAGAAAGACCAATTCTGTTCAAGGTCCAATCGATTGTATACTTGGTCCAATCGATTGGGAATACGTGTCCAATCGATTGGGCTCAATAAGTTTTCTGTTACGAAGGCACCAATCGATTGCACAGGGTTCTCCAATCGATTTGACATAAATAACTTTCTATCCCGAAGGCTCCAATCGATTACACAGAGGCTCCAATCGATTGTACTTAGAAAGATTTCTGTCCCAAAGGCTCCAATCGATTTCACAGAGTCTCTAATCGATTGTGCTCAAATAAGTTTCTGCCTCATAGTCTCCAATCGATTGGGCTATGTCCAATCGATTGGGGATACATGTCCAATTGATTGAACTATCCCACTAGTCAATAAAATTGACTTTGACTCGGGTCTGTTCAATGACTAAGTTTGACCATTATATTTTGTTCATTTTAACCAACTCTTATGGCCACTAAGTCACTTACCTTCCTAATCGAGCGTACATTATCGTTAACTGACAAATTAGCAGTTACTCAGATGACTCCTATCGTCAACCGTCTGATTCTTGCTTTCTTTGTCTTGTAGTCTTCACGTAGTTGGCGAAGTATGCGTACCACGACATCTTCCCACTATACTAATGCTCGTAAGAATAGTTACAAGAATGTTTTTATGTCAAATGGAATCTTTGTCAATTTGAATATGAAAATATTCCTTACAATCTCCCCTTTTGGCAATTCCGTGACAAAAAAACATTTAATCATAACAAAGGTAAAAAATCGAAAATATAATCCCAACTTCTTACATGATTCACTCACTATCTGTTCCGTCCGTTGATGCGTCCACGTCCTTTGAATCAATGCCACGAATCCACGCGTGCCCTTCTAGCCAAGAAGCCTTATCCGCTTGTTCAGTTTGGTACACCCCAAACCTACCTTCGACCGGCTCCTTGGATCTTAATTCTCAACACTCCCGCCTTTGCAGAAGGTGAAGGATTCAGTACACCCTGAACCCCAAGTTACTCAAAAGGTGTTTAAGTCATACTGGTACTCTTAGGCTTACTAGGTTGAATATAGAAGTGGAAAACCTAGGCTGAGTAAAGATCAAGCTCGTGGCTTTGATCGAGAAGAGAACAAGCTTACAAGATGTGAATGAAAATAAGCTTCTTGCTCTTCGAATGGACACTCTAATAAATATAGCCTTTGCTTCTCTCTCTTGAAGATTCAGTCACTCTGTGTCTCTATGTCTATTTAGAGAAGGCATAGAAAGGTTCTATTTATAGAATTTCAAGACCCTGAGTTATGTGGAACATGGGATAATGGAACCAAGAATTTTGGATCTGAAAAGACCAATTCTGTTCAAGGTTAATGCAGGGGCATTTTTACACTGGGCTCGAGTGGGGCAGCCTGCGTAATATGGAGTACACTCGGGGTGAGGTGGCCTGTATGATATGGGCCCACGAGGGGTCGTGTCGACCTAGAGCCTAGATAGATCCTATGAGATAAAGGAATTTAATCTCACGCTACCAACAGTCGCGGCTTTTGGGGAGTATTGGTTAAATGTCCTGCATCAAAGTGGTATCAGAGCGGGAGGTCTCGTGTTCGAGTCTCCTCACCGGAGGTGATTAATGCAGGGGCATTTTTACACCGGGCTCGAGTGGGGTAGCCTGCGTAATATGGGGTACACTCGGGGTGGGGTGGCCTATGTGATATGGGCCCACGAGGGGGCGGCCTGTGTGATATGGGCCCACGAGGGGTCGTGTCGACCGAGAGCCTAGATAGATCCTATGAGATAAAGAAATTTAATCTCACGCTACCAACAATCGCGACTTTTGGGGAGTATTGGTTAAATGTCCTGCATCAAAGGTCCAATCGATTGTACACTTAGTCCAATCGATTGGGCCATGTCTAATTGATTAGGAATAAGCGTCCAATCGATTAGGCTCAATAAGTTTTCTGTTCCGAAGGCACCAATCGATTGCACAGGGTTCTCCAATCGATTTGACATAAATAACTTTCTATCTCAAAGACTCCAATCGATTACACAGAGTCTCCAATCGATTGTACTCAGAAAATTTTTTGTCCCGAAGGCTCTAATCGATTTCACAGAGTCTCCAATCGATTACACAGTGTCTCCAATTGATTGGGATATGTCCAATCGATTGGACTAATCCACTAGTCAATAAAATTGACTTTGACTTGAGTCTATCCAATGACTAAGTTTGACCATTATATTTTGTTCATTTTAATCAACTCTTATAGCCACTAAGTCACTTACCTTCCTAATCGAGCGTACACGATCGTTAACTGACAAATTGACAGTTACTCAGATGACTCCTGTCGTCAACCGTCTGATTCTTGCTGTCTCTGTCTTTTAGTTTTCACGTAGTTGGTGAAGTATGCGTACCACAACATCTTCACGCTACACTTGTGCTCGTAGGAACGGTTACAAGAATGTTTTTATGTCAAATGGAATCTTTGCCAAATTGAATATGAAAATATTCCTTACAATCTCCTCCTTTGGCAATTCTATGACAAAAAAAATTTAATCATATATAAGGTAAAAAAAATAAAAAATACAATCCCACCCTCTAACATGATTCTCTCACTATCTCCCACTCTCTTGGAGATAATCAAACAAATATAGTGTAATGGCATTTAATCTGTTCCCTGCACATTCTACCAATAATACATACCATGTAATATCATCGGGAATCAATAATTTATATAAAATGCAGTGAGTTTAATTATGCACATCACAAGTAGAGATCATTGCATGCAATGATCTCTCCCGCTACCTCATGCATCAACTTATTTTTACTACTATGATTTTCTCTCCCTCTTTTTGTCACAGGTTGATAAAGGTACATAAATATAAGCAACTAATAAGCATGCAATAAAGATTATCATGAGAAACAAGTGCAATATATACATCCATAACCAGCCAATTAACATTGAGCAACAAAGTATAGTAAATCTTGAAGCAAAGACTAAGCTTTGGAGAGTCGTGACTAGAATATGAATTGGTTGGGAGCTTTAGAGAGTCGTGACTAGAATATGAATTGGTTGGGATAAATTATTTTAAGAAGCAAAAAAAATTATTGAAACATGTTTGATTAATACTGACAGAGACAAACATGAAATACAGAACTTGTGAAAGTTAAAATTTCAACTAGATCATGATATGTATATAAAAATTCTTATTCGTTAGTTTAATAAAAAATATTTAGTAAAAGAAAGTAATAAAATCATTGCTCTTGAGAACCAGTATAAGATAAAATGCTGAAATCAGAATCGACACAAGATGGGATAATTAATTTCAGTAATATTCCAGATATCAAATTTTAGAAAATCCAGAGGTATCCTGTATCCAGATATGAAATCCTCATTAGAGCTATTTGGGGTTCTCACATACGCTCATATATATGTCGTCGGTATATGAGATCTTAGACTACCAAAAAATTGTTGAGGGAAGACCTTTAGCGATGGTCGTTGTAGAAATAACCGTCGGTAAAAACTTTATCGACGCTATTTAGTCTTTTACCGACGGTCGTCGGCCGTCGGTAAAACCCTTTTTTGTAGTAGTGAATGGTGTTACACTCGCAGGAAAAATACAAGAAAATGGATATCCTCTCAAGATCTTTGAAATCCTGTATCCTCCTTTTTCTACACCTGACCTAAGCCACATTATAACCCAGGAAAGTCCTATTTGATTCTAGGATAGCACGATCATAAAATGTTGAGATTGGAGAAGGAGAAGCTATAGAGTTTGATATGACATTCCCGAGTGAAGTGGTATTCCAATCATGAGACCTTCTGTTAAAGATGTCCTTCCTTTAAATAATACATATGTGAGATCTTTGCTTTCATATATCAACACATCTCATCACATATAAATTGAGAGAAAAGAAGAAAACCCTTCTCGTGTTATTCTATTCTGAATGTTAAACATGTGAGATTTGAGATCGAGGCATAAGAACTTAGAGGAGATCTGGAAGTCTTAACTCTTGGATGATGAAAATCTTGAGCACACACACACGCAGAGTCTAACTATTCTGGGTCATGATTATCAATCTGTAGTCTTGTCAAAACATTCTTACTCTTTGCTAGCATGTAACTATTTTTTGCATCCATTCAATGATTTAACGAACGGTGTTTTCCCTGAGCTAATATGAAAAAGTGTGCAGCATGTGTAGAGCCCTTTTAAGATCATTTATTTCGCACTAATTGCCAAGGATCAGCAATATGCTGGTTGGGGGTTGTGATATTCGCTCAAAAGTACTTATTTTAAGCAATTATCCTTTTGGCGTTATCGCACTCTCTTACGTAAAATGCTCTATTTATCTACTTTTCTACATAAGAGTATCTTCTGTTTCGTAGAACACACTTTTCTGGATGAAATGGTATATTTGCATGCATTAAACTCATTTTCGAAACTCTAGGTATGAAGACGTTATGATCAAGTCTCATTACGTGCTCTTCTCTTGCAGGCAATCGATCAGGCTATTCTCAAGACTTGTGGGCCAAAATCGATCATGAAAGCCCATTATCAAAGCTTAAAGAGCCCACATGCCATCCAGAAGATATGGGCCAAATATGGGTTGAATAAGAGGACCAAAAAGCCGGCTCAAAGAACGAAGAGAGCAGGAGAGCCAATGACGAAGAGACGGACCAAAGCGTTTAAAGCCACATGTGTCAGCAATGAATGATGGTCTACTCTACTGGAGAAGCGTAAGGATGGTCACAGTGAAGACCAGGGTTCCAGACCCTCTGCCAATACTTTTATCTCCATTTTCTGATATTTTCTCTCTTCTCCCCCTAATTTTCTATCTCATCTCTCTTCATCTCTGGGTCCTCGGATCTACTAACCTAACCCTAGAACTCCTGCCCGTTGGCTCTGGCCCATCTCCCTAAGCTATCGGACCGTTGGATCGTCCATTAGACCGTCGGATCTCTCTAAATTCGTCGGTTTGCCAATCTGGATCTTGATCCAGTCATCTTCAGTCTGATCATCAGCTAATCGTCTGTCACATCATCTTACAAGACGATGGACTTCATCAATCCATGTGGGCCAGCAACCAGCCCATCATCATCGACCCGCTGCCCGACCATTTAGTGGACCCCGTGAATTTCAAAATAATTCAAATTAAATTTTTAAAAAATGAGGGGGGTCCACTAAATGGGGAAATCCCCCAAAGAAAGAAAAGAAGTTTTCTTTTTAAAAAAAAAAAAAATTATTTTTTTTCAAAAGAATCCCTAATTTCCATTAATGGAAACTAGGGAGCTTTAAAGGGGAAGGAGAAGGATTCGTTTGAACCCTAATCCCTCTCCCCTCTCCTCCTCTCCTTCCCCAAAAACATTTTCCAACGTTTTCCTCTCCTTCTTCTCTTTCTTTTTCTTCCTTCTCTTTCTCCTCTTCTTCATCTTCTTCATATCTTCGCCGCAACTCCGACTGTCTGCTTCGTCTTTTGCCTCTTCCTCATCTTCTATTCTCTTCTTCTTTCTTCTCTTCTTCTTCTTCTCTCGCTGCACAGCCGCCTGCATCCCTTCCCCCTTGCCTTCACGGTGGCTGTTCTCCAAACAGCCACCACCAGCAACCCATTCACCAGACTGGTTCATCCCGTCCGCCCGCAACTCCGACTGGGTTCTCTTCCCCCTTCTCTTCTCTTGCCTCTCTTCTCTCCTTCAACTCTTTCTCCCTAGTCATCCAACCCTCTCTCTACCGCCTTCTCTCCCTTCTAGCCATCCTTCTTGCTGGTTTGCTGGTCGAACCAGCAAGAAAAACTTGCTGCCACGCCGTTGCACACCAGCGGTTCTCTCCACCACGATCTGCATCCACCTCTCCTTGCAAGACATCTTCCGAGCCATCATCAACAGTCTTCATCACTGGACGAACCAGCAAGCTTCACCACATGTTGGATCTCCACCTCGAACCAGTAAATCTCCGCCTGGCACCGCCCCTTGCCGCTACACCGCTGCTCCCTGTTCCTCCGCTAGCCACTTGCTCCGCCTCTGCCATCACAACTAGGCCGTCACTTCCTTCTTTGGACGGCTTCATCTCCTCCACGCAGCCTGCACGTCCAGCAACCACTTCTAGTGGTCTCTTTTGGACGGCCAGCACTTGCCCCATGCGCACCCTCCTCGCTCCTCTTCCACCGGCCTGTTGCTACACCATTAAAGGACAACAACGTCCTCTCATCAACCTGTAACTCCGGCAAAGATAGCCCCTTTCAACGGTGCTGCCTCTCATGTGATCGCAAGACCTCCTCCTCCTCAACGATTTCTAAAACCGTGGTAATCCCGAGACTGATCTCTCCACTTCCACCTTGCAGCCTCCCCGTCATCTCCCCTCTCCTAAACACGGTTCAGAAAAGAAAAGAAAAAAAAAAAGGAGAGGAAGAAGAAGGGAAGAGGAGAGGAGGACGAACCTTCCATTGCTGCCCTCCATCATAGTTGCACCACGTCAACTCCATCAGTCCGTGCTGCTCTTGTCTTCTCCATCATCTCATGGTCGATCGACCATAATCATTGGCTTGGCCGATCGGGTCCTTACTCGATCATTCCACTTCGATCCCCTCCAAGGTAAAGTGCATGGTAAGATTGCTATTTTTTCACTCTAAATGTGCTCTCTCTTCTTCTCGCTATCTTCTTCTTTCTCTCTCCTTACTTTCTCTCTCTAGATCATTCTAGAATCTTCTCTCTAGGTTAGATTTTTTCTCCTAATTTTCTCTCTCTAATTTGCTCCACCACGCCCAGTTCCTCCATCTCTACTAGCACCCTATCAATCCTCAACCAACTCCCACGATCCATCCCATGCACCATAAGAAGCCAAATCATCTCCTCTTCCAGACCGTGGGCTCTCTCTCCAAGAGATCCATGGACCTACACTATTGCTGTCGTCTCCCTTGATCTCCATAGTGCAGCCCTCTTTAGTTGGGTAGGTTGAATGGTAAGTCTATCTTTTTCTCTCACTAGGATCATTTTCTCTCTCTAGTTTTCTCTCTCTATGGAGGGACTGGGCGTGGTGGAGCAGACCTGCGTGGTGGTGGCTGTAATGGTCTAGTACAGTTGCACAGGTGAGGGTCGCCCTCCTCCTCTTCCTCTCTTCTCTTTTTCTTCTTCCTTTTCTTTTTTTTTTTTTCGTTTTTCTTTTCCTGGTTTTCTTCTTGAAGAGAATGAGAGAGGAAAGGAGAACGGCTTGCTGGTTTTTATTTTTTATTTTTGGGCAAAATGGACTGGAGTTACAGGTTGCAACTCCAGCATGTTAGAGAGAGGTGTGGGGCGGTGGCTGGTGCAGGCGGTGCTACTAGTGCTGAAGGCGGACTGGTGGGTGGCAAGGCCAGAACGTGGAGGGGAGCAGCAGGTTAGGACGTCCCCTCCTCCTTCTTTCTTTCTTTTTGTTAGGATTCAATCATCCTAAGAAACAATAAATACAGATCTAGAACTCTATAACATGATCAACTCCATTAGATCGAATGGTCAAGATCAATTGCCAAACTTGATGGACTTTAGAGAAGGAAATTTCTTCTCTCTTCTTCCTTTGCCAAATCGATTGGGCTAGGAATGACTTGGGGAAGATAGGGACGTTCCCTCCTATACCGTATGTATATACACCCTCGATTTCTCACAAACCCTTCCCAACATGGTAACTTATGCAAGAGGGGATTGAACTTTCCTTTTCTTAGTAGGTAACTACCTCACCTATTTCCAAAACTTACACATATTTTGTACTATTTTTCCAGCGGAAATCTTCCTATCTTCCTATAGATTGCCATAAATAAAGCATTTTTTTGAAAATGGCATCTAAATGGGCCGTTAGGTTTAATGTTATTTACAGAGCAGAAACAAGCAAACAACATCTACCATACCCGTGGCAATCAACAAGCAAGCGAAGTGCTCTACCTCGATTAGGGATTGTGGTTCTTGAACCCTAACTCTATCAGCAGTCTCCCTGCCAAACATTTGTACCTCTAGTTCATAGTGCTTGGTCTATGAACTCTTAGAGACCACTGACCAATGGATGTTTGGCCCATCCCTAGGTGGAACTACAAACCAAAAACCAGCCTTTAGTAATTTCTACCCTTTGGATCAAAGTATCCCAAATAATGCCTGAATCAACCCATGAAAAATCAGCCTTCTCTTAATAGGTTAAGTTCTTTGTGGCAGGTGATTGTGTTGCCGTCGAGCTCAAAGCTTTGGCTACAACCATTTCCTTGCTAAGTTTAGTCTGAATATATTCCTCAATGCCATTAATACAACTATCTTCTTCTCTACTCTGTCTTCTTCTCTTATTAATTGTTCTGAAATTTTGGCTCTAGACCATTAATACAACATAGTAAATTAAGGTCGGGTCTCCAGTTACCACCCTAAAATGACAAGCTCCAGTTACATGACACATTAGGAGCAACGTGACACTCTTAGAGGACTATGACCATATGGATGTTTGGCCAATCCCTAAGTGGACCTATAAACCAAAAATCAGCCTGATTAGTGATTTATAGACTTTGGATTGGACTTATTTTCATGGGTTGATCTCAACTGTGGGAATTTGAGGTACAAAGATCCAATGCTTAGAAATCACTAATCGGGCTGATTTTTGGTTTGTAGGTCTACCTAGGGATTGGACAAACATCCATACAGTCAGAGTCCTCTAAGAGTGTGCTCGACCTCGATTAGGGATTGTAGGTCTCTCTTATGGGTATTTAAGAGAGAATATTAGAATCTCTTTTGGAGATGCTTTTTGCCGAAACCACATACCGCATTAAGTCGTCACCCCCAGCTCAGTTTTTGCTTAAGTCTTAATTTCAGTGATTTCTAAGTATCAAGTGCTGAAATTAATTCTTTACCAAACGCCAATTAATCACTAAAAATGATCTGAGCCGTTGAAAAACTAGGTTTATATAAGGGGATCATTATACGTACGTCATAACAGTTAGATAATGTTACGATCTTATGGTAGTTGTAACAACCATTATAACGTGAATATTCAAATTTTTGTTACTTTATTATTTTTTGAGATGATTATCAACTTAGAGTAGATAATGTTTTTTAAGCATTAGATACCAAATAACCTATCATGGTAGAGGGTTATCTTTATCGCCGCGACATTGTAGACTAATATGTTGTGTTCCATTTGATTAAGAAATCAAAACAATGATGGCTGTCCAAATAATTAGTTATCAATGGAAATAAAAGTAGTTAGTATTTGATATCAATGTAAAACTCTCTCATCAAGATCTTTCTAATAGATCCATATTTTACTTTAAGGGCTTATTTGGTAGGTGAGAAGAAGAGTTCTAATAGCGAATATTTAGCCAGACTAATATTATCTTGGCTAAATATTTGAGCATGTCAATATTTAACAACATTTGGTACGTGTATTAGCTAGCTTACTTCATTTTCTTTCAATTTATGTGGGTCTCACATATTAAAATAAGTCACATGTGGGTTAAGCAAGTGTGGGACCCGCATATTAGGTCGAAGGATCAAAAAAACTTATTTTTATGGAAAATAATAATTTTTCCGCGAGAAATATTTTATTTTTCCGCTGCGTTGGCCTACCATACATGCCCTAAATTACTTTAGAGATTGAAAGTTTTGAGTTTTTTGAAAATTAACTAAAAAATGTTTTGAAGAAAGAGATGTGGGTAGTGGGGGAGGAGAGATTAGTTTTTTAAGAGAGAGAGAAGTGGACAACATGAAAAGTCTCCTCAGCCTCCGTGCAAACTACGCAAACTTTAATTATTTTTATTTAAAAAATAAAATACTGAAACATCCGTGTATAAACTATAAACCACTATGCATTACATCTTTATAAGGACAATTTCTTTGAGATCTGCAGACAAGTTTTTGAGATCTGCACACATATCTTAAAAATAAGAAAATTAGAAAATGTTTCAAGATCTGCGCACAATTCGTTTTGACAACCATTTCTCGTAGGGTTGGCAATGGATCGGGTTCGAGTCGGATTGGTACTGATTTTGTACCGATCCGATAGAAATCTAATTGATCCGGACCCGATCGAGACCCGATCGCATCAATAAAATTCAATTCCAAAACCGATTGGATATGACTAGATCAGTTCTGGGTCCGATCCGATCCGATCCCATATGTAGATATTGTGTGTATATTTATAAGCCCATTAGGCATATATTTAAATAATATATATTTAAAATATATTTATGTAATTAAATATATATCTATAATATATAATATATATAGTATAGATATCGGGTCTCTATCGGATCGGGACAAGGTCGATCCGATACCGATCCCATAAGAGATCGGATTGACATTCTGTGATTTGGTACCGATCTAATAACAAAATTTAAAGTTCCAGACCGGGTTTATTCGAATCGGATCTCGGGTTTGACCCGATCCATTGCCAGCCCTAACTTCTCGTGCGGTCGTCTTGCTATGGCAGAAGTGAATGCCAACTACGCATTATTAAGCACCGTTGGACTCTCAGAATCCACGCTCGATAAGTGGTTGTCAAAAAAAGATGTGCGCCGATCCCAACCCTTAAAACATTGCTCTAAAACAACATATGCAATCAATCCTTTGAAAAGATAATTTAAAGGGTCGTGATGGAACAAGGTAGACCTGAGATCTTTCCGTTTGCTGAAGCGGCAGTTTTGGTTGTCACTGCTGCCATCTGGGCCCACTGACTGCATGGATGTTTAGCCCACCCCTTAATAGACATTCATACAAAAAATCAGCTTGTTTAATGATTTTTAGCCGTTGGTTTTAGTACTCAAAAAATGGTTGCATTCAACGGCTATAAGAACGCCTTAAAAAGTGCTAAAAAGTGTTAAAATCTAATGGTTATAGATTACCAATCAAGGTGATTTTTTGCCTGTATATCCACCAAGGGGTGGGATAAACATCCATGCAGTCAGTTGGCCCAGATGGCACCGGTGACTACCAAAAATGCCGCTTCCGCAAATGAAACAGGTTCAGGCATACCTTATTACATCTTTTTCCTAATTTAAACTCAATAAGCATGCCAGGTTGGGATTCCAAGCGCGCCCCTTGATTTCTACCACGAGCAAGTTGGGAATAAATATTTGACGAGGAACGTGACGGACTGCAATATGCGCACGTGGCTCAAATTGTGGTCCGTATGTTGATGTGGGACGTCCGTCATCAAAAATCTACTCAGCAAGTGTCCCTCGTCAACGTTGACAACAGATGTCCGTCATCATACATTATCTTCTCAGCAAGTGGGTCATCTGCCCTAAATTTCAGGTCACCATTGAGGTTTGTCGTGGGCTCCACCATGGTGCGCTCCACTTAAAAAGCTTCTTTGATTGACAAAAAGTTGATGTCAGCAAGATGTGCATGGTGCTGATCGTATCGCGTAACGTATGGATGTTTGGCAAATCTACCAAGTAAACCTGATCAGTGATTTCTAAGCATTGGATTGAAGTTATTTGGATGGGTTGATCTTAACCGTAGGAATTTGAACATTATTGAGCGTTATTTGGTTGCAAAGATCCAAAGGTTGTAAATTACTAATCAGGATGATTTTTGTTTGCAGATCCACCGAGGGACTGGCCAAATATCCATACAGTCGTAGCCCTCTAAGAGTGTTCCACGTGGCTCGTATTGTGGGCTGTAATCGGCTTCGCTCACAGCCTGGCATGAGTGAAGGTTTAGTCCTGATCAAAACTTTGATGAGGCCGATGACAGTGGGCGTTACTGTTTTTTCCATAATAACGAAAAAAATGCTCAGGGGCAAAAATGGAATATTACCAGAAAATAACTGAAAAAAACTGAAAAATGGCGCTAAAAGTCAAATTTTGAATTAAAAAAAAAAGGAAAATAATGGAAAAAATGAAAAAATGGCCATTTTTTTCGCAATTTTCTAGAAATAATGGTTGTTATTTTTGTTATAACGGAAAAATAACGGCCGTTATAACGAAAATAACAGCTATTATTTTCTGGGCGATTTAACGGTACCTAACAAAACGGGGAGGTCCGAATCCGTTATAACGGCCGTTATTTCATTATAATGGCTGTTTTTTAAACCATGTTCCATTCTTCTCTCTTTCTCTCCCCTTTCTGAGAAGTTTCTGTTGACAACAACTCCATTGTTACAAAAAGGCTTATGCTACATTTGGATAAGCTTAAAAATCGCAGAAAGTTAGCTTTCAGTAGTTTTTAAACCCTTATAAAAAAAACTATGTTTGATAGAATTTAAAAAAATTAAAAGACTTTAAATAAAGTCCTATAAGCAAAAGCAGTTTCTAAGCAGCTTCTTCTAATTGTTTTCGCGAGAATCTGTACTTAATAAATATTCTTAAAAAAAATTTGTAATACCAAATATTTTTTATTTTTTGACTTTTGCTAACAAAAAAGCACTTTTTTTTACCAAATTCCTTGTAACTACAGGTAGTAAAAAAGTTGCATCAATTATGTGCCCGGAGGATTTTATGCACCACCATTTGGAACCATTATCATATAATGAATGTAGGTCTATATTCGAGCAGAAAGCATTTGCTATTGGAGGAGCGGAAAGGACTCCAAAATTGTTGGCAATAGGAATGGAAATCGTGAAAAAGTGTGGAGGTGTACCACTAGCAGCAAAGACTCTAGGGGGCTTGTTGTACCATAAAAAGGAGGAACGGGAGTGGTTTTCTATCCAAAATAGTGAAATTTGGAATATTGGTGAAGGTCAAAATAAAATCATAAGGGTGTTAAGGTTGAGTTATGATCATTTGCCATTAAATTTGAAACAATGTTTCTCATATTGTTCCATATTTCCCAAGGATTACGAGATCGATAGAGAAAAGTTAATTCGGTTATGGATGGCAGAAGGATTTGTGATGGAGGAGGATATTGGTAACAAATATTGCAATAGCTTGTTCCATAATTCCTTCTTCCAAGATGAGGTGAGAAACGAGTTGGGAGATATAACGACGTTCAAGATGCATGATCTTGTACACGATCTTGCAATATCTGTTGTTGGGAATGAGTGCTCAATTGTGGAGCCTAGTAAGATAGGAGATATTTCGGAAGTTCGTCGTTTGAGATTGTTGTTTGATGAAGATATGCCAACAATTCCAGAAGCATTGTTTGAGGTAATAAAGAAATTGCGCACGTTTTTTGTGAGTAATAACAGGGTCAAGAATGTCTGTAATGATATGTTGTTGAACTTCAAGTGGTTACGTGTGTTAGATTTGAGTGACACGAATGTCAATGAGTTACCACCTTCAATTGGAAAGTTGAAACATTTAAGGTACCTTGACCTCTCATGGACTGGCATTGACGTACTACCTGAGTCTATCACTAGCCTCTACAATTTGCAAACGTTGAATCTCAACTACATGTATAAACTTGAAGAGCTTCCCAAAAATATGGAAAAGTTGATCAACTTGAGACACTTTATAATCACTGAAGTTGGAGACTGGACTGAAAAGCCACCAACAAAGTTAGGACAACTAAGTTGCCTTCAAACATTATCGGTTTTTGCTGTGGGTAAGGAGAGGGGATGTAGTATCACAGAATTGAAAGGCCTAAACCTTCTCAGAGGTCAGCTGAATATTTGTAATCTGGAGAATGTGAGAAATGAAAAAGATGCTAAGGAAGCAAATTTAAAGGGGAAAGAAAACATTCATCAATTGGAACTACATTGGAATGACAACGACGATGATAATTATTATGAGGCTGTTGATGACGTGTTGGAAGGCCTCCAACCTTCCACTAATTTGAAAACATTGCGTATTGACGACTTTCCGGGTGTGAAACTTCCCACATGGATGATGATGAGTATTGCTTCATCGCTCCCCAATTTGGTCAACATCTCACTAATCCACTGCCACAGATGTGAACATGTCCCGATGCTTGGTCATCTCCCCTTACTTCGGGTTCTTGAACTAAACGGAATGAGATCCGTGAAGTGTATTGGCCATGATTTCTATGGCAATAGTAGTGCAGAAAAATCAAAATCAAGTCGAGAACTACCAACAGCATTCCCTTCATTGACAAAACTTGTACTATTTGTTATGGATAATTTAGAAGAATGGGTGGAAGTGGACCCGGTGTTATTTCCTTCTTCTTTCCCTTGTCTCGAGAAATTGGAATTCTCCTTGTGCCCTAGTTTGAGAATCACGCCAACTCTGTTTCCTTCTCTTAAGAACTTGGTGCTTAGGAGGAGCAATGGCACTGGATTAATGTCGCTGACAAGCAAGTTAACCTCTCTCACCTCCCTTGAGATACAGAATTCTCCAGAGCTTGTTTTTCTGCCGCAAACGTTGCTACAAAACAATAAGCTTCTCAGATCTCTAGATATTAAAGATTGTCCCACGTTTCAAGGTTTTCTTCCAAATGAGGATGAGGGATTGTATGGTCTCCTTAGCAGCTCTCTCGAGACCTTGGAGATAAGGAATTGTCCGGATCTAGCATCTGTGCCCAATGTACAGGGCTTAACTTCTCTTCGAAAGTTGGAAATTTTTGGTTGCAAAGAATTGAAATCTTTACCGGAGGGTCTGCTATGTCTCACCACCCTTGAGGAATTGAGAATTGGTAGATTTTCAGAGGACCTGAATTATTTTCCTTTTCCTGCAATGGCTGAACAAGAGGGTACCATCATCCAACACTTTATCTCCCTTGGGAAGTTACAGATTTTTGGCTGGTCTACACTCAACTCTCTGCCTCACCAAATTCAATACATCACCACACTACAAGAACTGGATATATATGACTTTTATGGTCTAGTGGCCTTACCGGAGTGGCTGGGAAGCCTTGCATCCCTTCGATCCTTGATGATTCGGTCCTGCGAGAATTTGAAGTATCTACCTACTGAAGAAGTGATGCAGCGTCTCACTGCGCTAGAAACGCTGGAGATTTATCATTGTCCCCTTTTGAAAGAACGATGCAGTAAGGAGAATGGCGAGGAGTGGTATAAGATATCCCACATACCAAACATCTATATTGAGTTTGAGACAGTTCAAAGACTCAACTAACATCAGGTTTGTGTCATTTCCAATCTCAGGTTTGGTAATCTTGTCTTCTTCTCTTTACTTTCACAAAATCACTATTTATGCTTTGGTTCTCTCATATTCTACGTATAAATTCCCATGATTTATATGTTTTTTTTTCTTTTTATAGATTCTTTTACTTTAATATTTGGTGTTTATTTCATTTCCTATTTCTCTTTCCATGGAAACAAAATTTTAGTTAATTTTCTTCTATTCTTCTGTTTTAAGGGTCTTGCATAGTTCTTTTTTGGGCCCACTAACCGCATGGATGTTTAGTGGTGGATATACATACCAAAATCCAGTGTGATTGGTTTTCTTTAACCATAGATTTTACCAACTTTTTAAGATTGATTCTAGTTCTTGGATTCAAGCATTTTTTTTTTGGTATATAATCGAACGGCTAGAAATTATCAATCAAGCTAATTTTTGGCATATACATCCACCGAGGAGTGGGCTAAACCATGGTTTTAAAAACGGCCGTTTAAACGGTAACGCCCCAAGCCCGTTTCCGTTAAAACTGTTTAAACACGTTTTATCGGGTTTGAATAAAATGGCCGTTTTTTTGTTTTAACGGCCGTTAAAATCGTTTAAACAGCCGTTTAATTCTGAAAAATTTTGTAAAAAAAATGGCCGTTAAATCTGTTTAATTCCGCTAAATTTCATTTTTTTTTAATTTTCAAATTTCAAAATTTGAATTTCAGCGCCATTTTTTCCGTCAAAATCGTTAAAATCATTAAAATCCGTTTAATTCCGTTAAATTCTATTTTTCCATTTTTGCCCCTGGTCTTTTCAATCTGTTTTAACCGCCGTTTAAATGGTAACGCCCCCAGTCCATTTAACCGTTAAAACGGCCTCCTTTAAACATTGGGCTAAACATCTATTCGGTTATTGGGTCCAAAAAAATGAACTATCTAGAGCTACGACTCACGAGAGCCTCTACATCGACTATATCCAAAGTCCTCTCCATCTAAATTTTTTTCTGTCAGGAAAAATTTCATCTAATCATTGAGGTTCGTGGTGGGCTCCCCTAAAAAAGCTGATTGATTGGTCTTTAGTAAAAAAAAAAAAAGTTGGTGTTTCGACTAAAACTTGTGTAACAAGAGTTGGGACGGAAGCCGGTCACAACACTCAATACGAGCCACATGGCATACTATTAGAGGATGATAACCGTATGGATGTTTGGCCAGTCACTCAGTGGACCAATACACAAAAAATCAGCCTGATTCGTGATTTCTAACGGATTCAATTGAAGTTATTTTCATGAGTTGATTTTAACGGTAGGAATTTGAGCATTATTGAGTGTTATTTGGGTGCAAAAATCCAAAGGTTGTAAATCACCAATCAGGCTGATTTTTGGTTTGTAGATCCACCGAAGGACTGACCAAACATCCATACAGTCAGCGCCCTCTGATCGTATGCCACGTGGCTTGTATTGAGTGCTGTGACCAGCTTCCGTCACAACATCTTGTGACACAAGTTTTAGACGGTGGTTGGTTTCACTTTCACATATATATCATGAACAGTTGGGCATATCAATTATTGAGAGTTTTCCCAAGAGTAGAACTTTGCTCACTGACAATAACCGACCACAATATGTGCCATGTGGCACACCCCTATAGGACTCTGACCGTATGGATGTTCGAGCAATCCATAGGTGGAGCTACAAACCAAAAATCAGCAGGATTAGTTATTTCAAACCTTTGGATCTATGTACCCAGAATAATGGTCAATATTGCACCATTTTGAGTTGGTCTATTCCCGTCTGCAAATTGAAAGTCATTGCAAAGAGTTGGTGGCATTTCTCTTTTTACCGAGTAATCGGGATGGCTGAAGCATTTCTTTATGCTGTTGCAGAGGAAACCTTGGGGATGTTGATCTCCATTGCTTCACAAGAGATCGGTGTAGTGATGGATGTCAAGGGAGATATGAAAAAGCTCCAGTGCACCTTAACCACGTTTCTAGATGCAGTACGGGATCGTGTTGCCACGAAGAGGCAAGTGGAGTGTGAGGCGATGAGACGTTGGTTGAGAAAGTTTAAAGATGCGGCTTACGACGCAGACAACATATTTGATGAGTTCGCATACAAAGTTTTGAGATGTAAAATGGAGAACCACGTGAGGAACAAGGTATGAAACTTCTTTTCGCCCTTGAACCCACTATAGAAGATAGAGAAACTATAGAAGCAAGTCTTCTATTTCTAGGTTTTTTCTTTGATCCTTAATAAATGGAACAAAAGGGAATTGGCTACGCTATTCAAGGATATTGTTCTTGTTCATGGTGGTGTGTTTCCTTACCATAGCATGTGAGTTTTGATAAATTTTTGTTCCCTTTAATCGTTACAATTTTATCTCATTATATTATATGGTTTAGAATTCATTTATTTTAATTTAATTTAATTTTTTGGGGTTGATCACCTACTTTTTTCTTTTTTTTATTACAGTTAAGTTTTGTCATCCACTTTTGTTGGTTCCCCAATTTTATACCTTTTTTATTTATTTTATGTTATATTTTCCAAGTACCTTCTATTTAGTTTTATTGCCTTCACTCTATGAGTTTTGATTTTGGGTTTTTGGTTTCTTTAGTTGGATTAATCTATAGTTTTTCATTACTATTTTCCTCAAACTTTTTTTTCTTACAATGTTCTATACATTTATATAAAAGACTTCATGCAAAAAACAATTTGGGGTAATCTGAAATGTACCAAGCATTATAAGCGTCAAGATGGAGAATTTTTTTTTTTTTGGAATCATACTATGACTACTTACAAAAAGTCAAGTCATAGTATGCCAATTGTGGAACGTCAGTCCCCTCAAGTAGGTCAAAAGACCTTTCTAACCCCCTATGTAAGGGAAAATCACCACATGCAAGGGTACTAGCGTAAAAAGGCATTAACCTTTGTCCTTTTGGCAATAAATGCCAACATTGAGGATGTGATTCCTTTTAAATGAACTAAAGGTCAAAAGACCTTTTATACCTCATTCGCAAAGGGTACGTAGGATATAATTTAGTAGTGGTATGTAAAGATCAATTTGAATGAAACTCTGTACATATCTACTGCTGCCCAGAATATCCAGTATGGGCACCAATTTCGAGAGGTTTACCCATGAGGGAACTGATGTCAATCAGTGTTTAATGGTCTTAATAATCAACATGGATACAGGAGTAATATTAGATTAAGATGTGGTGTGCTTACTTTTCTCTTCCGCTTCACTATAACTAAAATTGTTTATTAAAGATATTCATTTTGCATGATTTTAATCTAGGCAGTTGCTGAAGAAGAAAATAGTGCTTGAAGGGAAAGTAAGAGGAAAAAAGAAGATGTTAAATGAAGATTAATTTGGCTAATGAGGTTGTTATAGACACGTTCAAATCTCTAGAAATGCCCTTAGGAAATTTGGGATCCAGGGTCTTTTCTTTATCATGCATGGACGAATTGAAAAGATATCTCGATATAATTAATTTTCTTAATTGCATCTTTCGATTAATATTTTTTTTTCAATTAGCCGAATTAAGCACGAATGATGCAAATGCTAACTTTTGTCGTTCCTCAAATTTTTGACCGAATTTTTTAAGCTCAGAACCGAATTATACTCGAACGTTTCCCGTCTCAAACTTTTGTTGTATCCAAACTGAACAATTAGGCTGGGGAGTTCAAGATTGAAAAAGGCCTAGGGTTTGGTTAGTTTGATTTACTAATCAAACAATGGAAAATCTGTCAGAAAAGAAAATTTTTCATGTGAGAAATTTAATTGTAAGTTTTTTCTTCTGGGGTGTGTTTTCATACAGAATTGATATCAATGAGGACCTAAAGTGGATGGTGTAATATATACCAAAATGTGTATTGGGGTTATATCTGCCTTGAGCTAAGGGACCAAAGTGATGCTGAAAGAAAAGCTCAGTACACACCCCAAGTTAAGAAATAAGATTGTAAAGTATGTTGAAATGGAGTCAATTGATTTGGCAAAATCTCATCGGGAGAGAGAGGCAAGGCTTCAAGGGCACAGATAAAGACTCTACAAACGTCCGATAGACGAGGAGCAACTTTGATAGTTGACGACTTGGTAATTTTTATTTTATATTAGTTTATGATGATTTCATCAAAAAAATTAATGTTAGTGTATGTATTTAATTATTTATAGAATAAGGGTGATCCTACTGCTATCGTCACTAGGACGGATGTTTACATTGCTACTCACTCTAGGAAAGATGGGTCTTATTCCTCACTAAAAATGAGCGAGACCCTAGTAAGATACTAAAATTTATTAACTTAACATTTATTTAGTCAAGTAATTCATTTCGGTTTAACTAATAATGTATTCAATTATTTGACAGGAGAAAATAAAGTCAATTATTGTCAAGGCCACCCCTTCAGCACACAAAATGATATGGACCACGACCCAGTTGCATAGGTTTGTGATACTTCATTTTCTCCTTATTATATCATTTATCATTTCTTTGTTCTTATAAATTTTTATATGAAAAATGAACTGTTAAACAAATATGTGGTACTGATAGAAAGGGCCAAGTAACAAGTTTAGGTACTGGTGTTTCAAAGACCACCTTCGTGGCATTGGCTCTTATATCAAAATTGCCAATGAAGATAGGAGAGTTCAAATGGGTCTTGAGTGTAATGTTGAAGTTTTGATGCTTGAACTCAATCAACGCAAAAAGAAAGTCGCGGATCTTGAGAGAACATTTATTGGATTGCAATAATATTTTCCTTCTACTTCAGCATTCCAAGATTCCGTTGATGTTATCGCCTCCCATGTATGCATTCTTATCAATTCTAGAGTAAAATCTTTTATGTTTAAAAAAATAACTTTCAATTTTTCTAATATTTAGTATATTATTTGTAGGCAAGGACACACTCTACCTCATCACTTGTTGTTCCCGAGGCACCTAGGGATCCATCTCTATGTACATATCACACTTGTGAGCTGTTGAGTTTGGGGGGCTGAGTACTTGCTATATATTGGACATGTGATGGAGATGCAGAGGAGATCAATGGAGATTTGCCTTACTTTGTATTGGATGAAATCCTTGATCGAAGTGGAGAAGTGTTTGGCAAACACAATACAACATTCGACGATCTAGATGTGATCGACATCATAAAATAACCAAGATGTTGTATTCAATTTTGATTTCCATTTGCCGATCAGTGATAACTTTGTTATGACCCATGAGATATATAGTCATTTATAAACTGTCACTCATATACTTCATACTATTTTATCCTATTGTACGTGTTTGACATATTCCTATTTCTACTTTACAATTATTTGATTAATAATTGCTATTTTAGTTCCCTTTTAACTCTGCCTATAGCTTTACATTGCCGGTCTCAAGCCCGGGTGAAGGACAAAAAAAGAGGGAGAGGGACCTTCTGCAATGATCGCATGAGTGTTGTTTCTTTGGAAAGATATCTCGATATGATTAATTTTCTTAATTGCATCTTTCATTTAATGCTTTTTTTCAATTAGGTTTCTTTAATGTGGCGATCGATGAAGAAAGATGACACCCAAAAGTTAAGTAGCAATTTACATTATTGTACTTATATGAATTTGACTACCTCGATCAAGAAGGGAGATGTGTTGTAAGGCATGCTTCATTGCTTGCTTTTTAGTTGTCATATCCAATGTGTGTATCTCTACGTTTCCCGTCTCGAACTTTTGTCGTATCAAACTAGGCTGGGGAGTTCAAGATTGAAAAAGGTCTAGGGTTTGGTTCGTTTGATTTACTAATCAAACAATAGAAAATCTGCCAAAAAAGAACTTTTTCATGTGAGAAATTTAATTGTAAGTTTTCTCTTCTTGGGTGTGTTGTCATATAGAGTTGATATCAATGAGGACCTAAAGTGGATGGTGGAATATATACCAAAATGTGTATTGGGGTTAGATCTGCCTAGAGCTAAGGGACCAAAGTAATGCTGAAAGAAAAGCTCAGTGCGCACCACAAGTTAAGAAATAAGATTGACTGATGTTTGTTGACATGGAGTCAATTGATTTGGCAGAATCTCATTAGGAGAGAGGCAAGGCTTCAAGGGCACAAATGAGTACTCCACAAACGTCTGATAGACGGGAAGCAGCTAGGATAGCTGACGACTTGGTAATTTTTATTCCATATTAGTTTATGATGATTTTGTCAAAAGAATTAATGTTAGCTTGTATTTAAATATTTATAGAATAAGAGTGATCCTACTGCTATCTTCACTAGGACGGATGTTTACATTGCTACCCATTCTAGGAAAGATAAGTCTTATACCTAACCAAAAATGGGTGAGATTCTAGTAAGATACTAAAATTTATTTACTTAACATTTATTTACGCACGTAATTCATTTCGGTTTAACTAATTATGTATTCAATTATTTGACAGGTGAAAATAAAGTCAATTATTGTCAAGGACCCCTTCAGCACACAAAACGATATAGACCACGACCCAATTGCATAGGTTTGTGATGCTTCATTTTCTCGCTATTATTTATTCATCATTTCTTTGTTCTTATAAATTTTCCTATGTAAAATGAATTGTTGAACAGGCATGTGGTACTGATAGAAAGGTCGAGTAACAGGTTTAGGTACTGGTGTTTCAAAGACCACCTTCGTGGCATTGGCTCCTATATCAAAATTGCCAATAAAGAAAAGAGAGTTTGAATGGGTCTTGAATGTAATGTTGAAGTTTTGATGCATGAACTCAATCAATGCAAAAAGAAAGTCGCGGATCTTGAGAGCACATTTATTAGATTTCAAGAATATTTTCCTTCTACTTCAACATTCCAAGATTCCTTTGATGTTGTCGCCTCCCATGTATGAATTCTTATCAATTCTAGAGCAAAATCTTTTATGTTTAAAAAATCACTTTCAATTTTTTAATATTTAGTGTATTATTTGTAGGCAAGGACACACTCTACCCCATCACTTGTTGTTCCCGAGGCACCTAGGGATCCATCTTCATGTACACATCTCACTTGTGAGCTGTTGAGTTTGGGGGTCCGAGTACTCGCTATATATTGGACGGGTGATGAGAGATGCATAGGAGATCAATGGAGATTTGTATTATGTTGTATTATAATGAGATCCTTGATCGAAGTGGAGGAGAGTTTGACAAACACAATGCAACATTTGACGATCTAGATGTGGGAGACATCATAAAATAACCCAGATATTATATTCAATTTAGATTTGTGTTTGCCCATCAGTGATAACTTTGCTACGACCCATGAGATATATAGTCTTTTATAAATCGTCATTCATATACTTCATACTCTTTTATCCTATTGTACATGTTTGGTGTATGCCTATTTCTACTTTGCAATTATTTGACTAATAATTGCTATTTTAGTTCATTTTTAACTCCGCCTATGGCTCTGCATTGTCGGTCCCAAGCCTGAGTAAAAGAGGGTAAAGGACAAAAAAATAGGGAGAGGGACCTTCTACAATGATCGCGTGAGTGCTGTTTCTTTATCAAGTTTCATTGTTAGTAAAATATTATATTAATTATTTTCTTATTTTATTTGCTTACTTACACATTCCGCATATGCATTGAACCTTGTTGGCTTTGTTTTTAATCTTCTTTAACAATGGAAATCATAACTTTACTGCCAAGCATGTTCAATGAAAAAAACAAAGAAGAATCAAGGTAATACTTGATGTAGAAACAGTGGTTGAAGTTGACTATAAAAGTAAGTTTTATATTTTTGAGTTTGGATTGACATATCATTATTGAATCTCCCACAATATTCCTTTCTCCTATGTTCTTGTTAGAGATGCTTGAACTAAACATGCATATAAATGACTTTGCATTAAGCATTGACTGAAGCATAAACCTAATATGTTTTAGGTGGTACTGCCAGATGGATCAAAAGACCCATACGTCGTAGTTCCTTTCTCAATGGAGCAACATCTAGAGGTAATTGTTTTCTGACATACTAACTTATCAAATATGTGTGTGCATGTTGACTACCGCTTGGTTTTTAGGAAATCATAAAGTTCTGTCTTGTCATGAGATTTTTTAATTGCTTTTAGAAAGTAACATGTTACTTGATTCCATAGAAATGTAGTGTTTATTGTGTATGTATTTGTGTCTATATTTATATTGCATCTTGACTAAACTACCACTTTCATGTGAGCTTCAGCAAACAAGTTATTCTTATCTTGATGTTGTTAGAAGGTTTGTGGTGGTCTTTGAAAAATAAAATATAGATCCTAGGTACAATACTCCTGAGGCAATGAACATCTTCAGATTTATGAAGATATGTGATTGGACCTCATACTCAAAGCCCAACCAAACCAAGTTGTCTTAGCTGACTTTTGAGTTTGATCATCATCGTCATCCAAGCCTTGTTCCAAGTGTAATCCATTTATGGTCATAATGTAAATTTTTTTTTATATTGATAATTAGTATCTTATCTCTTTTTTACTTCACTCCCTTGAGGATTGACTTTCATTCATTTTCAAAATTCATAACCCTAATGCCTTGGTAATCTTTCAAAATGGAAGCCCAGTTTATAAGCTTGAATTTTAAGCCTATGATAGTGGAATAATTGAGTTCTTCTTATCAAGTTTTGACATGAATATTTATTATAAGGTACTTGAGTTGGATTGGGTCGTTAAGCATGTTTTAAGTAGAGCTTCGTGGTATAGATCATTTGGAATGGATGTTCAATTTAAGGTGGTGATGGGTGTAGGATTTAGTCTTTGCAAGACACATGATGCTAATGCTGCATTGTGTTAGGCCTTCATGAATTGTTTAGGTCTAATAGTGTAAGAGGTGTGTTCTCAACGGGTGTTTGGAAGGTAAGAAGAGGTTTTTGTGAAAAATTTATACTTATCAATAAAAATTCTTGAAACACTTCCTGATTTGAATTATCCAACATATGGTAAATGATCAACTCTCACAATGCTTCCCATGTATGATACTAGTGGGTGGCCCGTGCCCACGGCACTCCTCGACAAAACATTTGCCAAAATGGGGTATGAGTGGCTGAGATCTCGACCCTTCTTTATTGAAGCCTATAAGAAGGGGTATAAGTAGGGAAACAACCACTGTCACTTGTTATATAAATTATTTGATAAGGTTGTATCTTGCTGTAGGTTGTTGCCAAGAAGCAAACGTTGAAAAATGTTACAGACTACATTACTGATGTGACATGCAAACGTATAGAACTTGGCCATAACTATGGTGTTATACTCATACCAGCGGGTCTAATCATTTTCATTTCTGAGGTAATATTCTAAATCATAAAACTTCCATATTTTTCTTTGTGTGTATCAATGTATACTTATGAAGTATAAACCTTGCCATATTGGAGTTCTAACCCAGTGCGCTGTATTGATTGTCATGTATTGAGCTACTTTAAGAAATTTGAGTTTGTCAATGGTACTATTGCAGGTACAACAGCTTATTGCAGAGCTCAATGAAATCCTAGTTCATGATGTTGTGGATGAAGGTGGGTTGTGGAAAGAGAAACTCTAAAATCAATCTCAACAACTTTTTGAATTTTTACCTCAAGCAATTCAGGGGCGATTGATGCTTGAAAGAGATCCACATGGAAATGTGCATGACTACTTTATATTTTGTTGGTATCTTTGTTCTCCAACTTGCCTAGAGTTGATTTGGCATCTTTGTTGATATACTTTATAATGTTATTTATCTATCAACGTGTTTAAGTTGCCAAAATATAAATAGAAAAAATGCTTATTCAAATAGTTGACACCGAATTGGAGAAAAAGAAACAAGAGAGTAAATATTGAGGACAATTCAAAGGGTAGTCACACTTTTTGGGTAACCACTATCTTTGGGATTAAAAACCATCTTTTAAATTTAAATAACTAATTTCACCCTGATAAGTAATGGCAGGAATATCAGCTTAAGATATTGTTATCACAAATTTAGAACGGAATATCAATAGTTCAAAATATGTTGAGATTCCAAAATCATCATCCATACCACATAAAGGCTAAAATTATAAGGTCAAAAGAAACAGTGATTTACAAATCACGAATCATAAAAATCTCATCTATCCTGAGATCTAAGTGATATAAAATAGTGAAATGTATTACATGAGTTCATAAGCAATAAAAATAATAAAAAGACTAATAATGTTCATCTTCAAGGTTCGGCTCCTACTCCTCGGGTTCATACGTCTCCTCTCCCAATTCATCAACGAGTTGCAGATCCTCCTCGTACCCTTTTTCAAACGTCTCGGTCCGATCTACATCTGAAAATGTGGTTGTAGGAGTGAGCCAAACGCTCACTCGAGTTTTTCACCCCGAATATAATTCAAGCAATACAATTTATAGTAATGTTAGCACAAATTGAATTGTCAAAAAGTAATATCATAGTCATAATGAATGCATGAACAATTAATCTAAAGTAATACGTAACCCACACGAGGGGTCTCCTTCACCCACACAGGAGGTCTTTTCAGGGTTTTCGGGTCTTTCACCCTAGAGAACTCACTCCCAACTTGCTTTATTGCTTCTGAATCAGAAATACAATGTATGTCTTCATTTATATAAGAAATTACTAAAAATGTAAATATCCACGTAGGGTTCTCAATTTTTATACAAGCTATCATTTCTAAATAGTATTGTAAGAATCGTGGGGGTACCTACTTGTTCTCGCGGTGCCTTTATGATGACTTGGGAGTTCATAAGCTTGCGTGGATCTCCTCTAGCGTAAATCCCAAGGTTTCAAGACCTTCAATATAGAATAATTCCCTCAATGCAACTAAGGAGCATAAAATAAATTCTTGCTTGTTTTTGTTATATATGCCACCTTTTAACTTATTAATTATTTTTCTATGAATCAGATGACTCCAAGATGTAAAGTTTATACAACCCACATTACAACACAGGGACTCTACCTTATTAGATTTTATAAACCACACGGTAGCCTCACAACTGTCTAATGGGTTCACCAATTCGCATCTCAAAAACTATAAAAAAATTAAACAATTTCAACAAGGGAGTTACTCTGTTCAGTTTCAGATTTAATAAAAAGAAGTTTCTACCCATAAACAAAAACTTGAACATGGTGGGCTCTACTCACTGGGGTCCACCAAAGCATGCACCATATGGCATCATCAAAGGAACGTTAACTACTTGGTTGCATGTCCAACCCATAGGTGGTCTTGCACACCAAGATCAACTATGAACGTGAAACGAGGTTTCTGTCCCGAGAAGCAATGGTCATCCCATGGTGGGCCCTACTTGGTGGGGTACACCCTAATTTATGAGCCACATGGTAAATTCTATAGGGACCACTAACCTTATGGATGCTTGGTTTATTTTCAAATGGACCTCCGAATCAACAAGACACATGGATGGTGAACTGTACAACCATAAGATTGGAATCCAAAATATGGTTTTGTCTTAAGAGTTGGATTTGAGGCGTTTCTAAGGAGTGGATTGAAATCGTAGTTTGGAGGAGAACTAAGAAAACAAAAGATTATAAAACTATACCTGGATGGAGAGTGACTCAATTAGGTTTAGGTTCACAGGTTTAGGATGGTGGGAGTTTCAATCCAACAGTTTGGGTTGTTAGTGTCTAGGTGTAGTAGAAGGAGTCAACAAGTTGAAAATGGGTGAGAGGGTTTGCAATGGTGTTTTTTGAAACATGAAAGGATAATAAGGCTTGGGTTGGACGTGTATGGTTTATGTAGTTTGGTTTAACCATTAGTTTTGAATAAAATATGATACATTAAAAAGTTTTGATTAAATTATATTATCAAAAGTTTTGAATAAAATATTATAGATTAAGATTCTTTTAATTAAACTATGTATTATATACAAAGGTTTGGATTTCACTATTCCATTAACTTAATAATCATGTATTACATAATACCAAGTATGTGTATTCGTTATACATTAACTTAGTTTAACTAATATAGGCTAAGCATTATTTTACATTTGTACATTATAATTAATATGTCCAACCTATAGTGTCATTAATTGATAAGTCTCATTACATAACAATTAATAGTACTAATACATATAATAATGTATATAGGATCATACACACGAACACGCATTAATCTTACTGTACACCCGCATACGCCGATATTAATCTACAGTACATTAAATATTTCAAGTAACCTTTTAAGGTTTATTCTATCACACTTAATATTACTTACAACTTAAGGGACCCGAAACAGTCCAAAATTTTCATTGGTTCTAACGAGTCTATGTGGGCCCACATGGGCTGGCCTTGAGACCAAAAGTAAAATATATATATTTTTTTGGAATTGGCCGAAATTAAACGTAATTGTTCTAATGAAGAAAAATGCATGAAAAAAAAGTCTAAGAAATTTCATATGGACCAAAATACCCCTTTAAGGATTTTTAGGGTTTTACACACTATTACAAGATGAACCATCAGGTCATCCTCAAAGGTAAGACCCAATTCCTTAATATTAAGAACCAAGTGGGATAACTTGAGAATGTGTTGTCGCACGTCCCCACCACCATCATACTTTAACGAAATCAACTGTACTAGATTTGTGTACTGACGAGCTCTAATAAATCCTTTAAACTGCTTCTTTATGACCTCTAGCAGTTCCTTGGTGGTTTTCGTAGAAGGAATATCGCCTATATGGTATCATGTATTGGAGCTCGAATAATCAACATGGTCAGCTTATTGACCTTCTTCCACTTTGCATGAGCCACTTTGGCAGACTCAATGGATTCAACCGTGGGAATATCTGGCTTGTCCTTTGTAAGGACAAAGTCATAGTCCAGACACCCTAAAATAATCTAGATCTGGATTGGCATGTTCTAAGATGTGGTAATTCGAACTAGACAATGGATCGATCCCAGTCATGCGCCTCTGAATAATAAATCCGTCCATGGCCGAAAGCACAAATGACCAATATAAATTATATGTATTTTAACTTTTCTTAGTCTTGATGTTTCTTTAGTAATTAG
This sequence comes from Euptelea pleiosperma, assembly GCA_035048495.1. NCBI lineage: Eukaryota > Viridiplantae > Streptophyta > Magnoliopsida > Ranunculales > Eupteleaceae > Euptelea > Euptelea pleiosperma. Next base: position 34,464,000 of record CM068550.1, on the reverse strand, counting down.
CCTTCTCAACCAATCCAGGGGTTAGGATAGATGATTAAGAGTGTCTTACTGTGTTTATCCTTCCACTCTACGAGAAGGGTGGGTGCATCATCTAATCACACCTTTGGGCAAGAGATTTTGACATGTTATTCGTCTCCCATTTGGTGACAATCGTCACACACAAACCAAGAATTGGTTGATATGGAATTATCATGTTAACGTCGATGATGCGTGTAAGACACCATAATGACACTATCCTCCTCGTACCAATTCTCTTGGTTTGGATAGTCCTTAAGAACACTAGTTGGGCCCACATTAGCTTGTTTATTGTTAAAAAATGACCGTTATAACAGTTTAGGGCCTCCCCCGTTACGTTATGTACCGTTGAAACGCTTTAAAATTAACGGCCGTTATTTTTTCATTATAACGAAAATAATGACCGTTCTTTTGTGGAAAATTTTGTCAAAAAAATGGCTGTTATTTTTGTTATTTTTCCATTTTCTACGTTATTTTTTGTTTTGATATTTTGAAATTTAAATTTCAAATTTCAGCGCCATTTTTTTCTGTTTATTGCCCCTGAGCATTACAATTCGTTATAACCGAAAAGACGGTAATGCCCCAGTTCGTTATACTGTTATAACGCCCTGTTTAAACGTTGGTCTTGTTTTTTCAAAACCGATAAAATGTGTTTAAACAGTTTTAACAAAAATGGGCTTGGGGCGTTACCGTTTAAACGGCCGTTTTTAAGACATGCTTATACTAACGAAAATCATTCTATAAGAACCAAAAGCAAATGGGTCATCTGTTTGTGGTGGGCCCCACGATGGTGCGGTCTTGTTTATTCTAGCCATAAGGAAAGTAAAAATCTATGATTCAGAATACTGTATCAAAATTTTGACGTAGAAGTCCATCAAATTGACATGTGCCACACTCTGAGGCCCATTGCCCATGAATGTTTGTCCAACATATTGGTGAAATTATTACATATCGAAAATCAGCATGATTGGTGATTTCTAACCATTGGATTTGAGTACTTTTTCATCATGAGTTTAAAACCAACTCATAGGTCTGTTCATAAAGCCCATAATGACGCCAAGAAGTCCATAATAACTAATCACACTAATTTTTGTTGTGTAGGTCCACTAAGAATTGGGCCATGCATTAAGTGGTCAGCAGGTCAAAATAAGTATGACATGTGGCAATTTGACGTACTTCTGCATCATAATTTTGATATAGAGTTCTATATCATAGAACGGCTGATAAATAAATTGTGGCCAAGATCGATATTTTTCCACTCTAAGAATGGGTCATACGTCGCCTGCCCTAAATTTTGTTTGTGGTGGGCTCCACTATGGTGTGCTCTAGTTAAAAAGTGACAAATCTAGTATGCAACTGTTTTAAGTATGCAAACATTGTCAGTACTGTTGGATGTCCCTTGAAAAATGTATTATTTCAATGTATTCAAAAAATATATTTTATAAATTACACACGTTTTTCAAGGAGCATTCAATGATGGATACAATGTTTGCATACTTTTAATTGTGGAAACAATGCTACTACATTTGTCCGTAAAAAAGCTTCTTAATTGATGCAGCCTTTTTTTTATTTGAATGATGCAGCCTTAAAAAAATAGAAATTAAAAAGGTTGATGTCATTCGGATGCGTGCTGATTATCCGAATCTATCGTAATTTCTAGATACGTCATGAACAGCTAGGCAGATCCCCAAAAGTAGAACTTTGCTTACCAGCACTGACCTATCACAATATGAGCCATGTGGCACACTCTTAGAGGATGCTGATCGTATTGGCCAATCCCTAGATGGAACTTCAAACAAAAATCAACCTGATTAGTGATTTCAAACCTTTGGATCTTTGTACCCAAATAATGGTCAATAATGCTCAAATTCCATGGTTAAAAATTAATCCTTGAATTAAAACAACTCCAATCCAACACATAGAAATCTCTAATCAGAAAATTTTGTGTCTGTATTGTAAAGAATATTTTCATATTTTAGTTTGGCAAAGATTCTGTGTGAAATAAAACATTAATGTAACTTTTCTTACGAGTACCAATGTAGTGTTGAAGATGTCATGGTACACATACTTCGTCGACTACGTGAAGACTAAAAGACAGAGACAGCAAGGATCAGACGATTGGCGACAAGAGTCATCTGAGTAACTGCTCATTTGTCGGTTGTAGTTCGTGTACGCTCGGTTAGGAAGGTAAGTGATTTTGTGGCCATAGGGATTATTTTAAAATGAATAAAATATAATGGTCAAACCAAGTCATGGACAGACTTTAGTCAAAGTCAAGATTATTGACTTCTGTGAATGGCACACTCTTAGTGGACGCTGACCGTATGAATGTTTGGCCACTCACTAGGTGGACCTACACGCCAAAAATAAACATCATCAGTGGTCTATAAGCATTGGATTGAAGTTATTTTCATGGGTTGATTTTAACCGTAGGAATTTGAGTGCAAAGATCCAAAGGTTGTAAATTACTAATCATGCTGATTTTTTATTTGCAAGTCTACCTAGGAACTGGCCAAACATCCATACGATCAGCGTCCACTGAGAATGTGACACGTGGCTCATATTGTGACAGAAGTTTTACGTTTTAATGGGGCAAACGTCCTTTTAAAAGGCGTCTCACAGTTTTTTCAGCTTTAATAGTCTATACCTAGTTTTTCTTTATTTTATTCTTATTTATTGATCAGTGGAATAATTTTTGAAGCTCTGATGAAGGTTGTTGGAAAGAAACTCTGATTAATTGATTAAATAGCTAACAAACACATGCTAATTCGAACATCGTATATTACTTGGAAGCATAGTTAGCAATTTGGCATATGGTAAAGATTCGGAAAGGGAAAAGTTCGAGTTTAATTTAGTTTCAGGATACAAAAATTCGGTCATTGTTGAAGTTTTATTTTCGTTTAGCCTTAAAAAGCCTGAATTTTACCGATTTTTTATTTTATACAGCTGTTTAATATGTTATTATTTTAAAAAAAATTAAAATTCTTATATTAAATGCGAATAGCACGCGTTTTATTCGTTTAATCTTAAAATTTGTGATTTTTCTGATTTTTTTTATTTCATACGGCCATATTAAATGTTTCTTAAAAAAATAAAAAATTTATGGATTAAATGCGAATGATAAGCGAATGTACTAACTAGGGTTGGAATAGAGCATTAAACATTGCTAGTATAATTTATTATGCTGTATTAATGGTATAGAGCCAAAATTTTAGAATAAATAATAAGAGAAGAAGAGAGAATGGAGAAGAAGATGGTTGTATTAATGGCAGTGAGGAATATATGCAATTGCCTGCATGACTAAACTCAACAAGGAAATGGTTGACGGCAGCACAATCACCTGCCACAACCCTAGCTAAAAGGGAGTTAATGTTCTGTTCAACAATAAACCTAATACTAGGGGTGTCAATTTCACCCGTTTAGCCAGAATCGAAAACACCGGTTCCGATTCCACCTTTTTGGGAACCGATTAAAAAGTAACTGAACCGGAACCAAATTGACAATAACGGTTTCAGTTCTGGGTAGCCTAATATGGAATCGGAATAGAACCGATACCGATAAATAAATATAGTGTAAAAATTCTCATATTCTTAAGATTTGGCCCAATATACCCGGAACCGGAATCAGAACCGACATAAATTGTAATAACCTGAACTTTCGTTCTAGGGTATTATGGTAAATTCACCAAACCTAAACCTTTTTCAGACTTCTATTATTGTTTTTATGGTTTAATATAATGCTTGAGTATGTGTATTTAATTTGGTTTCATTCCGACAACTTTGAAAAAAAATTTATTTTTGAAACTCGTTCTTTAGGGCTAAATTCTTGCTAAAAATATTGAACCATAACTTGCAGGGGACTTTTTTTTCCCCCAGCTAATAGTCCAGAACTTTTATAAAAAAATTATTTTGTGGGCCCGAGACACCAAAAATATTCATATTTTATCCTTACCAACATACTTGTGAAATTTGGAACTTTTCTTGAGACATAAAAACCCTAGTGGGAGATTTTGACAAAAATAGTATTTTCATAATTTTTAAACTTTCCTACTATTCTTATATTTTTAAAATTAATATTTAATTATATTTTATTTATTTAATAGGAACGTGGGACCCGCAAATCACTTTCGGGTCATTCCAATGCCATTTAACACTTTTCTAGGGTTTTGAACATTTTTATGATTTGTGTGTGTGACATGTGTCAATACCATATTGTATGGACTTTTAAATTATATAATATAGTTTGATTGAATTATTTTATAATTATTTGTGTTATGATTGTTGGGTGGGCCCGTATGACTAATCTAGAGGTCTTTTGGGCTTAATAATATTCTTAAATGAGCCTAATTATATGGGCATTGGGCTCATTTTTAACCCATTAGTATTGTAAAATATGGGTTTTTGAGGGTTGAAAAAGTCATCCTTTTGATAGTTACGAATTTCAACAAAATAGAAACCCTAATCCTTTCCTTAACTTATTTATGAAAACCCTAAAACTTTAGAAGCTTTCACAAACTCAACTCCATTGAAGAATAGAAAAAATTTCATTAAACCTTTATCCGGGCACCGATCGCACTCGAGTAGGAAGAAAAAATTGACAAGGACTCCGATTAGAAGAACATACTTCGAAGAGAGGACGATCCGACGACTTTCAAATTTGAAAAAACTTTTGATTTTCATTAAAGTTCAAGAAACCTTGAGGTAAGTGTGTTTGATCCATCCTATACTTGTTTTTCTTCAAGATTTTGTTTCTCTTTCATTAGGTAATGGTTGATACTCATTATAAATTAATTTCAACAATATTTACTTTATTCTTATTGGGTTGATCTTTATTTTAGGGCACCATGATGGGTTTGGCCATGGTTTATTTTGTACCTATAATGGATAACTATGTTCTTTATCATTTTTGTTATATTTTTATGAGTTAAATATTTTTATAATTATTTTTCTCAAATACCTCTATGAATCTATTTTCTAAAACCGTTTAGTTTGTATTTTTTTTATTTATATTTATTTAATTCTAATTTTTTTAAGTTGTTGAACTTTACAAAAAAAACCAGAATTTTAGATTTTACATGGTCTATATCACTTGGGATTTTGATCTATATTTTTAATCTAAATATTTTTTATTTATTTTTCATAGATATATCTATCAATCTAGTTTTTAGAACCTTTAAGTTTGTATTTGTCTGATTTATATTGATTAAATTATAATTTTTCAAACGTGAAGAACTTTTCTATAAAACCTAAAATTCCAGATTTTACACAGTCCACTTCACTTGGGATTTTAATCTATATTTTTAACATAAATATTTTTTTAATTATTTTTTTACAGATACCTCTATCAATCTAGTTTCTAGAACCTTTGAGTTTGTATTTTTCTGATTTAAAATAATTAAGTTATGATTTTTCAAACGTACTGGACTTTTCTGTAAAATCTAAAATTTTAGATTTTACATGGTCAACTTCACTTGATATTTCAATCTATATTTTTAATCTAAATATTTTTATAATTATTTTTCATAGATACATCTATCAATCTAGTTTCTAAAACCCTTGAGTTTGTATTTTTTTGATTTGTATTGATTAAGTTATGATTTTTTAAATATGCTAGACTTTTTTTTAAAATCCAAAATTTTAGATTCTGTCTAGCCCACTTTATTAAGGGTTTCGACCCATATTTTGAATCTGAATATTTTTCTATTTATTTTTCCTAAATACCTATGTAAATCTAGTTTCTATAACATTTGAGCTTGTATTTTTCTTATTTATATTGATTAAGTTATGATTTTTCAAATGTGTGGGACTTTTCTGTAAAACCTAGAATTCTAAATTCTGTCCGGTTTAGTTAATTAAAGGTTTCGACCTATATTTTGAAATTGAATATTTTTATTTATTTTTCCTAAGAACCTCTGTGAATCTAGTTTTTAAATTCATTGAGTTTATATTTTTTAATTAATATTTATTTAATTATAATTTTTACAAGAAACTATGTTTTCTGTGAACTACCTATTTCTTAGATTTTAGATGATTAATGGCTTTAGGAACCCTTAGTGGTTCGGTCATGACTTATTAACTATTAAGGGATTAGCCCTTGTTGCTTGATTAAACCCTAGATGATGGTATTCGCTTAAAAGTGCATATTTTCCACTGTTATCTTCTAAGCGTTTTCACACTCTCCTATGTTAAAATGCTCTATTTATCTACTTTTCTACGTAAGAGTCTCTTTTGTTGCGTAGAACACACTTTTCTAGATGAAATAGTATATTTACATGAATTAAACACATTTTCGAAAGTCTAGACATTGAGTCGTTCTAATAAAGTCTCATTACGCGCTTCTTCTGTCGCAAGAAACCCCGATGGGACAATTCTCGAGACTTGCGAGCCCATATCGATCAGGAAAGTCCATTATCAAAGCTTAAAGAGCCCACATGCTATGACTAGAAGATATGGGCCAAATATGGGCTGAAAAAGATGACCAAAAAGTCGGCCCAAAGAACGAAGAGAGTAGGAGAGCCAATGACCAAGAGACGGACCAAAGCGTTTAAAACCACATGAGTCAACAAGGAATGATAGTCTACTCTACTGGAGAGGTGTGAGGATGGTCACAGTGAAGACCAGGGTTCCAGACCCTCTGCCAATACTTTTATCTCCATTTTTTGATATTTTCTCTCTCATCTCTCCTTATTCTCTCTCTCTTCATCTCTCGGTCCTCGAATCTACTGACCTAATCCCAGAACTCCTACCCATTGGCTCTGTCTCATCTCCCTTAGCTTTCTGACCGTTGGATCTTCAATCGGACCGTTGGATCTTCCACCGGACCGTTGGATCTCTCTAGATCCGTCGATCTACCAATCTAGGTCCCAATCAAGTCACCATCCATCCGATCGCCATCAGATTGTCTGTCACATCATCTTGTGAGACGATGGACATCATCAATCCATGTGGGCCAGTAGCCGGGCCCATCATCATCGACCCGCTGTCCGACCATTTAGTGGACCCTGTGAATTTCAAAATAATTTCAATTAAATTTTAAAAAATGGGGGGTTTACTAAATGGTGAAATTCCCCAAAGAAAAGTAGGGTTTTACTTTAATAAAAAAAATTATTTTTATTTTTTTTATTTTTGAGAGCTTTAAAAGGGGAAGGAGAAGGGTTCGTTTGAACCCTAATCCCCCTCTAATCCCTTCCATCCTTCCCCCAAAACCCACTTCTCCTTCTTTCCCTTCTCCCTTTGGCCCATTCTCCTCTTCTTCTTCATCTTCTTTACCTTCTTCGTCATCTTCACTATCTTCTACCGGAGTTGCAACCTGCAACTCCGGCCACTGCCGCCTGCAACAGCTGCTCCAAAAGCCAGCCGTCCTCTCTTCCGGCATCCACCACACATTCTCCCTTGCTGGTGTTGCACGATCTGTAACACCAAGCAACGCCTTCAACTTCTTGAGCTGCAATCTACAACCACGTCTTCATCCGTGAAACCGGCTGGATGTAGATGGTCTGCATCACCGCCTCTGGCGCACTACCATCCAGCGTGCCGCCCTCTCCCTCTATCAAACCACGACCTGCAACTCGGAGTTGCAGATCCGCCTGCGACCTCCTTGCTCCGCCACTGGTTCGCCAGTGAAACCAGCGCCACCAGTCCACCGTCGTGTTGCCCTCCATCTCCAACCCAGCGTGCTGCCATCACAAGACCACCACCAGCCAGTCCACCATCTCCACCATTATCCAGCCGCTGCCGCTTATTCCACTACTGCCACAGCCTCTATCGCCAGTCATTTTCTTCCTCACTCCATCTAGCTTCTCAATCCCGAATACCCACCGTCCAGTCCTTTAGGGGACCACTAGTCCACCACCTGCTGCTGCTATTTGGGCGGCCTACAACACCCTACTACCACGCCTCATTCATTCCACCCTACCGGAATCAAACCAGCATCCTCCGTTACCTATCCATCTCGCCAAGTATTTTTGCATCACCGCTCCCCTCTCAGCTGCTCATACTCTTCTAATGGTAAGTAATAGAGCTCATCTTCGTGGTTCTTGATCTCCTTACTCTAGTTTCTCTCTCGCTTTCTAGTTAGATTCATGTTTTATTTGTTTTTAAAGCAAGATAAGTCTCGATGTGTAGTAACACATCGAGGGTGATCGGCTTCCTAATCCTTCATAAACCAAAATTCATCATGTCATCTCCTTACAACTTCCACCATTAAATAGGTGAAGAGTTTCTAAGAATTGGAAACTAATAGCTAAAATAGCAACTACTCAAATAGCAACTAAAAGGAGAAAATTAGCAAACTACTAATAATAGAAGTAGCATATCCAACGTTTCCAACAATAGGTTTTCACTGATGTGGCAGTACGTGCCATGTATGGTGCGTAACATTCCCTTCTCCTTGAGAAAACCCTTGTCCTCAAGGGTTGAAATCGGGATGAACCAAAACTTGGATGGGGTCTCCAATGTCCGTGTCATCATCACGTGTGTACTCATCTGCGGTCTCTCCAGGATCTAGAGTTTCGATGATTGCAAGTTGAGCCTTACATCGATGTCCAGGGGCGTATTTTTCATCACAATTCTAGCATAGGCCCCTTCAACGACGTTCTTGAACTTCGGCTGTAGTTAGTCTCTTGGTGGCTGGGAGGTCTTCCTTAGTGGTAATAGGACTAACGTGATTTGGGATTGGCGTTGTGTTGGTGCGATTGAACCTTCGTTGGGTGGAGGTGGATTCTTTGTGGAGTGAAGCTAATTGGAATGCGTGCACGAGTGAGGTAGGTTATGATATTTTCACACCCATGCAAATATCCTCACGTAAACCGGATACAAAACAATCAATCAAAAAGGATTTCGATAATTGATGAATAAGATTAGCCAACCATTCAAATTGTGATTGATAATCGCGAACCGTTGTAGTTTGGCGGAGCTTGGAGAGTGCACCACCCGGTCCATCGCCCTCCGGGGGGCCAAACCTTGCACAAAGTGCGCGCGTGAATTAAGGCCATGTCAACTCACCCATTGTCTTCGTCATCCATTGATACAACGGGATTGCATGTCTCCTCATATTCTATCGTCTCTTCATTCTTTTGGTATCATCTCATCTCGCCTACTGTGTCGTCTTTCTTTATATTTCATAATCATCTCTTTTCTTCTTTAACATCATATGTTTCCTCCTAATCTATTGTCTCTTTCCTCTTGTTGTATCATATCATCTCTCCTACTGTGTCATTTTTCTTCATATTTAACAATCATCTCTTTTCTCCTTTCGTATCGTCTCTCTCCTCCTATTCTATCGTCTATTTATTCTTATGGTATCAAATCATCTCTCCTACTATGTCACTTTTCTTCATATTTAACAATCACCTCTTTTCTTCTTTAATATCGTCTGTTTTCTCCTAATCTATCGTCTCTTTCTTCTTGTTGCATCATCTCTTTTCTCATATTGTGTCGTCTTTCTTCATATTTAACAACCATCTATTTTTCTCCTTTCATATCATATGTCTCCTCTATCGGTTCTTTCCTCTTATGGTATCATCTCTCCTCTCCTATTGTGTCGTCTTTCTTCATATTTAACAATCATCTGTGTTTCTTCTTATTTTATTGTCTCTTTCCTCTTGAGGTATCATCTCATCTCTCTTATTGTGTCGCCTTTCTTCATATTTAACAATCGTCTGTGTTTCCTCCTATGTTATCATCTCTTTTCTCTTGTGGTGTCATCTCATCTCTCCTATTGTGTCATCTTTCTTCATATTTAACAATCATCTCTTTTTTCTTTTCTTGTCACTTTTTCCTCTTTTACTATCATTAATTTCCTCTTGTTCAATCATCTCTTTTCTCCTCCTGTATCGTCAATGTTCACGTTAATTTTTAATTCATTTCTCTATTCTAATTGTGTCATCTTTTACTTTCATATATTTTCACATGTTCTGCCATATCTTTTGTGTTGTCTTTCTTCATATTTAATGATTATCTCTTTTCTCCTTTCCTATCGTCTTTTTCTTCTTTGACTATCATCTATGTCCTCTTGTTCTATCATCTCTTTTCTCCAACTATGTCATCAATGTTCACATTAACTTTCAATTCATTTCTCTAATTGTGTTGTCTTTCTAGATAATTAACAATCACCTCTTTTTCCTTTCGTGTTGTCGTGTTCCTCCTCTTCTATCATCTCTTTCCTCTTGTTATATTATCTCTTTTCTCCTACTATGTTGCCTTTCTTCATATTTAACAATCATCTCTTTTCTCCTTTTGTATCATCTTTCTTCAAGTTTAGATTTGGACGGTTTACCTCTGCATTTTCTGTCATCACTTCGAGTTGTACTCATTCATTTCCACTAGACAAATTATAGTGATCTTTGGTAGTAAGAATAACATACTTTATTAATAATACATAAGGAATGTACAAAAAATGTTCAAAACATGTGTTGCACAAAAGAATGTACAGAAAAAGATGAAATAGAAAGCAAAGTAGGAGAAAACATATGATGGAGTAGGAGAGAACATATGACAGAAAAAGAAAAAACAAATGCCAAAATAGGAGAAAACAAATGACAAAGTGGGAAAATGTGAGATTTCATCCAAGTAATCTAGAAAATTGACTACTTATTCGTCTAGCTCCTATTGAATGGATGCGTAGGAAAGCCCATATCATCAAAATTGCAACACAACCATATAATGACTCATAAACGATCTTTCCTCATTAAAAGTTGTTGAACTCAATCAACTCCATATCACAGGTGTGGTGTCAGTAATTTAAGTGGTTATAGTGAGTTTGTTCGTGGCCATTGTTGATCCTGTATCGAAAAGAACAAATGATAAAGAAGGAGAAAATTGATTACAGAATAAAAGGAAATAGATGATAAAATAGGAAAAAATAGATATCAAAAAAGGAGAACATAAATGCGACTATTGAGAGGATGTGTGGTTATTTTTTCATGGAGTGATCCCTAGCCTTTGATTAGAATCAGACAGTTGCTTGAGTGTAGAGGTAAGAAAGAGTGTCATTGTCAAAAAAGGGTTGATTATTTTTTGGAGTAATCCCCAGCCGTTAGATGATAATCGGACGGTTGATGAAAAATAATGTTTTAGAGCCATCATTGGGAATAGGCGTAGAAAAAGGTGTAGGCGTACGGTCATGTCAGCTTTGTTTCAATCAGCTTTTTCAAGTCATACCCAAAAGTTAAGGGCAAAATCGGTAATCCATTGTCTTGTCGGTGATAAATATTTCAACCCTTAATTTCTAGGGAAATTACCCTATAATCATATATAATATTATTTTATTTTATTATATTCTATAATTATTATTATAATATTAATATATTATATTATATATTAATAATATATTTATAATATTATTATAAATATATCATCATCTTAGCTATCGAAGTTACTTTGACATTCAGACAATTGGTCAACTTGGGTAACTGCATTACTTGTATCAGTGGCAGTAACAGGAGCAATGAAGGATTTATAAATTAGTAACATCATTACCTTCGCTAGAGTCATCGGATTCACCTTTGCTATTATCCCAAGTGACATTCATCGTCTTATTTTTACCTTTAATCTTCTTATTGGCACAATCAATAGAGATGTGTCCATATCCTCTACATTCATAACATTGAATCTCATTAGACTTAGGTTCTCTAGTTTCTTTCTATTTGAACCTATCATAGGGTTTGGTTCTTTCCTTGGAGTTTTCTACAGCTCTAGAAAAAATTTCTTTCTTGCATCGTAAGTATTTTCTAAAACCCTTCACAAGTAGAGCTATGTCCTCACTATCTTGACAAGAATCATCATCAGACTCATCAGAGTCATTCTTTGAGACTTTTAGAACAATCCCTTTATTTTTCTTAGGCTGAAAAAGATTAATTTCGAAAGTCTGAAGTGAACCAACAAGGTCATCTATATTGATGGCATCGATATCTTTACATTCTTCTATGGCTGTGACCTTAGATTGGAATCTCAAAGGTAAAGATCTAATAACCTTTCTCACAACCTTAGACTCAGGAATTTTCTCTCCAAGATTAAAACAACAATTAACAATATCAGATAATTTAGCATAAAATTCAGAGAAAACTTCATTATCATCCATTCTAATATTTTCAAATTTTAAAATAAGCATTTGAATCTTAGAAATATTCACAGTATTTGTTCCCTCATGGGTAACCTCAAGTATATCCCACACTTTATTTGCAGTTTCACACATCGAGATCCAACGGAATTCATCAACATTAACTGCACAGAAAATAGAGTTGAGACCTTTACTATTCCAGTTAGATTGATCATTTTCATCCTTAGTCCATTTTTTCATAAGTTTAAAAATTAATTCCTTATCAAGAGATTCTTCCATTGGTTGTTTCCAACCAAAAACAGTAATCATCCAAATTCTTTCATCAAGAGATTTATGAAAAGCTCTCATCCGAGCTTTCAAATAAGCATAGTTATTTTCATCAAATAATGGTAGACGAGTGACAGCACCACCCTCTCTTTGTACATCCATTAACTCAAATATTGAGTAGGGTCATGATATTCGCTCAAAAGTGCTTATTTTAAGCAATTATCCTTTTAGCGTTATTGCATTCTCCTACGTTAAAATACTATATTTATCTACTTTTCTACGTAAGAGTCTCTTGTGTTGCGTAGAACACACTTTTCTGGACGAAATGGTATATTTGTATGCATTAAACACATTTTCGGAAGTCTAGACATGTAGTCATTCTGATAGAGTTTCATTACGCGCTTCTTCTGTCGCAGAAAACCCCGATGGGACAATTCTCGAGACTTGCGAGCCCACATCGATCAGGAAAGCCCATTATCAAAGCTTAAAGAGCCCACATGCTGTGACTAGAAGATATGGGCCGAATATGGGCTGAATAAGAGAACCAAAAGGCTGGCCCAAAAAACGAAGAGAGTAGGAGAGCCAATGACCAAAAGACGGACCAAAGCGTTTAAAGCCACATGAGTCAGCAAGGAATGATAGTCTACTCTACTGGAGAAGCGTGAGGATGGTCACAGTGAAGACCAGGGTTCCAGACCCTCTGCCAATACTTTTATCTCCATTTTTTGATATTTTCTCTCTCATCTCTCCTTATTCTCTCTCTCTCTTCATCTCTCGGTCCTCGAATCTACTGACCTAACCCCAGAACTCTTGCCCATCGGCTCTATCTCATCTCCCTTAGCTTTCTGACCGTTGGATCTTCAATCGGACCGTTGGATCTCTCTAGATCCGTCGATCTACCAATCTGGGTCCCAATCAAGTCACCATCCATCCGATCGCCATCAGATTGTCTGTCACATCATCTTGTGAGACGATGGACATCATCAGTCCATGTGGGCCAGTAGCCGGGCCCATCATCATCGACCCGCTGTCCGACCAGTTAGTGGACCCCGTGAATTTCCAAATAATTTTAATTAAATTTTAAAAAAATGGGGGGTCCACTAAATGGAAAATGGGGGGTCCACTAAATGGGGACATTCCCCAAAGAAAAGTAGTGTTTTACTAAAAAAAAAAAAAAATAGGTCACACTCAGGTTATTAGATCTAATAGAGTGAACCGCTCTAATACCAATTAAAATATCCGGGTTTATGGATTAACAGGACATAGAGGGGGTGAATAGGTTCGATTCAAATTAATTATCAATTAAAAAATTAAGCAAACTATTCAATTCTATTCACTCGGTGATCTAGGATCTATCACATGCAATTTCTAAGTGGAAGCAAATAGATTGGTCTAACCATATTTAAATCTAAATATACCAGAGATATATTTTTCATAAATCTGTTCAGCCAATAACACAATAAAATCAAACAAGCAATAGATACGCGATTTTTACGAAGAAAATCCAGTTGGGAAAAACCTCAAGACCATGTCCAGTCGAAATCACAACACTAATAGAAGACAAAGATACAAATAATTATCCACGCAATGACTCACAACTGAATCCAACTCCACACAAGCTCCAGCCGCTGATTTATCACATCGCCTTATATCTTCACGTTCCAAACCACACAAAACACCTTCAGGGTTTGATCTCGAATCACAACCAACTCGATCCACACACGAGTTCACACCGAATCCACATGATAGGGCAATTAACTAAAAGGTAATAGGATAAACCAATGTGTTTAATTCTTCATGAAAGAAATAGATTCAACCATGAAGAGATCAACACTTTTCTTCACTCAAGATCAAAAGAATAAAACTTACTTAATCAAGATCTTGAGCATCCAAGAGCAAAACTTAAGCTTCAATCAACAATAGAAGCTCTTGAATCTCTAGGTTTTCTCCTCTACTTTAGATGGGCTTGGATGGCTTAGAAGTCTTAGGTTTTCAACCTAAAAGATTATATTTATAGTCAAGCAAGAGTCCTAGAGAAATAGGAAACTAATCGAGGCAATTTGGGCAATTTCAGAGTTTTAAAAACCCATCCCTCGTCAGTCCAATCGATTGGGCCGATTGGGCAAAATTCCAATCGATTGGACATAACACGGAACAATTATTTTTCTTTCTGGGCAAGTCCAATCGATTGGACTCTCTGATAAATCGATTGGACTTTTCAGCATATCAAATTAGACTATCCAAAAGTTGCCCTGTAAGGCCCAAATTGCTCCGAAAAGCCTCCTTGCTACTATGACTTAGTTTTTCATGATTTTAAGGATTCTCAACCCTATTTCTATGGTATCTAAGTCACTTACCAACCTAATAGTGTGTTGATCAATTAAAGTTTTGAATCTTCTAATGTATCACTCTTCTGATCTTCTGTCAAGCAGTCTTAAGTGATGAAACTATACTTGCCCAATCGACCCCTAACTACTCACACACTAAGAAGGTTATGAACACATGTTTTGTTATACAGAATTAGTCAACACAAAAATCTAGACCTTACATGTGCTTGCTTCGGCGGTCTAGCTTGCTAGCCTTGTGTGGGAATCGACTTTGGTGATCCGCATTTTTTGGTTTCGGATCGACTCGGTGATTGGTGCGCGCTACGATTTTGTTCTGCAGGCTTGTTTAGCTTCAACAACATCGAAGCAACACGTTCCTCATCAATCTCGGTTGAGAAGTAACTTTGTTTGTAAAGAAATTTCTCTTTAAAAATGCTCCCCATATTGGTTTTATCATTCAATATTTGTTATCCTGCTCAAGTCAAGAAAGGTTCTTGACTGATTGGGAGTTCGGTTGCGACCGTACTTCGTTATTATTGATTGCGATCGAAACTGGTCCCTTCCCTATTCAATATTGTAAGAGTGCTTAAACATTGAATTAAAAAATTGACAAGCTCGGTGGAACTATTTGGAGAGTGGACGTAGGTATACACTGGACCACTATGAATACTTGTGTTGTATATGGATTGTTGTCTATTTACTTACTGCTTTAGTTGATTAATCTGTGTGAGCATATTAATAATCAACTTAGACTAAAATCAATAGACCTATCCACTCCCCATTTAGGTCTCTTGTATACATATCAAAGGAACTTCAAAAAGAAAACCATCACAAGAATGAAATGGATAACTGAGGTTTTGCTCTTCGAATGTGACAACTCTCTTTAGCTCTATGTAGCTTGAATGCAATAGCTCACTATTGTTGTCTTGTATGTGTGTTTTGTAAGGCTCAAATGAGGCTTTATTTATAAGAGTGTTAAAGACCTAGGTCGAACTAGTGATAGGGGTAGTGGGACCACAAAATTCAGATCTAAAATTAGACTATTTATGCTTTGTCCAATTGATTGGTCCTGCTCGGATGGGTTTTTGTTCTTCTGTCCAATTGATTCGGCCTAAGTACAATCGATTGGACTTCTTTAAAGTTTTGTCCTGTAGGGTCCAATCGATTGGACAACCCCTTAGTTCTTTTTTAAGGCCTATCTAATGGCCTGAACCTATGTCACGTCCTATGATGAAGTTTAGCCAATATATTTTATTTAAAATACAAGTCCTAAGGCCACTAGGTCACTGTGGGTACCGTATTTTCTAGCAAATAGTATGATGACACGTTTTACTAACATGGCACGTGCGGGATATGAAAGGTCGACATGTGGTATCGTCCAGCATGCGTGAATAAATGCAACGCAGAATTCATCAGAGATCATGACTAGTCCACTCCTGTCACATACCTTCCATTAATGGAAACACCACGTGTTAGAGGAAGTGATCAGAAGAGAATATCTCGAAGCAGGATCGGTAATGGTATGCATTGAAGCTTCAGCCATTAATGTGTCGGAGAAACATTCAATCCTACCCGACACATTAATGATCAGTCTACTTGACGGGAATGTCATTTATTTCATCCCGACAAGTTTTATGACCTTACCTGGCTAGAATGACACTTGAATATTTCCCAACAAGGTCAAACGGCCCACTTGACGGGAGTGACAATTATCTCATCCCGACAAAGTCAAGTGATACGCTTGATAGGAATTACATTCAATCGCATCCCGACAAGTTTAAAATGGCCCACTTGATGGGAGTGACATTCAACTCATCCCGATAAGCTCAAACAGCATACTTGATGGGAGTGACATTCAACTTATCCCGATAAGCTCAAACAGCATACTTGACGGGATTGACATTCAATTCATCCCGACAAGTTCAAATGACATACTTGACAAGATTGACGTTCAACTCATCCTGACAAGATCAAATAACCTTCTTAATGGGAATGAATTTCTATCCATCCTAAGAAGTATACCGAATTCTACAAACGAGATAAGTATACTAAATTATGACCCGGTTAAAATTGCTTACTTATCCATTGAATATTTCCCATGTGGCAGTTGGTTTGACTATTACACAGCTCTCACGTTCTCCTATTCGAATATCTGCCACGAAGAGTACCACCTCAGTCGTTTCAAATATAACTGAATAAGGGAAGTTATGATCTAACAGGAAGAGGCAGTTATATAATAGAATCTCTTCAGATCGTAACTGACTAACAAGAAGTGGACACGTAGAAGGTGAGTCATGCCAGTTCTGGGGGTATAAATACATGATCCTCAGAACTGAGAAGGGGATCTTGCTCTCCAGATCTAGATATCCTAAACTCTAAAATATTTTACTAGATTTCCTAAACCTTGTTAGCACATCCTATACTGACTTGAGTGTCGGAGTGTTATCAACAGGTACGACCATAATTCGTCTAGAGACTATCCTATCATCCGCAGCAGAGAGAGGAGTTCTGTCCTGAAGCATCAGAGTCGTCGGATCATCATCGAGATACGAAACATCTAACCTCGAAGATTGTGTGGGATAGATTAGATATTTTTTCCCCACATCTTTTGGCACCGTCTGTGGGAAGCGACTAGAAGTTTTCCATTGTAAGAGATATTCGATTCGAACAATGGTGGATACAAGGCGTACCGGCCTCAGGAGCGGAAGAGAGAGAAATCTTCCTAATAACCTTAGAGATACTATCACGGAGAGCAGAAAGGCAAGAGAGCTAGACAACCAGCAGAAGGTTATCACCCAACTGTGAGAAGAGAATGAGGAGCTGAAGCAACGAATGGCAGCTCAACATGTAGGTGACCATGTCTCCGAGCACGTCGGGGTTATCCACCGTCGGAAGATGTATGTCCGATCAGACAGGTCTAGTTCGAAAGACTCTGATCTGCGGAATCCTAGGAGTAGATTCGGGGATTCCCATGTCCCACCGCCAGAGAAACGTCACAAAGCCGAGTCTTCCTATCACGAAACTCAGACCATATTCAGCCTGAAACCAGAAGGCAGATCGCCGATCTGGTAGCTGAAATGATGGGAAGAAAAAAAACTTCAGCCGATAAAATGACGGCAATGGCGACAAGGGCTCCACGAGATTTTCCCTTTACTGAAGAGATACAGGAGTATCGTGCCCCCAAATCTTTTTCCTATCCTAAGTTTTCAATCTTCACGGGAACCTCAAATCCCATGAATCATGTTCTTCGCTTTCGAAAAGCGATGACAATGTGGGAGTTCCATGACGAGCTCCTCTGTCAAATGTTCCTGTCCACTTTGAGTGATAATGCACTCATTTGGTTCAATCAGATAGCTCATCGGACTATTCCTAACTTCACCGAGTTGAGCACCCTCTTCATCACTCGCTACTCGTGCAACAGATTATACAAGAATGACGCCGATGTATTGTTCAATATACGCTACGGTCAAAAGGATACACTACGGGATTTCACCAATGAGGGATGCATACCACCACATTCTCAAAGCCACATTAACACTTGTAGGAACGGTTACAAGTATGTTTTATGTCAAACAAAATTACGCCACCCAAAATGAACGGTAACATTTTAATCGCACTTGCGTGTTTTTTTTATCATGTCACTACAACAAATTATGCCTATAATGGCATTAAATTCATGGCATTTAGATAAGAATGCCATACATTTTGATTTATTATGGTATTCACTTCTTAAACGCCATTAATATCCAATTTTACCCATAGACTACTTAATAGATGGGCGCGAGATGTTAAAAAAAATACTTCACAGCATTCATTTTTTGAACGCCAATTAGTTTTTATCTAAAATCTGCAACTCAACATCTATTTCCCACGCCGAAACACCTAACCTACACCTTACCCTCTCTTCTCCTCCCCAATCCCCTCTCTTCTCCTCCCCAATCCCCTCTTCCCCTTCTCCTTCCTCCTTCTCAGCTGAGGTGAGAATCCCAATAACCGATGGCCCGTCATCACCATCATGCCCGCATTTGCCATCGCCATCGCCATCGTCATTGATTCGCCGTTGCCATCTTTGCTACTGTACTAGGTATGTGTAATGACCCTATTTCTAGCAATATTATAGTAGACTTTTTATAATACTTTGAACATTATATGTATGCCATTTTAAAGGTCTCAACAATAGCTTTCTATCAGTATCAAGTTCGTCCAAATCGGACATTCGAGTCAAAAGTTATTGTGTTTAGTTCCGGGCAACATTTTAAGTTTTTATTAAAATTCAAAAAAAAAAAAAAAAGACAATTTTCAAAAATTATAGTCCCACATCGGTTAAAAATAAAAAGTTCTGAGTTCTCAACCTCTATAAATACAAGGCCATGCCTTGAGAAAATTACATCAATTTGGGTATTTGCATTCTAACCCCTGAGGTAAGAATATTTGCAAAAAAGTCCCTCAACTAGAAGAAATTCTAGAAAATTCCCAGGAATTCCTGAAAATATTCAGGAGGTCCTTTGAAAAAATTTTTTTGTGGGGCCTACTGCCTCGAGATACGCGCTACCTCGAGATTCGCATCGTACGAGGTTTAAAGATTTTGGGATTCTAGCGTATTCACTGGTAAGTACATAGTTATTTATTTTATGCCTTTATTTAATTAATTAATTATTTATTTATTTATTATTTATTTATTTATTTAATTGATTAATTAATTATTTATTTATTTATTTATAAATATTATTATTATTATTTTTTTTTTTTGAAATAGTGGAAAATTCACAGAATATTGTAGAAAAATTCTAGAAAATTCTATTATTTTTTGGGGAAAATGTCTGAAAATGCTATTCTTGTTATCTGTTAAATTTTAGCAAGGAAAAATCTCAATTCTTGTATTTTCCACATAAAATGTGTAAATGCATTGATAATTTCTTGTAATCTTAAAAGCATGAAATTATGATAGATGAGAACATGTGTAATCTATTTAGTTGGATGAAGTCATGCTCAAATTCATTTAAAATGAGATATATGCGTTTTTCATCCGTTTTATGTATTCGTTTTCTAAGATATTAATAGGGCTTAAATGTTCTTATTTTTAGTTTCAAAATGCAAAAATAGGAATGCTATGCATGTAAAGATGTTTCTACAAACATTATTATTTTATGCATATAAATACGATTGATGACATGAATAAGAACGTGATTGGGAATGTGGAATAGCAGATTAGTTGGAATCAGGCGTTGTCTCATTTCTTTGAGACCCCTTGGGGTTTTAATCCCCTAAAGCATCAGGCGTTGTCTTATTTCCTTAAGACCCCTTGGGGTTCCAGTCCCCTAAAGAAGAGGCGTTGTCTCATTCATGAGACCCCTCGGGTATTTATACCTAAAAGAAAATTAGGGAATCCGGAGAGAGGATACCTAATGAAACAATTAGTGTGCACATTAGGGAGTTTACTTATGGACTAGAAGTGTTGACATCGTACACTAGGACCGATGGAATGTTGGTACGAAATACATCAGAATTGATAGTTTGACTTTATAGAAATGGTCACGGGTATTCCGATAAGAGAAAGGTTGACTATTATATGAAAAGACTTCATTGTATTCGAAGTTATACGTAAGTAATTGATGGAGAGTTGAGTTTTATCGAATTACATGTGAAATACATTTGCAAATCGTATTTGTTTTAAAATAAACAAAAGTCGCTGATTTAAGTGGTTTTACGCATGAGGAATGTACTTACTGGGCCCTAGCTCATCGTTTTAAAATGTTTTGTTTTCAGGAAAGGATAAGGGGAAGTTGGACTGATGCTTCCAGCATTTCTGTTGATAGACTTGTGCTTTTGACGATGTTATATTTTGTTTAATTCTTCTATCTTGTAGAAGGATACATGAGTTATGTAGGTCCTTTGACCGTTTAGTAACATGTATTTGGGAGTACGATATATATACAATGTTTTCTTTTGGATGGGCATATTACGGTTTTGTTTGAAGTGAGACATCCTCTAACATTATTAATGTGTCAATGAAGTGCGTTTCGTCTTATGAATTGTTTAAACAAAATGAAAAAAATTATCCGGTGTATTTTCGCTGCATCGTGATACCAATTTTGTTTAACTGTGCGTTTGTATGATCAGATCGCGCCTCAAGATAAGAGAAAGGTCGATATGACCAAATATCAGATTTGGGGGCGTGACAGCTTGGTATCAGAGCTTTAGGTTACAAGTCCTCGGAAACATAGTAACTTAGCCAAATTGAATAATACATTTTCATCAAATCATATATTAATTAAGATCATAATACAACCTTACAAATGAAGAACTAATAAGATAAAGAACATCATAATACGATTCCTTGTTATTTTTAAAACTATTTATTGTGCACGTCCCTAACTCGTCCATTTGTTATAAAGGCAATGAGAAGTGGAAAAGGCAGAGGTAAGAATACCTCACGTACGCCTACTCCAGAGGTAGGTGCGGAGGCTCAATTAGCCGGTGTTTACGTGGCTTTGGGTCATATCACTGCTGCCTTGGACCGGCATGTTCAGGAGGTTCGTCCCGAACCAGCTCGTGCTCGTCCGGACGATAGTTTGCGAGAGTTCCAACGACTACGAGCACCGGAGTTCAGAGGTCTTCCTGAACCAATGGAAGCCGAGGGGTGGTTACGTGAGGTAGATAGGATTTTTCGGGCTATGAGATGCCCTGAGGATCGTAAGGTGGAGTTGGCCACCTTTATGTTGAAGGGCGATGCTATGACTTGGTGGGACATGGTGGGTTCCATGAGAGACGATGTGGTCCTCCCATGGGAAGACTTTAGGGGACTATTTCTGGAGAAGTACTTCCCCGTTTCTGTCCGAGATCAGCTCGAGGCAGACTTCTTGGCCCTCGAGCAGGGTTCCATGACTGTGGCACAGTATGTGACCCAGTTTGATCGTTTGGCAGCTTATGCACCACACATCATCTCGACAGAGGAGAGAAAGGCGAAGAGATTTCAGGCGGGCCTCAAGTCTGGAATTAGGAGGATGATTGTGGGTCAGTTGATTCATGTGTATGCCACCACCGTAGAGATGGCATTGGCGCTGGAGAAGGATACCAGCGATTTCCTGAAGGATCGTACAGATCCTAAGGGAAAGGGTCGAGTTGCACCTACTGCTCCCCAGAGATATTCGGATTCAGCTAAGAAGCCGAAGTTATCTGTTCCTACCATTGCTGCACACCCGATCAACTCCGCCCCTCCTAATCAGATTGTGCGAGCAGATAGGCGTTGTTACAACTGCAATGGTGTAGGACACTTACAGAGGCACTGCCCTCGTGCACCATATCAGAAGCCTGCGGGCAATACTCAGAGGCCAAATATACCGGGGCGAGTCTTTGCCATTACACGGCAGGATGCGAGTGCATCCAAGAATGTGGTAGAAGGTACTCTTCTGATCTCACACTTGTATGCTAAAGTGTTGATTGATTCGGGTTCTACCCATTCTTTTGTATCTATTACGTTTGCATATGCTTTAGGCTTTGAATTCGAGTCATTAGATTTTACGCTTACTGTATCTACACCTCTAGGAGGGAACTGTATTGTAGATCAAATGTGTAAGAATTGTTTGATTCGGATAGGAGATCATGATTTGATTGCTGACTTGATCCTATTAGAGATGACGGAAGTGGATGTTATTCTTGGGATGGACTGGCTGTCAGCATATCATGCGACAGTGGATTGTTATGCGAAGAGGGTGACGTTCCAGATACCGGGACAGTCTCCTTTTCAGTTTGTGGGTGCAAAATTATCACCC
Source organism: Euptelea pleiosperma (assembly GCA_035048495.1). Classification (NCBI taxonomy): domain Eukaryota; kingdom Viridiplantae; phylum Streptophyta; class Magnoliopsida; order Ranunculales; family Eupteleaceae; genus Euptelea; species Euptelea pleiosperma. The sequence goes on along the minus strand of CM068550.1, from coordinate 34,441,562 downwards.
CATGCATCAGTAGTATCGGCCTTACGTGTTTATAAGAAACGTCGGGCCGATTGTACTAGTTTCCTTGCCTTTCTAGAGGGGGAAGAGAACAAGAGGGTACAAATGGAGCAGATTCCTGTAGTTAGTGAGTTCAAGGATATCTTTCCAGAGGAACTACCAGGATTGCCTCCAAAGAGAGAAGTTGAGTTTTCCATTGAGCTTATGCCAGGGACTTCACCTATTTCTAAGGCGCCATACAGAATGGCACCTACAGAGCTCAAGGAATTGAAGGTTCAGGTGGAAGACTTAGGAACTAAGGGCTTCATAAGACCAAGTGTCTCCCCTTGGGGCGCTCCGGTCCTATTCGTGAAGAAGAAAGACGGTTCCCTGAGGATGTGCATCGACTACAGACAAATCAACAAGGTCACGGTGAAGAATAAATACCCTTTGCCGCGGATTGATGATCTGTTTGACCAGTTGAGGGGAGCCCATTACTTTTCGAAGATAGACTTGAGGTCTGGGTATCATCAGCTCAGAGTAAAAGATGAGGATATCTCGAAGACAACATTTCAGACACGGTATGGCCATTATGAATTTCTAGTCATGCCATTCGGATTGACGAATGCTCCAGCTGCATTCATGGATCTGATGAACCGGATCTTCCAATTGTACCTCGATCAGTTCATCATCGTCTTTATTGATGATATCCTGATCTACTCACGGACTCAAGAACAGCATGAGCAGCATCTGCGACTAGCCCTACAGACGTTGAGAGATCATCGACTCTATGCCAAGTTCAGTAAATGTGAATTCTGGCAAGAGGATGTAAAGTTCTTGGGTCATGTTATTTCCGGGGAGGGAATCTCAGTTGATCCATCAAAGGTTGAAGCAGTGTTGAACTGGGAACCGCCGAGCAGTGTTACTGAAATTCGGAGTTTCCTGGGTTTGGCGGGCTACTATCGGAGGTTCATTGATGGATTCTCCAGCATTGCTACCCCGATGACACGCCTCACACGGAAGGGTGTAAAGTTCGAGTGGGACGAGAAGTGTTCTTCTGCCTTTGAAGAGCTGAAGACTCGTCTAACTACTTCACCTGTTCTGACAATTCCGTCTGATGAGGGGGGCTTTGTCATTTAGAGTGATGCATCATTGAAGGGACTAGGTTGTGTCTTGATGCAGAATGGGAAGGTGATCGCTTATGCTTCGAGACAGTTGAAGATTCATGAGCAGAATTACCCTACCCACGACCTTGAGCTTGCAGCAGTTGTCTTTGCGCTCAAGATTTGGCGTCATTACCTCTACGGCGAGAAGTTCGAACTTTATTCTGATCACAAGAGCTTGAAATACATTTTCACTCAAAGGGAGCTGAACATGAGGCAGAGACGATGGATGGAGTTCCTGAAGGACTATGACTTCACTCTCCAGTACCACCCAGGCAAGGCCAATGTTGTGGCAGATGCACTAAGCCAAAAACAGAGTGGGACTATATTTTGCCTTTTGGGCCAGGAGGTAGAATGGCCGGATGTTGAGGGGGACCGTGAACCTCAGATTTTGACACAGTACCCCAAGATCCTTGTCTCACACTTGGTGGTCGAACCCTCTTTGATTAGAAGGATTATAGAGGCACAGCATGGGAAGGGAGGGTCTGATGCCGTCCGCCATACTATCTCGAAGGAGGAGTGGACTTTACACTCAGATGGCAGTCTAAGGTACCGTGAGAGGTTGTGGGTACCTGAAGACAATGATGACCTGAAACGGGAGATTCTCGATGAGGCTCACTGTACTCGTTACACAATACATCCAGGCAGCTCTAAGATGTACCAAGACTTACGTAGGCAGTTTTGGTGGAATAACATGAAGAGGGAGATTGCTCAATATGTGTCGAGATGCCTAACATGTCAGCAGATCAAGGTAGAGCATCAGAAACTAGGAGGCACCCTGCAGCCTCTACCTATCCCAGAGTGGAAGTGGGATAATGTGTCAATGGATTTTGTGATGGGTCTACCTAAGATTCGTCAGAACCATGACTCCATTTGGGTAATCGTGGACAGATTGACGAAGTCTGCTCATTTCTTGGCTGTCAGAGCTACTCACAGTGTCGATGATCTGAGCAGATTGTACGTCAAAGAGATTGTCAAACTACACGGTATCCCAGTCTCCATTGTGTCTGATAGAGATCCGAAGTTCACCTCGAAGTTCTGGAAGAGTTTTCAGAGTGCCTTCGGGACAAAGTTGAATTTTAGTTCAGCTTTTCACCCTCAAACAGACGGGCAAACAGAGCGAGTGAATCAAATCTTAGAAGATTTACTCAGAGCTTGTATAATGGACTTTAAGGGCAGTTGGGAGGATCACTTGCCGATTGTGGAATTCGCATACAATAATAGCCATCAGTCGAGCATCGGCATGGCACCCTATGAGGCTCTGTACGGAAGGCCTTGTAGATCTCCAGTGTGCTGGGCAGAAGTTGGAGAGAGAAGCTTGCTTGGTCCTGAGGTGGTGCAGGAGACCACTGAGAAGATCGGGATCATTCGAGAACGTCTCCTTGCGGCGCAGAGTCGGCAGAAGTCTTATGCTAATCTGCATCGCCGTAAGCTTGAGTTCTCCATCGGCGACCATGTCTTCTTGAAGGTATCGCCAGTCAGAGGAGTGATGAGGTTCGGCAAGAAAGGGAAGCTGGCACCGAGGTTCATTGGACCTTTCTTGGTCCTTGATAGGATTGGTGAGGTTGCCTATCGCTTAGCTTTGCCTACTCAATTGGCCGAAGTTCACGACGTCTTCCATGTCTCGATGCTTCGCAAGTATGAGCCGGATCCATCTCACGTGCTTGATTGGAAGTCTTTAGAGCTCCGAGAGGATGTTTCATATGTTGAACAACCTGTCTGTATCCTTGCCACGAAAGAACAAGTGTTGCGCACTAAAGTGATCCCCTTAGTGAAGGTGTTGTGGCAACACCACAACATTGAGGATGCCTCTTGGGAACTGGAGGCTGACGTCAGAGAGAAGTATCCACATTTGTTCTCGGATTAGGCATGTCTAATTTCGAGGACGAAATTCCTTATAAGGAGGGTGGGATGTAATGACCCTATTTCTAGCAATATTATAGTAGACTTTTTATAATACTTTGAACATTATATGTATGCCATTTTAAAGGTCTCAACAATAGCTTTCTATCGGTATCAAGTTCGTCCAAATCGGACGTTCGAGTCAAAAGTTATTGTGTTTAGTTCCGGGCAACATTTTAAGTTTTTATTAAAATTCAAAAAAAAAAAAAAGACAATTTTCAAAAATTATAGTCCCACATCGGTTAAAAATAAAAAGTTCTGAGTTCTCAACCTCTATAAATACAAGGCCATGCCTTGAGAAAATTACATCAATTTGGGTATTTGCATTCTAACCCCTGAGGTAAGAATATTTGCAAAAAAGTCCCTCAACTAGAAGAAATTCTAGAAAATTCCCAGGAATTCCTGAAAATATTCAGGAGGTCCTTTGAAAAGTTTTTTTTTGTGGGGCCTACTACCTCGAGATACGCGCTACCTCGAGATTCGCATCGTACGAGGTTTAAAGATTTTGGGATTCTAGCGTATTCACTGGTAAGTACATAGTTATTTATTTTATGCCTTTATTTAATTAATTAATTAATTAATAAATTATTATTTATTTATTTAATTGATTAATTATTATTTATTTATTTATTTATAAATATTATTTTTATTTTTATTTTTTATTATTTTTTTTTTTTGAAATAGTGGAAAATTCACAGAATATTGTAGAAAAATTCTAGAAAATTCTATTATTTTTTGGGGAAAATGTCTGAAAATGCTATTCTTGTTATCTGTTAAATTTTAGTAAGGAAAAATCCCAATTCTTGTATTTTCCACATAAAATGTGTAAATGCATTGATAATTTCTTGTAATCTTAAAAGCATGAAATTATGATAGATGAGAACATGTGTAATCTATTTAGTTGGATGAAGTCATGCTCAAATTCATTTAAAATGAGATATATGCGTTTTTCATCCGTTTTATGTATTCGTTTTCTAAGATATTAATAGGGCTTAAATGTTCTTATTTTTAGTTTCAAAATGCAAAAATAGGAATGCTATGCATGTAAAGATGTTTCTATAAACATTATTATTTTATGCATATAAATACGATTGATGACATGAATAAGAACGTGATTGGGAATGTGGAATAGCAGATTAGTTGGAATCAGGCGTTGTCTCATTTCTTTGAGACCCCTTGGGGTTTTAATCCCCTAAAGCATCAGGCGTTGTCTTATTTCCTTAAGACCCCTTGGGGTTCCAGTCCCCTAAAGAAGAGGCGTTGTCTCATTCATGAGACCCCTCGGGTATTTATACCTAAAAGAAAATTAGGGAATCCGGAGAGAGGATACCTAATGAAACAATTAGTGTGCACATTAGGGAGTTTACTTATGGACTAGAAGTGTTGACATCGTACACTAGGACCGATGGAATGTTGGTACGAAATACATCAGAATTGATAGTTTGACTTTATAGAAATGGTCACGGGTATTCCGATAAGAGAAAGGTTGACTATTATATGAAAAGACTTCATTGTATTCGAAGTTATACGTAAGTAATTGATGGAGAGTTGAGTTTTATCGAATTACATGTGAAATACATTTGCAAATCGTATTTGTTTTAAAATAAACAAAAGTTGCTGATTTAAGTGGTTTTACGCATGAGGAATGTACTTACTGGGCCCTATCTCATCGTTTTAAAATATTTTGTTTTCAGGAAAGGATAAGGGGAAGTTGGACTGATGCTTCCAGCATTTCTGTTGATAGACTTGTGCTTTTGACGATGTTATATTTTGTTTAATTCTTCTATCTTGTAGAAGGATACATGAGTTATGTAGGTCCTTTGACCGTTTAGTAACATGTATTTGGGAGTACGATATATATACAATGTTTTCTTTTGGATGGGCATATTACGGTTTTGTTTGAAGTGAGACATCCTCTAACATTATTAATGTGTCAATGAAGTGCGTTTCGTCTTATGAATTGTTTAAACAAAATGAAAAAAATTATCCGGTGTATTTCCGCTGCATCGTGATACCAGTTTTGTTTAACTGTGCGTTTGTATGATCAGATCGCGCCTCAAGATACGAGAAAGGTCGATATGACCAAATATCGGATTTGGGGGCGTGACAGTATGTCTCTCTCTTTTCTATTTCAGTGGATTTTAACCCCTCTTCTCCTTCTCATCCCCCTTCTCATTCCTCCATTCTCAGCTAAGAACCCTAACCCTCACCATCTCTCCTTCCCAACCCCAATGCTAACCCTAACCCTCACAATCGAACTCGTACGACTGTTGTTCCAGCCATCCGACAAAATTTTCCCTGTCATGGGTATTTCCTTCCTCTCCCATCCCTCATCTTTCCCGTCTCTTTCATCCTTCTTTCTCCCATCTTTTCTCTCTCACTTGCGTTATCTCTCTATCGTGCTGCTCTCTCTCCACTCCAATAACTCTCAATCATCTTTCTCTCTTTCTCTCGTATCTCCCAAGCCTTTTCCTTCATAAAGAACTTCTAATTCTACACACCTCCACCTCCTCATACCTCATCTCAATTTGTGCCAATTTTTGGACGACTCTTTGAAGTTCTCTTACCCTATTCTCTATATGAAAAGTTAGGGGTTTTAAAAATTTAGGGTTTCTCTATTTCTTGGCAGTTTTCCTTTGATTCTCGTGGATCAGATTGATGGAGTCTCAAATGGATTAGTATGAGATCATGGAGCATGTCAAATTCATGGAGTCCCGATATGTCACGCCCCGAATCCGAATACCCAGATACGACCCGAAAATCAGTGGATCAACCCATACCCGAACCCAGAGGTGATCCATGAATGTCCCCTAGTGGTCTAATTAGGTCAATTAGACTACTAAGGTTCATTCGAAAACCCACTAAGTAAAAAAAAGAGTCTAGATGTAAGAAACAAATAATTCAAATAATTCAATCAATCAACTAAATGTGGAGAGATGGAAGTGAGAACATGCTCTCAATCAAAGGCTTATATGCCCGTGAAAATAAATAAATAATGTTATAAAATAATCAAATACAACTTTCTAGAGTGTGGGATCGACTTCCAAATCATCGCCGATCTCCTCGAATGCACCGGAGTCTTTCGTATCAAAATCATCTCACATACCCGGCTCCTCAAAATCTGAAAATGGTATCGGTGTAGCACCGTGAGCCGAGGCCCAGTAATACAACAGTGTGCATGGTATGATATCATACTATACAAGTTTTTTAATCAAGGTATGCATCCCAATCGTATAATAAGGATAACATGAATATGATGATGAATGCAAGTGAGTACGGGATGCAAATGCAACTAGTACCCATAACCACATAGGGTCTCCATCTCCTTCCCGCACTGGGAGCGGTCTCATTGACCCATCTGTAGGATATAATAACGTCTGGGGCCTTTCACCCTAGGGTACTTGATTAATTGATAAAACTATTATAAACGTATATAATATACTTCAACCCCGTTCCCTTATGCACCCCTTATATGAAATGACATGATGATCATGGTATGACAACAAGATGTACTAGGGTTACATGACATAAGCACACATGTATTTAACATTTAAATAAAAATATAAAATGAACCAATGATCATTAAGAGTAATAATATGAGAACGAATTAGGGTTAACCATGAATAACATGTAACAATTACCGAAGGTCACGATCAACACGGATGAATAATATAAGTGAAAATCACAAGACTATCCAACACACCATAGTCGAACCCTATGAGGGATCCATGACACAAGGTCGAACCCTAAAGAGGGATCCAAGACACTTGGCCGAACCCTATGAGGGATCCAAGACACATAGGTAGGATCCACATGCATACAAGTATAGGTCGAACCATCTAGGTATAATAGTCAATAAGACATGACCAAATATCACAATCAACATCGATGAATAATATAAGTGAAAATCGTAAGACAATCCAACACGCCATGGCCAAATTCTATGAGGGATCCATGACACAAGGTCGAACCCTAAAGAGGGATCCAAGACACTTGGCCGAACCCTATTAGAGATCCAAGACACATGGGTGGGATCCCCATGCATACAGGTATAGGTCAAACCATCTAGGGTTTAGTCAAACAACAAGGTTAAAACTTTAATAGTTAATAATCATGACCAAACCACGAACAATTAATAGGTTTTTTATAAAAAAATGTACTGCATTATAAAAATCACAACTAAATAAATATGAATTAGAAAAATATAAGCTCAATTGTTTTAAAAACTAGATTCACAGAGGTTTTAAGAAAAATAAATAGAAAAATATTCAGATTCAAAATATAAGTCAAAACTCTTAATTAATTGGGCCGAACAGAATCTTAGATACAGAAAAGTCCCGCACATTGTAAAAGTTATAACTAAATAAATAATTATTAGAAAAATATAAACTCAATTAATTTGAAAACTAAATTCAAAAAATAATTAAAAAAATATTTAGATTAAAAATATAGATCGAAATCCCAAGTGAAGTGGACCGTATAAAATCTAAAATTCTGAGTTTTATAGAAAAGTCCAGCACATTTAAAAAATCATAACTTAATCAATACAAATCAGAAAAATACAAACTTAAAGGTTCTAGAAACTAGATTGATAGAGGTATCTGTGAAAAATAATTAGAAAAATATTTAGGTTAAAAATATAGATCAAAATCTCAAGTGAAGTGGACCGTGTAAAATCTAAAATTCTGGATTTTTTGGTAAAGTCCAACAACTTAGAAAAATCATAACTTAATCAATACAAATCAGAAAAATACAAACTCAAAGGTTTTAGAAACTAAATTTACAGAGGTATCAATGAAAAATAATTAGAAAAATATTTAGGTTAAAAATATAGATCGAAATCCCAAGTGAAGTGGACCATATAAAATCTAAAATTCTGGGTTATTTTGTAAAGTCCTACAACTTAGAAAAATCATAACTTAATCAATACAAATCAAAAAAATACAAACTAAACGGTTTTGGAAAATAGATTCAAAGAGGTATTTAGAAAAAATAATTATAAAAATATTTAAATTATAAAAATATAACAAAAATGATAAAAAACATAATCATCCGTTATATGTACAAAATAGACCATGGCCCAACCCATCATGGTGGCCCAAAATAAAGATCAACCCAATAAGAATAAAATAAATATTATTGAAATTAATTTATAATGAGTATCAACCATTATCTAATGAAAGAAAAACAAAATCTTGAAGAAAAATAAGTATAGAATGGATCAAGCGCACTTACCTTAAGGTTTCTTGAACTTTAATAAAAATCAAAAGTTTCTTCAAATTTGAAAGTCGTCGAATCGTCCTCTAATCGGAGTATGTTCTTCTAATCGGAGTCTCCGTCAATTCTCCCTTCTTGCTCGAGTGCGATCAGTGCCCGGATGAAGGTTTAATGGAGCTTTCTCTATTCTTCAATGGAGTTAGGTTTGTGAAAGCTTCTAAAGCTTTAGGGTTTTTCATAAATAGATTTAGGGAAGGATTAGGGTTTCTATTTTGTTGAAATTCGTAACTATCAAAAGGATGACTTTTTCAACCCTCAAAAACTTATATTTTACACTACTAATGGGTTAGAAATGGGCCTAAGGCCCATATATAACAACTAGGCTCAATTAAGATTATTATTAAGCCCAAAAGGCTTCTAGATTGACCATACGGGCCCACCCAACAATCATAACATAAATAATTATAAATTAATTCACTCAAACTATATTATATAATTTAAAAGTCTATACAATAAGGTATTGACACATGTCACACACACAAATCATAAAAATATTCAAAACCCTAGAAAAGTGTCAAATGACATTGGAATGACCCGAAAGTGATTTGCAGGTCCCACGCTTATTAAATAAATAAAATATAATTAAATATTATTTTTTTTAAATATGCGAATGGTAGGAAGTTCAAAAATTATAAAAATACTATTTTTGTCAAAATCTCCCAAAATCTTCGACTAGAGTTTTTATGTCTCAAAAAAGCTTCCAAATTTCAAAGGTAAGTTGATAAGGATAAAATAGGAATATTTTTGGAGTCTCGGGCCCACAAAATAATTTTTTTATAAAAGTTTTGGAATGTTAGCTGGGGAAAGAAAAAGTCCCCTGCAAATTATGGTTCATTATTTTTAGCAAGAATTTAGCCCTAACGAGCGAGTTTCAAAAATAACAAGTTTTTCAAAGTTGTTAAAATGAAACCAAATTAAATACACATACTCATACATGATATTTAACAATAAAAATAATAATAAGAGTCTGAAAAAGTTTCCGGTTTGCATTATTAGGTGAATTTACTATAATACCCTAGAACGAAAGTTCAGGGTATTACAATCTACCCCCCTTAAAGAAAATTTTGTCCCCGAAATTCGAACCCCCTCAAAGAAATTCTCAGCCTAGTCTGTCAAATCTGATTAGTCAACTAATCAATTCAGGCAAACCTAGTTAGATTGATTGACAAACTTTATAGCTATACGCAGTCAGATTGGCCAACTTGATCAATATAGTAAACTTAGCCAAACTGGCCATCTACACCAATCTAGTCCAATCCAAGCAAGTTAGTCATCTACGTCTAGTCAACTTAACTATGCTGGTCAAACTAGTCAATATAGTCAACCTTAGTTAAACTGGTAAACTTGATCAATCTAATCGACCTAAATCAGCTGCTAAAACTAATCAATTTATCTTCCAGTCAAACTGGTAATGCTAATCAACTAGCCTACTAGTCAAAATAGTCAGACTGTCCAATTAAGATCATCCGAGGATATAATTCTGTCAACATACCATTATATCACGATCTCATTGATAAGGTATGACAGTGTTAGGTTTGCAACATAGTCAAGCATAATATAAAATCAAGTATTAAAATAATATACATACAAATAATAGTACACAATCACTATTTATAAGTATTACAAACAATCAGAGTGCTCTAGATTATAGTGTTTCTAATGTATATACTAAAAGGTAACGGTCTCCATAACAAGAATGGACACATTAACCAGATCCCCTAATAGTCTCCATTGTACGGGTCTCTAGGGTAATCTAGTGACTGTGCTCTAATACAATTCTATCATACACAACTCAATTATGCATAGACTCATTATACACAAATCTCTAGGTGTCTAAAGCCTAAGCTCTGATACCACTCTGTCACGCCCCGAATTCGGATACCCAGATACGACCCAAAAATTCGTGGATCGACCCGTACCCGAACCCAGAGGTGATCCATGAATGTCTCCTAGTGGTCCAATTAGGTCAATTAGACTACTAAGGTTCATTCGAAAACCCACTATGTAAAAAAATGAGTCTAGATGTAGGAAACAAATAATTCAAATAATTCATAATTCAAATAATTCAATCAATCAATTAAATGTGGAGAGATGGAAGTGAGAACATGCTCTCAATCAAAGGCTTACATGCCCGTGAAAATAAATAAATAATGTTATAAAATAATCAAATACAACTTTATAAAGTGTGGGATCGACTCCCAAATCGTCGCCGATCTCCTCGAATGCACCGGAGTCTTTCGTCTCAAAATCATCTCACGTACCCAGCTCCTCAAAATCTGAAAATGGTATCGGTGTAGCACCGTGAGCCGAGGCCTAGTAATACAACAGTGTGCATGGTATGATATCATACTATACAAGTTTTTTAATCAAGGTATGCATCTCAATCGTATAATAAGGATAACATGAATATGATGATGAATGCAAGTGAGTACGGGATGCAAATGCAACTAGTACCCATAACCACATAGAGTCTCCATCTCCTTCCCGCACAGGGAGCGGTCTCATTGACCCATCTGCAGGATATAATAACGTCTGGGGCCTTTCACCCTAAGGTACCGAACCCTTATTAATTGATAAAACTAATATAAATATATATAATATACTTCAACCCCGTTCTCTTATGCACCCCTTATATGAAATGACGTGATGATCATGGTATGACAACAAGATGTACTAGGGTTACATTACATAAGCACACATGTATTTAACATTTAAATAAAAATATAAAATGAACCAATGATCATTAAGAGTAATAATATGAGAATGAATTAGGGTTAACCATGAATAACATGTAACAATCACCGAAGGTCACGATCAACACGGATGAATAATATAAGTGGAAATCACAAGACAATCCAACACACCATAGCCGAACCCTATGAGGGATCCATGACACAAGGTCGAACCCTAAAGAGGGATCCAAGACACTTGGCCGAACCCTATTAGAGATCCAAGACACATGGGTGGGATTCCCATGCATACAAGTATAGGTCGAACCATCTAGGTATAATAGTCAATAAGACATGACTAAATATCACAATCAACATCGATGAATAATATAAGTGAAAATCGTAAGAGAATCCAATACGCCATGGTCGAACTCTATGAGGGATCCATGACACAAGGTCGAACCCTAAAGAGGGATCCAAGACACTTGGCCGAACCCTATGAGAGATCCAAGACACATGGGTGGGATCCCCATGCATACAGGTATAGGTCAAACCATCTAGGGTTTAGTCAAACAACAAGGTTAAAACTTTAATAGTTAATAATCATGACCGAACCACGAACAATTAATAGGTTTTTTATAAAAAAATGTACTGCATTATAAAAATCACAACTAAATAAATATGAATTAGAAAAATATAAACTCAATTGTTTTAAAAACTAGATTCACGGAGGTTTTAGGAAAAATAAATAAAAAAATATTCAGATTCAAAATATAGGTCAAAACTCTTAATTAATTGGGCCGGACAGAATCTGGGATACAGAAAAGTCCCGCACATTATAAAAGTTATAACTAAATAAATAATTATTAGAAAAATACAAACTCAATTAATTTGAAAACTAAATTTATATAAGTATCTATGAAAAATAATTAAAAAAATATTTAGACTAAAAATATAGATCGAAATCGCAAGTGAAGTGGACCGTATAAAATCTGAAATTCTGAGTTTTATAGAAAAGTCCAGCATATTTGAAAAATCATAACTTAATCAATACAAATCAGAAAAATACAAACTCAAAGGTTTTAGAAACTCAATTGATAGAGATATCTGTGAAAAATAATTAGAAAAATATTTAGGTTAAAAATATAGATCGAAATCTCAAATGAAATGGACCGTGTAAAATCTGAAATTCTGGATTTTTTGGTAAAGTCCAACAATTTAGAAAAATCATAACTTAATAAATACAAATCAAAAAAATACAAACTCAAAGGTTCTAGAAACTAGATTTATAGAGGTATCAATGAAAAATATTTATAAAAATATTTAGGTTAAAAATATAGATCAAAATCTCAAGTGAATGGACCGTGTAAAATCTAAAATTCTGGGTTATTTTGTAAAGTCCAACAACTTAGAAAAATCATAACTTAATCAATACAAATCAAAAAAATACAAACTAAACAGTTTTGGAAAATAGATTTAAAGAGGTATTTAGAAAAAATAATTATAAAAATATTTAAATTATAAAAATATAACAAAAATGATAAATAACATAATCATCCGTTATAGGTACAAAATAGACAATGCCCCAACCCATCATGGTGGCCCTAAATAAAGATCAACCCAATAAAAATAAAATAAATATTGTTGAAATTAATTTATAATGAGTATCAACCATTATCTAATGAAAGAGAAATAAAATCTTGAAGAAAAATAAGTATAGGATGGATCTAGCGCACTTACCTTAAGGTTTCTTGAACTTTAATAAAAATCAAAAGTACTTTCAAATTTGAAAGTCGTCGGATCGTCCTCTCCTCGGAGTATGTTCTTCTAATCGGAGTCCCCATCAATTCTCCCTTCTTGTTCGAGTGCGATCGGTGCCCGGATGAAGGTTTAATAGAGCTTTCTCTATTCTTTAATGGAGTTGGGTTTGTGAAAGTTTCTAAAACTTTAGAGTTTTTCATAAATAGGTTTAGGGAAGGATTAGGGTTTCTATTTTGTTGAAATTCGTAACTATCAAAGGGATGACTTTTTCAACTCTCAAAAACTTATATTTTAGACTACTAATGGGTTAGGAATGGGCCTAAGGCCCATATATAACAACTAGGCTCAATTAAGATTATTATTAAGCCCAAAAGGCTTCTAGATTGACCATACGGGCCCACCCAACAATCATAACATAAATAATTATAAATTAATTCAATCAAATTATATTATATAATTTAAAAGTCCATATAATAAGGTATTGACACATGTCACACACATAAATCATAAAAACTTTCAAAACCCTAGAAAAGTGTCAAATGACATTGGAATAACCCGAAAGTGATTTGCGGGTCCCACGCTTATTAAATAAATAAAATATAATTAAATATTATTTTTAAAAAATATGCGAATGGTAGGAAGTTCAAAAATTATAAAAATACTATTTTTGTCAAAATCTCTCAAAATCTTCGACTAGAGTTTTTATGTCTTAGAAAAGCTTTCAAATTTCAAAGGTAAGTTGATTAGGATAAAATAAGAATATTTTTGGAGTCTCGGGCCCACAAATAATTTTTTTATAAAAGTTTTAGAATGTTAGCTGGGGAAAGAAAAAGTCCCCTGCAAATTATGGTTCATTATTTTTAGCAAGAATTTAGCCCTAACGAGCGAGTTTCAAAAATAACAATTTTTTTAAAGTTGTTAAAATGAAACCAAATTAAATACACATACTCATACATGATATTTAACAATAAAAATAATAATAAGAGTCTGAAAAAGTTTTAAGTTTGCATTATTAGGTGAATTTACCATAATACCATAAAACGAAAGTTCAGGGTATTACACGATAGATGCATATTAGTGTTTTAATAAGCTAAAATTGAGTATTCCTTGTACCTTGGTCCATTGCTTATTATTTTTGTTTTTGATTTTGCTCATTAACCTCTGAAAGTAAATGATCTGGCTTCTATATGTGTATTCTTGTACTTTTATTTTAGTTTATGATGATGGTCCTCTACCCAATGGACTGTCTAAATTGGCCACATAATCCCCAAATGTCAAGAAAGTAGAAGAAATATTGAGGGATTGTTGAGAAACCTTTTCCTTTTTAAATTCTAATACTCAAGTGATAACAGAAGACACATTCTAAAAGTATCGATTATTTTTGTAATGGGTGTCAAGCTGATCTATTTCAATTCTCAGCTTGGTTGGTCCTAATTAATCCATTGATATGCTCTAGCAAGCCAAAATCGTCAAGTATTCTGAAAAGTATCATAACTATTGTGTCTATGACTCGAATATTCCAACCGGATTGGACGCGGGGTTGTTTTTGTTCTTTAATGGTGGCAAACAAATGCTTCTGTTATGGAAAGGCTCTCAGCCATAGAAGAGAAGAGCAACATTGAAATTCATTTCTTCTATAGTCCATCCACAAAAATAGATTTTGCTCTCAAATCTTACTTTGAAGCTATAAATCAATAGCGTTCTCTATAAGCTTACTTGATTTGATTCTGATGTTTAGTTCATTACGTGCTTCATTTCTAATTTTGATGTTGAAAATGGAAAAACCTTGACACCTTTGAAATGTAGATTCAGTGTAGTTCAGGTCTTTAAAAGACAGTAAAGAATGATTGAAGAATGCATTTTTATTTGATTGTTTTTTTTCTTTAACTGATCTGATTGGCCTTTTTTGCTTACAAAGTTTTTTTTATCTATAGGTAGTACATTTAGTCGCAATACCTACATAATGTTGCTCCTAATTTGTGCTCACTCAATGCAACTATAATCTCAAAAGTAGGTACTCTGGTTATAACTAAATATAACAGCCTAATTAGAACAATGCTTTTGAAATATTAAAGTTAGAGCAATCTCTTGGTCTATGGTCTATGGTGTCCATATGTGACTTGCCCTAAAAGAAAAATTAATTGTTTGTTTGTTTTTTAGTTATTGGCTGAATAAAATCTTATTGTATAAGATTTTATATTGTCTAAGCATGCTCTACAATATATACTTTTATGATTTTTCTTCAGCAGTTATTAGTTTTTGTTTCATTGATCTCTTCTATGCTGCCATTTTCCTCTTTTTTTTTCTCCTAGTTCCTAATTCTAAAGCTGGTATAGGCATTGAGGTATAATTATATGTGCTATTTGTCTATAGATCAGTAAATGCCATAGGAGTCACTTTTGGTGGATCTCAATGTTGCCAAAGGGCTGGTGGAGCTATGGAGTGTCTCAGGGCTGTTATTTTTCTTAAGGGTAAGTTTGGGAGAAGTTATGAGTTCATATAGAATGACTCTTTGTGGTATTAATTTGTTCTTTGATTCATTAATTTATTTTTGTTGTAAAGCATTAGTTGAACATTAAATTAGTCTTATTTTCTTTTCTGTTTTTTTCTTTTTTAGCTTTTTCATAATTTTGGTTATGTTTGCATATTTAGTGTTCATTTTCTTTGTGGGTTCAGCTCATTAATATTCTTATTATTTTGGTGAAACTTGCAAAATTTGTGCTTTTTATTTTTATTTTTTTGACATGTAACATAATCTGAGCCTGAAGTTAAGAATCCCCTTATCTAAATCTCATGAAATTTTTGAGACTTTTGTGCACACTTTCTTTTAGGAAACTATTAGTTTTTCTCACAGATGAATTTATATCTTTTGTATTTCCTAAAATTGTTAGCATGGTCATCTTATTTAATCTTAATATGGTACACAAACACTTCTTACCATCTTTTTATGTTATTTTTTTTAGCATGGGGCATTTACTGTCTTTTGCAATATAGTTCAAGACAGAGTGAGGAACAATCTCTGGTAAACTGGGCTTCATCCCGTTTGCATGAGTACAACTCTTTGGACGAGATGGTTGATCTAGTGACTAGAAGAATGTTCTCCTCCAAGGCTCTCTGCCACTTTAGCTTAGTTTTTATGTTTCTTTGGTTTCTTTCTTGTTTGTCCTAATCGGAATTGGATTTAAGCAACTTGAAGGAGTTGGATTTAAGCACAACTTGATGATTAGGTTTAGAGCACCTTATTTTACCTTTTCTTTCCAGTCATTTCCACATGTTTGAAATGATCTTATATGTAATTTATTTAAATGTTATAGTAAATAGCTGCATCTTTTAGAAATGATATCACACTTGGTATTTTCCCAGTTGCCTTTGTCATCTTTCATTTTGAATCAATACAGTTCCATGTTGATACCGTCAGGCAAATGTCACTTCACCAGTTAGTAGTAGGATCTCCTTACAGACATTGTGCCTACTAATTGCAAGGCAACCAGCGAATGTATTTTTTGTAGACATCACAACTAGAAGTGGCGTACCTAGTGCTGTAAATATGTCTCAACAGCCTGCACAGGTGATATATCTACTTGGAATATAATCTATATAAATACATTGTTGCATTGTTTCATTGGTTGCACTTGTTTGGCTATCTTTTTTTTATTCTTTGAACTTCCCGCTACTGGTTCTATATCTTTAACAGATAATTTGTAATTTCATCTCCAAGGGTATCTTGTCAATCCTGGCCACTACCAACTTTGTAATGGCGATGTTATTGCGATAACCAACTCATTTGAGCGAAATCAGGTCTAATTTGGCTTTATTTTAGCATCTTAAAGTGTTACCTTATGAGTTATGGGAAATTTTAGGCATATTTTGATTACTTCTACAGGAACTAGATCCGACTCTCAGGAACACTCGAGTACAAATTTTTAGCTGTGAGTTGTGGCTTGCAGCACTTGTCATTTGTCTTGCATTCTCTACTTCATTTAGATTTAGACACCTTTTAAATTGTGAAGTTTTCATGTGAGTGGTATAATGGATTAGTTGAACTTATTAAAACATGAATTTTATTTTAATGCTCGTTGAAATCCATCCATTTCATGCCCATTTAGATGCCTTTTAATTATTTTTAGCTGTTAATGACTGCTTGTTAATTATTGCTATATACTACCTCAGTACGGCAATGAGTTTAAATTTTTTGGTTATGGTAATCATTCCCTTGTGATCGAAAAGTTGCTGCTAAATCAATAAGATTATTATATATATGGCAGGCTGCTCTATTACTCTCTATAACATATTGTTGCTCTCTAGAAAGAACTGCTCAAGATGATCCCTTTGATCTTTCATGGCAAAAAGTTCATATTTCAGCTTTGGGATTTGATCCAAATCACTAGACAATCTATTAATCTGGTCTCTGCATTCAATGAGTCTAGATTCTTGTTGCTGCAACTCAAGCGTTAACTCTTCACTTTTGGTGTTGTTTTTCATGCAAAGAATGTTCAGGCCTTCCTGTTCTTGAACCTTGCCCTTGCCTCTCTTCACTGCCATGGATAGTTTTGCCTTAAGTAGAGAAGATTTCCCATCAGATCATTCGAGATCATTTTGCTGGGAATCCCTTTCATCTTTCAATGCTATATAATTTTTTGAGATACTCTCTTCAAGTCATTTGATAGAGTACTGATCTCTGATCTGTCCAGCGTCTATGCTTCTAGTATTTCCTTGCATAGCACTAATTCTTGATTCCTTACATACAATAAACTCTGCATTCTTTCAAAATTTTGTCCTAACATGAGAAGATTTGAAAGAGGTATTGATTTGTTCTTTTATCTTCCCAATGCAATTCTCTATGATTGTGGCCGTGTCAGAGTAGGCTGATCAAGTCTTGATCGTCCAACCCCATTTGAAGAAAGCCCAGATGAAATTAAAAGTAATAAAGCTAGAAATAGTAAGTTTAGATGTGTAATGTTATAATTGACACGTCCAACTTCCTAATTTTTTCACTCTATCAACAGAAATTTTCTATTTTCAATTTGAATTGCCCATGAACTATTAACTAATAGTTCCATAGAACACCCAATTTATATGGTATATCAGATAGCCGAAGATGCCCATTCCTGGCCAACTTTAAAACAAATGGGCGACCATTTAATCGGCGGTCATCTCCCATGAGAATGGATTTTCATACAGTTCAATAGACTGGATTTTCATACAGTTCAATAGACTTTACTTCTAGGTTAGCTTTTTGAGCTTACATTTTCCTTTGCATGGATTTTGTTTTCCTTATCGATGTTTCCAATGGTGTTGTTACCTATTGAAGTTTCCTTTTTCAAGGGTTTCTTTTGATGTCTAGTCTGGAGTAATTCCCAATAGTTTTTGGTCTATGACATGTCTTCAATTGCATGGGATGCGTGATCTTTATTAATTTCCATTACATTCTTAGGACAACGCAATGTTAGGGATTGATGTGTATGATGGTTGCAAGCTAAAGTTTTTGGAACTGCAAGCGAAAAGAACTTACTGCTTCATAAGTATTTAAGATAGAGGAGAAGCAAAAGTAGGTTATTGTGGAAAAAGATTGGAGAGCCTGCTGAAAGCTATAAGGATTTTACCAATAGAGTTAAAAGGTGGAAAACCCATCACCTAAATAAGTCCACATTGGACAAATTTTCAATGTGGGCAATCCCATCTATGAAGTTGTAGTGGAGCAACTTAAAGAAATGATTATACAGTTGATCCAATAAGTCCAAAATCTTCTTTTGTATTATTCTTATTCTTAGTTGATTTTTTGTCCTCCTTCCTACAACTTTCTTTCTTTTTTTCTTTTTCTTTTTAATCTTACTTTGTTTTAAAAGAACGAGTTCTTGTTAAAGTTTGAGTGAAGTTTTCTATATTGTGTAATCTGTTGGTTTTTTCTTTTGGTGATTCTCTTCTTAGTTGCTTCAAATCGTTGAACTGAATCGGTCTCCACCTAAAAAGGAGATAAATTAGGGTTGATGGTCTGTGGCTGAGTTCATTTTCAGCCCAAGTCTGACCTGCGTGCCAGTAATTTTCAATTAGATCGAAACCCATTTTAAGTTTTCTCTAGAGAACCAATGTTTATTTTCTTTCGCTAGTGGATAAAGCGAAATCTTCTTTGAAAGAGGCCAAATGGGAGTGAAACTTGTGGCTATCACCACTTTTATTCCCCTTGATACGGCCTCTCTCAAAGCATTTGTTGTTGTTGAAGTAAATTGACTTTTGCTGTCCAGCAGTGTACCTTATTTTTAAATAAGAAAATCATTATAAGCTTTTGGAAAAGCGCAAGAAATAGTTGGTATCAATTTTTATGTGTGCTCACCAACCATGTCACAGAAGTTATAACTGAATTTCGGTTTATAAAATTAATCATAGACTGCCTTCTCTCTTCCTCTCTTTTAACAGATCACCTATAAAAGTTGTCAAACTGTCAACTTCTTTATAACGTCTTACACCTCCAAAGTGATTCAAGATCAAATGCAGCCAAGGGAAAGATCCATTGGGAAGCAAGGTCCCAAATTTAAAATAGATTCATAGTGAAATTACCATAATATTTTTGTTTGAGGAATTCCATTGGTTGTAGCATCATATGCACTCTGAATTAATCCATTCCCCTGCCATCAAGAAGTTCCTCCTTTTCCATCTTGGATTCAGCCTCATCACTAATTTCATGGCCGAACCCCAAAAGATGTAGCAACCCATGTACCTATAGGAAAGAAAAATCAAATACTTTATATGCAAACTATTTCAACAAAGACAGTTTCTTTGATTCTCAAAACAGTAAGTTGCTCCTGAGTTCTCTTCCTCCCATGACCCTTTATCTTTGTATTGTTTCTACATGCACTAGGACAATGATATGAAATAAGAGGTTGTTGGTAGTCCATTAGGTTTTCTTCCAGAGAAATTTTAATTACAACTTTGCTTTTCTAAAAACTTTCTCTAAGAAATAAGATATATGTTCCTCAAAGAGCCAAGGCCATTTGAGAAGTTTACATTCCAAGTAACTTAAATATTTATGATTTCATTTGGGTGTTTCTGTTACTTGTAAGTAGAAGAGATTGCATCCTTGTCAAATTTTCACTCAGACAACTATAAAGGTGATGCCCGAAATAATGATAGTTTATAAATGATAGGGTTCAAGACTAGTAGAGTTGCAAGATATTGAAACTTCACTTGGTCCAAACAGGTATGGTTTTTTCTTTTTATTTTCTTTTTCTTCCATTTCAATGGTTTCAATATGCCCAAACATCTGGCACCAGCAGCTGAACTGAATGATTGTCTTTGGAAATATGATATTACATCGTAATGGGAAAACTCACTGACCAAGAGAATAAGACAAGATAACAGAAAAATGACAATGCTCTTTATATACTGTGGTCATCTTTGTGCTCTTTAAAATGGAACGTGGTTATTGATGATACCTAATTTATCACCAAAAAGTTGTTACTTGTCTCAGTCAAGCCACTCTTTAAGTTGGAGGCCCTTAATTGTTCATAAGAAAATTACGTCAAAAATGCCAAAATGCCATCAAATCTCATTGATGAGTTGTGTGGAATTGTATTTAAATAGGTATTACGTAGACTTTTAATGTTTAGTTTTAAATTTGTTGCTTGTCAAATGTAGTTTTTTGTATCTCATCCATTAAGCTTAGTTGCAAAGGATCAAGTGTAATAATCTAGAATGGACAGAAAGTAACTCAATGGGGTGTTTAAAATATTTTTTAAATTCAGATTGTTGTTACTTCTCTAATCAAACTACAAACATTGGTTCTCTCCTTTTATTTTCGATAAGTAACTTTGATATTCCCTTTTCAATATTCGTGGGTTTCTCCTTGATAGACTATGCTAGTAAAACTAAGTTCTTTGGTGTAGTGGTGACATCAATTAGCAATCCATACCTATATCCTATTGGATCAACCGTCTTTATAAATTTGGGTTCCCTAAAACTGAAACATACTTGCTTGGTCCGATTTGGTTCAGTTCAATCCACATGGTGCGATTCCCCACATTTGTTATGAAGCCAAGGGAAAAATAGCCTAGTTTGGCCACTTTTGGAAGTATTGCAAAAAATGGGGCAGGATCATATCTAAGATCCGACCCAATTTAACCTTTATATTTTGGATTTGGAACCTTATGGCAAGATCCCAATTTTAAATACTTTAGATTAAACCCAAGTATTTCGATCCAAGTTGAGTTCGGGTTGGGTTTTGATCTTGCTCATAGGCAGATTATGTAAGGAATATTTTCATATTCAATTTTACAAAGATTTCGTTTGACATAAAAGCATTCTTGTAACCATTCCTACGAGCACTAGTGTAGTGTGGAGATGTCGTGGTACGCATACTTCGCTGACTACTTAAAGACTAGAAGACAGAGACAGCAAGAATCAGATAGTTGACGATAGGAGTCATCTGAGTAACTGCCCATTTGTCAGTTAAAGATCATGTACACTCGCTTAGGAAGGTAAGTGACTTAGTGGCCATAGAATGGGTTTAAAATGAATAAAATATAATGGTCAAACCTAGTCACTGGACAGACTCGAGTCTGAGTCAAAAATATTGACTAATGGGAGAGTCGATCAATTGGAGGACTCTGTGTAATCGATTG
The DNA here is from genome assembly GCA_035048495.1 of Euptelea pleiosperma. Classification (NCBI taxonomy): domain Eukaryota; kingdom Viridiplantae; phylum Streptophyta; class Magnoliopsida; order Ranunculales; family Eupteleaceae; genus Euptelea; species Euptelea pleiosperma. The sequence continues at coordinate 34,420,199 of CM068550.1, read as the reverse complement.
GAAGCTACGAGGCAGAACAATATTTCAGCCCAATCGATTGGAGACTGTGAAATTGATTGGGGCTTTAGGACAGAAACTTATTTGAGTCAAATCGATTAGAGACTCTATGAAATCGATTGGATCCTTCGGGACAGAAACTTATTTAAGTCCAATCAATTGGAGACCTCTGTGTAATCGATTGGAGCCTACGAAATAGAAACTTATTAAGGCCAATCGATTGGACACTTATACCCAATCGATTGGACCTTGTACGAACTCAATCTTTCTCATATCCGATTTTTTTGGTTCCATTATCCCACATTCTACACGACTCAGGGTCACGAATTCTATAATACGACCCTTCTATACCTTCTCTAAACACACACAGAGACACAGAGTGACTCGATCTTTCAAAAGAGAGAAGAAAAGGTTTATTTATTAGAGTGTCCATTCGAAGAGCAATAAGCTTGTTTCACATTCACATCTTGTGAGCTTGTTCTTCTTCTTGATCAAAGCCAAGTGCTTGATCCATCACTCAGCTTAGGTCTTTCACTCATATATTCAACCTAGTAGCCTGAGTGTACCAGTGTGACTCAACACCTTTTGAGCAACCTAGGGTTCAGGGTGTACTGAATCATTCACCTTCTACAAAGGCGGGAGTGTTGAGAATTAAGATCGAGGAGCCGATCGACGGTAGGTTTGGGGTGTACCAAACTGAACAAGTGGATAAGGCTTCTTGACTGAAAGGGCACACGTGGATTCGTAGCATTGATTCAGAGGACGTGGATGCATCGGCAGTAGGCCTTGGCTAGGGTTGGAAGCTGTATTTGCAACGATGCTACGTAGGTAACCTTTGTTTCGTTTAACTTTTCAGTTAGTGGTACTTTCTGTCTGGATATGGTCCCGTGGTTTTTCCTTGGCTAAGGTTTCCATGTAAAAATCTCTTGTCTTGTGTGATTATTTGTTTGTATTCTGCTATCTATTTTCATTAAACCAAATGACGAAAAGAAAATATACCACGGAGGTATATTCGACTTGAGTCGGTTGTGATAATCTTTTATCAAACAACTAAGGCATGCGATTTTGTTCCTCTAACACTGACTAGTAAAACTATGTAGGTTAATTAATTTTAAATAATTAATCACCCCCCCCCTTCTAGGTATATTGGATTAATGAGAACGGACCGATGTAATTTCACTTGAAATCAGAGTGGGTTATTATGTTTAAGGTTTAATCACCTGAATTTACATTCTTGAGAAACCAGTCTATTTTCATTAATTTGTCAAAATACAAAGAGAATGTGGAAACACATCCAGACCTCCATTATTTGATGGAGAAGACTATGTCTATTGGAAGGCTAAGATGAGGGCTTTTCTAAAGTCTATTGATCAAAGAATCTAGATGTCTGCAGTGGATGGTTGGTCACCACCAACAATGGCTGTAGGAGATAAAACCATTCTTAAACCTAAAGCCGATTGGAGCAAAGAGGACGTAGATTGTTGTTATCTAAATAGCAAAGGGCTAAATACTATTTTCAATGCAGTTGATAAGAATGAGTTTCGAAGAATCTCTACTTGTTCTTTGGCTAAAGAAGCATTGGACATTCACCCATGAAGGAACGTCAGTTATTAAAATCTCTAAACTTCAAATGCTTACAACTAAGTTCGAATCAATGAGAACGGAGGAGAATGATACATTCACTGAGTTCTATGCCTCAACTTAGTGATATTCTGAACTCTGTACACAACTTGGGTGAAATCATTCCTGAATCCAAAGTTGTTCAGAAAATTTTGAGATCATTACCTGATAGATTTCAGGCTAAGAGAACTACTATTGAAGAGAGCAAGGATGTTGACTCTCTCAAAATTGATGAGCTGGTTGGGTTTCTACAAACTTATGAGATGAATTTGAGACAACCAAAGAAATCAAAAGGTATTGCCCTTAAAGATTTTGAAGCTCAAGATTTAGAGTCAGATGTTGACTCTGAAGTTGAAATAGCATTATTTGTGAAAAAGTTCAAAAAGTTTTTTCGTTCTAAAAGGATAGATTTAAGAACAATAAAACTTTTGATAAATCTAAGAACATGCCAGACCTCATGAGAGAGGTAGCAGAAGTGAAAGGAACCCTAGGGAAAGCCGCTCAAGCGAACCCCAATGTTTCAAATGTAAGGGTTTTGGTCACTTTGCTAATGTTTGCCCAAACAAAAAAGAATATAAAAGCAAGGCAAAAGCTTTTAATGCCACATGGGATGAAGAATCAGAATTTAGATAGCAATGAAAAGACTAATAAGTATACAGCTTTTGTTGCTCGTTTTAATAGTCCCTATGGATCTCATGGAGATTCCAAGAAAAGTGATGATGAGAGTTCGGAAGACTCTTATAATGGAGACTCAGATGACTCGGCAGTTGGTGTGAAAGAACTGTACGAGGAATCAATAAAGTTCATTAAGGCTAATAAAGTTTTATCTGACAGAGTTAAATGTCTTGACTCTGAAAATGCGGCATTGTTAATTGACACTGAAAATTAAAGTTGATTACTGATTTAGAGTAAGAGAATGAGTCTTTGCTAAAAAGGAACAAGTCACTGGAATGTGAATTCCAAACTTACATGACACACAAGGAATCCCTAAAAAATGAGCTTCTTAAATCTAAGATGGATGTGTTAGGATTCTCATCTAGCTCTGCAAAGCTCGATTAGATTCTTCGTATGGAAAAAGTCTACGAGATAAACAAAGTTGGGGTTACAAACAAAATCAAGAGACAAGATCTTCTTCCAAGATAATTTTTGTTAAGGCTCAAACTATTCCCACTCAGATCAATGACCAAATCAAAGTTGTCAAAAGCAATTGTCATTGTATGTACTGCAAAAATGTGGGTCATGTGATTAGAGACTGTCATAAATTGAGAAGAGGACATCAAAATTCTCTAGAGAAAGTGGTGAACTCAACTCAGAATGTGAAAAGTCAAAGATTTCCTATGAAAACACATTATGAGATAAACTATTTGGATATGCTATCTAGGAAGATGAAAGACCTACTAGAAAGATCTAGAGAATTAATCAAGGAGATTGAGTCTCTTGAGAAATTCAAACATCCTCAGAGTTCTGTAACTCAAAAGAGGAGAGATCCTAAGAGAATTAATCTATCCACCAAAATCACATCTGTGTGGGTTAAAAAAGATTCTCTAAAGGAGAAATGTTCGACAATGTCCTATCTCTGAGCATTGTGCTCTCTATCCCCTCGTGTTTTCCATTCTTTTTTTAGGGATATTTTTGTTTTTGTTTTCTTTTTGATTTTGCTTTATTTTAAAGAATAAAAAATTAAAAAAATTTGTTTCAGAAAATCAAAAGATCTATTGGTCGAAAGAATGTTAAAATTATTATATGTGATTTTTTATGAGCAGTAATTTTTTAAAACATTCATAGAACAAGAACTTAACTATGTTGGTAAAATTTTGCTAATCTCAGTATTATATCTTTTAATTATTATAATTGGTCAATTTTACTAGTGTGCACTAGAAGATTATTAAAATAGTATATCTCATATTTTTCACATGCACACTGTTTATTTTTGTGGGAATGGATTTGATAAAGGTGTGAGATCTTGTATTATTAGAATTAGGAATAAACCTCTACTGATTATAACTTCAAATTAGTAGTGTTCATGCCTATAGTTGATTTTGAAATTGCACTAGAGTTGATTGTTGGCCTCCCAATGTGAGTTATTGTTCAAAGGAAACAGCTACCTCCACAAAAATTAGAGTGAAAGCCATCTGTATGGCCCTGTTTGAAATTAAAATCTGATTCTTATTGCTGTAGAAAATGGCTACCTACATAGAGAGTGAAAACCCTTAATAACTCTAATGAGGATTTTATGATCGAATACAGGATACCTCCAGATTTTGATTTTTATGAGAAATTATTACTGGAATCTTATCCGGTACCACAGATAAAACCAGATCACTTACACTTGATGATATTACTGTTGATATTTGAATCTATGATTACTAGTAATTAGTGACTTGCGCTAATGTCTAAAAGAGTTGATATTTCTGATGAAGCAAAAGATTGAACTAATGTGTCAGTTAATTTTCTTCAATGGATTCAGTGTTTAGTGCTTATCAAGATTGATTTTATGAATTGAATTCTAACATTTTTCTAAATATTATCTTGGTGTATTTTTTTTCTTGAGCCGTTTAAAAATGATATTTGATTTGAAAAAATTTTATTTGGGGGTCCTAGAGAATGAGCCTATTGGTTTGAAAAAAATAATTAAATTAAAAAATATATTTTTTATTCGGAGCCATAGTCCAGTCGATTGGACTCTAAAGACCAATCGATCGGACATTTCCAATCGATTGGCCACTTAATCCAATCGATTAGATAGTGCGGCGTTTTTTTTTATAAAACCCAAAATGGGTCATTTTTAACTCCAATAGATCCAATCGTCAATCGATCACAGGTGCCCGATCTACTCTTCCTATACTACTTTGTAGAGCGATTCTCTCAATTTCTTTGGTTTTCTACTTCATCTTCTTCGTTGGATTTTGGAGAGTTTTTGGGTGAAAATGGAGCTGTTTTGGTATTTTTGCGACAACTCCAATCAGGAAGAGCGTGTCTTAGGTTCGGAGAGTGATAGATGTTCCTCCGCACTTCGATGATCTTTTTGAAGAGGGCTTGGGAGATGATACTGAGCCAAGCGTCCAGCTGACAGATACTGAGATGCATCCTCCAGAGCCACATCCATCTTTTGTCCAGCCTCCAGAGATGCCTGCACCTTACTCATTTGAGTCTCTTCATCATCAGATGGTGGGATTCGACCAGCGGCTTATGTCTTATGAGGAGCGGACTGCTTAGGGTTTTCGCTGTCTAGAGGAGCGTCAGGATGCTGGTTTCGACCGGATGACTGGCACTCTTACGGATATGCAACGATATATGGAGTATCAGTTTACCATGATGGGCTTTGGACAGCATCCACCATTTCATGGTCCAGATCAACAGGATGGTACTGGCCCATCGACCTAGTCTCCTAAAGAGATATTTCTTGAGAGTTATCTGGTGTTGTTTTTCTTTTTAAGATATTTTTGTACACCGATAAACTTAGATTTGGTATGGTTATACTCTGGTTGTGTTTATTTGTTTATCTATTACGGGGTATAAACCAGTTTGTGTTATGGTTAGATATGTATATATGCACTTGCTCTTCATGATGACATTCTTTGCATGTTTATTATTTGCTTATATTTTTGTACCTTTGTCAATCAATGACAAAAAGGAGGAGAGAAAATCATAGAGGTAAAAATAAGTAGATGCATGAGACAGGGGGAGAAAATTTTTGTTACATTATTTTTTTTCTAATTTCTCTACTTGTGATGTGCACAATTAACTCACTGCATTTTAATGATTTATTGATTGTTGATGATATTACATGGTATGTATTATTGGTAGATTGTGCAGGGAACAAATCAAAAGCTATTCCATTATCTGTTGGATTATCTCCGAGAGAGTGTGAGATAGTAAGTGAATTATGTAAGAGGGTGGGATTGTATTTTTTATTTTTTACCTTCTATATGATTAAATATTTTTTATCACGGAAATACCAAAGGGGGAGATTGTAAGAAATATTTTCATATTCAATTTGGCAAAGATTCTGTTTAACATAAAAAGATTCTTGTAACTGTTCCTACGAGCACTAGTGTAGTATGTAGATGTCATGGTACGCATACTTCATTGACTACTTGAAGACTAGAAGACAGAGATAACGAGAATCAAACGATTGACGGCAGGAGTCATCTGAGTAACTGCCCATTTGTCAGTTAAAGGTAAGTGACCTTGTGGCCATAAGAATAGATTTAAAATGAATAAAATATAATGGTCAAACCTAGTCATTAGGCAGACCCGAGTCTGAGTGAAAGATATTGACTAATGGGAGAGTCCGATCGAATGGAACTTGTCCAATCGATTGGACATAGCCCAATCGATTGGAGGACTTTATGTAATTGATTGGAAGCTACGAGGTAGAATAATATTTTAGCCCAATCGATTGGAGACTCTGTGAAATCGATTGGAGCGTTCGGGACAAAAACTTATTTGAGTCAAATCGATTGGAGACTCTGTGAAATCGATTGGAACCTTCGGGACATAAACTTATTTAAGTCCAATCGATTGGAGCCTAAGAAATGGGAAAATTATTGAGGCCAATCGATTAGACACTTATACCCAATCGATTGGACATGGCCCAATCGATTGGACCCAGAGTACAATCGATTGGACCTTGCACGAACTCAATCTTTCTCAGATCCAATTTTTTTGGTTTCATTATCCCACGTTCCACACAACTCAGGGTCACGAATTCTATAAATACAACCCTTCTATACCTTCTCTAAATACACACAGAGACACAGAGTGACTCAATCTTTCAAAAGAGAGAAGAAAAGGTTTATTTATTAGAGTGTCCATTCGAAGAGCAATAAACTTGTTTCTCATTCAGATCTTGTGAGCTTGTTCTTATTCTTGATCAAAGCCAACTGCTTGATCCATCCCTCAGCTTAGGTCTTCCACTTATATATTCAACCTAGTAGCCTGAGTGTACTAGTATGACTCAACACCTTTTGAGCAACCTAGGGTTCAGGGTGTACTGAATCCTTCACCTTCTACAAAGGCGGAAGTGTTGAGAATTAAGATCGGAGGAGCTGATCGATGGTAAGTTTGGGGTGTACAAAACTGAACAAACGGACAAGGCTTCTTGACTAGAAGGGCGCGCGTGGATTCATAGCGTTGATTCAGAGGACGTGGACGCATCTTCAGTAGGCCTTGGCTAAGGTTGGAAGCTGTATTTGCAACGGTGTTGCGTAGGTAACCTTTGTTTCATTTAACTTTTCAGTTAGTGATACTTTCCGTCTGGATGTGGTCCCGTGGTTTTTCCTTGGCTAACGTTTCCACGTAAAACTCTCTTGTCTTGTGTGATTGTTTATTTGTATTCTGCTATCTATCTTGATTAGACCAAACGACGAAAAGAAAATATACCACAGAGGTATATTCGACTTGAGTCGGTTGTGATAATCTTTTATCAAACAACTAAGGCATGCGATTTTGTTCCTCTACCACAGACCAGTAAAACTGTGTAGGTTAATTAATTTTAAATACCTAATCAACCCCCCCTTCTAGGTATATTGGATTAAAGAGAACGGACCGGTGTAATTTCATATTAGGTCACATTTGGATTTGGACTTGGATTCTTAAGGAATATTATAATTGATCTAACCTCATGCTCGGTAGCGTCACTTGGCACAAAAACACAGGACTAGTGAACACTATTGATTGTTGAATGACCTCTAAAGAATGCTGATATGATTAGTGAACACTAGTGATTGCTAATGCAATAGATAATGGTTCTATCTTGATAATTTCTCAGGTAAAAATAGGCATGCTCCCTTCTATTGGTGTGGTCAAACCATCAAAAGTTTTATGTCATAGTCTTAAAGAGTTCCCAGTTCGAGGTATGCACTACTATCAAATTGGTTGTTTGTGTTTGTTATATTCCTTGCTTGTTAAAGTGATCTTATAAAAGATGATACAAACTTTTCGCAGGTATCTAAATGCCATTCAAACTAATGCACTCCATCTTTTATGTTATTTAATTTGGTAACTACTTTGATTGTTAATTAAAAAAAGAAGACCTTAACTCAAACAATTTATCAAAGACATCCAGCAAGAGTAGTATTCTTACAAGGTTTCATCACATAACTATGATATTGATGGAGCACAACAAAACCTGCGAGAGTGAGAATGTATTTTTTTTTTGTTGTTGGATTTAGTTTGCCATTATTAGTGTGTGAAGGCGATTAGGAGGTAGACCACCGGAACCGATCGGATGAGGTACCTCTACCAAGTCCCTCACAGATTCAAGAGTAACTTTGGAGAAGGTAACGTCATCTTCTTTGTTCCCCTTTTAACATTCTTTGATTCTTTAGTTTTTCATGTTTAGTTCCAATTTTTTCTTTTTTTTTATTTATTTATTTCATTTTTTTTGTTTGGTTTTAGGTACTCTAGCAACTCTGAGGAAGAAGAGTGCTTCTGACTCCTTTATGGTATAAAGGGGGCATTTTGGGGTGTAATTTTGGTGGTTTATTTTATCTTCACTTATAGTGGAATCTAGAAAACAAGTTTTAGATATTTTTTTATAAGAGTTTTGCATTAAATGTTCTTTTATTTTAGAGTTGAATGTATACTTTAAGATTTCTCATGTTATGAAATAATTGGATTTTCTTTTCAAGGATTTAAGGTATGCAATGTCATTGCTTTGGTGTTTGTCATTGTGTAACTCTTTTGGTTTGTAGTGCATTTTTTGTATGATATGTGCACGAATCTTTAGGAATTCTTGAGTTGGGGCTAGGTTTAAAAATGGCTTGGCTAACTCATCTTGTTGTTGGGTTACCAATGTGAGTTTTGACTACGATATCAACTAAACCGAAATATATCTAATTACGCATTAATTATCATTGTACTTGGGCTAGCTAGTACCAATTTGTTCATGTTTCCGTATTTGAGTACTCACAGGGGATTTTATTGCATTAACAGGGAGATTTATGAGATCATATATGGGGTAATATTTGTTTTAATAAAATAAAACAATGGCGTTCACGGATAAACTGCCATGCATTTACATAGATAATGTCATTGAGGAAATTAACAAATTATGGCGTTCTTAAACTATTTTATAGCTTGCAGTCAACGCCATAGTTTAATGGAGTTTAGTAATGCCATATATTAATGGCGTTCATAGAATGCTATGATGTATTCTAAGAAAGGATGGCATAGCCTTTTAGCCTTTTACAGCGTTTGTTATGGGATTCGATGAACACCATGAATAGTATTCTATGGAGTTTTTCAAACGCCATAAAAAGTCAATTTTGTTGTAGTGGTGCATCATATAGATTTAAGCATTCATCATAACCAGATTCACAAGCACACAACTAAATGAAGAAGGTTAAAATAAAAAGGAGATTAACACAGTAAGAAAATTTCAAGGTAAATTAATTTCAAACAAAGAAAAACAGGGACAACTCTTTTCCAATTAGACGATTCATCCTACACCTACATAAAATGATAATGTCTTTAAAAATACAAAAAACTATTGCCACAACAATCACAATAAGGGAATTCCACTATAAAACAACCCGATGAGACCCATCTCAATGTAAATTTAGAATGAAACAAATCAGAACACTACAAAAGATAAGAACACAATCGTAACAGTTCGAATCCAAGCATCCAAATATAAAACAGAATTTCGAGTCCCAAATTATATCAAATGAAATCGAAACAAGAAAAGCACATCATATGTTGCATAGATCGATTTGCTTCGAAATCACTATAGAACATGAAAGTAAAATACATCCTTTATCTAATCAATCAGATCGAAAGACCTCAAATTCAACCTGGCACAATGAAATCTAATTTAAAACAAAAAAAAAAAACAAATGGGCATCTGATGATCACATTTTAGATGGGAGCGCATATTTGCACACCCCATTTCCTATCTCTATGGACTCCTAGTCGGGGCAGACCCCAAAAAGAGAGATCTCTCTCTAAAACTTTGCTGACCCATGACGTCACTAACCGCTCACAAAATGAGCCACGTGGCATATTTAGAGGACACTGACCCTATGGATGTTTGGCCAATCCCTAGGTGGACCTAAACAGGAAAAATCAACTTGATTAGTGATTTCAAACCTTTTGATCTTGGACCCCAAATAATGGTTGATAATGCTCAAATTCCCACGGTTAAATCAACCCCTGAAATTGGCTCCATTCAACACTTGGAAATCACTAATCAAGTTGAATTTTGGTTTGTAGGTCCACCTAGAGATTGGCCAAACATCTATATGGTCAGTGTCCTCTACCAATGTGCCAAGTGTCTCATTTTGTGGGTGGTCAGTGGTCACCGGACAGCAAAGTTTTAGAGAGATCTCTCTTTTTGGGGTGTGCCCCGACTAGGAGTCCACCGGGATAGGAAATGGGGTGTGCAAATATGAGCTCCCTTTTAGATTGACTGAATAGCCAAATTTGCTAAAAAATAACCAACAAAATGTCCAATTCGAAAATAAAAAATAAGAGTTTTAGTAGCTATTTCTGCTACTAAAACTTTGAATTCAAAAACAGGAAAGGAACCAAGCAAACTTTGAATTCCTAAAAGAATGTTAACATCCTCTTTCTCTAGGGTATTAATAGGTTTCAAATCTCAGCCACAGCAACACAAACAAACTCTAATTCCTACATCTCAACCATAAACGTACAAGTGAACCCTAAGAAGGGGAAAAAATAAAAATAAAAAGTAAAAACAAAAATATAACTCACCGGTGATTGAGCGATTGATTCCAAAAATGGCCGTCGATGAAGGAGAGAATAGATGGTGATGGCGGCGGCACTTATAAGGATTTTGTAGAATGAGGGAAGAAGGATTAGGAAGTTGTGTTCATCTCTCTCCAACATCTTGTCAATTTAGGAGGAAGACAAAGGAAGAATACGAGGGGTTTCTAACTTCAAGCCTTGGAAATCCTTCGAAGTTCGCAATTATCATTCGAAGGCATTTACAAAGGCTAAAACGCTTTCTTATATTACACTTTTTACAACATTTATGAAAATGCCTTTATAAGAAAATAAAATGTGGTAAATAATACTAGAATATTGCGGTCACATGTAAACCTTATAAAAATTTATTTTTTATCGCATTTTCTGATGACTGTGATCAAAAGTGTATTTTTCATTGCATTCTTCGTTAAACATCATAACACTAATGTTATTAAAAGCATTTTTTGTTGTAGTGGCAAAGATTCCATTTGACATAAAAATATTCTTGTAACTGTTCCTACGAGTACTAGTGTAGTGTGAAGATGTCGTGGTACGCATACTTCGCCAACTACGTGAAGACTAAAAAACAAAAACAACAAGAATCAGACGGTTGACGACAGGAGTCATCTGAGTAACTGCCGATTTGTTAGTTAACGATTGTGTATGCTCGATTAGGAAGGAAATTGACTTAGTGGCCATAGGAGTTGATTAAAATGAACAAAATATAATGGTCAAACTTAATCATTGGACAGACCCGAGTCAAAGTCAATTTTATTGACTAGTGGGATAGTCCAATCGATTGGACATGTATCCCCAATTGATTGGAAATAGCCCAATCGATTGGAGACACTGTGTAATCGATTGGAGACTACGAGGCAGAAACTTATTTGAGCACAATCGATTGGAGACTCTGTGAAATCGATTGGAGACTCTGTGTAATCGATTGGAGAACCCTGTGCAATCGATTGGTGCCTTCGTAACAGAAAACTTATTGAGCCCAATCGATTGGACATAGCCCAATCGATTGGACCAAGTGTACAATCGATTGGACCTTGAACAGAATTGGTCTTTCTCAAATCTGAAATTCTAGGTTCAATCATCCCACGTTCCACACGACTTAGGGTCTTAGAATTCTATAAATAGAACCCTTCTATGCATTCTCTAAACACACACAGAGACACAGAGTGACTCAATCTTCAAGAGAGAGAAGCAAAGGCTTTATTTATTACAGTGTCCATTCGAAAAGCAAGAAGCTTATTTTCTATTCACATCTTGTGAGCTTGTTCTCTTCTTGATTAAAGCCAAGAGCTTGATCCTTTACTCAGCCTAGGTTTTCCACTTCTATATTCAACTTAGTAAGCCTGAGAGTACTAGAGTGACTCAACACCTTTTGAGCAACTTTGGGTTCAGGGTGTACTGAATCCTTTACCTTCTACAAAGGCGGGAGTGTTGAGAATTAAGATCGGAGGAGCCGATCGACGGTAGGTTTGGGGTGTACCAAACTGAACAAGTGGATAAGGCTTCTTAGCTGAAAGGGCGCGCATGGATTCGTGGGATTGATTCAGAGAACGTGGACGCATCGGCAGTAGGCCTTGGCTAAGGTTGGAAGCTATATTTGCAACGATGCTGCGTAGGTAACCTTTGTTTCGTTTAACTTTTCAGTTAATGATACTTTCCGTCTAGACGTGGTCTCGTGGTTTTTCCTTGGCTAAGGTTTCCACGTAACAATCTCTTGTCTTGTGTGATTGTTTGTTTATATTCCGCAATCTATCTTGATTAGATCAAACGACAAAAAGACAAGATACCACGGAGGTATATTTGATTTGAGTTGGTTGTGATAATCTTTTATCAAACAACTAAGGCATGCGATTTTATCCCCTTACCATCGACCAGTAAAACTGTGTAGGTATAATTAATTTTAAATACCTAATCAACTCCCTCTTTCTAGGTATATTAAGTTAAAGAGAACGAACCGGTGGAATTTCACATCTTGATTCTTTTTCTCTTGTCAAGCCAACTAACCTATCTTCTTTAGGTGCAGTCTCAGTTTGATTCATGTAAAACATAGGTAAATAGAAGTGAATATAGCACTATTGATAATATAGATTAAGGGTACAACATGGCTTTTGAATACTCTGAAATGCTTTTTCCTGCTAGTCTCTGTTTTTGGCTTAAAAGCATCATTACCGAAATAAAAAAATAAAAATCTACAACTAATTTCTGGCGTTCATGCCTAAAGAAGGATATTGTTTACTTGTTAGGGATATTTTGTGAGTCCATAGGCTTACTTAAAGGATGTGCTCAAACAGATTACTTAAAGGAATCCCACTAAAGAAAAACCCCTTTGAAATCCGACGGAAAACCCTAGATTTTGAGCTCTTAAACCCTTTAAACTAGGAGAAGTAAGGTGGGTTGTTCTTACTTCTTACTAGTCCAAAGTTCAAACCGTTGAGACTAAAATTCCTCTAAACGTTTTTTTTTTACAAACTTAAGATCTAAGAACTACAGTATCTTGAAAACCCATTTCTTAGAACTAGGGGTGGTGATGGATCAGAGTGGACTGCAATCGACATGCAACCAATGTTTATAACCTATGTCCAAACCCAACCTCACAGGTCACTGAACTTAATTCGATACTACAGGTCTAAACGCGAATCGGAGATGGGTCTCCCAGACACTTAATGCAATCTGTAGGTTTCAGTGCGTTACTTGCAATGGGATTTGAAACGAATGGAAGTTGTGGAGTTGCTAGAAATCTCGAGATGGAAGTTGTCGATAGCAACTGATTCATCTTCTATGTGGATACGCCAACAGGAACTTTCAAAAATGGGGGTAAAAAATGGGGATCCATGGATTCCAATAGAGAAAGAAAAATAAATTGCAAAGAGATCAAGGAGAGAGGAAAGGGAGGGAGATTCATACTTGGTCGAGAAATCGCAGCAGCAACAAGAGGGAGACGAGAAGAGGTGGGCAAAGCTTTGTTTTAGGGTTTTGAACCTTATTCGATCGACCTTACCTTTTCCACCGGAAAAATGATATTCTCTCACAATGTGTTAAATGTCAAGAAATTATTCACACAAGGGGGGGCGGTTGAGAAAATATTTAGCTGTAAATGCCGGCAAATATTCACCCTCGAATATTAGTGCGCCAAACGCGACTTTTAATGGTATTTGTCGGGCAAATATTTTGTTTTCCCACTGAAATTGTCTACCAAACACGCCCTTAATTGAAAATACTTTCCTGTGTCAGAAAATATTTTCCTACCAGTAAAAAAATGTCTTTTAACAATCGAAAATGTTCCCTTTTTTTATTTTTTCTTCATTTTTTTATTGTTATACTTTTTTAATGGCCCTAATGGGTTTTCTATGTTATTTAGATGTTAATTGGCCCTAATTAAAGGCCCTTTTTTTTTCTTCTCTATTTTCCATTAATGGAGGTTGAGAACGCACGGACCAACAAACAGAGGATCCAATTTCGACCATGAAATTGGTCCAAATCTCACCTAAAATTCCCATCAACACTCCTCTAACATCTATCACTATTTTTATTAAGATCAATAGACGTTTTGCCCATCAAATTCAAACTTAAAACGTGGATATTGTGGATATTCAGTTCTACAACCAATTAATTCGAAATTGTGTAAATTTTTTTTTTAACATATTGATAATGATAACAAGATTTAAAAGAAATAGCAACTAAAACATACAATTATTCATAATAAAATCCGAATTTCAATTCAAACATGTGGATATTTATCCAAAAAATTTAGTAGAAAAATTTCTTAATAACTTAAGAATATAATGGTTCAAATTCTATTCTTTTAACCGTAATAAATTCAAGCATCATTGTAAATTAAATAAATAAATAAAAAAAATTTAAATCCAAACCACTACCTTTGATTGATTTTTTTTTTCTTTGTTTTATTTGTTCTTTGTACAGGTTATAATATTTTATTTATTTATTTAAGTTTTTTATATATTAAATTGGGTTAATTTAATCACCAAATCCATTATTTGGATAGGTAAATGGTCGGACCAACTACGATGTATTACATGTATACTATTATATTTATTGTTATAATAATATATATACGTAATTATCATTATAATTATTTTATTTTCAGTCATCCGATCAAGACTTTATCGATCTCCAATTTGAACGTGCCTATAGTCTATGTTCATATTTTTCAAAACTCTATCCATTTATATGGTTAGATTTTTATAAAAAATTTCAAATAAAATCTCAACTTTTTGACCCATTTCTTATGCATTTCTCAAAATTTTACAACTTTTTATAGAAAACTCAGATTTTAATATGCTTACTGTCACACCCCAAATTCGAATACCCATATATGACTCAAAAATTAATGGATCAACCCCTACTCAAACCCAAAGGTGATCCATGAATGTCCCCTAGTGGTTCAATTTGGTCAATTAGACTATTGAAATTCTACTAAATTTAAGTCGAAAAGGGTCAACAAAAATCAAGAAATTCGCCTAGAGTTAAATTATGTCAAATTAGTTGAAGGAATCAAAAGAAAGTCGAATCAGTCAATCAGGTATTCTAAAGTTAACCACAATTCAAGTTGATGTATTAAAATTAGAAATAAACATAGTTATAATAGAAAACAAATAATTAAAATAATTCATAAATTAGTTAATTTAATCGATCAATTAAGTATGAGAAGAAATTGGTGAGAACATGTTCTCAATCAAAGGCATGCATGCCCTTGAAAATAAATAACTAATGTTATAAAACAATCAAATACAGCTTTCTAAAGTGTAGGATCGACTCTCAAATCCTCGTCGATCTCATTGAGTGCACTAGAGTCTTCTGTCTCAAAATCATCCCACTTATTCGGCTCCTTAAAATCTAAAAATAGTATCGGTGTAGCACCGTGAGCCGAGGCCCAGTAATATGACAATGTACATGGTATGATGTCATAATATACAAGTTTTTAATCAAGGTATGCATCTCAATCATATAATAAAGATGACATGAATATGAAGATGAATGCAAGTAAGTAAGGGATGCACATGCAATTAGTACCCATAACCACATAGGGGTCTCCATCTCCTTCCTGCACTAGAAGCGATCTCATCGACCCATCTGCAGGATATAATAATATTCGGGGCCTTTCACCTAGGGTACTGAACCCTGATTAATTGATAAAACTAATATAGACGTATATAATATACTTCAACCATATTCCCTTATGTACCTCTTATATTAAATAACATGATGATCTTGGTATGACAACAAGATAGTACTAAGGTTATATTGCATAAGCAACACATATATTTAATCATTAAATAAGAATATAAATTGAACACATTATCATCAAAAGTAATAACATGAGAATGAACTAGGGTTAAACAACATGAATAACATGTAAACAATCACCAAAAATCATGATCAACATCGATGAACAATATAATTATATAATTAAAAATTGTAGGAAAATACAACACCCCATGGCCGAACCCTATGAGGGATCCATGATACAAGGTCTAACCCTAAAGAGGGATCTAAGACACATGGCCGAACCATATGAAAAATCCAAAACACATGGGTGGGATCTCTGCATACAAGTCTATATGCAACCAAGCTAGTATTTAGTCAAATAACAAGGGCTAAACCCCTTAATAATTAATAAATCATGATCGAACTACTAAGGGTTCCCAAAGCAATTAATCGCCCAAAATCCAATAAATATATTTTTTTTACAGAAAAATATATTTTCTTATAAAACTCATAACTAAATAAATAAAATTATAAAAATACAAACTCAATAGATTTGAAGACTATATTCACTGGAGTTTCTAGAAAAAATAAATTCTAAAATATTTATTTCTAAAATCTAAGTCAAAATTCTCAAAGAAATAGACCGCCCAGAATCTAAAATTCTGAGTTTTGTAGAAAATGTCAATATCTTAGAAATATTACAATTAAATAAATACATATCCAAAAAATACAAAATTAATGGATCTGGAAAATAGATTCATAGTGATTTCTTGAAAAATTAAATAGAAAAATATTTAGTTTCAAAATATATGTGTAAATCCTTAATCAAGTGAACCGCGTAAAATCTGAAATTCTGAGGTTTGCAAGCAAGTCCAGCACATTAGAAATATTATAACTAAATAAATACATATCAGAAAATTATAAACTCAACGGATATGGAAAATATATTCACATAGAATTTTATAAAAACTAATTAAAAAAATATTCAAGTTCAAAATATAGGTCAAAATCCTTAATGAAGTGAACTATACAGATTCTATAATTTTGGGTCTTGTAGAAAAGTCCAGCACGTTAAAACAATCATAACTAAATAAATACAAATTAGAAAAATACAAACTCAATGGATATGAAAAATAAATTGATAGAGGTATCTAAAAAAAATAATTATAAAATATTAAGTTTCAAAATATAAGTCGAAACCTTAATGAAGGGGAATGTACAGAATCTAGAATTTTGAGTTTTGTAGAAAAATATAACACCTTAGAAAAATTATAACTAAATAAATATAAATTAGAAAAATAGAAACTCAACTGTTTGAGAAAATAGATTCATAGAAGTTGTTAGAAAAAATAATTAAAAAAATATTTAAGTCTTAAACATACCACAAAAATTATAAAGAACATAGCCATCTGTTATGGGTGCCATATAAGTAATGGCCAAACCCATTATGGTGGCACCAAACAATGATCAACTCAAGAGAGATAAACTAAATCATACCCAAATTAATTTATAGTGAAGATCTATCATTATATAATGAAAGAGAAGAAAAATAAACATAGGATGGATCCAGCACACTTAACTTAAGGTTTCTTAAACTTTAATAGAGAATTCTTGAATGGCTTGAAAGGTCATTCATTTGTTGCTCTTTTGCTCCCAAAGTGATATATGTTTAAGAGAGAAGGAAGAGGAACATTATACTAGAGTTTGGTGGTGATTGGAGAAGAAGAGATGGTGTTAATGGTGGAAGAGTGGAGGTGAAAGTTTGAGCTTGAGGTTAAAGATTAAGTGTAGAGAATAATGAAAGAAGAGAGCTTATATAAAATAGGTCATGAAAAATTAAGTCTCATAAGGATTAGGGTTAAGTGATTTTTGAAATTTTATCGGTCTGTTCTCTTTAATCCAATATACTTAGAAGGGGGGTTGATTAGGTATTTAAAATTATTTATACCTACACAGTTTTATTGGTCTATATAGGGGAACAAAATCGCATGGCTTAATTGTTTGATAAATGATTATCACAATCGACTCAAATTGAATACACCTCTGTGGTATATTTTCTTTTCGTTGTTTGATCTAATCAAGATAGATTATGGAATACAAACAAACAATCATACAAGACGAGATTTTTACATGAAACCTTAGCCAAAGAAAAACCATGGGACCACGTCCAAACAGAAAATATCACTTACTAAAAAGTTAAACGAAACAAAGGTTACCTACGCAACACCATTGCAAATACAGCTTCCAACCTTAGCCAATGCCTACTGCCGATGCGTCCACATTCTCTAAATCAATGCTACGAATCCACGCACGCCCTTCTAACCAAGAAGCCTTGTCAGCTTGTTCAATTTGGTACACTCCAAATCTACCGTTGATTGGCTCTTTCGATCTTAATTCTCAACACTCCAGCCTTTGTAGAAGGTGAAGGATTCAGTACCCTTGAACCCTAGGTTGCTCAAATGGTGTTGAGTTACACTAGTATACTCAAGCTACTAGATCGAATATAAAAGTGGAAGACCCAAGTTGAGGAATGGATCAAGTACTTAACTTTGATCAAGAAGAGAACAAGCTCACAAGATGTGAATGAGAAACAAGCTTATTGCTCTTCGAATGGACACTCTAATAAATAAAATATTTTCTTCTCTCTCTTGAAGATTTAGTCACTCTGTGTCTCTGTGTGTGTTTAGAGAATGTATAGAAGGGTTGTATTTATAGAATTCCATGACCTTGAGTCATGTAGAACGTGGGATAATAGAACCAAGAATTTCAAATCTGAGAAAGACTGATTCTGTGCATCCAATCGATTGGGCTCAATTAGTTTATTGTTCTAAAGGCTCCAATCGATTACACAGAGGTCTCCAATCGATTTGACTCAAATAAGTTTCTATCTCGAAGGCTCCAATCAATTTCACAGAGTCTCCAATCGATTTGATTTCTGTCCCGAAGACTCCAATCGATTTCACAAAGTCTCCAATCGATGGGCTAAAATAAGTTTCTGTCTCATAGCTTCCAATCGATTATACAGAGTTCTCCAATCAATTGGGCCATGTCCAATCGATTGGGTATAAGTGTCAAATCAATTAAACTATCCCAATAGTCAATATCTTTAACTTAGACTCGAGTCTGTCCAATGACTAGGTTTGACCATTATATTTTTTTATTTTTACTAACTCCTATGGCCACTAAGTCACTTACCTTCCTAATCGAACGTACATGATCTTTAACTGACAAATGGGCAGTTACTCAAATGACTACTATCGTCAACTGTTTGATTCTTGCTGTCTCTGTCTTCTAGCCTTCAAGTAGTCGACGAAGTATGCATACCACGACATCTCCACACTACACTAGTGCTCGTAGGAATGATTACAAGAATATTTTATGTCAAATGAAATATTTGCCAAATTGAATATGAAAATATTCCTTAAAATCTCCCCCTTTGGCAATTCCATGACAAAAAATATTTAATATGAAAATATTCCTTAAAATCCCACCCTCTTACATGATTTACTCACTATCTCACACTCTCTCAGAGATAATCGAACAGATAATGGAATGGCTTTTGATTTGTTTCCTGCACATTCTACCAACAATACATACCATGTAATATCATTGGCAATCAATAAATCATTAAAAATGCAGTGAGTTAATTATGCACATCACAAGTAGAGAAATTATAAGCAAAATTTTTCTCCTCCTAAATACCCCTACCCGTATCTCATGCATCAACTTATTTTTATCTCTATGATTTTCTCTCCCCCTTTTTGTCACAGATTGACAAAGGTACAGAAATATAAGCAGATAATAACCATGCAATGAATGTCATCATGAAGAACAAGTGCATATATACATATCCAAACATAATAAAGTCAATTAACAGTAATCATCAAATTATAGTAGATCTTGACAACAGATTGAACCTTAGAGAGTCGTGACATGGATAACAATTAAGATGAATTTATTTTCAAAAAATTTATTGAAACTTGGTTGATTAATACTGACTAAGAATAACGCAAAACACAGAACTCAAATAAGTTATAATTCCAACTCGATCATGAGATAGATAGAATTTTGTAATCGTTAGTTAGTCCAAAAATACTAAGTCAATGAAAGTAATAAAATCATTGCTCATGAGAACCAGTAATAGATAACGTGCTGACATTAGAATCGACACAAGATAAGATAAATAATTTCAGTAATATTCTAGAAATCAAATTCTAGAAATCTCGAAGGTATCTTGTATCCAGATATTAAATCCTCATTAGAGCTATTAAGGGTTCTCACATACACTCATGTATACGGGTATTTGCTGATGGATAAGAATTTTTTTAGCAAATTGGTTGTCTTTTACACCTTTTTTATTCACTTTGAATATAGGTAGCTTTCACTCTCCATGTAAGTAGCCATTTTCTACAGCAATGAAAATTAGATTTTAATTTCAAACAGGGCCATACAGATGGCTTTCACTCTAATTTTTGTGGAGGTAGTTGTTTTCTTAGAATAACTCTCATTAGGAAGCCAACAGTCGACTATAGTGCAGTTTCGAAATCAACTGAAGCCAGGAACACTACTAATTTGAAGACATATCTAATAGAGGTTTATTCTTTATTTCTAAAATAAGCACTATAAATAATATTGAAATCATATCTATTCTTGAAGAAAACTCAGTCAGTGTGTAGTGTGTGAAACATACGTTTGCAAGAGATAATTTTATCCACTGACAAAGACAAGGTATAATGAACTAATCATTACAAATATTGAAATATATATATCATCATGATATGATCTTGATAGTACATATGTCAAGTCTGAATTTAGATCATTTAAAATAAGTTCTAATCAACCAGACTAATAGGAAAGTAAAAAAAAAATACAAAATACAAGATCAATCAATCAAACTAATACCGATAGATTTACAAAGAAATTCGAATCTAACGACATCAAGAGGTTTTGTAAAAATATTCGCTATTTGATTTTCTGTTGCGACATGCTCCAAGGTGATAATTTTTTTCTTCAACAAGATCTCTAATAAAATGATGACGAATGTCAATATGCTTAGTTCTAGAATGTTGAACAGGGTTTTTCGATATATTTATAGCACTCGTATTATCACAATAGATAGTCATTAATCCTTGATCGATCCCATAATATGTTAACATCTACTTCATCCATAGCAGTTGAGTACAATAGCTCCCAACTGCAATATACTTGGCTTCAGCAGTAGATAAAGAAATACAATTATGTTTCTTGCTTTGCCAACTAACTAGGTTGTTACCAATATAAAAACACCCACCACTTGTGCTTTTTCTATCATCAATATTTCTAGCCCAGTCAGCATTAGAATAATCTGCAAGCTCTACAGTAGTATCAAATGAATACCAGAGACCATATCCTACAGTTCCATTGACATACCTGATGATACGTTTGACTGCAAGAATATGAGATTCTTTGGGATTAGCTTGAAATCTAGCACATGCACCCACACTGAAGGAAATATCAGGACGACTAGCAGTGAGATATAATAAGCTTCCAATCATGCTTTTATACAGAGTTTGATCAACATCATTTCCTTCAATGTCTTTACTCAGCTTTATAGTAGTACTCATAGGAGTACGATGATGTTTAGCTGATTCCATACCAAATTTCTTAACTAGGTCTTTGCTATATTTGGATTGAGAAATAAAAATTTCATCATCCAACTATTTATCTTGAAGACCCAAAAAATAACTCAATTTACGTACCATACTCATTTCGAATTCATTTTTTATTTGTTCTGAAAGCATGTGGGCATGATCAACAGATGTAGACCCAAATACAATATCATCAACATAAATTTGAGCAATTACATAAATTCTCTGAATAGTTTTAACAAATAAGGTCTTGTCCACTTCTCCTCTGATGAAACCTTGATGAAGCAGAAAAGTAGTCAATCTCTCATACCAAGCCCTGGGAGCTTGTTTTAAGCCATACAAGGCCTTTTTGAGGCGATAAACTTGATCAGGAAATTTTAGATCCTCAAACCCTTTGGGTTGTTCCACATAAACATCTTCTTAAAGAACACCATTCAAGAAGGCACTCTTGACATCCATCTAAAAAAGTTTAAATTTAAGATGACAAGCAACAGCAAGCAATATACGAATGGATTCCAATTTAGCAACAGGAGCAAAAGTTTCATCAAAATCAATGCCTTCAATTTGAGTATAGCCTTGAGTTACAAGTTCGGCTTTGTTTCTGACAACAATTCCATTCTCATCTGATTTGTTTTCAAAAATCAATTTAGTGTCAATAACATTAGTATCTTTAGGTCTGGGGCACTAAATACCAAACATCATTTTTAGTAAATTGACTTAATTCATTCTGCATGGCACTAATTCAATTTTCATCAGTAAGAGCTTTGGAAATATTTTTGGTTCAGTCTGAGAAGTATAGCACACAAAGTTAACAACATTTTTAATCTGTCTTCTAGTTTGAACTCTACTTCCTGCCTTACCAATGATATCAACACTAGGATGATTTTTTTTAACCCATAAGGGAGGAGATTTATCATCATGAGAATCACTAGAAGGAAAAGTAATATGAATGTTATCGATACTCTGATAGATATCGTCACAATTGTCATCCTGTGAGGAATTTTCTTCAATATTTAAATCATCAATAACCACATTAATAGACTCCATGATAGTTTTGGTTCTTTGATTAAGAACCCGATAAGCTCTACTATTTATGGAATAACCCAAAAAAATTCTTTCATCTCCTCTTTTGTCAAACTTTCCCAGAGATTTTCTATTTCTAAGAATATATCATTTGCTCCCAAAAACTTTGAAATATTTGACATTAGATTTTTTACTCGACCAGATTTCATACGGAGTGTTTAAAGTTCCTAGTCTCAGATAAACTCTATTGAGAGTATAACAAGCAGTATTTATTACTTCAGCCCATAAGTTTTGAGGTAAGTTTTTGCTGTGAAGCATCACCCGGGCCATTTCCTAAATCACCATATTCTTTCTTTCAACCACTCCATTTTACTATGGTGTAATGGGTGCAGAAAATTCATGCTTAATGCCAATGGCATCACAGTACTCAGTGAGACGAGAATCTTCAAATTCTCCTCCATGGTCAGTACAAATCCTGACTATACTGTAGCCTGTTTTATTTTGAATTTTTTAGCATATCTTTTTACATTCTTCAAAAGCATCTGATTTGTCTCTAAGAAAAACAATCCATGTAAGTCTAAAGTAATCATCCACCATGACAACAATGTATCTTATTTCTCCCAAACTTTCGGTCCTCATAGGACCCATAAGATCTATGTGAATCAGATCAAGCACTTTGGAGGTAGCACAATAATTTTCTTTTTTGTGAGAGCTTTTGATTTATTTACCGATTTGGCAAACTCCACAAATAGTGCCAGTAGGTTTTCTCAATTTGGGCACACCTCTCACTAATTCTTTATTAGTGATTTTAACTAGGTCATTTTGGTTCATGTGACTTAGTCTTTGGTGCCATAAGTTAAAATCATTTAATTTGGTAGAATTATAGATAATCTTAGGATTTCTACCAATAATATAACAGTTCTCAGAGGTTCTTGAACCTCTCATAACATATTTGCTAGATTCATCAATAACATCCCATCATTGGCTTGTGAATTTAACTGTATGATTATTATCGCATATTTGACTTATGCTAAGAAGATTGGCTTTGAGCCCTTCAACACAGAGAATGTTATCAAACTTAGGAATACCTGGAGCTTGAATACTTCTCCGACCAATGACCTTAGCCATACTTTCATCATCAAAAGTTACACTCACATCCTTATGATCTTCAATATGACAAAACATAGACTTGTCTCCAGTCATGTGCTTAGAACAACCACTGTCCAGATATCATTTGTTATTTTCTAAAGCTTTGAAAGCAAAATGAATCATAAGGCATTTTTTATCCTTTTTTCTCACCCAAATAGTCTTATACTTAGCAAGTTTCACCATTTGTTTGGAAAGAAATGAATTGTTCATTTTTTTGTCATTTCTGGACTATTGATTCTTAACAACATAACTATCAAACAAAGTTTTTCTCAATTCAAAAATTTTAGAAATTTCTCTCTTTAGTTCATTAGATTTCACGTATAACTCACTTAACCTAGAATTATGATGACCAACCAATTCAGTTTGTTTGAACTTTGTTGTCATACATTTTCCTGTATAATATGTGAGTTTTACATTATTCTTATGTGAACTAAGATGAGAATCAAAATTCTTGGATTTAGCAATATCATACTTGTTTATCAATTGATTCTTTAAGGACTCTTAGAACTCTTTTTCCAACACTTTGTTTTTTATTAGAAGCAATTTCTTTTCTTCTTCTTACTGTCTCCTTTCATCAGTGAGTTCAATATTTGTCAATTCTAATGAAACATTTTTACAATCCAATTTCTCCATTTGTAAAGATAGAATTTTATTTTCTTTGATTAATCTAAGACTTTCTAAATACAGTTTCTCATAAGCTATATTCAAATAGTCCTCAAAGAATGGAGATCTGGATGTATTTTTACCTTCTCTTTGCATTTTGACAGATTAATGAAAATGGACTAGTTTCGCAAGAATCTAAATTCATGTGATTAAACCTTAAATAGAATAACCAGCTCTGATACCAATTGAAATTTCACCGGTCCATTTTCTTTAATCCAATTTACCTAAAAAGGGGGGTTGATTAGGTATTTAAAATTATTTATACTTACACAATTTTACTGGTCTATGGTAAGGGAACAAAATCGCATGCCTTAGTTGTTTGATAAATGATTATCACAACCGACTCAAATCAAATACACCTTCGTGGTATATTTTCTTTTCCTCATTTGATCTAATCAAGATAGATTGCAGAATACAAATAAACAATCACACAAGACGAAAGATTTTTACGTGAAAACCTTAGCCAAGGAAAAACCATGGGACCACGTCCAGACTGAAACACTAACTGAAAAGTTAAACGAAACAAATGTTACCTACATAACTCCGTTGCAAATACAGCTTCCAACCTTAGCCAAAGCCTACTGCCGATGCGTCCACGTTCTTTGAATCAATGCTACGAATTCACGCGCACCCTTCCAGCCAAGAAGCCTTGTCCGCTTGTTCAGTTACCAAACCTACTATCAATCGGCTCCTCCGATCTTAATTCTCAACAATCCCGCCTTTGCAGAAGGTGAAGGATTCAGTACACCTTGAATCCTAGGTTGCTCAAATGGTGTTGAGTCACACTAGTACACTCAAGCTACTAGATCGAATATAGAAGTGGAAGACCTAAGCTGAGGAATGGATCAAACACTTGGCTTTGATCAAGAAGAGAATAAGCTCACAAGATGTGAATGAGAAACAAGCTTATTGCTCTTAGAATGGACACTCTAATAAATAAAACATTTTCTTCTCTCTCTTGAAGATATTGAGTCACTTTGTGTCTCTGTGTGTGTTTAGAGAATGTATAGAAGGGTTGTATTTATAGAATTCCATGACCTTGAGTCATGTAGAACGTGGGATAATGGAACCAAGTATTTCAGATCTGAGAAAGACTGATTCTGTGCATAGTCCAATCAATTGTACTCTAGGTCCAATCGATTGGGGATAAGTGTCTAGTCGATTAGGCTCAATAAGTTTCCTGTTCCAAAGGTTCCAATCGATTACACAGATGTCTCCAATCAATTTGACTCAAATAAGTTTCTATCTCGAAAGCTCCAATCGATTTCATAGAGTCTAATTGATTTGACTTAAAAAAGTTTATGTCCCAAAGACTCCAATCGATTGGTATAAAATAAGTTTATGCCTCATAGCTTTCAATGGATTACACAGAGTCCTCCAATCGATTGGGCCATGTCCAATCGATTAGGTATAAGTGTTCAATCGATTGGACTATCCCAATAGTCAATATCTTTGACTCAGACTCGGGTCTATCCAATGACTAGGTTTGACCATTATATTTTATTTATTTTAACCAACTCCTATGGCCACTAAGTCACTTACCTTCCTAATCGAGCATACACGATCTTTAACTGACAAATGGATAGTTACTCAGATGACTCCTATCGTCAACCGTCTAATTTTTGTTGTCTCTGTCTTCTAGTCTTCAAGTAATCGGCGAAGTATGTGTACTACGACATCTCCACACTACACTAGTGCTCATAGGAACGTTACAAGAATGTTTTTATGTCAAACGGAATCTTTGCCAAATTGAATATAAAAATATTCCTTACAATTTTCGTAAACTATCAAAGGGTTAAATTTTTTAACCATCTAAAACTCATATTTTACATTACTTATGGTTTTAAAATGGGTCCATGGCCCATATATATCAACTAGGCTTCATTTAAGATTACTATTAAGCCCAAAAGGCATCTAGATTAGCCATACTAGCCCACCCAAGAATCATAACATAAATAATCATTCATTAATTCAATTAATAGAATTTTTGACATACCCACCCAAGTTATCTTTGAAATTTGACATACTCCCTCACATTTTTAAAAAGCTGACATACTCCCCTATTGCTTGGTCAACTGTCATTTGACTAGTATTGACCCGAGTTGACCACTGATTTTTTTATTAAGGGACAAAAATGCCCTTGTCTTCAACCTTTGAACAAGGGTCGGTTTGGGCCGAAACCTAAACCCCAAATCAATTGTTCAAATCAATTAAGATCAAGATGACTTTCTTCGTATGGCCCATCCAAAGTGTCACCTAACGTTTAGACAATCGAGACTGATGGGCAATTTAACCAATGCATGAGCAACACTTGGCATAATGGGTCAATCCCATTGCAGCACTGTAGGTAATTTTGATGGGTCCGTTTCTCCTTGGATAAGCTTCAAAGTTGTAGTTATTTTGTGGGATGTTTTTATTTTTTACTTATATCTCTTTAGTAGTCAAGATTACTGGCAAGACTTGTCGTCTCTTAGACCAAATTTGTTACCAACCACAAAACCATTTATAACTAAAATCCAGTGTTCTTTGTCCAGACTTGGATCACAGAACTCAAATCACCCATTAAAGGATTTATTACTGGCCACAACCATAGATGGCTTTAGAACCATTAGAAACGAACCCATTAGTCCCAAATTAGCCAATTGATTTTGGGGTTTTGGTTTTAGCCCAAACCCTTGTTCAAAGGTTGAAGACAAGGGCATTTTTGTCACTTAATAACAAAATCGGTGGTCAACTTGGGTAAACTCTGGTCAAATGACAGTGGACCAAGCAATAGGGGGTATGTCAGCTTTTAAAAAATGTGGGGGGGTATGTCAAATTTCAAAGATAACATGGGGGGTATGTCAAAAATTCCCTTCAATAAAACTATATTATATAATTTAAAAGTGAAAAAGTAACCGGTCCGTTCTCTTTAATCAAAAATACCTAGAAAGGGGGGTGATTAGGTATTTAAAATTAATTAATCCTAAACAGTTTTACTAGTCTTGGTAGGGAAATAAAATCACATGCCTTAGTTGTTTGATAAAGAATTATCACAACTGATTCAAATCGAATATACCTTCGTGGTATATTTTCTTTTCGTCGTTTGATCTAATCAATATTAATAGCGGAATACAAACAAACAATCACACAAGACAAGAGATTTTTACGTAGAAACCTTAGCCAAGGAAAATCACTAGACCACGTCCAAACGGAAAGTATCACTAACTGAAAAGTTAAACGAAACAAAGGTTATCTATGCAACACCTTTTCAAATATAGCTTCCAACCTTAGCCAAGGACCATTGCCGATGCGTCCACGTCCTTTAAATCAATGCTATGAGTCTATGTGCCCCCTTCCAGCCAAGAAGCCTTGTCCGCTTGTTCAGTTTGGTACACCCCAAACCTACCGTAGATTAGCCATCCGATCTTAATTCTCAACACTGCAGCCTTTGCCAAAGGTGAAAGATTCAGTACACCCTGAACTCTAGGTTGCTCAATAGGTGTTGAGTCACATTGATACACTCAGGCTACTAGGTCAAATATCTATGTGGAAGACCTAAGCTGAGTAATGGATCAAGCTCTTGGCTTTGATCTAGAAGAGGAAAAAGCTCACAAGATATTTATGAGAAAAAAACTTCTTGCTCTTCGAATGGACACTCTAATAAATAAATATTTCTTCTCTTTATTCAATGTGTATAGAAGTGCGTTTAGAGAATGCATAGAAGGGTTATATTTATAGAATTCGTAACCCTGAGCCTTTTAGAACGTGGGAGAGTGGAAACTAGAATTTTAGATTTGAGAAAGACTCAATCCGCGTGAAGTCCAATCGATTGTACTCTAGGTCCAATCGATTGTGTTTTGGGTCCAGTCGATTGGCCTTGTACGGATGGGTTTTTCCTTCTCAAATTCAATCGATCGGACTTAAATAAGTTTCTGTCATATAAGCTCCAATCGATTTAACAAAGGTCTCCAATCAATTGGGCTTTGATCAAGTTCTGTCTTGTAGACTCCAATCGATTAAACAGAGGTCTCCAATCAATTGGGCTTTGATTAAGTTCTGTCTCGTAGACTCCAATTGATTTAATAGAGGTCTCAAATCACTTGGGCTTTGTCCAATCGATTGGCCCAAATAGTCCAATCAATTGGACTTTCCCAGAAGTCAATAACATTGACTTAGACTCGGGTCTATTCAATAATTAGGTTTGACCATTATATTTTATTCATTTAAACCTATTCCTATGGCCACTAAGTCACTTACCTTTCTAAGCGAGCATACATGATCTATAACCGACAAATGGGCAGTTACTCAGATGACTCCTGTCGTCAACCGTCTGATTCTTGCTATCTCTGTCTTCTAGTCTTCATGTAGTCGACGAAATATGCATACCACGACATATTCACACTACACTAGTGCTCGTAGGAACTGTTACATGAATGTTTTATGTCATACAGAATCTTTGCCAAACTAGAATATGAAAGTATTCCTTATAAAAAGTTCATACAACAAGGTATTGACACATGTCACACACACATAAATCACATAAAATCACTACAAGAAAATCTACTTATAGCGACGGGATTTTAGCTACGGCCGGGTAAAACCATCGTTAAAATTATATATAGCGACGGCCATGAACTAGACCGTCGCTACAAGTTTGGATACATTTTAGCGGGTAAAAAAAGGTATCAAAATTGGTAATCTACAGCGACGGGCAAGGTAAATCCGTAGCTATAAGTAGGTGTAGCGACGGCTTTTCCTTGACCGTCGCTATATGTGGACCTATACCGAGGGTCGAAATCCGACTGTCGCTGTAAGTAATATATACCGACAGTCTTGGCCGTCGATATATATCACTTATAGCGACGACCGGATGCTGGCCCTCGCTATAGGTCTGTGATATAAAAAAAAAAATTTTGGTCGGCCTTTTTACTTCGCGCAAACAAAAGCTCGTTTCTCCACCTGAAAAACCCCTTTCTCCTCCTAAACCCCTTCCTTCTCCACTTGATGTTTCTTCGTCCGCTGCTACCGCTACCGCCCTCCTCCCGTCCGTCGTCAGTTCTCCCGGCATCTTTTGGCCGGCTTACTTCGACCATTCGCCGTCCGTCTTCCACACGTCAGGTGAGTTTTTTATGGTTTTGTTTTTCTGATATGCACGATTTTTGTTACTCACCGCTATCATCTTGCCCCACTGATCGCATGGCTGTTTATCGCATCCCTTGGTGGATATATACGCCCAAAATCACCTTGATTGGTAATATGTGCTCTCATTAACAGGTATTTTATCATTTTCTCCTCTTCTTCATGGACACTTTAGGCATTTCCCCCCTCTATTTCTCTTGATTCCGTGGTCAGGCAAGCTACCAATCTTTGTTTCCAATTTTCTAGGGTTTGCATTTGAATTTATTTTTTGTTTCGAACGAGTTCATCTAGTCGAATCTCTGGTTTGTTTCTCTTTTACTGCGAATCCAGCCCTGATACACGAACATCCACTGCTGCTATATAATCTGCTACTAGTATTCATCTGCCAACGCCACTCCCCAAAGGTGAGATTTCTCTCCCCTAAACCCTAACCCCTTATTCTCCTCCCTCCTCTTTTTCCTCCAAGCTGACCGTAT
Source organism: Euptelea pleiosperma (assembly GCA_035048495.1). Taxonomy (NCBI): domain Eukaryota; kingdom Viridiplantae; phylum Streptophyta; class Magnoliopsida; order Ranunculales; family Eupteleaceae; genus Euptelea; species Euptelea pleiosperma. Next base: position 34,390,567 of record CM068550.1, on the reverse strand, counting down.
GGATGTTTGGCCAATCTGTAGGTGGGCCTAAAAACCAAACATCAGTCTGATTAGTGGTTTCAAACATCGTCGTTCGCCGCTCTTTGCCTCCCATTTCCTTCTATTCACCCTAAAGGTAAGTATTAATTTAGTTTTATTTTGTTTTGCTTTATTTTTATTTTAGGGTTAGGTATAACCCATGGAATTTTCTGTAAATCTCTCTCCCTCCCTCAAAATTCTGAAATTTTGAAGTTTTGATGTATGTTTGGAAGTTTTGTGCTTCAATGGTACCCTTCTTTGTTTCATTGGTTTAGATTCAGGTTGGACGAAGAGGGAAAAGGTTGTACGATCCAGATTTCTAGAGAGAAGTGAAATGCATGTTGTTCTTTTTCGTTCTAGTGGTGGGTAACACGCTTTGAATGTTTTATATGGTTCCATACTGCAAATGAGATTTCGTGCTCTGTGCTCTATACTTCAAAGGATCGTCTTGTGGCAAGAATACCAAAGTCTTGAATGTTTTATTTTTGTTTTTGTTTACTTGTTGCTTCCTGTGCATTTCTGCAGCCATGGAATTCATCACTTAACAAAATGCACAAGGACCATTAACTACAGCAGGACAACCATCTCAAGCGGCTTCAAAGCCAACCCAAGAAACAAGTGGCGGGGTTGCATCACAACCTACCCCCTTGGGACAAAGAATTTTTCTTACCAGAAATTCAATAGAGAAAGATGACAATTGCTTGCCTTGCTGTTTCTGTTGACATGAGAATGCAAGCTTAATTGAACTTTATATTTTGTCCTATTTACCGATCAAAAAAATATATTTGGGCCTATTAATAAATCATGATCACCATATGCAATAGCTTACTAATGCCTTCTTTTTATCATTTTTAAGCTTTTTATGCCCCTTAACAATTTGCACATGAAGTAGAAAATTTTGTTTAACTCTTTTTAATTTGTGTTTTTTGTGATGTAGTTTCCATCCATGGCATCTTTGCAAGGAGCACTACTAAATGTTACAGCTCCTACAGGTCTATTGCGCACTTCCAGCCTTGGTACCTCTTCCCCACAATGGATGTGTCCTCAATCACCATCTTATGCATCAGCAATGCCTGAAATAAAATAACATTGTTGTCTTTTGTTTCCTTTTCCCTTCTCTTATGTTTAATTATTGGGTCATCAATTTTGCTGATTTTCATCCAATAATTCAGGTGCATACATGGCGCAACAAGTACCAAGCAAAATGCCAGCTTTTGGGTAATTTTCGTTTATCCTATCCTTAAATTTTTTTTTTTTACAATTGTTTGTGTTTGCTGTTCTCCAAGTATAAATTTTGCAAATAATGGGACCACCTTGAATGTTCATGAAACGACCCAAACGTTCACTGCACACATAATCCGGGGTTACATTATGGCTTAAGTATTTTCTGTTCAATTGTAGATCTGGATGTTGGCACATTAGTTAGATTACTCTAAAATCTAAACTACTCAACCAATAAGCTCTGATCTACTAAGGGCACATAAATCCATGCTCCTTATATACGCAATTTCCTATGGTTTTGAATAATCTTTTGACACATTTTATAACAAAATTATTTGCATGTCCTTGAGTACTGTTGCATACATCAAGGAATTGGGGGCTTTGGTGATGAGGGAGCTGTTTTGGCACCTTAAATATGGATCAATAACTGGTTGGCAGATACTCGCAACCTGCTACCCTGAATTCTTTCTCTTCCGTTGAAGGAAACCCATTTGGATAGATACAAAATCAAAGGCTGATGCCATTTTACGGTCAGCATTTTGCCCTTTCAACCTTTTGGGAAACGTTTGGTTTATTTCTGCAGGTTGAAGATCAAGTAAAATGATCCAGCCGAATGAGAGGGTTTTGACATTTTTGGCCAAGGTTAGGCTTAAATGTTTGGATGGCCATGTAAATTAGTGTGAAGCTAATACATGAAAAACAAGAAATACAAAGGAGGATGGAGTGGGGAAACAGTGTATGATTGGAAGATGTACGAACTCCTTAATTGGGGGCCAAGTATTTTTCTGGTGGTCATTCTATTTGTTGTACATCTTATTGTTGCTATCTTGTTGCATTGGGTATCTTATATGTTGTGTGGCCTCCCTTCCAGTCTGTATCCTTTTTATTAGTTTGTTGCCTTTGTTGTGTCTTTAGATTCTATAGGTTTTTTTTGGGTATTAGGTTGCTGACATGACTTGCAATACTCCTTTGTCTCCATCTGTCTATTTTTCTTGGAAGTTTAATCGTGTCAAGGGATGGCGAAGCACAACAACAGTGTAGTTTAGTATGATGTTTAAATGATTATTTTAATTATTTTTTTCCTTCCATTTATTTTTGCTCTTATGGATTCTATTGGACGTTTACGGGAAAAGTGGAAATATGCATATGTTCCAATATTCTTTTGGCAATTTAATGTGTTGTAATTTCAGTGTATGGTAAAAAAGGACATGTATTGAGGTTGTTAGAAAAGATTTGAAGACAAACAAATGTTGGCTAAACAAACTGGTTTATCAAGAAGCCATGTACATGTGCATTGAAGCTAATGAGGATGCTAGATCTCTTATCACTTCAACTCAAGCACCATTGGGAAAACCACCTTTTGTATTATTGGATTTGCCTTTCACATCAATTCTGCATATTTTTTGATAAGGGTAACAATCAGAAAATTTGAACTCTGGTTCTCTCCCCTTGATCTGTTTGAAGTTTCCACACATATTTTAAAATTTCTCTTCTCAAGTGGAATTCAGCTCTTCTTTGGAGATGTCAGTCACATGTAAGATTCTTTATTAGACAATTATGCCCTAATGGATGTCTTTTCGCTTAGGCCATATTCTTAATTTTGCATGTCAACACTGAAGTTATCTTGGTACATCATTCCATTTTGCATGCCATTGGGCCATCTTACTATTTTCAGATTGCATTTAGGAAATTTTTCAGAAAATGACAGAACATGACCATCTTCGGCCTAAATTTGCTCACTTTTTTGGACAATATGAATCCTCCATCAGTCCCGAGCTAACATTTTTATCACTTTATTTCTATATGCTCGTCATGATATGCATGCAATTAGTATACCATTTTTGACAAAATAGTAACCAAGCTACCGACAGTCACGGTGAACAATACAATATGTTTATTGTAGCAGACTGGTGATAAGTCTTAACATGCTGCTAAAAAGATTAGTGATTCATGCCTTGAACTCGAGGTGGCCTTGAATAGTTCAATGAGGAAAGAAATGGAAGTAACTAACTTATGTGAATTCTGTTCTAATGAGGTTCTACACTCATTAAGGGGGGCTTTGGTAACACAAAAATAAGTAACTTACTAACTTGTATAAGCCAAAAAGTTAAAAAGTTAGTTTGGACCACGGAGGCTTACTACAACACCCCCTCATCTGGAAGAACTTGATATTAGTTCTGAGGAATTTCAAGCAGACACCGTAAGTTTTTGAATTTCACTGTACACGCAGTTATATCATATGTTGGTTTCCTGTCTTTCACATTATCACTTTTCCATCTTGACCTTTAGTCACTTAGATATATACTTAATCTAGGACATTCTATGGTGATTGAATTACCTAGAGCTATATCTTATCTGGTTTCCTGTCTTTCATGTTATTGCTTTTGTATCTAAAGTTGTAGTCACTTCTATATTTATTAAATACATGACATTTGGCATTTTAGAGTGATTGAATACTGGAAGCAGATGAAATCTGTAATACAGAAGAATTACTGTTGTAGTCGTAATTGATGATTAGTTAGTTGTTAGTCTCGCCTAAAATCCAGATCATGGAATTTGAATGTTTTTTTTTATATACAATAAAGATACTGAAAGCACTGGTTTCAACATATCACCTGAGGAAATTTATACCTCTGTTTGGTTTTCTATCACCTCAAGCACTTGACATATAAGTGCTATAGATGGAATTGTTCATTTGCCTTTTGCAGCTCACAACTAATTGACTGGAGAATAGTGTTCTGGTGAAATATTGACCAGGTTGAGAGAAGCCTTAAGAGACCAAACCCACACTTTAATGATAAAACCAACAAGACTGTGTCGACTACTTGGGTTATCAACCCAATTGAGAGGTACTGGTACCAAGGGAGGGGACCCTAGGTAATTTCAGACCCTAGCTATGGCAAGGAGAATTCACCTTTTAGGTTTCCTTTGTAGGAAAACTATTCTTGGATTGTGGTATTTGGTTTCCTTGGGATACACCTATGGACGGTGTCAAGCATGTCTAGCTAGTTTGTAGTAGTTCTTGTTGCTCAGTGGGGTTATCATGAAGGCTGACTTGTGCCCCAGATATGTGCTTAATGCTTTTGGTGTGGTACTACAATTAATCTGTCATATCTATGTTTGTGTGGATGTGGTTTTGGTTGTTTACACATTTATAGTACTGTCAAATAAGGTTGATGTGGAAAAGAACATCAATAGCCATTTTTCTTGCTGCAACCTAGGATCTGAGAAACAAAAATTGCATAAATGAGAACATGCTCCCTACTTTCAGCCTTCAGATCCAGTCTATTTTGTATATTTTGAGCTCTTTAAGATAACATAAGTATTTAAAAGTCATAGGTGTTGTTAACTTCTCTTTATTGGCAGAAAAAAAGCTTTATTATTATATAGTGATGATTACACCATTTCTCAAATGCCATTTTTGTCTTTGTATTATTAATTACATTGTCCATTTCATTGCCACCCAGCCATTATTGAGTTTTTGAGTTTGAGATAGACTCTCGCATTATCTTACAATCTTATGAGGTTTTATTATCTTTCTTGTTCAACATTGTGATACCGTGAAAGATCCCAACTAATTAAATGTTCCAAGAATTATGTTCGTCTTCTTTCTTTCCAAGTTTCTTGTCCTTTCAATTATGCATTTCTTTAATTTTCAGATATATACCGAGCCTCTGTTGTTCAAAAGTCATGCTTACTTGTACTGCTGTTTTCTGATTTCAGACTTGTGCACGTGTTCTCTGTAAGGAGGGGCCTCAATTTCATTGATTACACCAGTGACCTCGGATGAAAAGAGTAGGCCAACCTTCTCCCTGGTTTAGTTATGTTTTTATATTAAGCCCTTACAAGCTTGAACCACGTTGCTATCGACAATTTATGTTGTTTAGGGTTCCAGAGGATGCAGCCAATTGCGATTGACCCATGGTTTAACATGGCCAGGAGGAGCCAAATCTTGAATGTTTTAGAAAGGTGACCAACTCTGTAAACTTTCAATTTTGTTCACAGGTAAATTCTTCCCCTAACTACTATTCTGCTTATGCAACCTAAAATTTGCATACGGAAATGCGGGAGATCTTTTTTTTATATATGAAAATATGCCCACCTTTCTCATTATCAGCTTCCCCTTGCATCATTTGCTATCTTAGAGCTACTGTCTTGCGATAGTTTCTGGATTAATCTATGTCCAAATGGATTTCTGTGCTAGTTAGGCTTTTGCTAAATCATTTCTTGAAGAACACTATTGACTGTCCAAGCTGAAGTTGAGGGGCTGAGATGTTCTATATGGTTGAATCAGACATTCTGTTGTAAGCTAGAAACTCTCTTGCACCCACACCAACCTCATGTGCGTCTATACCTTACATACGGTGTGAGTCCACATTGTAAATACTCCTGGATGATATTAATTGTTATACATATTAACAAATAGAAGTTTTGTTTCAACATATCAGACATGATCTCAGTTGAAATTTGTGTACTATAATCGTCGTTGCATCTTTCTACTGACCATGGCATTCCTTTTTAAAATTTGATGTTTATATTCTTGTTTAGGCTTTCATAATAATGAGTTCTACTGTAACATAATTACAGGTGTGAATCATTTTCTACCTATCCCCGCACCTATGATCTACTTCATGCTTGGACAGTATTTTCAGAGATTGAGGAGAGTGGCTGTAGTACAGAGGATCTACTCATCGAGATGGACCGGATGCTGCGACCATATGGGTTTGTCATCATAAGAGATAGACCCTCTGTGATAAACTACATTCGGAAGTTTTTAATTGCTTTACAATGGGATGGCTGGTTATCAAAAGTAGAACCAAGGCGAAGAAAGGTTATAATTTAATTTCTTAATTGATGAAGAAAAAATCCGCAAAAACACTATTCGCTGGTAGATACAATTTACCAATGACAATTTTCTACAATGTTGTTAAAGCCCTCTTTGGAAGAAAATTTTAAGGCATTCTTTGAAAAATTGGAGTGAATTCATTGCAAATGTTTGTCATTTTAATTTTGTAGTGACATGTATGATGTGAATTAAATAGAATTGGGTTTGAGTGCTGAAGGCACCTAATTTTGGCAAACACTTTATTGGGGAGTGTCATGGGCACAGGTCATCACCTAGTGTATTACAAGTTATAGATATTAAATAATATATGTTTTCATGAAAACAAGTAGGATGTATACAGGTACATATAGCTTGTATAAAAAAATAAAAAAAATGTTTAAAACCCTTTACCGACGGCCAGTGCTCGTCGTTATATATCACTTCCAACGACGTTTAGAACCCTTTAGCCGTCGCTATCGGCCGTCGATAAATATTTTATATTATACAAAAATCATAAATAACATTTACCGACAGTCATGACCGTCGCTATAATGGATCTATAGCGACGGCTACGACATGACCGTTGGTAAAAGGCCTATACAGCGACGGTCATGGCCGTCGGTAAAAGTATATAACCGTCGCTACATATGTTTGCACAACAATATTATTTTGGCGGGGGAAAATTTTATAGCGACGGCCGATGTAGAATTGGCCGTCGCTAAAACCTATAGCGACGGAATTTATAGCGACGGATAGCGACGGCCACACAGACTATCGCTAAAAACTCTAGCGACGAATTTATACCTTTTAGCGACGGCCAGAGGCCGTCGGTAAAACTCTTTTTTGTTGTAGTGAGTAGTCTAAATACACAAAAATCACAAAAAATTCAAAGTCTCGAAAAAGTGTCAAGATGACATCGGAATGACCCAAAAAGTGATTCGCGAGTCTCACACTCCTATTAAATAAATAAAACATAATTAAATATTATTTTTGAAAGATATAAGAATGATATGAAAGTTTAAAAATTATGAAGATACTATTATTGTCAAAATTTTATGTCTCAAAAAATGTTCTAAATTTCTCGAATAAGTTGGGAAGGGTAAAATATGAGTATTTTTTATGTCTCGAGCCCATAAAATAATTTTTTTATAAAAGTTTTAGAATGTTAGCTAGAGAAAGAAAAAGTCCCCTACATGTTATAGTTTATTATTCTTCGTAGAAATTTAGCCCTAAAGAGCGAGTTTCAAAAATAGCAGATTTTTTAAAGTTGTCAGAATGAAAACAAATTAAACATACATACTCAAACATGATATTAAACTATAAAAACAATAATAGAAGTTTGAAAAAGGTTCAAGTTTACATTTTTAGGTGAATTTTTCATAATACCCTAAAACGAAAGTTCAGGGTATTACATTACTATTGATGACGGACCACAGTTTGAGCCATGAAGAACACTATTAGAGGCCAATGACCATATGGTTTGTTTAACCCATCCCTAGGTAGACTTACACAACAAAAATCAAACTGATTATTGAATTTTAATATTTGAATCACAATGCTCGAAACCCCTGTAAGGAATATTTTTATATTCAATTTAGCAAAGATTCTGTTTGATATAAAAAATATTCTTGTAACCGTTCCTACGAGCACAAGTGTAGTGTGAAGATGTCGTGGTATGCATTCTTCGCCAACTACGTAAAAACTAAAAAATAGAAACAGCAAGAATCAAACTATTGACGACAGGAGTCATCTGAGTAACTATCATTTTGTTAGTTAATGATCGTGTACGCTCGATTATGAAGGTAAGTGACTTAGTGGCCATAAGAGTTGATTAAAATGAATAAAATATAATGGTCTAATTTATTCATTGGATAGACCCGAGTCAAAGTCAATTTTATTGACTAGTGGGATAGTCCAATTAATTGGAAATGTATCCCCAATCGATTGGACATAGCCCAATCAATTGGACACTCTATGTAATCGATTGGAGACTACAAAACAAAAACTCATTTGAATCCAATCGATTGGAGACGCTATGTAATCGATTGGAAACTCTGTGTAATCGATTGAAGCCTTCGGGATAGAAAGTTATATATGTCAAATCAATTGGAGAACCCTGTGCAATCAATTGGTGCCTTCGGAATAGAGAACTTATTAAGCCCAATCGATTGGACACTTATCCCCAATCGATTGGACATGGCCCAATCGATTGGACCAAGTATACAATCGATTGGACCTGGAAAAGAATTGGTCTTTCTCAGATTCGAAATTCATGGTTCCATTATCCCATGTTTCACACGACTCAGGGTCTTGGAATTCTATAAATAGAACCCTTCTATGCATTATCTAAACACACACAGAGACACAGAGTGACTCAATTTTCAAGAGAGAGAAGCAAAGGCTATATTTATTAGAGTGTCCATTCGAAGAGCAAGAAGCTTATTTTTATTCATATCTTGTGAGCTTGTTCTCTTCTCAATCAAAGCCAAGAGCTTGATCTTTACTCAACCTAAGTTTTCTACTTTTATATTCAACCTAGTAAGCCTGAGAGTACTAGTGTGACTCAAACACCTTTTGAGCAACTTGGGGTTCAGGGTGTACTGAATCCTTCACCTTTTGCAAAGGCGGGAGTGTTGAAAATTAAAATCGGAGGAGCCGATCGACGGTAGGTTTGGGGTGTACCAAATTGAACAAGCGGATAAGGCTTCTTAGCTAGAAGGGCGCGCGTGGATTCGTGGCGTTGATTCAAAGGACGTGGACGCATCGGCAGTAGGCCTTGGCTAAGGTTGGAAGCTGTATTTGCAACGGTGCTGCATAGGTAACCTTTGTTTTATTTAACTTTTTAGTTAGTGATACTTACCATCTGGATGTGGTCTTGTGGTTTTTCCTTGACTAAGGTTTCCACGTAAAAATATCTTGTCTTGTGTGATTATTTGTTTGTATTCCGCAATCTATCTTGATTAAATCAAATGACAAAAAGACAATATATCACGGAAGTATATTTGATTTGAGTCAGTTGTGATAATCCTTTATCAAACAACCAAGGCATGCGATTTTATCCCCTTACCATCGACTAGTAAAACTGTGTAGGTATAATTAATTTTAAATACCTAATCAACCCCCCCTTCTAGGTATATTGAGTTAAAGAGAACGGACCCGTGGAATTTCAATTGGTATCAGAGCAGATTATTCTATTAAAGGTTTAATCACCTGAATTTAGATTCCTACAAAACCAGTTCATTCTTTTCATTTATAAATATGCCTAAAGAAGGGTTCACTGTCAACAACTGTAGTAACTCAAACAGTGAAGATCAATGCGATCTTTATACTGCTTATCAAAAGCTATATAAAGAAAGGTTTAGATTGACCAAAGCAAATAAAAAATTGACTAATAGAGTTGAATTTCTTGACTCTGAAAATTCTACTTGCAAACTAGACAATAATGAATTATATGTGCTAGTTGGTCAACTTAGAGAAGAGAAGAAATTTCTTCAAGAAAAAAACAAGTTCTTGGAATACAAGTTCCAAACTTGTACGGATGCTAAAAAGTCTTTTGAAAGTGAGCATGAAAAATATGAAACTATTTTTAGACAACATGAAGAAGAGAAAGTTAGACTCCAAGACAAAGTTAAATTTCTTGAAACTGATTACTAGAAATGTCTGGAGAAGAGTGTAATACCCTAAACTTTTGTTCTATGGTATTATGGTAAATTCACCTAATAATAAAAATTTGAAACTTTTTCAAACTTCTATTATTATTTTTATAGTTTAATATCATGCTTGAGTATGTGTATTTAATTTGGTTTCATTCTGACAACTTTGAAAAAACCTTCTATTTTTGAAATTATTCTTTAGGGCTAAATTCCTGCTAAGAATAATGAATTATAATTTGCAGGGGACTTTTTCTTACCCTAGCTAATATTCTAGAACTTTTATTAAAAAATTATTTTGTAGGCCCAAGACACCAAAAATATTCTTATTTTATCCTTACCAACTTATCTATGAAATTTGGAACCTTTCTTGAGACATGAAAACTCTAGTCGAAGATTTTGGGAGATTTTGACAAAAATATTATTTTCATAATTTTTAAACTTTCCTACCATTCTTATATTTTTTCAAAAAATAATATTTTATTATATTTTATTTAATTAATAAGAGTTTGGGACCTTCGAATCACTTTCGGATCATTCCGATGTCATTTGACACTTTTTCGGGGCTTTGAACAATTTTATGATTTTGTGTATTTAGAGTATTTTATGTGATTTATGTGTGTGTGACATGTGTCAATACATTGTTGAATGAACTTTTAAATTATATAATATAGTTTGATTAAATTAATTAATAATTATTTGTGTTATGATTGTTGGGTGGGCCCATATGGCCAATTTAGAGACTTTTAGGCTTAATAATATTCCTAAATGAAGTCTAGTTGATATAAATGGGCCTTTGCCCATTTCTAACCCATTAGTAATGTAAAATATGAGTTTTTGATTGTTGAAAAAGTCATCCTTTTGATAGTTATAAATTTCACTAATATAGAAACCCTAATCCTTCCCTAAACCTATTTATGAAAACCCTAAAGCTTTAGAAGCTTTCACAAACCCAACTCCATTGAAAAATAAAAAAAGCTCCATTAAACCTTCATCCGGGCACCGATCGTACTCGAGCAAGAAGAGAGAATTAACGGGGACTCTGAATGGAAGAACATACCCTAAGGAGAGGACAATCCGACGACTTTCAAATTTGAAGAAACTTTTGATTTTCATTAAAGTTCAAGAAACCTTAAAGTAAGTGTGTTTGATCCATCTTATACTTATTTTTCTTCAAGATTTTGTTTATCTTTCATTAGATAATGATTGATACTCATTATAAATTAATTTCAACAATATTTACTTTATTCTTATTGGGTTTATCTCTATTTTGGGCCACCATGATGGGTTTGGCCATGGTTTCTTTTACACCTATAACGGATAACTATGTTCTTTATCATTTTCGTTGTATTTTTATAATTTAACTATTTTTATAATTATTTTTTCTAAATACCTCTATGAATCTATTTTTCAAAATCGTTTAATTTGTATTTTCTGATTTATATTTATTTAATTATAATTTTTCTAAGTTGTTGGACTTTACAAAATAACCTAAAATTTTAGATTTTATACGGTCCACTTTACTTAGGATTTCGATCTATATTTTTAACCTAAATATTTTTCTAATTATTTTTCGTGGATACCTCTATCAATCTAGTTTCTAGAATATTTGAGTTTGTATTTTTTTTATTTGTATTGATTAAGTTATGATTTTTCAAAAGTGCTAGGCTTTTCTATAAAACTCAGAATTCCAGATTTTACATAGTCCACTTCACTTGAGATTTTGATCTATATTTTTAACCTGAATATTTTTATAATTATTTTTTATAGATACATCTATCAATTTAGTTTCTAGAACATTTGAGTTTTTATTTTTCTGATTTATATTGATTAAGTTGTAATTTTTCAAATGTGTTAGACTTTTCTGTAAAACCCAGAATTTTAAATTCTGTCTGGCCCACTTCATTAAGGGTTTCAACCCATATTTTAAATCTGAATATTTTTAATTTATTTTTTCTAAATACTTCTATAAATCTAGTTTCTATAACATTTGAGTTTGTATTTTTCTGATTTGTATTGATTAAGTTATGATTTTTCAAATGTGCGGGACTTTTCTATAAAACCCAAAATTCTAAATTCTGTCTGGTTCACTTAATTAAGGGTTTCGACCTATATTTTGAATCTGAATATTTTTCTATTTATTTTTTCTAAAAACCTCTATGAATCTAGTTTTTAAATCCATTGAGTTTATATTTTTATAATTAATATTTATTTAGTTATGATTTTTACAAGGCAATATATTTTTTTTGTAAAAAACCTATTAATTATTAGTGGTTCGCTCATGACTTATTAACTATTAAGGGGTTTAGCCCTTGTTGTTTGACTAAACCCTAAATGGTTTGACCTATACTTGTATGCATGGGGATCCCACCCATGTGTCTTGGATCTCTCATAGGGTTCGGCCAAGTGTCTTGGATCCCTCTTTAGGATTCGACTTTGTGTCTTGGATCCCTCATAGGATTCGGCCATAGTTTGTTGGATTGTCTTGTGATTTCCACTTATATTGTTCATCCGTGTTAATCGTGACCTTCGGTGATTGTTACATGTTATTCATGGTTAACCCTAATTCGTTATCATGTTATCACTTTTGATGATCATGTGTTTATTTTATATTCTTATTTAAATGTTAAATACATGTATGCCTATGCCATATAACCCTAGTACCATCTTATTGTCATACCATGATCATCACGTCATTTCATATAAGGGGTGCATAAGGGAACGGGGTTGAAGTATATTATATACGTTTATATTGATTTCATCAATTAATCAGGATTCGGTACCCTAGGGTAAAAGGCCCCAGACGTTATTATATCCTACAGATGGGTCGATGAGACCACTTCTAGTGCGGGAAGGAAATGGAGACCCTATGTGGTTATGGGTACTAGTTGCATTTGCATCCCGTACTCACTTGCATTCACCATCATATTCATGTCATCCTTATTATATGATTGAGATGCATACATTTGTTTAAAACTTGTATAGTATGATATCATACCATGCACACTGTTGTATTATTGGGCATCGGCTCACGGTGCTACACCGATACCATTTTCAGATTTTGAAGAGCTGGGTACGTGGAATGATTTCGAGACAGAAAACTCCAGTGTACTCGAGGAGATTGACAAGGATTTGAGAGTCGATCCTATACTTTAGAAAGTTGTATTTGATTATTTTATAACATTATTTATTTATTTTCACGGGCATGTTGGATTTTGATTAAGAGCATATTCTCGCCTCTTTCTATCCACATTTAGTTGATTGATTGAATTATTTTAATTATTTACTTTCTACATCTAGACTTTTTTGTTTATTTAGTAGATTTTCGAATGAACCTTAGTAGTCTAATTGACCTAATTGGACCACTGGGGGACATTCATAGATCACCTCTAAGTTCGGGTACGGGTCGATCCATGGATTTTTGGGTCGTATCTGGGTATCCGGATTCGAGACGTAACAAAGAGGAAGTCACTTGAACTTGATCTAGTTTAACTGAAAAATGACTTGCCGTATATTTCTCAAAGCACTGAAGAGAGATACCATGGTTCCTCCCAAAAGAAAATTATATGGGAACCAAGGAAATCTATTCCATAAAATAATAGTCTTGCATCAAAAGTCAGATGCCTTGAGTAGAGAGATTAATAACCTTATGAAACTCAAGAGCACCCAGACTCAAAGGGCTCAGAATAAGAAGATAAATAAAAAGAAAAATATCGATCCTCCTTCACCGCCTAAACAAATGGCAAAGAAAAAGAACTCACCTACAAGGTATAAGATCATATGGGTGAGAAAAGAAGGACCGATAAATCTAGATTCTATTTGGAATGAATTCCTTATGAAGTCTAGTGACACTTGTCATATTGATTGAATTAAAGTGGTTCTTTACACTCTTCTCTATTTTATGATTATATATCTTTTATGAGTGAAGTGTGTAGTTTTGTTTTAGGATTTTGTTTTCTTCATAGTTTTCTATTTGTTTTAGATCTTTGATTATTTGTATTGTTTTGAGTTCATATATTCAAAAATAAAAATAGAAAATTTGAAAATCAAAAATTATTTTGTATCTTGTTTAGGATTCTTTTTGAGTTGTGCATTGCATAATTGTTTTTAATATGATGGGCATTGACTTTAAAAAATTCTAGAACCAAGACTTAATACAAGGTAAATTGAGACTAGATCATTGTAGAAAATTCTAGAATATTTAGAAGATTAGTCTATTTTACTAATTTTCAGTTAGTGGATGTTCTTAAGTTTTGAACTTGTTATTCACATACACACCAACTGACACTGGTTGGGGACTAGATTTGATTGAGGTAATAAATCTAGTATTCTATGGGAATCAGGAATAAACTTCTACTTTTTATGACTTCAAATTAGTTGTGTTCCTACTTTCAGTTGATTTCGAAATTGCAATATAATCGACTGTTGGCCTCCGTATGTGATAGTTCTCCATAGAAAGAGCTACCTCAAGTGGATGTGGTAAAATCTGTATGACCCCGTTCTATTCAAAAATCTAATTACTTAATGCTGTAGAGGATACCATACCGACCGAATGTGAAAGCTACCAAATTGACCAAGTGTCAAAAGATGAAAACTTGAAAAATGAAAGTCTAATTAAACAAGTGAGTGAGAAATAGTCACGTTTGCTACAAAAGTAATGTGATATCACATTAGCAAATACACTTATAAATAGAGAGTTAGAGAACCTATTAGCTCTAATGATGATTTCATGATTAGATACATGATACCTCCAGATTTTGAGTAAAATATTTAAATTTTTACTAACATCTATCTTGTACCCTAAGAAGTGAAAAGTCATATCATAGTACACCCAAGTAAAAGAAAATGAAAATTCAACTAAAGTGTACTAGTTTGACTGACTGGCTCTGATAAATGGCCTAGATTGACTGCATTTAAACTATTCAAGATTAAACTGAGTAGTTAAGTCTAAAATTCTAGGTTTGATATATATTAGTGCCTATCACACCCCGAATCTGGGCACCCAAATCGAATCCGAATGCCTATGGATCAGTCCGTTTACCCAAGATCCAGGGTGTGATAAAAATAAAATGCTCCAATAAATAAATAAAACAACAAGAATCACCGTCGTGATTGATGGATAACAGCTCAACTCCAGTAATCAAAATAATGCAGAAACGTAAACAAGTTATTACGTTGAAATATCCAAAGTCAAAATCAAAGTCAAACTTTTAATTTTTGTCAAAATCACTAATTATGATCTCTATAATTACCTAATTTTTATATCAAACATATTTTGTGAAAGCACTTAAGTCAAAACACTCATTTAAGATAGTTTTGAAATTAATTTTTGTGGTTGTAAGAAAAACGGTCAACTTTTGGTCAAAATTCAAAGTATGTCAAAAAATTATTTCCTTTAAGGATTTTATTCTAAAAATCATAAGAGACAACTTTAACAAATGCACTTTAGCCAAAAATGACATTTTATAGTTCTTTAGTGGTTTTATAATTATTTGCAGTTTTATAAAAGTGACCGGCAAAACTCAATCGGTTGATTTTTTCTAACTTAATCATATAATTCGAGGGTCAATTTAAAACGGAATCCAACAAGTGATATATGCCTTTAATAGTGCTCAAAATGTAAATTAAAATATTCCAATCAATCTCAACATGATCAAATCATTTTTGAACAATATCCATAAACCTTAAGAAAAATAACAAAATAATCTTAATCTTCAAACTCCGTCTCGTCCATGGTATCTTCTCCATCAATGGTTCATCTTCATCTTCTTTTTATGAAATCTGAAATTTTGTTTGGTATAAACCGTGAGCTTTCGCCCAGTACATTCCACAGGATAATCACATGTTTATAATTCATTTAATTTAAACACATACATAGATTAAGAGCACATGTGATACATGATCAAATATATAAAAATATGATGATAATGATGATGATGATCCGATTAAATAAACCCAAAAATCCATTTCACACATTCCATTTTTTTTTCACAAGTCCAACCCGTAGGTTCTTCTGCAGGGGTTTGGGGTCTTTCACCCTAGGGCACCGAGCCCTTGTTAATTCTTTAGGGTTCCTCTAGGCCGCAGAGCCTATGCGCACTCCCAGCTAAATCAAATCCTTCGGGCCGCAAAGCCTATGCCCACTCCTGACTAAGTCAAACATTCGGGCCGTAGAGCCTATGCGCACTCCCGTCTAATACCCAACCCAAATAAGAATGCCTCATTATGATGATGAATAATATTATCATTTAGTAAGATAATCAAAAGCACAAGTCACGAAGATCTAAACTCGTAAAATCATATAACCAGAATTTAAAATAAATGAATCACAAACTAGAAGAGAATATCCGTACCTATCTAGTTCTAGAATTTATAACTAGAACCTCCAACACCAAGAACAAGAAGAACTCTAAGGAGTTTAGAGAGCAAGAGAGAGCTCAAGAGAATTAGTGAATTGATATGAGAGCGGAAGGTCCTATTTATAATAGTTCATGGGAAAAAACTTCCAAATATAAGTTTTATAATTTTAGCAAGTATATTTAAAACTTTCTATTTTGTTTTAAAAATATTCTTTAAAGAGACTTTATTTTAATTAATTTTCGTAACATTAAAAGGGGTGATTTTTATAACCCATTAAATGACTTATTTTAAGATGGGTATGGGCTAAAAATGGGCCTAAGGCCTATGGGTATCAAGTAGGCTTTAAATAATATTATTTTTGGGCCTAAAAGATCTCTAAATTGACCCAAAAGGCTTGTCCCAATAAATAAATCCAATCAACATGCAAACAAGCAATAATAACAAAATTTACCAACGATTACTCATTAAATTTATAAAAAATAATAAAAATTATTTAAAATATTTTTAATTTAAAGTTCTTTTAAAATTATATTTTTTTTGTAAAAATATCAAAATGTGATAAGAATCTCAAATGCTCCAATGGTGATAACATGTTGATTAAAAATGACAAGGTGACATTCACCATTTAAAAATATTATTATTTTTTTAAAATAACCCATCATTTAAAATTATGATCTTATTTAATTAAGTTGGTTATCTAGTATACAGAATGTCCCTACATTACCACAGTACAAGTACATATGTATGAAAATTGATTCTAGTGTGTCATTAAAATAAAATTTTCTATGTGTCACGATATAAATGTTCTGACTAAGTTCTCGAATTTTTTCTACGTGACATTATAGCATGTTGTAGATAAAGAATAAGGTTCAAAAATTTCAAGATGCCAATTTTTATCATTTTATAGTTAATTTACACTAATACCCCTAAATAAAAATTAATGATCGTGTACGCTTGATTAGGAAGGTAAGTGACTTAGTGGCCATAGGAGTTGATTAAAATGAACAAAATATAATTGTATAATTTAGTCATTAGATAGACCCGAGTCAAAGTCAATTTTATTGACTAGTGGGATAGTCCAATCGACTGGACATGTATCCCCAATCGATTGGACATAGCCCAATCGATTGTATACTCTGTGTAATCGATTGGAGACTACAAGACAGAAACTCATTTGAGTCCAATTGATTGGAGATACTATGTAATCAATTGGAGACTACGAGACAGAAACTTATTTGAGCACAATCAATTGGAGACTCAGTGAAATCGATTGGAGCCTTCGAGACAGAAATCTTTTTGAGTACAATCGATTGGAGACTCTGTGTAATCGATTGAAGCCTTCAGGATAGAAAGTTATATATGTCAAATTAATTGGAGAAACCTGTGCAATCGAATGGGTGCCTTCGGAACAAAGAACTTATTGAGCCCAATCGATTGGACACTTATCCCCAATCGATTATACATGACCCAATCGATTAGATCAAGTATACAATCGATTGGACCTTGAACAGAATTGGTCTTTCTCAGATCCGAAATTTATGATTCTATTATCCCACGTTTCTCACAACTCAGGGTCTTGGAATTCTATAAATATAATCCTTTTATGTCTTTTCTAAACACATACAGAGACATAGAGTGACTCAATCTTCAATAGAGTGACTCAATCTTCAATAGAGTGAAGCAAATGCTATATTTATTAGAGTGTCCATTCGAAGAGCAAGAAGCTTATTTTCATTCACATCTTGTAAGCTTGTTCTCTTCTCGATCAAAGCCAAAAGCTTGATCTTTACTTAGCCTAGGTTTTTCACTTCTATATTCAACCTAGTAAGCCTGAGAGTACCAGTGTGACTCAAATACCTTTTGAGCAACTTGGGGTTCAGGGTGTACTGAATCTTTCACCTTCTGCAAATGCGGGAGTGTTGAGAATTAAGATCGGAGGAGTCGATCAACGGTAGGTTTGGGGTGTACCAAGCTGAACAAGCGAATAAGGCTTCTTGGCTGGAAGGGCGTGCGTGGATTCGTGGCATTGATTCAGAGGACGTGGATGCATCGGCAGTAGGCCTTGGCTAAGGTTGGAAGCTGTATTTGCAACGGTGCTGCGTAGGTAACCTTTGTTTCGTTTAACTTTTCAGTTAGTGATACTTTCTGTCTGGACGTGGTCCCGTGGTTTTTCCTTGGCTAAGGTTTCCACGTAAAAATATCTTATCTTGTGTGATTGTTTGTTTGTATTCCGCAATCTATCTTGATTAGATCAAACGACAAAAAGACAATATGTCACAGAGGTATATTTGATTTGAGTCGATTGTGATAATCCTTTATCAAACAACCAAGGCATGCGATTTTGTCCCCTTACCATCGACCAGTAAAACTGTGTAGATATAATTAATTTTAAATACCTAATCAATCCCCCCTTCTAAGTATATTGAGTTAAAGAGAACGAACCGGTGGAATTTCAAAACCCACAGTGAAAAATAAACTATGAAAAAGACTCTAATCCAATATATAAAAATTAGTATTTAGGATGAATCTTAGTATGTAGGTCCACTTAGGGATGTGTCAAACATCAATACAATTAGTGGTCTCTAAGAGTGTGCCATGTGGCAACGTGGCACCAATTATTTGATGTAAATATTTAATGTTTGCAAAAGAAAAAAGAGTTAATGAAAAGTCCCCATACATACCCCATTATTAAAAGAACAATAATCACATGGTCCAAGTTCCATAGAGGTGCTTTGTCATTAGTAAAAAATATACCTCGAGTTGCGTGCTAAATAGTAATGTTGAAATGATGCTTAGACATCATTAATCATATTGATTTTTCGTGTGTAGGTCCACCTAGGAATGGGCCAAACATCCATATGGTCAATGGTCTTGAATGGTGTTCCATTTATTCCAAATAATGCTCAAAATCTACGGTTAGAAACAAACCATAAAACTCTAATCCAACAGATAGAAATTACTAATCAGGATGAATTTTGATATGTAGGTCCACCTAAGAACATGTCAAACATCCATACGGTCAATGATCTCTAGGAGTGTCACATGTAACATGTAAGGTGCACGTGCA
Organism: Euptelea pleiosperma; assembly: GCA_035048495.1. Lineage (NCBI taxonomy): Eukaryota > Viridiplantae > Streptophyta > Magnoliopsida > Ranunculales > Eupteleaceae > Euptelea > Euptelea pleiosperma. The sequence goes on along the minus strand of CM068550.1, from coordinate 34,371,426 downwards.
TCGCACGTGGCGTCCCTCTAGTTTCATTAAAAGGTTTTTAAAGGATACATTGGTCACTGTCGAGACTCGATTTTTTGCTACACTTGGCCGCTTGACAAGTTGTAGAAGTGTAATTTCCCTGTGGGAGGTCATATTGGCCGTATCTTAGCTTGACGTTAGCCAGTGTGTGATGCGAATGGCCCACCCAAACTCAAAAAATAGTCCTGTCGGATGTGGCCTTTAATGGACAAATCTAGTCTGCAACCATTTGCAGACTAATAAGTATGCAAACATCGCATCCACCATTGAATGCTTGTTGAAAAACGTGTTCTTAATCTGTAAAATGTATTTTTTATAAAACATTGAATTAACACATTTTTCAAGGGACATCCAACCGTACTGACAATGTTTGCATACTTTTTAAGTCTGCAACCACTAGATTTGTCCCCTTAAATGGACTTGTACATGGGCTTGGGCTTTTTGGGCTTAAGTTACCTGAGCTTGGGCTAACTTTAGTTCGTCTCAAGTTGTGCCCAAAACAAGGTCCCACATCTACCGCGAAAAGCGCGACTCCACCTATACTCACTTCTTTAAGGGCCGTTTGGAGGCATCATAAAACATTGTTGGCGTTATTTTTCGATCTGTTCTAACCGGGTTTTAGGCATCGATGCATTTTGACCGACGAAGTGGTTAGTAGTGAATACCTCGTAATTTTCTCCATCAGCAAAAGTACTTCAAAACATTGACGGTACCAACTCAGTTTTAAAAAACCCAAACGTAGTGGCACTGGCATTAGAATCGTCATAAAAAAAATCCAAAGACAAATCTCCGTCTCTTCTCACCGTTTTCACCCCTTCTTCCAAAATCAAACAAAATTAGGGTTCTTAGCTTTTAATCGGTGCGAGGTTTTATACTTGAAACCCTCTTCTCCTTCCCTATCGTAGCGTGACCATGCCTCGTAGGCGAGACGACGATGATCTCGAACCCGAAGATGAAGAAGACGAAGAAGAGCTCGATGACGACGATGACTACGAGGAAGGAAGACGTGGTGGTGGTTCAAGCAGAAAACGCCGGAGATCTGAGTTTATTGACGATGTCGCTGAGGAAGACGACGAGGAGGAGGACGAGGAAGATGACGATTTCGACGGTAATCGACGCGGCAGCACCAGCCACAAGCAGCAGAAGAGACGCTCTGGCTCTGAGTTCTTCGAACTCGAAGCCGCTGTGGATAGCGACGAGGAAGAAGAGGAGGACGAAGGCGAAGACGGTATATTTCTAACCCAATTAGGCTTCCTTTTTTCAGTATTTAAAATTTAATTACATTCTTCTTGCTGAGGTCTATTTGGCATTGATCAATTTAAACAGAAGACACCCTTGTGGTTTATTCATGATTTTGGTCATGCTTGGATCGCCATTTTTTCTTTCTAAAAGGTACTCTTAAGAGCTTCTTTGAGCAAGAAATATCTTCTTCTTCTTCTTCTTCTTCTTTATTGTTTGGCGCAAAAATAGTGTTCCAAACAGCCTCAAAGGTTGTAAAAGATCGAAACTTGATTCATGCTCAATTTGGACCCAGAATGCAAGTTGGCTTCGAACTCAGGAAAGTACTTGATCGGGTTTTTGGAGTTATAAAACTCACCCATATTTGATTGATTGCATCTTACATTCACGCAGTTGGTTTTTTTTTGGGTATTTGCAGAGATTGATTTTCAAGCATTCAATTGAGTTTTTCAAGTACCTAATTAGATCCTTTCCATTTTGGGTTTTACGAAAACCAAGTTATCCTTCTTGACTCTTGCATAGTCTTGTGCGAGTGATTAACTGCTCAAGTTTGTCTTTTTTTATTTTTATTCTATTCTTTCATTGAGTTTTTAAACATTGGTGAGATCCTTAATTTCTACTTTTGTCTGCTTGAGTGTTGTGGTTACATTGTATATAATTTTTTGGGTTGAGACCTTTTTACTTAAAATGTCACCGGGGTTATCTCATCTCGTCTTTGGATACATCTTAACAAACGTACTGCTCCAAGAATTTGCACTTTTGGGCTTTTGTGCATCCTTCTTTTAGTCTCTTGGCACATGAAAATGTGTTCCATTCTTACCATGAATGGTTGCAACCATTTTTGGTTTCAATATATCTCACTTGTAGGTTTCCCGCCCTTAGCCTAATTTTTTGATACATTTACTGATGGATTTTGAGAACCTCAAAATGCAGACTTTATAGTCGATGGAGGAGCTGAATTACAAGAAGAAGATGATGGTAGAAGGATGCACCGTCGTCCTTTGCTACCACGAGAGGATGACCAAGAAGATTATGAAGCTCTTGAGAGAAGAATTCAGGCAAGATATGCGAAGTCAAGTCACACGGATTATGATGAGGAGACCACAGATGTTGAACAGCAAGCACTTTTGCCGTCAGTGAAGGATCCCAAGTTGTGGATGGTGAAATGTGCGGTATGATGCTTTTGCATAATTTTGTTCTTAATTAATATTTATGTTCTGTTTAACACTTTGTCTGCTTACATCAGATTGGTCACGAGCGAGAGGCAGCTGTTTGCTTAATGCAAAAGTGCATCGATAAAGGATCCGAACTGCAGATTAGGTCTGCTATTGCCCTTGATCATCTTAAAAACTATATATATGTCGAAGCAGACAAAGAAGCCCATGTGAAGGAGGTATATAACAATCAATCAACATATGCATGTTTTATATGATGCTTCTTTTAGGAAATCTGGATTATTACTGATTCATTCCTTCTTCTTCAGGCTTGTAAGGGTCTGCGCAATATATATTCGATGAAAGTAATGCTTGTTCCAATTAAAGAAATGACTGATGTCCTTTCGGTTGAAAGCAAAGCCATTGATCTTTCTAGGGATACATGGGTCCGAATGAAGATTGGGACATATAAAGGGGATCTTGCAAAAGTAACGACTTTGTCCTTTGTTATCTGTCATGATACCATTGCATTCTTTTTTTTCCCTAACCTTCAAGCTCCCTGCTATATAGGTTGTGGATGTGGATAATGTGCGGCAAAGAGTTACAGTGAAGCTAATCCCGAGAATTGATTTGCAGGCCCTTGCTAATAAATTGGTATATATATCATTTTTTGTCTGTACGATTAATTATAAGTCCACTGTATTCCTCAGATTCGTGCCTTTTGAGAATATTGATGTTTTGTTTATTTTAGTTTGATATAAAAGGCAAGATTTATTAGGTTTTGGATTTAAGTACTAGCCTTATTGTACATAGCCACACCTTTGAAGTACTAACACTGGACCACTGTACCAAGTATGCTAGTCAGAGAAGGCGTGTCTTGTTCTCTCTGTAATCTGTATATTGATAATTCTCTAGTTTCTTTTCATTAATAAATTATTTTCCTTTAAAAAAATCTCAAGGTAATTATTTTATTTAGTTCAACAAAGAAGAAAGTATGTTTTGGTTGACTGTTTATGCTTGTCAAGAATATTCATTTTACTTTTGTTTTGACAATGAAGAGAATTTCGCTGATTATCCTTACTAATCATTGGTTAACTACAATACCAATTTCTTCTTGTTCAGGAAGGGAGGGAAGTTGCGAAGAAGAAGACATTTGTTCCCCCTCCTCGTTTTATGAACATAGATGAAGCAAGGTAATTTTGTTTCTTGTTCATTTATCACGCGACTTGATTTCCATAGGACTTCAGTATGCGACATGGTTTTGTTTCTTGCTGGCCACAATTATGTTTTGTGCTCCGTGCGTTCAGGGAGATGCATATCCGTGTTGAGCGTAGGAGGGATCCAGTCACTGGTGATTACTTTGAGAATATTGGCGGCATGATGTTTAAAGAAGGTTTTCTATATAAGACAGTATCCATGAAATCAATTAGCTCTCAGAACATACAACCAACTTTTGACGAGCTCGAGAAATTTCGGAAGCCTGGGGATGATGGAGATGGTGATATAGCTAGTCTGTCTACTCTATTTGCAAACAGAAAAAAAGGCCATTTTATGAAGGGTGATGCAGTTATTGTCGTCAAGGGAGATCTCAAAAATTTGATGGGATGGGTTGAGAAAGTAGAGGAAGAGAACGTCCATATCAGACCGAAAATGGAGGGCTTGCCAGTAACTACTAATTGAACTGTTTATTGTTGTTTGACATCTAAAACATCTGTAAATATGCATGATTGCATATAAAGCATTTCATCTATAAGTGAAACGCATATAACCTTTTTAATGTCTCACATCTGCAGAACACACTTGCTGTGAATGAAAAAGAGCTTTGCAAGTACTTCAAACCTGGGGATCACGTGAAGGTTGTCTCTGGTGCTCAGGAGGGTGCAACTGGTATGGTGGTCAAGGTTGAGGGCCATGTGCTTATCATCGTATCTGATACAACCAAGGAAGATGTAAGTGATATTCTTTTTGAATGTTTCAAAGAAATCTTAAATTGGGAGTAGTTTCTTACCATGGACACCTGGTGCATTAATAACTCATGTATTTGTTTTGTGCAGATCCGTGTATTTGCAGACAATGTTGTGGAGAGCTCTGAAGTAACTTCTGGTGTTACCAAAATTGGGGACTATGAGTTACATGATCTTGTGCTACTTGAGTAAGCTGTTGATGTTTATTCAGATACCGTTGTCCAAGATTTATTAAAATAATAGACTTTTGTCATTTTTCTTTCCGTTGCATCATCTGCTTTCTTATGTATTTATGGAATGTTGTGCAATGTTGTGCAGTAATATGAGCTTTGGTGTAATTATACGTGTGGAAAGTGAAGCGTTTCAGGTAAGCAAGGAGACATAGATTATCATAATGATTGGGTTCAGTTTTTCCTTCTGAATTTTCACAAGTGAGTCACTTCTTTCCAGGTGCTTAAGGGAGTTCCTGAGAGACCTGAGGTTGCGCTTGTTAAGTTAAGGGAGATTAAAAGCAAGATTGAGAGGAGGAGTAATGCCCAAGATCGGTCTAAGAACACAGTGTCCGTGAAAGATGTTGTGAAGATTCTTGAGGGTCCGTGCAAAGTGAGATCCTTTATTCTAACTTGGCTTACCTTATTACATGACTTTTACTTTCATGGGATGTAATTATCTGTACCTTTATTATTAGGGGAAGCAAGGTCCTGTTGAACACATATATAGAGGAATTTTATTTATCTATGATCGCCATCACCTTGAGCATGCTGGTTATATTTGTGCGAAAGCCCAGGCTTGCATAGCCATAGGTGGATCACGTGCCAATGGTGATAGAAATGTAAGCCCTTTGATTTCTTATTGCTGTGTAGTTTGAAATTCTTCTGGCATCTGAGATGTGCATTTTGTTTATGATACTGATCTCTGTAGCTTTTTTTGGACTCACTCTTAACTACTTTTGTAGGGTGATTCCCTGTCCTCAAGATTTGCAACTCTCAGAGCTACACCTCAGATGCTCAACTCCCCAAAAAGACTGCCTAGAGGAGGACCTCCAATAGACTGTATGTTACTGATATCTTAGTGCTTCGTTGATTCCGAACTTCAATTCATCATCAGGCATCTTTTTTCTATGATACCTGCTGCAGTGGTTGGTAATTTTCTTGGTTAGTGTTCATTAAAAGTTATATTACCAACTTTTTCAACAAACTGTGATTCAGCTGGAGGAAGACATAGAGGTGGAAGAGGTGGAAGAGGACATGATTCTTTGATCGGTAGTACTATAAAAATTCGCCTGGGTCCCTTTAAGGGATACCGTGGGCGTGTTGTAGATGTTAATGGTCAATCAGTTCGGATTGAATTGGAGTCTCAGATGAAGGTTGTAACAGGCAAGTCTTGTTCGGTTACAAAGTGTATATGATTGTGTTTTTTTTTTAGTCTTCTTGGTTTTCCTGTTTCCTAGCTGTACAGTAACTTCTGGTATTCGTGCAGTTAATCGCAATCAGATTTCTGATAATGTGGCTGTTTCAACTCCATTCCGGTAATAATTGATTTTTTGCTTCTGTTTTTTACAAGCTGGATTTGAAAAACTTTCCTAACCTTTTCCATTTTACCAGTGAAACACCTAGATATGGTCTGGGAAGTGAGACGCCCATGCATCCCTCACGAACTCCTCTACATCCATATATGACTCCTATGAGAGATCCAGGAGGTGTGTTCCTTTTTTCACGTACTGTGTTCATATGTTATGGAAATTTATAAACCTACAATCTAATACATGGTTCAAAGTACACGGTATCGTTCATGGGCGATACCGAAACGTATCGGAAGTATTGTTCGGTTTTAGTCGAAACTTCATGAAACTGAAAAGAAATGTTAGTGCTAATTTACACATATATCATTCGGTTTTGGACAAAACCAACCAAAACGTATGTAGTTTCGTCCTATAGCGAAACCAAAACGAAACGGACGAAATGTTTCGGTTTCAGCCGAAACTTTGAACCATGATCTAATAGTTGTTTATGAATTGGCATTTAATTATCCCTTTGTCCTGTTGAATGTTGTCAACAGCAACACCAATTCATGATGGCATGAGAACGCCCATGCGTGATCGAGCTTGGAATCCTTATGCACCAATGAGTCCTGCAAGGTTTGTTGTTGAATTTTTATGAGGTTCAAAATTCTTTTTTAATTGAAGAATAATGTGAGTATATATGGATAATGGACTAAATGCCCTCATGAGATATAGAAAATCAAGGTTCTTGTTTTCTTGTTTATAGCCACCTCACTTGTGAAGTTTTAAATTTACACACATTTATGTGTATATCCAAGATTTCACACATTGAAGACCAAATATATTTGAGTTATGACTTTTGTAAGAAGTGGTTTAGTTGTTACATCATATGATTGTTGTGTTTGTTATAAAGCAATATTGTGCCATGTCTTTAGGGGTGTTCTTCCGCGTAAGGAGCTTGGGTTTTCTTTTTTAGTTTTTGGATTTAAACTGGAAATATCCTCCTTCCCTTTGACCTATGGTGTAAATTGTAATATGTGTAGCTCTCTGTCGCTAGTGTTATTTTTGATAGGTAAAAATACTATATTGAAATGAAAACTAGGGGAGACTAGCAATTTCCAAAAATTGGCTATTTACATTTGCTTAGCTGATGAGTTGGCAAGTTCATTTAAACTGCTGTTTATACCTAAAAGAAATATTCAAAGTCTCTACCCCTAAAGAAATCGGTAATATGGTCCAGATTATCACTAGTCTTTATGTCCATGGCCTTGTCGTGCTACCATAAAAAAAAGGAACTTAAACAAGCTCGATCTCCTTCAATGTCAAGCTCATCACGTGAAGAGACAATATTTTCAAGCCTTTCAAGAAGATCTTCATTGTGTCATCTCTTGAGGATGGGGAGACACTACCATTTGGTTCTACAATCAAGACAAATAAAGTGGCAACATGTTATTTTAGACCCTAAAGAAGTTGAGCTCAAAACAAGTTCAATGGTAAAACATTTTGTTAGTGATTTTTATATGGTGACGACGTATAAACCTAGGATAGACTAGGTCGCCGACGTATTAAGTTGGAAGGTACTGGCAACTTTTAAGCTATAGGAGGTGGCGACCTTGATCCACCTCAAGAAAACGGAAGTATTAGAGAAAGAGCTTGTGACTAAGAGCCTTATGCAACTAGTTAGGGGGATGAAAGGGGTCCTATCCATGGTGTGTGGGAGGTGATTTCAGTGTGATCCGGTTCACATATGAGAAGAAAGGGGGCAGTCAGATGACTAGGTGTAAGATGGAGTTTGAAAGTTTTGTGAGAACCCACTGTTTGATGGATGTTCCTTTCAAGGGCTGAGCTTCACATGGTCCAATAACCAAATGAAACCAGCTATGTCTAGACTAGACAGATTTTTTGTCACAGATGATTGGACTATAATATGCTTCGGCATATCCCAAGAGGTCCTCCCCAAGCCTGCTTCAGATCACAACCTAGTGATGCTGGGTTGTGGGTCTATTTAGAGACGTCCTTCTCGTTTCAAATTTGAGAACATGTGGTTGTAGGAGCCTCGTTCTTTGGGCTGGTGGCGGAGTGGTGGAAGTCGTTTTATTTTTCGAGCAAGGCAGGTTTGGTTTTTAGAAAAAAGTTAAAGGTTCTGAATAGTAAGCTTAAGGAGTGTAATAGAGAGGTGTTTGGAAGGGTGGATGAAAAGATTGGTGAGCTTCTGGAAGAGATAGTAGCAATAGATTCTGGAGAACAAAGTGGGTGCTAACGGAGTGGAGTGGAGAAGGAGAGTTGAAGCTAAGAAATATCTTAGTCAGTGGGCTCGGTGGGATGAGATTAGCTGGCGTCAAAAATCCCAAGTTAGATGGTTGAAAGAAGGCGACAATAATACCAAGTTCTTTCATCAGATCGCCAATTCTAGGAGAAGTAATAGCATCTCCAGATTAAAGATGGAAGGGAAGATAGTGAGGAGGAAGAAGCTATCAGGGAGTATGTTGTGAATAACTATTCTAGCTTGTAATCTGATCCTAGTGGTTTTAGGTCCACAGTGGACGGTCTGGAGATAGATAGTATTATCTCGACCTAGTAGGAGTAGTTGGAAAGTTCGATTGAAGAGAAGTGTTGAGGGCCGTCAAGGACCTTGGAGGTGATAGGGTTCTCGGGCCAGATGGATTCGCTCTAGTGTTCATCCAGAGATGCTGGAGACATTGTCGTGGAGGATTTTGTGTGTTATTAAGGAGTTTGAAAGTGAGGTCTAGTTGGATCAGTATTTGAATAGTACCTTCGTTACTATTATTCCTAAGAAGGGGCAGAGGTGCTTGGAGATTTTCACCCAATAAGCTTAGTGGGTTGCTCTTATAAGATTATTTCCAAGGTTCTTGCTTCTAGGATGAAGGAGGCGATGGGATCGATTATCTCTTTGTTTCAAGGATCATTCGTGAAAGGAAGACAATTGGTGGATGGGGTGTTGATTGCAAATGAATGTATTGATTCCAGGTTGAGAGAAGGGAGGGGTGGTATCTTGTGTAAGGTTGATATGGAAAAGGTGTATGACCATGTTAGTTGGACCTTTTAGGATCACATGCTAGAGAAGATGGGCTTTGGGGCTAGATGGAGAGCTTGGATCAGAGTGTATTTCTTTGGCGTCCTCCATTCTAGTGAATCGCTCTCACCAGGGTTCTTCAAGAGTTCGAGGGGTAGGCGATCTGCTCTCCCCCCTTTTTGTTTTTGGTAGGGGTGGAAGCTCTTGATTGGATGACTAGCAAGGCGACAATAGTAGTAGTGGAGGGATTTCAAGTGAGTCAAGGGGGTCCTACGAATCACTCACCTCTAGTTTGAAGATGATACGATTCTTTTCTCAGGACCATCCCACAATCAGCTTAGATATCTTAGATGCGTTCTTAGGTGCTTTAAGGCGGTATCGAGTCTTCGGGTGAATTTATAGAAGTGAGGTGTTTGGAGTGGGAGTGGTTCCTAACCGCAAGGGTATGTTGACTAGTTTGGGGTGTGACATTGGGAGTTTGCCTATTTTGCATCTTGGGCTTCCATTGGGAGCTAAGTACAAAGACAAATCGGCTTCAGGGCGCAAGGAGGCACAAGGCGAGGTATGCACCTGACTGAAGCGAGACACGATATTAAAAATTATAAGAAATGTAAAATAAATTAAGAAAAATAACAAAATAGGTAATCATTAGGCCATAAATCATAATAAGATAGCAAATGTCGAAAATCTCAAGTGACCCAAAAGTAGTTCTAATCAAAGTTTAAAAAGGCTAGTTCGGGAACTGAGGCGTTTTGTCTCAAAAAGGTGAGGCGTAGCCTCGAGGCGGTACTGAGGCGTAAGCCTCATTTAAGCCTCAATTTAAAAAAAAAAATGCTTGAAAAATTCTAAAAAAAATATAATTAATTTTACAAAAATGAGAAACAACATATCATGTGAAAAAATAACTTAAATAAGCAATAAAAGTAATTGAGGCTATAACTTTACCTTTGGAGCGACGCTGTCGGAACACTGACTGAATGCATGAATGCTAATATCAAATCTTAAAAAACGTAAAGCACATAACTAAATTACCAAATCTAAGTAGTTACTAGTTACTATGCTAAGTCCACTATCTAGTGTCTACTAATAAAATATCAATACTAATAAAGTAACTAATAAGTTAGAGTTCGGAAAGAGAGCAAGTCTATAATGTAATAAAAGCTAAAATCTAACAAGTCAATATATAAACACAAAGTCTAATAACAAAACACAAATCTAAATCCTATTCTTTTACAACAATCATCAATCTTCTATTCTTCTTCATCCCCAATATAATCATCCCATTTAATCTATTCTAAATGGGAAAAACTAGGGATGAAAGGTTGGATTTAGTGTTTCTCCCAAAATAAAGAGCTTTAGATAACAAAATGTAGCCTTTTAGGTCTTTTCTTAACATAAATGAATAGTGGGGAGGGTATTTTGGGAAAAAGAATAGAAAAAAGTGAATTTTTTTTAAAAATGGGTTCAGGGTTTTAAATTTTACTATGTAAATCTGAGGCTTAAGCCTCAGTTACACCTCGAGGCTTAAGCCTCACTGAACTGAGGCTTAAGCCTCAGAAAGGTACCTTGAGGCTTAAGCCTCGAAGCTATTTTTGCGCGCCTCGAGGCATCTCAATGCCTTTTTAAACTTTGGTTCTAATTAACATTGTCATTATCTAAATACAAAACACGTAATAAAAAAAATACCATAAAACATAAAAGATAGCAAGTGTTCAAAATCTCAAATAGCCCACAATTAGTTCCAACTAACATCGCCAGAATCTAAAATATAATTATTAGCTTTATCCCCATCGTCATCGGATGTGTTAGCCTCCTCAATATATTCTTCTTCTGTCTCCTTTGAATTGGCCTCTTCCTCTTCCGGCTCCCTTATTGAAGCCTTTGCCCTTGCCCTAACTCTTGACCTTGATTGTGATCTAGTATTTGATGTTGATTCACCAACTCCAGCAACTCTTGCATCAACACTCTATGTTAAGCTATCATCCTCAAACACCAATTCATCTTCTGCTTCTCCACCTTATTGTTCTATCTCCCCAAGTCCGTTCATTGTTTTCATCAATGTCTTTCAATGAGATAGGTTCAATTGTATCTCTCCTATTACACTGATGCTTAATATATTACGTACTTTGGCACAATATTTATAAAAAAACATGTATTTTAGTGAGGCGTGCGCCTGGAGTTTGGTTCGAGGCGCGCGCCTTACTAAACGCATCTCGCCTTGACCCTTCTAAGGCGCTTTAGGTGCGCCTTGTGCCCGAGGCACACGCCTTGACTACAAACGCTCGGAAGTTGGTAGTCGAGAGGTTTGGGAGGCAACTAGCGGGGTGGAAGAGGAGGTATTTATCTAAAGGGGATAGGGTTACTCTTATTAAGAGTACCCTATCTAGCATGCCTATTCACTTTTTGTCCTTGTTTGCTATACTGGTCGGTGTTTCTCTAAGACCGAAGAACATTACGAGAGACTTCCTGTGGTTAGGGAATAGTTATAGTCACAACTTCAATCTTGTAGATTAAGCTAAGATTTGTTCGCCTAACGAGGCAGTAGGTCTTGGGTTCAGACACTTCCGAGATATGAATGTGGTGCTTCTTGGGAAGTGGTTGTGGAGATTTGGGGAGGAGTGTTTGTGTAGGGGGAGTGATTGGGAGCAAGTATGGGGTCAAGGAGCATGGGTGGGAAAGTCTTCTTGTATAGTATTCTTATGGAGTCAGTATGTGGTGAGGGATTATAGGGTCTCGAGAGAGTTTTGAGAGGGGCCTTCTCGTCAAGTTGTAAAATTTTAATACATGTACACTTCAATTCGGTCATTCAAAATTCAGAATTTACTTGGCGAAAATTCGGAATCCATCAGGAAAATACTTGATGGTGTACACCTATCGACAACCAACAGTCTGTTTCCCTAGAGGAAGTGGAGTAAGATCCCAAGTATGATTATGATGAAGAGCAACCATCTCCTCATCCATAGCCAATTTCCAACTAGGAGAAGATTGCCTGCATATAGGAAGTAGGAACAGAAACAGTAGACAAAGAGAGTAAAACTCTGAAACGTAGGAGACACGATGAAGTGAAACAAAATTAGCAATATGATGTTTAGTGCATGTGCGAGTACCTTTCCTGGCAGCGGAAACAAGGGAAGAAGCAGGAGCAGGAACCTTAGGAGAAGACAAAGATTGGTCAGGAGCTGGAATAGCATGAGGTAGATCCTATCCATAAGGCACAATGGCACGCGATCGGGTACGCTCATAAACACTAATTAGAGCATCAGTGGGAGCATCTGGAGGAGCGACTGGTGTAACTGGAGTAGGGACAGTAGTAGGAGATGAACTAGATAACTCATCCCGACGAAAAGAGAAGATCTGAATCATATGACTCCCCAAGAGGCGAAAGAAAAAGTAGACTAAAAAAAGGTGACATTAGCATTGACATTATACTGACGAGATGCATGACAATAATATGGGTATTCTTTCTAAGTGCAAGAGTAGCCCAGAAAAATACACTTCACAGACCAAAGAGAAAACTTGTCATGATCAGGACCAATCACATGAACAAAGGACAACCAAATACTCGATGAGGCACATTAAAAGGATAAGACATCAAGACATAACAGGAGAAGGGGGAACGACCATCTAGAACTAACGATGGCATATGGTTAATAAGGTGACAGATAGTGAGGACATCACCCCAATAAGACTTCGAGACATGCATATGAAACATAAGGGCACGGGAAACATCCAACATATGACGGTGCTGACGCTCCGTAAAACCATTATGTTGGGAGGTATGAACACAAGAATTCGATGGATCATGCCATGATCAAAACAAAAGGTTTGTATAGAGGCTTGAATGCATTCAAGAGCATTATTAGAACGAATGTTTTTAATAGGCTTGCCAAACTGAACAAATATCTCATTATAAAATGTGTTAAAAACACGTAATTCATAACAATCTTTTAACAAAATAGCCACGTCATTCTAAAATAATTCCACAAATACAACTAAATAATGAAAACTATATAAACTTTTTATTCTTGAAGGATCCCAATTATCCGTGTGGATTACATAAAAAGGACTAGACTTACGATTCTCAATAGACGCGAAAAAGAATTATAGTAATATTTGTCTAACTGACAAGCTTCACATTCTAAAATAGATACTGGACTCAACTTAGGTATGACAATGTAAATTAGACAATGAAAGATGACCCAAATGAAAATGCTACTAAAGTGGTGACACGGTTGCATTCATTGCAGATGCAGGTGCTCCGAGAGGCATGTAATATAAACCGTCAGTCTCATACCTCAAACCAATCGCTTTCTTCGTCTTGAGATCCTGTAAAACACAAATAGGAGATAAGGTATTAGCCTAAGTGTTGTAGGCTGTGAAGAACTGGTGGTTAACGAATTCAACCTCTGAAGGATTTGGCCAAGCTGAGCAGTATACTCAAACAAAATAGTACCAGTGGGGCCCTGAGAGGTGCATCTGTAGGTGGCTGGGAAGACTCATTAGTCGCCTGATCGGCCCAAGCAAGCTTGCCCCACTTATCCCAACAATAATGCTCTGTATGTCCAGAGTAGTCACAATACGTACACTTCATCTCACCACCCCGACCGTCGCCACGACTACTACGATTACCAGAACCACGACCACCATGAGTGCTATGACCACTAGAACCACCATGTTCACTACCGCCATGACCATGAGAAGAATTAGAAACACCACTCGAAACCAATGCTGTAGATTCCTTGGGAGAAGAAGTTACATTCCTAAAGGGACACATTGAAGACAAGAGCAAGCATTGGCTTCTGTGAGAAGGGACTCACTAGTCAATCTGTCCCTTAATCGAACTGTACTTAGGATTCAAGTTGGACAAAAGCAAGGTAATCTGGAATTTTTTCCGCTGTCGTTTCTGCTGTTCCAGATCAGTGGTCAAGGATTGACACCGCTGAAGCTCCTCTCGCATACCTTGAAGTGAACTATAATATTCTTTAAGGGATGTATCTCCATGTTTCGTAGTTAACATAGACTCAAACAAGTCATAACTTTGGGAGACATTCCTCTCTTAAGAGTACATCTCTCGAATTGCAACCTAGATCTGCTTGGTTGTATCAAGATAGATGACGTTAGAGGAGACTGACGGCTCCATGTTGTTCCACAGCCACGCCATAACCATGGAGTTCTCACTTTGCCAATTTTCGTACTAATCATCTACCGGTGGTGAATCTTCAATGAGAAATTTCGATTTCTTCTTGGCACACAAAAACTTTACTAGAGTGAGACCATGGAAGGTAGTTGATGCCATTCAACTTCACAGACGTAATCTGAACACCAATACCATCCCAAGTAGGAGGCTTTCCATCAACAGAACACCCGAAACATTCGTACTGGCCATCCGGAGGATGCAAAAACCCAACTTTCACCCAGGATGTAAAAAAAAAATCCAAACCAAAAGCAATTGGAGGTGCAAATCACCCTTTCACACATTAGAGGAGACCTTTCAAGACAACTCTTTTAACGATTTTCCACTAGAGAAAGGCCCACGGGGGTGTGTGGCACCGACAGAAAAATCCCAAACTAGAAGCAAATCATTCTTATAAAAGCACTCTAGGGAGGGCGGCGAGGGTAGAGCAACACACTAGGGTCAATTTTTTGAGAAAATAAAAAAGCCAACTAAAATCCAAGAGGGTTTTTGGTGAAAAAAATCCAATTCGTGCTTGGAGAATCAAAAAAATCTGAAACAAAATTTAAAATACTCCTAAAAGCAATCTGGGAAGGGTAGCAAGGGTATAAGATCACACTAGCTTTAGATGTTTGAGAAACAGAAAAGACCAAAAAATCTCCTCCAGAGAGAAAAACACAACACTGCACCGTAGAGCTTCAAACACGCATATAGAAAGCCTTCCGATCTTCAGGAACACCAAAAACAAACACCAAACACACCCTAGATATACATCGAGATGTAAACAAACTTCAAACGATGGATCTCTAAAGGATTGTTTTTGTCAAAACCGTAGGATTTGTAAACCAACCTGAGAAATAAGAAGGAGAAGAAGGATGAACAGACGAGAAGGAAGAAAGAGGATTAGAAGTGCTTTGATACCATGTGAAATGTGAATCTAGGGTTAGAGAGGAGAAGGGGAGAAGTGATGGAGAGAGAGGATGAACAGATGAGAAGGAAGAAAGAGGATCAGAAGTGCTTTGATTCCATGTGAAATATGTGAATCTAGGGTTAGAGGGAGGGGCGGCCTCCTCATTGTGATATACATATATATAGGGTCAGGATCGGGGGACAACATTTCATACAATATTTTTTACAACAATTTTGGCACGTAACCACATGGAAGATGAATCAATAACTGATTTTTGGTGAGGATGATCTCCTCACCATATAGATCACCCCTACAAAAAATCAGCATATTCTGAAATTTCAAACCCCATCAAATGTGATTTTCAAGTTAACGATAAAAATAGACGGTCCATAATTTCATCAATTTATAAACCGGTCTACGAATATCGGAATGATTTGAATTTTTGTGAGGATGATCTCTTCACCATAGAGACCATCCTCGCCAGAAATATCCCATTCCAAAACTTCTAATTTATATATTGGTCTGCACCAAGTCTTTGTTGTCAAATTTGCTGTAAAAAATGTTGTCCCCCTAATATATAATTTACTTAAGTGGTGTGGGCCCACTTACATTAATAGAACATGTGGGTCCAACACACTACATAAAGTCCATCTACATAACATAAAAATAAACAAAATAAACTAAGAATTCTAAGAGATAGTATTCAAATAGACCTATGACAACATTTCAGATGTGGCACTACCCTGTGTGTTGCTAAGTCAAGAGACATTTTGGTTGTTGCATGTGTGCTGGCACTGGTGCATCACTTGAATATTACCCATTCATTCCAAAGCCACAAGTGTTTTCTAAAATATATTGATTCTTTGAAAATCTCTATTGTTCAACTTGATAAGGTAATTAGTATGCATTTACTTTCTTATCATCTAGAATTTTTCTTGAAGTTAGATAATACTATGCCATGTGAATTAATTATCGGTCCTTGGAATCTTGACAAACAAATCAGGGATAATTGGGAAGATGGAAACCCTGCCTCCTGGGGAACCAGTCCACAATATCAGGTAAAAAATCTTGCCCACTTTGGCCTTAGATACATGATGTGTTGGTGCTATCAAGATGTAGAATTTCTTTTTCATATTTAACTTTATTGTAAAACTGTTTTTCCTCAGCCAGGAACTCCTCCTGCACGGCCATATGAAGCACCTACTCCTGGTTCAGGTTGGGCTAACACTCCAGGCGCTAATTACAGTGATGCTGGAACACCGAGGGAAAGCAGCCCGGCCTATGGTAGTTCAATAATAAGTTTAGCTTATATTTAATTTTTCATTTATTTTAAGTGCAACCATTATAACTTGATTATTCTATCTCTGATTCAGCAAGTGCACCAAGCCCTTACTTGCCCTCAACTCCTGGGGGGCAGCCTATGACACCAAGTTCTGCATCGTACTTACCTGGTACTCCTGGTGGGCAGCCAATGACACCTGGAAGTGGTGGCCTCGATGTTATGTCTCCTACAATAGGTATTGCCAGTCCCTGCATTTGCTGTTATTATCTCTGCATCTAATTGGTTTTGTGTCCATGACCTGGTTTTGGATTTTCCCCCTTATCTAGTATCAGATTTGAACTGACAACATATTGTGAATAATATACCATGATAATCTTAGTCAGCAGTTTTTTTTTTTGGTAAGTAGAAACTATATTATAAATGAATCAAAGCCTACAAACACCTCGGCTGAAATAGGTCGAGCTGACCTACTAGGCCAAGGGAGGACAGAAAAGAAACAAAACCCTAGACATAGGGAGGAGCGCCAAGGGCATCAATCCCTAGAACAGATAAGGTCCATTCTAAAAACAAAGTCCTCAAAAAAAAGACCCCTACATTCCGAAAAAGCTTTGGACCACAGGAATAACAGACCCTTAATACACAGGATAATCGAGGCCGTGACTTCGCTTTTGCCCTCGAAAGCCCTCTGATTTATTTCCTTCCACAGGCCCCAGACGATGGCAAAAAGCAACATTCTCCATAGAAACATCTTAATTAAAAAATGCTTTTGGGTTTCACATGTCAAAAGGTGTGAAAGTGCTTCTCACGTGACAGGGTAAAGCATCGATCTGATTTATGCTTATAATTTGTTAGAAAAATGTGATTTTGGATTTTGGTCTTAACCAATTCTAGACCTGCTAATTTTGCGTTTGGTTTTGATTTCTTCCTCGGTAGAAGTCATTTAGTCGTGTGGTCAGGAAGAAAAGGTTTGACTTCCACTGAGAGCTAAGTGATTATACTGTATGAGTTCCTGGTTGTTTTGAGCCATTTTTTCCACAAGGATAATCTTTAATTGCACATTACATATGATCATTATGGCCATTTCTGCATTCTACCAGGTGCAAGTAACTTTATCTACTGAACTGTGGTCATACATAGCCATTTTATCCCTCTGTATAGCTGTTCTGTCTTGGTGCTATGATTTATTGTGTGCCCCTAAAGAGATTTCCTGAAGTCAAGTGCTGCATGGGTAGTGAATATGTGGAAGAGGAAATAGCAACTTATGATTCTTCTCAGTTTATATCTGGCTGGGTAGCGAATTTTATGTAGAATAAATTCAACTTAATGTTCTTTGTTTTTATTTAATTTGGGTTGTCTGGGGCATCCACATGAGGAAATACCAGATATTTAAGCTTTGAAATGATTAGAGGTTTGGAGCTCAGCAGAATTTTATGAGCTGACTTTAAAGGACTAGCCTTTGAAAGCTTCTCCATGTAAGATCTCGTGCTTGAAGTTTAGAGGCTCATGATTTTATTCGGCCCAGTCCTGAGTCATTTCCGCTGATTGTTTGGATTTTATTTTGGACGTCCTAATTTTTTCTCAATTTTCAAGTGTTTTACAAGATTTGGCTGTGTTTTCTGCAGTTTTAGCATAAAACCTCAGTATCCTCTACGTACATGCCCTAGAAATGCTGTAAATGGCTAAAAGTATTTTAACAAAACTTGATTGGCTAGGGAAGCAAAACATCATCTTTACTACATGACCATTACTGAAGGAAGGAAGAAGTTTACTGATCAGTAAAAAAAAGGAAGGAAGAAGTTTACCAATCAGTAAAAAAAGGAAGGAAGAAGTTGTTTGGTTGACTTCTATTAGGGAGCGTTACTTCAGTTTGTTGTAAAGGGTCAAGCCGAGTTGGCTTGAGAATTGGTTAAGTGAATTTCCCATCTTTCTACAATATGTCGAAACTCAAATGTAGACCTTGTGAAGGATTGCTTCGAAAGGAAGGGAGGTATTGTCGTTTCATACTTTAGTGAAGAAACATCAACGATTGGGAAGTTGACGATCTTGTTGACTTATTCCAGCACCTTAGCATTGAGTATGTGATGCAGAACAAGGGGAACCCCATCTGCGATTGGAAGACTTGATGGAATCACTCCATCGAGTTGTGAAGGAATGGCTCATTTGGGAAGAGAATCGCTCTTCCCTCCCAAGCATCTCACCCGGAAATTCTAGAATCACTCCAAAGTAGAAAATATCTCTCTTCATGCATCCCTTTTAAAATCAAATATTACAATCCTATGTATAAAATTCTGAAATCCTAACTTCTTAATTCTCCTAAAATTCTACTTATAAAAATAAGCAAACTTACTAATCTAATTTTAGAAACTAACAGAAATTTCGAACCAAGTTAAACAATCATAATTAACTTCCTAAAAAAGAAATTCTTAATTAAAATAGAACAGATCTTAAGCTAATCTTGTGGAGTCCATGGGCTTAGATCCTCTTCACTGATTCGGTGTAGCTTGGGACCACTGTGAAATGATGCTCCTGCATCAAACCCTCTGGTTGAAAAGAATTCGACCTTGAATTCGGATACAGACAAGTTGATATGAACCTTTAGATAGGTAGGAATCACTCCCTTGGCTTCACACCAAACCCCTTTCACATTAGTAATATCACTGGGTTTTCCATCAATCGTCATCTTGGAAATACTTGTAATAGTAATTGATCTTCGATGGAAGAATCACTCTTCCTTGCAAGGCATCTCACCATGCAACCTTTTTTGGAAATCGCTCCCAACAAAAAAATGAAATTCTCCATATTCTTCCAAATATTCTTGGATTTGCACCTCTTTTCTCTTCTTTTCATTTTCTTTTATTTCTCTTTCTTCATCTAGTTGCTGTGTCCACACTTTTTCTTCTTCATCTTCTTCTAGTGGTACTCGTGAATAGTATTGTGATCAAATAAAAGATAGAAGAAAAGAGAGGGGAAGAGAGAAGAGATGGTAGGATTTTAGCTCTGATATCAAATTTGATGCAGGACAATGGACCCCAATCTGCGATCGGAAGACTCGATGGAATCACTCCATCGAGTTGTGAAGGAATCGTTCCTTCGGGAAGGATTGCTCTTCCCTTCTAGGCATCTCACCCAAAAATTCTAGAATCACTCCAAAATAGAAAATCTCTCTCTTCATTCACCCCTTTTAAAATCAAAGATTATAACTCTTTATAAAATTACGAAATCCTAACTTTCCTAGTTCTCATAAAATTCTACTTATAAAAATAAGCAAACGTCCTAATCTAATTTTAGATACTAACAGAATTTCTAACAATCGTAATTAACTTCCTAAAAAATAAATTCCTAATTAAAATGAACAGATCTTAAGCAAATCTTGTGGGGTCCATTGGCTTAGATCCTCTTCATTGATTCAGTGTAGCTCGGGACCACTGCGACATTATGCTCCTCCATCAGTATGGATCAGCTAACAAGGGAGACAAGAATCTTGATTTGGGAAGCTAAAGGCCAATCCTTGGTGCATTTTTTTCCTTAAGGCTATCATTAAAGCTGATCCTTCTTTCTTCCCTGCAAGCTTAGTTTAGAAAGGCCCCTCCAAGAAGGTTGCCTTCTCTTTTTTCTTTTTCTTTTTGATAAGTGAATGTTGTCATCTTTTGGATGGTGACCCTAGACAAAATTCTTTATTGTGGACCAACCTTATTAGCGGGCTGAAGATTATTGCTAGCAAATGCTCTCTGTGAAGAATTTGTTGACTGTAGTAATGTCTTTAAAGCATTGTAAAAGAAATCCGTCCACTTATTTGGCATCAAATGATAATGACAGAGAGGGTGATTGAGTTGTTTTGCGGTTGGAAGACTGATGCCCTTAACAACAGAGGCTTTATTATTTAGATATCCTTTTTTTTCTGCTATTTGTTGGGCAAGAGGAGCAACTGTATCTTTGAATCCATTATAGTCAACATCAAGGCATTATTGATCTATTTGTCATCTACTTTCGTACTTATGGACTCCGCTTTGAAGATTTCATTTTCATTTAGGACCAGGTTATCCTGGGTTACCAGTGGTTTGCAGCCCTTGTAGTTAGGGGTCTCTTTTCTCCTACGAAGAAATTTCCCATGCTCCTTTCCTTGTGTTCCATTTTCTCTTTTGAGCGTTTTCCTTCTTTCATTATAAAACTAGTAATGAAAGCCCGTGCTAAAGCACGGATAGAAATAGAAAATACAAACCAACAACAATTAATTTTTATATCTACATCTAATTGTAGTAGGAAATAATTCAGAAAAATTGCTTAACTATTCTCTTTCCTTTCATCCTCTCTAAACATGATAAGAAAATGAAAAAAAATTGCTAACACCAAAAGAAAATAAAATAAATTTTTATAATCTTCATTTTTACATTCAAGCATCGCACAACAACATATCCACATATCCACTATGTCCATAATAGTGACGACCCTTTTATCAATTCTCCCCATCTTCATATTATTTTTATTCATAATCATCTCTTCGTTATCTTCAACAACATCCCCTTAGCCTGTAAAACATGATAAGAAAATAAAAAAAAAAGGCCAACAATATTGGAAGAAAATAAAAAAATTTATAATCTTCATTTTTATCTTCAAAGATTTTTACAATCCTAAAAAATTGAAACCCTACAAATAAACAAACAATCATTCTAGAGTCTAAACATAAACATGAATGTAAATAATTGAATAACAATTTTTTTAGAGGCCCAAATCAAGTATTCAATAGAGACGACTCATTGTAGGAAAAAATAAAGTTTTAGAAGAGATGGTAAAAATATCGAACCATATTGGCTTTTCTCCTACTTTTGTGTCTTCGTTATTTGAAGAAGCTCAGTCGGTAAGAGAAAATGTGAGAACCCTGCCTAAACCCTAATATTTATATATGACCGAATTAATGGCTAATTAAATGGATATTTATTTATTAACGAAATATGGAAAGACATTAGATGTCAATAATGGAAATGATGTTAATGGGAAAAACGTTTTAATTGAAACAAAAATAGAATGTTCTGAAAATTGAAGGAAGAAGATGGAAAGCCATTAGAATGCCATAATGAAAGCGGTGGTAATGGGATAAACGTTTTGATTTAAACATAAATAGAAGGTTGTGAATGTTATGTTTTGAAAAATAAAAGGGTGTTAGGACATGTTGAGAAAGGCGAATTTAAGAATGAAAGAGAGAATTAAGGAATAAATAATTGAGATTTTAAAGAAAAATAAATTGAGTTGGTTAGAAAGTCTAAAAAGTCCTTAATGTTTGAGGTGCATTACTTAAAGTGTCAAGGGGTGTTTTTGGAAAAGATAAAAAAGATAGGGTAAAGTCAAGTGGATGAGAGAGGAAAGAGAATTTTAGGTTGTTGACATGGCACTCTGCATGAGGAGAGTGTCACGTCAACTTGATGTGGAGGAGAGAGAATGACGCTGCTCGCTTCTCTGCTATAGTATAGATATATAGATTTGATTACTTGTGAAAACAATAGTTGAAAGGAAAACTAAAGTAAAAAAGAAAAATGGTTACTCTTCAAAAAATACAGAACACAGGTATGTGCTGAAACACCTAAAAATGCGTACTTGAATGTGGAACAATGTGAAGTCTGTCAGTTAAATTCAGCCATGTAAATGTTTTTTCTTTTCTTTTGGGTCAGAGTAAACATTCGTTATTTAATTATTATTTAAAGACCAGGGGAAGTCGCATACAATATGACAGTCATCACAAATCATGGTAAACCATCAGTTCACAAGTCACGAGTAGTAAAACTTAAATTACATATCGCCTTCTAAGATTTTTCGTGGAAGCAATCTTAGGGATTGAGTTAATGTATGTACAATTCTGGGTTATTTTTCTCCTGCACGTGGTTCCATCTTTTAGCAATTCCCAACATCACTTCCATTGTATGTCAGGTGGGGAAGGTGAAGGGCCATGGTTCATGCCAGACATTTTGGTCAATGTACGGAAGGCTGGAGAGGACATTGCCATTGGGGTAGTCAGAGAGGTGCTTCCGGTATGTATCTCTTTATCAGATGTATCATTTGTGCATATTGCAATTATGTAACTGGAAGATGTAAAATGCAAATGATGCAATATTATTTGTGTGCCCATCCTATGGTTGCTTATCAAATCACTGAGCATTTATTAACACTGGTGTTAATCGGTTCAGGATGGTTCTTGTAAAGTCTCCCTGGGATCAACTGGCAAGGGAGAGAC
This sequence comes from Euptelea pleiosperma, assembly GCA_035048495.1. Taxonomy (NCBI): domain Eukaryota; kingdom Viridiplantae; phylum Streptophyta; class Magnoliopsida; order Ranunculales; family Eupteleaceae; genus Euptelea; species Euptelea pleiosperma. The sequence goes on along the minus strand of CM068550.1, from coordinate 34,348,928 downwards.
AGTCGTAGCTTCTCCCAATGAGATGGAGATAGTAGTACCCAGGAAATCGGACAAAATCAAAATTATGAGTGGTGCACAACGTGGTGCTACTGGGAAGCTGATAGGTATTGACGGCACAGATGGCATTGTCAAAGTAGATGACACTCTTGATGTCAAGATATTAGACATGGTCATTCTAGCAAAACTAGCACAACCATAATAATAATGATAATTTTGTATCCTTCTGTTGCCCTCACAAACTTATGAGGAATCAGATGCATTGCCTCTCTCTCATACCCACACACAACCCCACACCACATGCCAGCACACAGCACAACCTTCATTTGTAACGAGTCCATGGAAGTCTGTTGTACTTGTGTAAGTTAAAGAATTAAGGGGTCGATACAGCTAGTTTTAGTCAGTTGTTTCACACAGATGACAAATGTTGTGTTAAGAGGCAGTCTGTCCTGATCACCTGATTGATGGATGTGTTTTTTTTTTTAGGAAAATCTGTTCACATTTCACTATGCAGGCAATATAATGGATGGTTGTGTGATCTTGAGGTGGTTAAGAACAAATACATAATGCCCGTTTTGACCGGTGGTGCACATCAGTTCGGATTGGCTTAATGTTCACCCTAAGCTGGCCCAGTCTGGGGCCTGATCAGTGACCCAGCGGGGCGTAAGCATTCTTAATTCCTGGAGAAGCGGCACGCATGATGTCTCCTGATTAATGAAGAAAAGCTTTGATGTCCAAATACGCCCAAAAATGTCATGTGGCACACTCTTTTGAGCCCATTGATCCACGGATGTTTGGCCCACAACTTGTGGGCCTACCAAAACTTAGCCCGATACATTATATTTATATTTGAGCTTTTCATTAGATGATTTCTAGCTTTTGGATTCTAGCATTTTTTTATGTACTCAAATCCAATGGCTATAAATAATCAATGAGACTTTTGGTGTTGATCTACTGATGTGTGAGGTCTGTGGGCCCGAAAGACTGGTATTCTACTGGGAGGATATCAAACCAAATCCTCCACCCTGAACATGGAAGTCTTGCGTTTATACCATAGTTAGCAAATCTCCATATAAAACCCGACTTTCCTTCGACACTCAAATGGTGTAACGGACTGGGGAGTTACCTTTTTTCCATTATAACGGCTGTCAAAATGGATTGTACGCACACAAGGAAAAATAGAAAAAATAGAAAAATAACATAAATAACAAAAAATGACGGTGTTAAAATTAAAATATTGAATTTCAAATTTTTAATAAATTGAGGTCAAATGAGTGGGAGTGAATGAATAAATGAGGTGGATTGAGTGGCTGAAATCTAACCGTCCACATTAGATGGATGAATTTGACCTCAACCACTCTTTATCTTATGAAGCAGGATAAGATAAGATAATATAACTGAGTTATTTTGTTATATGTGTAGGTGGCCCATGCCTGTGGCACTCTCCGACAAAGTGTTTGTCAAAATTGGGGTGGGAGTTAATCTCAGCCACTCATTATTGAAGCCATATAAGATAAGAGGGGGTATGAGACAACCACTGTCACTTGTTATATAGATAGTGGGTGGCCCGTGCCCATGGCACTCTCCAACAAAGCGTTTGCCAAAATCAGGTGTGATTGGCTGAGATTCACCGTCTATTTTGGAGATAACATCTTGGCCCTTCTTTGTTGAAACATATAAGAGGGGGTATAAGTGGGGAAACAACTTCCCTGTTTTGATATATAGATTATAGTCATAAGCACATATGTATACGTTATTTTAAGTGCGTAATTTTGCATAAAAAAAAGTATTAAACCCGCAGTCCTCACTTATTAATCATTTGATGTCTTTTTGACTACTTTTTTGACTATTTTTTTTACCCAAATTGTTTTAAACTCGCATTTTTTAGTGGGCGAATTTTTACCACTTCATGATTTGCTAACTATGGTTATATCTTGATATGTGTATAGTAGATATTGTAGAGAATATATATATAGCTGGGATAAGTTCACTAATGCTTTAGTCACCAATGGCCATGGGACCCACATGTGAATAAGTTAAGGGCTTATTTTTTTTTGAGGATTCTTTTTAAAGCATGGATAACAAATAGTTCCAACATTTCTATCCTTATGAAAAGTGGATTACAAGTTGAAATGTTATGAACCGTCCATTTTTTGCAGTTAACTTTAGCTCCATATTTGATAGGCCTAGAAGTTTTAGAAAGTGTTGTTATTCTGTAAATATGATCTCCATGGTGACGAGGTCATCCTCACCGAAAATCAGCCCTTAACTCATTAATGTGTAGACCTTAGCACCATTAGTCATTATATTAGTTTTTTTTATTTTTTGGCTGGATAAGAGAACTTTATTGAGGAAAAGAAAGACAAAGGAACAAGAAGCAAAAGAAAGAAAAAGAAGGAGAAAAGGGGGAAGGGCCCAATCTATCTGACATCCCAACTAGATTGGCACCTCAGAGAGAACAAAAAAGAGATCCACCTTAACCGCTAATTAAACCTAAAATAGCTAGTAAGAGGGTCCTCCATTTTATGGATGAATAGAGGCCTTACAACAAAGTTTCAACACAATTCTCTACAAGATTCGCTCCATACTTGGCTGCTGAATCAGCTGCAAAATTTGCCTCTCTCCAAGTGGATGAAATGATGCAATGATGCATCTTGCTAATAACGAGGTTCCATTTGGATCTAAGCTTCTAAGAAATAAGGTTTTGACCAAAAGCATGAACTGTAGCAATAGAATCTGATTCTATCCACAGCTTGCGCCATCCTTGGGACAAAGCCCAATCAACCCCTTCCACAATAACAGCACATTCTGCAAAAAAATTTGAAACAATGCCAAGACCCTTGCAAAAAACCCCAAGAAGGCAGCAAGAACTATTTCTGATGATGACCCGAGCACCCTCTGGCACTGGATTCCCTCTTGTGGCTCCATCACAGTTTAGTTTGATGAAATCCAAGCTAGGGGGAAGCCAATAGCAAACTTTGATAGAAGGAGCTTTGCCTGGTTTGTTGCCCACCCCCAAGGAAGATAGAGAAACAAGGTCTGAAACTGAGTTATGCATGCTACCTTTGGAGATGCGTCCTGCATGAGGAATAGCCCCTCTAATACTATTCTTGCAAATGTTAGTCAACTTTTCCCTGTCTTATATATATACATGTATAATGACTCATGGTCACGGGCCCACACACGGGTGAGTTAAGGAATGATAGAGGATGTTCTTAGCATGGAGACCAACCTCACTAAACCAGCTAGTTTCGACGTTTTTATTGTTACGAAAAAGTGGATTACAAGTTTAAATATTTTAAACCGTCTATTATTACCACTAACTATAACTCCATATTTGATAGGGTCAAAAGTTTTAGAAGTGCTGATTATTATCATCCTCGATCACCAAAATAAGCCCTTAACTCATGTCTATGTGGGCCCCACTGTCGTGTGTCATTATATGGGTTGGGATAGTTTGACACGTGGTTTTGTGACATATTATGACACAAGGTCGTGGCGTCAACTTGGAGATGAGTTAAGGCTGATTTTTGGTGTGGATAATTTCCTCATCATGGAGATCATACTCACCAAAAATCATCTAATTCTAATCATTTGAAGTCTTATGAAAAGCAGAAAGCAAGTTGAAAATTTATGGATGGTCCATTTTCACCGTAAACATTAATTCCACATTTGATAGGGTTAGAAGCTGCAGAAAGGGATGATTTATTTTGAGAATGATCTCTATGGTGAGGAGATCCTTAGAAAAATCAGCCTTCAATTCACGTTCGTGTGGAATCCACAACCAGATGTCATTGTGTCGAAAAATGTGTCAACCTATCCCGACCATATATATATATGGGCTGGGATAGAATGATTTATGCTGTTCTTACTAATAGAATGACTAATGGACGTGGGGCCAACATGCAGATGAGTTAACGATTAATTTTTGGCAATGATATTCTTCACAACATGGATATCAACCAGCCAAAAAATCAGCCCATTCCAACATTTGCAGCCTTGTAAAAAGTGGATTGCAAAGTGAAAAATTTTGGACCATCCATTTTCACCGTTAAGTTTATGTCCATATTTAATAGGGTTAGAAGTTCTAAAAATTACTAATTTTTTGTGAGGAGATCATCCTCACCAAAAATAAACTCTTAACTCATCTGCATATGGGCCCCAAGTCTATTAGTAATCTATTAGAAAGAATAGTATGGGTCATTCTATCCCAGCCCTATATATATATATATCCATGTTGAAAAGAATATCATCCCAAAAAATCAGCCCTTAATTCATCTTATTCTGGGCCCACACCCTTTTGTCATTTTATAGGTCACAAAAGCACGAGTTCACCTATCATAGGTTGACACATTTTATGAGACATAATGACACATGGCGAAGATCACATGGAGATGAGTTAAGGGCTGATTTATGTTGTGGATGATCTACTCACAAGAAACGAACCATTTCTGAAACTTCTAAGCGAAAATGGACGATCCAGAATTTTTCAACTTATTCCACTTTTCACAAGGCTTCAAATGTCAGAATGGGCTGATTTATGGAGAAGAACCATCCTCACAAAAATTAAATAAATAAATAAAAAACACCCTTTCATCTCCATGTGAGATCCACAACTGTGTCTCATTATGTGTCACAAAACCATGTGTCAACCTATCCCAACCATATGTATATAGGATTAGAATAGTTCGACAGGGATTCTTACACAGCTCTGTGGGTCCCACATGAAAATGAGTCAAGAGCTGATTTTTGTGAGGATGATCTGATCACTGTAGAGATTATCCTCACAAAAAATCAACCCATTACAAATTGAAGAATTTTGGACCATTCATTTCACCGTTAACATCTAACCTGTAAAAAAACATTAGTCACTTTATCGCAACCCAATAATGCTTTTTGACTTACAAAATGACATGCCATCGTGGGGACCACATGCAGAGATGTTAAAGGCTGAATTTCGGTCATCCTCACCATGCAGATCATCCTCACAAAAAATCAGCAATTTTTAGAGCCCTGTCAAATATGGTCCTACATTTACCGGCAAAAATGGATGGTCCAAAATCTTTGAACTTGCAATTTACTTTTCGAATGGCTACAAATGTTGGAATGGTCTGATTTTATTTTGTGAGGCTGACATCCATGTTGAGAAGAATATCTATGTCCATGAGTCACAAAAACATGCTTTTCGACTGATCACACGCCGTTGTGGGAACCACATGCGGATGAGTTAAGGGCTGGTTTTTGGTGAGGTTGATATCCTCATCATGGGGATCATGCTCACTAATAATCATCAATTTTATAAAACTTCTAACCCTCTCAAATTTGGACCTAAATTTAACAGTGAAAATGGATGGTCAATTTTTTACCGACTTGCAATCCACTTTTCGTGAGGGTACAAATGTCGGAATGGGCTGATTTTTATGAAGTTGATATCCATCTTGAGAAGAATATCATGCCAAAAATCAAACCTTAACTCATCCGCATGTGGGCCCCACATCCCTTAGTCATTTTATAACTCACAAAAGCAAGAGTCAATATATATATATTCACTGTTAATTTAAGTCCACATATGTTAGGGTCAAGTTTTAGAATTTGCAGATTTTTTGTGAAGATGATTTCAGAAAGTACATGTGGTTTTATACTATTACTGGGGGTACGCATCGCATGTGCGATGCACGTGCACCTTCCACGTGGCAAACGCTTAGAGATCATTGACTGTATAGATGTTTAGCCTGTCCCTAGGTGGAGCTACATACAAAAATTCATCGAGATTACTGATTTCTATTCATTGGATTAGAGTATTTTTCATGGGTTTTTAACCGTGGATTTTGAGCAATATTTGGCCAATGACAAAACGACACTACCATGCACCATGATAATGTCCATGGTCCTTGGACCATGTGATTATTACTTTTAAAATAATTGGGTATATACTGTCCATTTAATTAACTTTTTGTTTTCTATTTTTTTTTCTTACATCCGCGTTGATGATAGACCATATTATGAGCCATGTGGCACTCTTAGAGACTACTGACTGTATGGATGTTTGACCCATCCTTAGATAGACCTACATACCAAAATTCATCTAGATTAGTAATTTCTATCTGTTGGATTCTAGTGTTTTTTATAGTTTATTTTAAGTGTGGATTTCGAGCATTATTTGGCATAATCAGATCCAAAAATTAAAAACCACTAATCATGCTGATTTTTATTATGTACATCTACCTAGGGATGTTCCAAACATCCATATGGTCAGTGGCCTCTAATAGAGTGCCACGTGGCACACACTTGTCTCATCATCAATGTTGGACTTCACTAAATTTTTTCTAAGGAGATCGCGTAATGACAGCGGGGAGAGGAGCAGTTTACGCAGGCTGACGTGAATTACTAAGACCAAAGAAAAAGAAGTCATTTAAAGACTAAACTACCCCTAAAATGTTGCATATAGACTAAAGCACCCCGAAAAAGTAAAAAAGTTTAAAAAATGAAAATAAAATAATAGGGCATTTTCGGAAGATGAAGTTTTTACAACCCAGGTTTTTGCTTTATAATAGTATAAATAAAGGAAATCCTAAAGGGTAAAAGGATTATTAAGTGTCTTTCTTCCCATAAATACCCTCAACTCTATTTATCTTCAGTAGTAACAGCAAAGGAGTAAGAGACTTGAAAAGCCCCTATTATAAAGCAAGTTTTTCGTGATATTACAAGGGTAGTTTCGTAAAAAACATGGGTCGTCACAATCAAGTCTCGTTCGTAATAAGCGTTGGATCGGACAATCTGGTCTTGTTGAAGTAGACAGGCTTTTGGTCTTGTTCAAATCGACAGGCTTCCCATGAACACATTCTAGCCTCATTTGATATCAATCAAATCGTTCCGCAATAAAGTCGCTCTCTCCTAGGCCATGTTTGCGCTACGTGCTTACAGCATTTGCGTGGCTTGGTGGCGCAACATCCATGAAATATTTGCATTAAACCCAATCTTTTTTTTTTTGCCAAAAAGTGTTCTAATGTTTGCAGCCACTTTGCAAACAATAGGCAAATGACTCTCATCCCCCTTGGTCTCCCCCAACAGATCCCCTCCCCAACCATACAAATATTCTCCCAACAAATGTTTTGTCATTGCAAACATTTGATTTGTCAAATATTTACTTACAAACTACAGATAGGATACCAAGCAGGGCCCTAATGACAAATATTTACATGAAACTGCAAATGAGATTCTAGAGGGTCCACTGTTAGAGCAGCCTGAGTCAGCCCACCTAAATAGCATCCATCAAATAAAATAAAATCCAAAGAAAAGAAGCAAGCAGTTGTCTAAAAACTATTCCCCCTTGGTTCCAAGTAACCCATAGAAGAAAGAAGGGTAGATGAGATCTGTAAAAGCTTGGCATGATATGTTCTCATACACTACTCAAAATAGTCAAAACTTGAAATGGGTTCTCTACACCTTTGCCTTAGGATGTACTGTTCTCAGAACCTAATACTAATGGGGGGATTAACATGCAAGAAACAGATGAGGATACAAGACCTGCACCACCTCTTCTTCCTCATTTTCCTATACACTTAACATGTAATTCCTTGTCAACTATGGCTTATTTCAGCCTGATAAGAATTGACAGAACTCGACTCGAGACTAAGAACATACTTACAATGGCATTAGACACCTGTGCTTGCACCTCAGCTATCTTATTCCGCCCGAAGTAGCAAAAAACTCAAATCGAGCTGTCTATTCTCTTTCTTTTTGTACATTGGGAGGTTCAAAGGCCAATCACCTATGAGCAGATGCATGCAGCATTGGATATGTCATGGGAGCCATGTTCAATGGGGCACCAGGAACTATGGTCCCAGGGACAGGGGCTCGCACACCATATGCCATGTGTGCTGGGGCAGGAAGATTCACTGGAGTGCCGACTGCTGAAGCAAGAGGCCCTCCAACTGGTTGGCCTATAGTAGTAGCACCATACATGGCAACTCCAGGAGCACCTGGCAGGGGCTGAGGTTGTTTGGTAGTCGGCCCATTTGTTTGACCAGTGATCGGCCCTTGGGGCGTCGATATGTCTCCATTGCCGACACTAGTGATATCATGGATGCTAGAGCGTCTTCTATCTTTGTTCATCGAATTCAAACGAATGAAATACTTTTGTGCGTGGCTGGCTACTTGTGTAGGAGTCCTTGACACCACAAAGTTTCGGGATATACTCCGCCGATCGCCTTTTCCATATTTATCCAATCCCAGAAGAAATAACCTATATCATTGGAAACCCAAGAAGCTGAGAAACTAAAATACAAGAAAACCATATAAAAACTGAAATAAATAGATGCAACTCCACTATTCTCCGGGACAATGGTAAAAAATCTTATCCAGAAAAATGTGTGTGAGCTATAACTAATGGCTAGTGATATTTCCACACCAATTTTTACAACTGGCATGCCACTTAACCATCATGGGGCCTTTTGGCCTGGAAATATCACCACCTTGACTAAAATATAAGCACATACAAACACGGGTGTGTAAGTTAATTTTTCTGTCCATGCTTGCATCTATCTTTAAATCAAACGAAAACATGTATTAATCCATGTAAATGTGGTGTCTGCTGCAACCTTGTATGTGGGAAACAGCTTCCACTTCTTCTATTTCAAGCTATATAAGAGCCAAAAACGATGAGATACATAATTACCAACATCAAAGGATCTTGAAAACAGCTTCTTAAACTCTTCATTCAATTCTGTAAAAAGAAAAGGGGCTACATTGGTGTATATAGACGTCGGGGAAAGCACCCATTTCCTGCTCTTATGACAACTCTACTTGCTAAAACTAGAAAATTTTCAACTTTCCTATGACCACCAGATCCCTGAATTCAATACATATCCTCATCCTACTATCATTAAACCACAATGGAAACCTTTTATACTAAACTTTAAATATACTCCCTCAACTAGCTTAAAGACCAAAAACTAACTAAAACTCTCATTTACCAGCCATAAAGAAAATAAACAAACCGAAGTAGTAATCCCATCATAGTTCTGCATCATGCCAATATTTTGGCCATAACTATTCATATCGAAATTGTATAATATTTGGTTCGTTGATCTATGTAACAATGACACCGACAAATGTCAGTGTCTGATATAGATACGAGGTGTCTGGCACGGTGCCTTCAAGACATCGATATGCAGACATGTCCGTACACATAGTTTAATATTTTAGTTATAGAAATAAGAAAGATATATATGAGAAGTAAAAGGAAACATATCTATACACCATGGAACTATCCAATAAAATAATAGTTGTAAGCAGATTTATAGGGAAGAAGACTATCAAGCAGTTATAGATATGTTTAACAAATGATCTACTTTACGAAGGACAGAACACACTAACCTTCTTTAAGAAATCATTTATTTAGTAAAAAAAATATTAAAATAAAGGGTGACATTGGGGTGCGTGTCAGGATTGTTATGTTACGTGGAGCTTGATGGTGCTAGAGTACATGAAGGCATGATACCGCGGCCCAACTCCGTGCAAGGGGGCAGCGCGCCTATTTTTCGGGTAGGTTTTTTTTTTCTTTAAGGGCATTTTCGTACTTTTACATAGAGACACGGAAACCCTAGTTTCGTCTTGGGGTTATATATTGACACAGGACGGGAGTACCATTCCGCGATTTGAGAAGGAATTAAGAGGGGATTACTATTCACGGCACTATTCACGTGACACTATTCACGTCACTATTCACACAGCACTATTCACGGTGTTGTGGTATGATTTGGGTTTTCTTAGGTAAGAAATTGATTAAAAAAAATAGAGAGAGAAAGAGAAGATAATAAGGGAGAAGAGATGGAGATAAAAAGATACCTTCGGCTTCGCACCGAATTAGCTTGGCTTCGCACCAAGAGATGATGGCTTCACACCACGAGAGGGATTTCTCAAAAAGATTTCTATTTCTTCATTCATAATTTTTTATTATCAAAATCAAAGGTTACATCACCTTTTATAAGACTCCTTACTTGAACTTTCCAAATTCTAATCTAATTGAAATTAGAAACTCTTAATACAAATCAACTATTGCAATCAATAATAAAAATTCTAATTAGAAATAAAATCTAATTTCAATTAAAAATCCTAATTAAATTAAAACAAATCTTCGCGGTAAAATAAGAATTTACTATAAATAGTAAAATTGGGATTGACTATAAATAATAATTTTCAGATTTACTATAAATAGTAAGTCCATTTGCTTGATTGGCATAGATTTGGTGTAGCGTGGACTATATGCTCCCGTATCAAACCCTCTTGATTGAAAAGAATTCGACCTCGAATTCAAGTTGAGATATTGCAATTGGCTTTTCCAGTGAAAGATATTTGGAGTACTCTCCCTTTAGCTTCTTCTTTTGTATCTTCAACGGGTGTAAATTTTCAAAACAATGGTCTATCTCCTCAACTCTGGCCTTCTTTGAATAGAAATCTTTGCTTGTTCCATCTGCTTTATTTTCAACTGTCGGTTATAAAACAGTAGAAATATCTGGTTTCGGATCGGAATCTTCTGTACTATTTGGGCCATCTTCAACTGGAGCGTCTGAATCAAGGGAATCATCATCACTTTCATTCTCCATAACAGCAGGCGGATCAATATGCTTATCCTCTGTCTTTTCGTCTAATAGAACTACAGGAGCTTCAGGACTGGCTAATTCCTCAGTTTTGGCTTTTTTTTCCTCGTCGATTTTTTCATTTTCCTCGGATGGAAAAACACCCTCTTGTTCAATAACTTTTATTTCTTCATTTACTTTCTTCTCGACTTGCTTTGAGACCTTTTTAGGGGTTTTTTTTGCTGTGAAACCTTCAAATAGCTTGCCAGAAAGAGGTGGAAAAGCCAGTGGTAGTGGTAGTGACTTTCCAAGACGACAATTGCTGATTGGAACTCTGGCGGAGACTCTTGCCTCCGGTTTGCTCTCAATACAATTTATATGGTCGTTTAGCCCGCTCTCAAAACGATTTATCACATTGTTTAGTTTAGCTAGTGCCTAGGCTATAGGGCCCAGGCACTCGCTTAGGTTTTTATGCAGCACCTAGGAACCAGGCTGTCACCTCTGGTCTACCCAGGGCCCAAGATAATACCTATTATTACTAGACTGGCAACAACCCCTTTGTGAGAATGAAAAATGAATCCTTTCCTCGTATGGAGAAATATTTATATCCCCCCTCATTACTAGAAAAACATCCAATTCCCACATTTTGTGGACCAACCAAAATCATGACAACAAATACCCTAACATCATTTGAGTTATTGAAATAATTTTTAAAATCCACATCATGTACTTGTGGATTATCATCTAGTACTATGAATAATATATATATTGTATGCAGGTGGTTGCTAATGTCCAATCATTTAAAACTGGATAAAAAATATTCATGAATAGATTGAAAACTAAGAGGGTAATTTAGGGACGGCACTGAGTTCCTAACCAGGTAACCATCAACGCGGCTTGCCCAGGTACTGGACAAAACCAGGACAAATAGTTTAAGTCTAGCAAGGGCTCATTTGACTCATATTAGTCAGAAAGTATCTCATGTAGAAATGTTTGATTGTCAATTTTTTCCTTAACCAAAGGTAAGGACTTGCATTGAATAACAGAAATATCCTTTCACATGTTAAAACAATGACTTGTCTAAAGTTAACTTACCTACATTCAGTTAGAATTATTATGCAACTGAAATATTTCAGTATAAAAAATTATAATCTCAGTTGGTATGCTAAACATTATACGATTTGATGTATCTAGGGAATATTTTGCAGCCTAAACATTAAAAAAAAAGTATTCATTCTAATGTAGAAAAACATAATACATCTATGAAAATTGACTGTTTGAATGGTCTGGTCAACTCCTCTGATGTAGATAACAAATGTTTCTTATGCAATAATGTACATAATTATGTTAAAACACAATAAGACAGATGTACAAAACAAAATACATCTATGAAAATTGAGTGTTTGACCCATCTGGCCAACTCATCTGATTCCCAAGTCACTATGACCTGATCATTATCCTCATTTCCAAACTATGTTTCGAAATTAAAAAGTTTTTCTCCACCGAAGAAGACGAGAATAATTCTCCACAGTTGTGTATTCTTACAGATGACAACTGAGATAAACATTATACGATCCGCTCGCTGCTGTTAAGCCATTGCTTGCTGCTTGCTGCTTGCTGCTCGGCGGTGGTTAGTTTCTTCGGTGGCCTTTACGACATGGCAAATGGAAGCATGTTTCTTTAGCTCTTTGTTATTTCCTAAATAAACATATGCCCCATTTCCCTCATATAAAGCACATGCCCCCCTTTTTGCCACATTGCAGAAGCCTATTGGGATGAAACTTGCTATGGGAAAATATGTGTAAATGTATGTTTTACACATATTTCTAAATTCTTCCCTATCAAAGTCGCTAGGCGTATTGACAGTCTTGTACATGTATTTTCATCATCAATGAGTGGTACTACCCTAACGAACTATCCTAGTAAAGCTTTTACCCATTTCAATCCAATCATTGTGGAGGTAAAAACCTCATTACCCATTTCAATCCAAGCTTTTGTAGATTATTGTTTTGTGTTGCAAAGGTAAAAACCGCAATGCCATATGGACGCCAGCTGCCTTTGTGGAGGTTGGAGTAGATCATGTGTCACAAAAACATAACAGTTGACTCATGACACATTGTATAAAATTCCTCATTGTTTAAACACCACCAATCATAGACCATATTTTCCGTACCACTATTAATCATTAATTATATTGTTTCTTGTTAAAAAAATTATTTTCTTTTTTCTTTTGTTCTAGTATTTTCTGTGCTGTAAGATAGTTTTGTCCTGGTCTAAGATAAGAACAGGCCGACTGTTCCGGTCAAAGAGAAATAAGAGATGAGGGATATGATATTCACAAAACAGAGATTTTTCACACGTTGCTTATGGAGAGATGTGTTTAAAATAAAAAAAAAATCTTCCACTTTTCTTGGATGAGGTGTTACTCCTTGGGAGAGATATCATCATCTGGGAGGATATTGCCAAAATGAAAGAAAAATATAAAGCAGCACTCCTGGATTTTTTTTTTTTTTTTTGATAAGTGAAGCAGCAGCACTCCTGATAATAGAAGCATAGCCAAACAATGCTCTTACCAGTGTAAAAAAATTTCAGACAAATTTTAAAAAGTAGTTACCGTAACTTCAAACAGCGGTTTCTGACTTGAACCTATTGCTATCTATGTTACTTGGGTACGGCAGGGTCAGGCACAGCTACATCATATACATGGCATCAATACTTAAAAAATGAAGTGTTGGAGACTGGGTACGACATCCATTTCTAAAGTACCCAGGTAACACAGGTATCTACCAGACAAGGAACAGAAAGAAAAATGGCAGAAAAGAAGAGAAATGATCCCCTAATTTGAATGATGGAATGTAATATACCATACTTAACCTTGTATTGGCACATCACTTGATTGAGGCACTCCCCTCCCCACCCCACCACCCATCCGCACATCATAAAAGTTAAAAAGAGAAAGAGAAGAAGAACAAAAACGGAAAAAATGACCACAACAAAAAAGATTCTAATTGTTTTAAGAGCCAAGCCTTTTTATCATTTGTCAAAGGGCCCCAATCCCAAGAGAATATGTTAGAGGAATACTTGCATCAGGAAGAGTATAAGAGAAGCTGTCCTCACTATTTGTGGTGTTCGACATCCATTTCTAAAGTGCCGTAACATAGGTTTCTACGGGACTGGAACAAAAAGAAAAATGGAAGAAAAGAAAATGATCCCCTCATTCGAACGATGGGATGTAATATACCATACTCAACCTTGTATTGGCACGTTACTTGATTGAGGCACCACCCACCACCCACCCACATGGCGTAAAAGTTAAAAAGAGAAGAAGAAAAACGGAAAAATAAATGACCACAACAAAAAAAAGGATGCTAATTGTTTTAAGAGCCAAGCCTTTTTATCATTTATCAAAGAGCTCCAACAAGAATATATGTTTTAGAGGAATACTTCCATCAGGATGAGTATGGGAGAATCCTTGAATAGAAATTCAAAACAAGCATATGACCCCAAATTTCCAATTGATTACAAAAGGCACCAAAGTCAGCTCTATTCTCTTGGCACTGGGGATTGCCTTCTCTATGATATGGGAAACTTTTCCAACCATATGTTTCGGAAGATGGCAATATATCTCCCGGATAAAGAAGGAAAACACATTATGAGGCCCTACTTGGGAGGGCTCCTAGACCACATTAATAATAATAATAATAATTGAAAAGTTTCGGTTGTCAATCTTAGGAATACTTAATTCTTCGGAAATATATATCGATGTGTCACGAATCCGCTGAAGATTGAAGTGTCAAAGATCAAGTGAACTTCGACAAAACAAATCAAAGAAGAATTAAAGCTGAAGAAAATCAACCAAAGTGTTCAAGATCAACTGAAGACAAAGTCAAGTGATTAAGCTCAACTGAAGACAGTCAAGCTCAAGCATGAAGATTTAAAAGATTAGAGTACGTTCTCACTCAACGAACGTTCAACTATGAAGAATCTTGTGTTGTGGTTACTTTCGTAAATTTAAGGATACACCGCGCGTTACCAACGGATCAAGATTTACCTTAAATGGTTCAGTGATAATTAGGTATAGTGTGCGTGGGATTGTTTGGTGCTGGACTAAGAGGTCTGACTGACCTTTTTGAGCGGGTGACCGGATATCCGGCCAAAAAGGTACGGTCGACCCAAACTCTCGGGTTCGAGATAAACTAGTGCTTACCTGAGCGGGTGACTGACTAAAAGGTTCGGTCGACCGGCCAAAAGTGCGGTCGACCCTACCCCTTTCGGATCTCGTTTTGACTCAATTTCTTCTGCTATTTTAAATGCATTTTAGTCCTTCAAACGGTTATATTCGGTTCGGTTCTATTGATGGGAGACTTACTTATAAATAAGAGTTCTCTCCCCTCATAAGAATTAACCCAATCAAGAGATCTCTATTTTACATTCTTTGAGTCCAGAGATCTAGAATTTGTGAGAGTTTTACCAAAGCAAAGCTGTGTATTCATTGTGAATTCTCTAAGTGTTTAGAAGAGACTATTTGATATTATTATTCTGCAAGCATCTTCTTCCAAGAAGAAGATTACTCTTGGCAGAGTGTCTCTTGGGCGAATTCTTCTCCAAAGGATTTTCCATTTGATCGTATTCATCGAAAGGTAAGTGTTTCTATAATCAAATACCTTTTTGATAGAATTCGAAATTTATCAACACTGAATATTTTGTGATTGGTGGATGAGTGATGACTCATCTAACTGAGTTGAGAATTGTAGATCCATAAGAAAAGAATTTCTCTAAATCGATTCCTGGCCTAGGCTAACTCTCTAGATGAGCGAGAAGTGATTCTCGTTAGATTAAAACTAAGTGATATCTTAGTTAGTGGAATATTTATTTTAATTGGATATGTTGTATTGCATGATTGAAATAATATAATATTACTCGTGTTGAATATTGGACAGTGGACGTAGGTACGGAGTCGCCGAACCATTATAAATCCGAGTCTCGTGTGATTGTGAATGTTTGCATATTATATCTCAGATTTTTCCATATCTATGTTCTGTGGATGATTCATATTTTAATTGCTTGATCCTTTTCCATCTTGTGTGATCATTAATTTTTAAATCCATATAGAATTTGCAGAGGAATTAAAAATTGTCCTATTCACCCCTCTCTAGGACTTAACTTGGTAATTAAAAGGGAATTTCAATAATAATAATAATAAATCGAATGGGCAGACAAAAGTATCGCTATCCAACAAAAGAACATGAGCTCTCCCCAAACATCCCTTCTTAAGAGCCCTTTGATATGCTTCCAAGCTGAATTATCAATCAAAAACATCCAAACTTTTGAGTTCCAACTCTCAAAGAGCCAATGGTAAAAGAATTAAACCTCCTCTCACTCCTACCACCTAAATTCACTACAGAGACTCTTTCAAGATTACCTTTAACTGAATCAAATAGTTATCTTTATGACTTGTCATTTTCAAATTGACCCACTTGAATCTAGCCCCATTCCTAGCAACTAGTACATTTACTAGGACTAACGGCATAACTAGATTATAATATCAGAATGAGATCAAGTTTTCACTGAAAACAGATGAAGCACTAAAACACCTAATCTTCTGTAATATAGGTAAAACTTCGATGCCAAAATATTTGTTGTCACTCAATACTTTTGAGAATCGTATGTGAATACATAAAATGACAAGTCATCATCATATCGAGAGTTATACACCGCGAAGCACTATATCGCTCCCTTAAACCCTAAAATTCCTCTTGCATCGACACATGGCGGAGGAGGAACACTATAAAGGAAATGGTGTGTAGTAGGAGAAGAGAGGGGCTTTGGATGGAGGAACCTAAAGAGAGAGAAGAAATGTATAGGGAGAGAAGTTAGAGAGAGATTGTAAATTATTGAATTTCTATAATGAAGATTGGCTGGAGATAGGCTTCCTGTGGACGTAGTCACCTGTAAGAAACCGACGACGAACCACGTAAGTATTGTGTTGTGTTTTTCATTTATTGCTTTGATTTTATCATATTTATTATTTGATTAATGTGTGATTATTGCTTATGGAGGGTGGATCGGAGATCGGACGGCAAATCCGTTCTTACCCTCCACAAAATGGCACCATCCGTGGGATACATTCACGACTAAGTGGAGAAGCTACATGACCCAATGTTGTTGGTGCGCATGCTACATGCACATGGTGATGGGGGAATTGGAGTGGGAACTCGGGCGTAAAGCTGAATAGATGAGCTCTCATATGATCGGACAGTCAAATTTGCATGACCGAGATGAGCTGGTTGTTTGGGAGCATCTCCGGGTTGGATCAACGGCTGGGCGTGGCATACGATCGATGGCCGTGTGATTTGACGTCTGTCACCTTGGGTTAATGGGGTGAAGGGCAGATTGATGCATTGGAGGTACAGAAACAGTCGTTGAACTGCACCTAGCTGATCATGCAAGAAGCAAAAGATAGAGGTAAGCAAAGCTCGATTGGCTGCGTGGAGTATAAACAATTGCATGGCGTCGACGGAGTTGGGCAAGGGGCTTGCATGATCGTGATGTAGCAGATCAAAGTCCGATGGAGGCCATCGTTTACAGGTTGGTGGAGAATGGAGTTGCTGACGTGGCGTGTTGTAATGACCCTATTTCTAGCAATATTATAGTAGACTTTTTATAATACTTTGAACATTATATGCATGCCATTTTAAAGGTCTCAACAATAGCTTTCTATCGGTATCAAGTTCATCCAAATCGGACGTGCGAGTCAAAAGTTATTGTGTTTAGTTCCGAGCAACATTTTAAGTTTTTATTAAAATTCAAAAAAAAAAGAAAAAAAGACAATTTCCAAAATTTTAGTCCCACATCGGTTAAAAATAAAAAGTTCTGAGTTCTCAACCTCTATAAATAGAAGGCCAAGCCTTAAGAAAATTACATCAATTTGGGTATTTGCATTCTAACCCCTGAGGTAAGAATATTTGCAAAAAAGTCCCTCAACTAGAAGAAATTCTAGAAAATTCCCAGGAATTCCTGAAAATATTTAGGAGGTCCTTTGAAAAGTTTTTTTTTGTGGGGCCTACTGCCTCGAGATACGCGCTACCTCGAGATTCGCATCGTACGAGGTTCAAAGATTTGGGATTCTAGCGTATTCACTTGTAAGTACATAGTTATTTATTTTATGCATTTATTTATTTAATTAATTAATTATTTAATTAATTATTATTTATTTAATTATTTATTTATTTATTTAATTGATTAATTATTATTTATTTATTTATAAATATTAATTTTTATTTTTATTTTTTTTGAAATAGTAGAAAATTCGCAGAATATTGTAGAAAAATTCTAGAAAATTCTATTATTTTTGGGGAAAATGTCTGAAAATGCTATTCTTGTTATCTGTTAAATTTTAGCAAGGAAAAATCCTAATTCTTGTATTTTCCACATAAAATGTGTAAATGCATTGATAATTTCTTGTAATCTTAAAAGCATGAAATTATGATAGATGAGGACATGCGTAATCTATTTAGTTGGATGAAGTCATGCTCAAATTCATTTAAAATGAGATATATGCGTTTTACATCCGTTTTATGTATTCATTTTCTAAGATATTAATAGGGCTTAAATGTTCTTATTTTTAGTTTCAAAATACAAAAATAGGAATGCTATGCATGTAAAGATGTTTCTACAAACATTATTATTTTATGCATATAAATACGATTGATGACATGAATAAGAACGTGATTGGGAATGTGGAATATCAGATTAGTTGGAATCAGGCGTTGTCTCATTTCTTCGAGACCCCTTGGGGTTTTAGTCCCCTAAAGCATCAGGCGTTGTCTTATTTCCTTAAGACCCCTTGGGGTTCCAGTCCCCTAAAGAAGAGGCGTTGTCTCATTCATGAGACCCCTCGGGTATTTATACCTAAAAGAAAATTAGGGAATCCGGAGAGAGGATACCTAATGAAACAATTAGTGTGCACATTAGGGAGTTTACTTGTGGACTAGAAGTGTTGACATCGTACACTAGGACCGATGGAATGTTGGTACGAAATACATCAGAATTGATAGTTTGACTTTATAGAAATGGTCACGGGTATTCCGATAAGAGAAAGGTTGACTATTATATGAAAAGACTTCATTGTATTCGAAGTTATACGTAAGTAATTGATGGAGAGTTGAGTTTTATCGAATTATATGTGAAATACATTTGCAAATTGTATTTGTTTTAAAATAAACAAAAGTCGCTGATTTAAGTGGATTTTACGCATGAGGAATGTACTTACTGGGCCCTAGCTCATCGTTTTAAAATGTTTTGTTTTCAGGAAAGGATAAAGGGAAGTTGGACTGATGCTTCCAGCATTTCTGTTGATAGACCTGTGCTTTTGACGATGTTATATTTTGTTTAATTCTTCTATCTTGTAGAAGGATACATGAGTTATGTAGGTCTTTTGACCGTTTAGTAACATGTATTTGGGAGTACGATATATATACAATGTTTTCTTTTGGATGGGCATATTACGGTTTTGTTTGAAGTAAGACATCCTCTAACATTATTAATGTGTCAATGAAGTGCGTTTCGTCTTATGAATTGTTTAAACAAAATGAAAAAAAAATTATCCGGTATATTTCCGCTGCATCGTGATACCAGTTTTGTTTAACTGTGCGTTTGTATGATCAGATCGCGCCTCAAGATACGAGAAAGGTCGATATGACCTAATATCGGATTTGGGGGCGTGACAGTTTGGTATCAGAGCTTTAGGTTACAAGTCCTCGGAAACATAGTACCTTAGCCAAATTGAATAATACATTTTCATCAAATCATATATTAATTAAGATCATAATACAACCTTACGAATGAAGAACTAACAAGATAAAGAACATCATAATACGATTCCTTGTTATTTTTAAAAACTATTTATTGTGCGCGTCCCTAACTCGTCCTTTTGTTATAAAGGCAATGAGAAGTGGAAGAAGCAGAGGTAAGAATACCTCACGTACGCCTACTCCAGAGGTAGGTGCGGAGGCTCAGTTAGCCGGCGTTTACGCGGCTTTGGGTCATATCACTGCTGCCTTGGACCGGCATGTTCAGGAGGTTCGTCCCGAGCCAGCTCGTGCTCGTCCGGACGATAGTTTGCGAGAGTTCCAACGACTACGAGCGCCGGAGTTCAGAGGTCTTCCTGAACCAATGGAAGCCGAGGGGTGGTTACGTGAGGTAGATAGGATTTTTCGGGCTATGAGATGCCCTGAGGACCGTAAGGTGGAGTTGGCCACCTTTATGTTGAAGGGCGATGCTATGACTTGGTGGGACATGGTGCGTTCCATGAGAGACGATGTGGTCCTCACATGGGAAGATTTTAGGGGACTATTTCTGGAGAAGTACTTCCCCGTTTCTGTCCGAGATCAGCTCGAGGCAGACTTCTTGGCCCTCGAGCAGGGTTCCATGACTGTGGCACAGTATGTGACCCAGTTTGATCGTTTGGCAGCTTATGCACCACACATCATCTCGACAGAGGAGAGAAAGGCGAAGAGATTTCAGGCGGGCCTCAAGTCTGGAATTAGGAGGATGATTGTGGGTCAGTTGATTCATGTGTATGCCACCACCGTAGAGATG
Source organism: Euptelea pleiosperma (assembly GCA_035048495.1). NCBI lineage: Eukaryota > Viridiplantae > Streptophyta > Magnoliopsida > Ranunculales > Eupteleaceae > Euptelea > Euptelea pleiosperma. Next base: position 34,328,751 of record CM068550.1, on the reverse strand, counting down.
GCATTGGCGCTGGAGAAGGATACCAGCGATTTCCTGAAGGATCGTACAGATCCTAAGGGAAAGGGTCGAGTTGCACCTACTGCTCCCCAGAGATATTCGGATTCAGCTAAGAAGCCGAAGTTATCTGTTCCTACCATTGCTGCATACCCGATCAACTCCGCCCCTCCTAATCAGATTGTGCGAGCAGATAGGCGTTGTTACAACTGCAATGGTGTAGGACACTTACAGAGGCACTGCCCTCGTGCACCATATCAGAAGCCTGCGGGCAATACTCAGAGGCCGAATATACCGGGGCGAGTCTTTGCCATTACACGGCAGGATGCGAGTGCATCCAAGAATGTGGTAGAAGGTACTCTTCTGATCTCACACTTGTATGCTAAAGTGTTGATTGATTCGGGTTCTACCCATTCTTTTGTATCTATTACATTTGCATATGCTTTAGGCTTTGAATTCGAGTCATTAGATTTTACGCTTACTGTATCTACACCTCTAGGAGGGAACTGTATTGTAGATCAAATGTGTAAGAATTGTTTGATTCGGATAGGAGATCATGATTTGATTGCTGACTTGATCCTATTAGAGATGACGGATGTGGACGTTATTCTTGGGATGGATTGGCTGTCAGCATATCATGCGACAGTGGATTGTTATGCGAAGAGGGTGACGTTCCAGATACCGGGACAGTCTCCTTTTTCAGTTTGTGGGTGCAAAATTATCACCCCATGCATCAGTAGTATCGGCCTTACGTGTTTATAAGAAACGTCGGGCCGATTGTACTAGTTTCCTTGCCTTTCTAGAGGGGGAAGAGAGCAAGAGGGTACAAATGGAGCAGATTCCTGTAGTTAGTGAGTTCAAGGATATCTTTCCAGAGGAACTACCAGGATTGCCTCCAAAGAGAGAAGTTGAGTTTTCCATTGAGCTTGTGCCAGGGACTTCACCTATTTCTAAGGCGCCATACAGAATGGCACCTGCAGAGCTCAAGGAACTGAAGGTTCAGGTGGAAGACTTAGGAACTAAGGGCTTCATAAGACCAAGTGTCTCCCCTTGGGGCGCTCCGGTCCTGTTCGTGAAGAAGAAAGACGGTTCCCTGAGGATGTGCATCGACTACAGACAAATCAACAAGGTCACGGTGAAGAATAAATACCCTTTGCCACGGATTGATGATCTGTTTGACCAGTTGAGGGGAGCCCATTACTTTTCGAAGATAGACTTGAGGTCTGGGTATCATCAGCTCAGAGTGAAAGATGAGGATATCTCGAAGACAGCATTTCAGACACGGTATGGCCATTATGAATTTCTAGTCATGCCATTCGGATTGACGAATGCTCCAGCCGCATTCATGGATCTGATGAACCGGATCTTCCGATTGTACCTCGATCAGTTCATCATCGTCTTTATTGATGATATCCTGATCTACTCACGGACTCAAGAACAGCATGAGCAGCATCTGCGACTAGCCCTACAGGCGTTGAGAGATCATCGACTCTATGCCAAGTTCAGTAAATGTGAATTCTGGCAAGAGGATGTAAAGTTCTTGGGTCATGTTATTTCCGGGGAGGGAATCTCAGTTGATCCGTCGAAGGTTGAAGCAGTGTTGAACTGGGAGCCGCCGAGCAGTGTTACTGAAATTCGGAGTTTCCTGGGTTTGGCGGGCTACTATCGGAGGTTCATTGATGGATTCTCCAGCATTGCTACCCCGATGACACGCCTCACACGGAAGGGTGTAAAGTTCGAGTGGGACGAGAAGTGTTCTTCTGCCTTTGAAGAGCTGAAGACTCGTCTAACTACTTCGCCTGTTCTGACAATTCCGTCTGATGAGGGGGGCTTTGTCATTTACAGTGATGCATCATTGAAGGGACTAGGTTGTGTCTTGATGCAGAATGGGAAGGTGATCGCTTATGCTTCGAGACAGTTGAAGATTCATGAGCAGAATTACCCTACCCACGACCTTGAGCTTGCAGCAGTTGTTTTTGCGCTCAAGATTTGGCGTCATTACCTCTACGGCGAGAAGTTCGAGCTTTATTCTGATCACAAGAGCTTGAAATACATTTTCACTCAAAGGGAGCTGAACATGAGGCAGAGACGATGGATGGAGTTCCTGAAGGACTATGACTTCACTCTCCAGTACCACCCAGGCAAGGCCAATGTTGTGGCAGATGCACTAAGCCGAAAACAGAGTGGGACTATATTTTGCCTTTTGGGCCAGGAGGTAGAATGGCCGGATGTTGAGGGGGACCGTGAACCTCAGATTTCGACACAGTACCCCAAGATCCTTGTCTCACACTTGGTGGTCGAACCCTCTTTGATTAGAAGGATTATAAAGGCACAGCATGGGAAGGGAGGGTCTGATGCCGTCCGCCATACTATCTCGAAGGAGGAGTGGACTTTACACTCAGATGGCAGTCTAAGGTACCGTGAGAGGTTGTGGGTACCTGAAGACAATGATGACCTAAAACGGGAGATTCTCGATGAGGCTCACTGTACTCGTTACACAATACATCCAGGCAGCTCTAAGATGTACCAAGACTTACGTAGGCAGTTTTGGTGGAATAACATGAAGAGGGAGATTGCTCAATATGTGTCGAGATGCCTAACATGTCAGCAGATCAAGGTAGAGCATCAGAAACCAGGAGGCACCCTGCAGCCTCTACCTATCCCAGAGTGGAAGTGGGATAATGTGTCAATGGATTTTGTGATGGGTCTACCTAAGACTCGTCAGAACCATGACTCCATTTGGGTAATCGTGGACAGATTGACGAAGTCTGCTCATTTCTTGGCTGTCAGAGCTACTCACAGTGTCGATGATCTGAGCAGATTGTACGTCAAAGAGATTGTCAAACTACACGGTATCCCAGTCTCCATTGTGTCTGATAGAGATCCGAAGTTCACCTCGAAGTTCTGGAAGAGTTTTCAGAGTGCCTTCGGGACAAAGTTGAATTTTAGTTCAGCTTTTCACCCTCAAACAGACGGGCAAACAGAGCGAGTGAATCAAATCTTAGAAGATTTACTCAGAGCTTGTATAATAGACTTTAATGGCAGTTGGGAGGATCACTTGCCGCTTGTGGAGTTCGCATACAATAATAGCCATCAGTCAAGCATCGGCATGGCACCCTATGAGGCTCTGTACGGGAGGCCTTGTAGATCTCCAGTGTGCTGGGCAGAAGTTGGAGAGAGAAGCTTGCTTGGTCCTGAGGTGGTGCAGGAGACCACTGAGAAGATCGGGATCATTCGAGAACGTCTCCTTGCGGCGCAGAGTCGGCAAAAGTCTTATGCTAATCTGCATCGCCGTAAGCTTGAGTTCTCTATCGGCGACCATGTCTTCTTGAAGGTATCGCCAGTCAGAGGAGTGATGAGGTTCGGCAAGAAAGGGAAGCTAGCACCGAGGTTCATTGGACCTTTCTTGGTCCTTGATAGGATTGGTGAGGTTGCCTATCGCTTAGCTTTGCCTACTCAGTTGGCCGAAGTTCACGACGTCTTCCATGTCTCGATGCTTCGCAAGTATGAGCCGGATCCATCTCACGTGCTTGATTGGAAGTCTTTAGAGCTCCGAGAGGATGTTTCATATGTTGAACAACCTGTCTGTATCCTTGCCACGAAAGAACAAGTATTGCGCACTAAAGTGATCCCCTTAGTGAAGGTGTTGTGGCAACACCACAACATTGAGGATGCCTCTTGGGAACTGGAGGCTGACGTCAGAGAGAAGTATCCACATTTGTTCTCGGATTAGGCATGTCTAATTTCGAGGACGAAATTCCTTATAAGGAGGGTGGGATGTAATGACCCTATTTCTAGCAATATTATAGTAGACTTTTTATAATACTTTGAACATTATATGCATGCCATTTTAAAGGTCTCAACAATAGCTTTCTATCGGTATCAAGTTCATCCAAATCGGACGTGCGAGTCAAAAGTTATTGTGTTTAGTTCCGAGCAACATTTTAAGTTTTTATTAAAATTCAAAAAAAAAAGAAAAAAAGACAATTTCCAAAATTTTAGTCCCACATCGGTTAAAAATAAAAAGTTCTGAGTTCTCAACCTCTATAAATAGAAGGCCAAGCCTTAAGAAAATTACATCAATTTGGGTATTTGCATTCTAACCCCTGAGGTAAGAATATTTGCAAAAAAGTCCCTCAACTAGAAGAAATTCTAGAAAATTCCCAGGAATTCCTGAAAATATTCAGGAGGTCCTTTGAAAAGTTTTTTTTTGTGGGGCCTACTGCCTCGAGATACGCGCTACCTCGAGATTCGCATCGTACGAGGTTCAAAGATTTGGGATTCTAGCGTATTCACTTGTAAGTACATAGTTATTTATTTTATGCATTTATTTATTTAATTAATTATTTATTTAATTAATTATTATTTATTTAATTAATTATTTATTTATTTAATTGATTAATTATTATTTATTTATTTATAAATATTAATTTTTATTTTTATTTTTTTTGAAATAGTAGAAAATTCGCAGAATATTGTAGAAAAATTCTAGAAAATTCTATTATTTTTGGGGAAAATGTCTGAAAATGCTATTCTTGTTATCTGTTAAATTTTAGCAAGGAAAAATCCTAATTCTTGTATTTTCCACATAAAATGTGTAAATGCATTGATAATTTCTTGTAATCTTAAAAGCATGAAATTATGATAGATGAGGACATGCGTAATCTATTTAGTTGGATGAAGTCATGCTCAAATTCATTTAAAATGAGATATATGCGTTTTACATCCGTTTTATGTATTCATTTTCTAAGATATTAATAGGGCTTAAATGTTCTTATTTTTAGTTTCAAAATACAAAAATAGGAATGCTATGCATGTAAAGATGTTTCTACAAACATTATTATTTTATGCATATAAATACGATTGATGACATGAATAAGAACGTGATTGGGAATGTGGAATATCAGATTAGTTGGAATCAGGCGTTGTCTCATTTCTTCGAGACCCCTTGGGGTTTTAGTCCCCTAAAGCATCAGGCGTTGTCTTATTTCCTTAAGACCCCTTGGGGTTCCAGTCCCCTAAAGAAGAGGCGTTGTCTCATTCATGAGACCCCTCGGGTATTTATACCTAAAAGAAAATTAGGGAATCCGGAGAGAGGATACCTAATGAAACAATTAGTGTGCACATTAGGGAGTTTACTTGTGGACTAGAAGTGTTGACATCGTACACTAGGACCGATGGAATGTTGGTACGAAATACATCAGAATTGATAGTTTGACTTTATAGAAATGGTCACGGGTATTCCGATAAGAGAAAGGTTGACTATTATATGAAAAGACTTCATTGTATTCGAAGTTATACGTAAGTAATTGATGGAGAGTTGAGTTTTATCGAATTATATGTGAAATACATTTGCAAATTGTATTTGTTTTAAAATAAACAAAAGTCGCTGATTTAAGTGGATTTTACGCATGAGGAATGTACTTACTGGGCCCTAGCTCATCGTTTTAAAATGTTTTGTTTTCAGGAAAGGATAAGGGGAAGTTGGACTGATGCTTCCAGCATTTCTGTTGATAGACCTGTGCTTTTGACGATGTTATATTTTGTTTAATTCTTCTATCTTGTAGAAGGATACATGAGTTATGTAGGTCTTTTGACCGTTTAGTAACATGTATTTGGGAGTACGATATATATACAATGTTTTCTTTTGGATGGGCATATTACGGTTTTGTTTGAAGTAAGACATCCTCTAACATTATTAATGTGTCAATGAAGTGCGTTTCGTCTTATGAATTGTTTAAACAAAATGAAAAAAAAATTATCCGGTATATTTCCGCTGCATCGTGATACCAGTTTTGTTTAACTGTGCGTTTGTATGATCAGATCGCGCCTCAAGATACGAGAAAGGTCGATATGACCTAATATCGGATTTGGGGGCGTGACACGTGTAGTCATCTTTCACGTAGAACCGTCAGATTGGTGTCATCTCCAATGGTTGGTGGCTGGCTGGCATTGAATGCCGGCTGGTTTGTTATGCTCCTACTTGCTATTAAGGTTGATCATGTTCTCCATGGTTACTTGTGGCTGATGGTGTGGGTTGGAATCATCTTTGTGGTCTAGATGGTGTGGATTGGAGTCATCTTAGTGGTCCAAATTTAGTCGTAGGAGCTGTTCATGGAGTGTTTCTGATGTGGAGAACATTGGGAAATGGCTGCTACACGTGATATGGCTAAAGGAGAGTTGAAGGGATTGATTAGCTGCTGGTTGGTTGGCGATGTTGTTGACAGAGCCGTCGTCTCTATGGTTCGATTGTAACCGTTGGATACCTGACTAGTGCCCAGTTGGAGCGTTGATGGAGAGCTTGGTGACATGCCGTAGGATGATGATGGAGAAGTTGATGGTGAAACTCTAGAAATGGCCATGGAAGGGGAAGACAAAGGCGTTCCTTTTTGTCGAGCCTGATGTGGGTTTTTCGAATTTGTTGTTACCGAAGGCTGTGATGCTAAAAGCACAAATGTCGGGCAGCTAGGCAAGATGGAGTTGGAATCTGCTACATGCAGAATTTTTGTTGGCTTAAGAATGCTGGTGAAATAGAAGTTGTTTGAATTGAACAAGGCATAGCACGTGACGGTATGTGAAGAGAAGTTTTCATATTGGGAATGATCATATATGTGATACTGCACCAACTCACTCAACTGATCGATGTTTATTTTGCCAAGCCACGTGGAGAGCTGTGTCATCGAGATCAGGAAGGAAATGAAGATCAAAGATGTTGATGCTCTCCTCCTTCCTCTAGATCATCCTTCGAACTCACCTCATATGTAGACTGTGTGGAAGATCTTAGTGCAACAACTTCCATGGATTTGCTGAAGCTGTAGATAAGAGATCAGACGGTGAGAGCAGCTCCAACATCTTTGGTGCACCAGGAGACTAATAATAGTAATATAGGCCAGTTTAGTTGCCAGGTGGATTGATGGCACAACAAGACATAAGGGAGATGGATGTTTGATGAATGCAAGGATTTGGACACGTAATGGCCAGTGGTAGTTTGGGTAGCTTGTCGCAATACATGCTTGATATCCAATGAGTTTGGAACAGCTGTTGGTTGTATAGTGGATCAATATATGGCAGAGCTTCACATGACGATTTGATTTGGCGCAACAAAACCTCATAAACCTCCGATCGAAATGGGGCTTGGTTGGTTCCCATGTGGACCAACGAACCAAAGATCAACATGATTGATGAGATCAAACCGTTGGATGAGAGTTTCTTGTTATAGTGGATGGCCGGAGAGATGGATAGATTGGTTGCTGATGAAGCTTCGTACCGGTTCATGCTACTTGATCGAGTAGGTTGGAGTTGTTCCGCGGCAAACTTGCATGGTATCGGTCAAGAACATGTCGGTAGGCTAGCCAGCTGAATTGCGTCAGGTACTTACTGTTGTTGGAGAAGTTACCAGACATTGGTTTGGAGATGGTCGGCTGCTCGGAGGAGCTGAATCCAGTTCATTCCCTTATGGACCATCTGATTGGTGGTGCCACATTGAGGTATGCACACCACCACTTTTTCAATTTTATATGGTAAGCATGTGATGGTATGCACACAATCACCGTATAAATTAGACTGATGCCTGGTTTATTTTAAGGGCCCAATTGACGACAATGGCCCAGCTTGGCCATATTTGCAATGTAGATTTTGTGGGCCTTGTAGTCGGTCCATCAAAACATGATTGACCCGAGCAACCTGGATCCAATAACGAAGAGGCATGGAAGAGAAGTTGCCATTGGGGCACAATGTGTACATCACTCCCTCATAGCATAGACCTATCATTCTATAAATGCCTGCACATTGCTGTCGTGGACACAAACAAATGAACTCAAATAGAAATGGGCTTTAGATGGCCCAAACACATAGAAGAGCCATACCAACCTAGACATTGTGGGCCAAAATTATATTTGATTAAGGGCTGCGATTGGTCCAATTGATTTCATGAGACTTTAAAGCCTAGACAAATTTTGAGACTAACTTTGTGGGCCATGTATATAGACCAATCATTATTAAGACCATTCAAGTGGGCCTATTACATGGCCCACCCAAGCATGATTCAACGAGAAAACAATTTTGTAGGCCCGACCATCACACTTGGGGGCTTGGCAGAGTTAAACCAAGCCCAACCCCTCGACTTGGGGGCTCCCCTGAGACCATGAGACATTGATTAAATGAAATTGCATTATATTTCTAACATGTTAGTATATTGAAGCATATTAGTATATTGCAGTATGTTAAATATATTGAAGTATATTGAAGCATATGAAGTATATTGAAGTATACCAGCCATCTCTAGAGAAGAAATCATACTCGACCATTGAAGATCGAAGTCCAGCCAATCTCAGTTAAAAGGATTGTGCTTGGCGAGGAAGTCCAGCCAATCTCAGTTAAAGGGATTGTGCTTGGTGAGAAAGTCCCAGCTAAGATACACCAGTCCACTTCTAGTGATGAAGTCGGACTCGGCTTGAAATTACCAATCCACTTCCAGATATGGGAGTCGAACTCGGCTTGATGTTACCGATCCACTTCCAGAAATGGGAGTCGAACTCGGCTTGAAGTGGAGTTACCGATCCACTTCCAAAAATGGGAGTTGGACTCGACTTTGAAGTTACCGATCCACTTTCAGAAATGAGAGTTAGGCTCGGCTTTGAAGTTATCGATCTACTTTCAAAAATGGGAGTCGGACTCGGCTTGAAGTGAAATTATCGATCCACTTCCAGAAATGGGAGTCGAACTCGGCTTTGAAGTTACCGATCCACTTTCAGAAATGGGAGTCGGACTCGGCTTGAAGTGAAGTTACCGATCCACTTTCAGAAATGGGAGTCGGATTCGGCTTGAAGTTACTGATCCACTTCCAGAAATGGGAGTCGAACTCGGCTTTGAAGTTACCGATCCACTTCCAGAAATGGGAGTCGGATTCGGCTTTGAGGTTAGTGATCCACTTTCAGAAATGGGAGTCGGACTCGACTTAAAGTTTGAACGCCTATCCACTTCCAGCAAAGACTCGGACTCGGATATTGCAATATTATTCTCAGATATTGAACTATCGCATTATTATTCTTGGCTATCTTTCTCGAATATGGCGTTATTCTCGGATGTCGGTTATCACAGCGTTATACTCAAATATTGGCTATCGCAGTTATGGTGTTATTCTCGTATATCGGTTATCGCAGTATTATTTTCAGACATCGGCTATCATTTTGAGATATGATATCATTCTTGATTACAACAAAGACAAAGGAGATCGAGTATTGATTTATTTTCTCTCGAAGGCGGACCATCACTTTGGGTCGAGCTCCACCTTCGAGAGAGGGCTATTGTGGGTACATAAAATGACAAGTCATCATCATATCGGGAGCTATACACCGCGAAATAGTATATCGTTCTCCTAAACCCTAAAATTTCTCTCGCATCGACACATTGCAGAGGAGGAACCCTATAAAGGAAAGAGTGTGTAGTAGGAGAAGAGAGGGCATAGGATGGAGGAACCTAGAGAGAGAGAGAGAGAAGACATGTGTAGGGAGAGAAGTTAGAGAGAGAGATTGTAAATTATTGAATTTCTATAATGAAGATTGGCCGGAGATAGGCTTCCCGTGGATGTAGTCACTGGTAAGAAATCGGCGACGGACCACGTAAATATTGTGTTGTGTTTTTCATTTATAGCTTTGATTTTATCGTATTTATTAGTTGATTAATATGTGTAATTATTGCTTATTTACCCTCCACACCGTAGATTAGATGACCTGTTCCAGACTGTCTCCATTGCCATGCTATAGGAATCAGGGATTCGTTTTGCCTCCTTTCCCTTGTGAAGATCTTTCCCACTGCATTTCTTAAACCTCTGACATAAACACACAAAATAGAAAACTTCTAAAGAATATAGACACTAATAACAATAAGCAGTCACATACACTAAAACAAACCAAGCCAAATGGGAGTTTAGAAGCATCATAACATGATCAACTCCCATGCACAGTTGTATAAGATGAAAACGTGTCCTGGGCTTGATCAAGGACCTAAGATATGGTTGGCCACCCCCGAGAAAAGCCAAACCATCTCTCCCGCTACATGTGGTAGCATACAATGCGATTTTTTTTCTTAAAATAATTTAGAGAAATGAGAAATTTGTAAAGCTAAGAAGCAAGTACAAGAACTGAATAAATAACAATCCAGTTTTACGACATGCATAGAGAGACAATTATATTTAAGACAGCAGGGGAATATGGGCGATCAAGTTTTACTTATTCATAACTCCATCTGAAGTCTATTATGTCACCTGATTCATACTATGTCAGATGATATTTTAGAATATCGACTTGATAATGATTCTGGTTTTTGGTTCCTATGTCAGTAACTTGTTAGAAGCACCAGCACATGGAAAAAGCAAGATTCCAAAGTCATGCAACAAGAAGAAGCTTTGTGCATCTTAAGCAATGGAAATGCCAAAAGAAAACGGAATTCAATGGATTTAACAACAAGTCTCCCTAAAGCAAAAATTCTAAAAGAGCAATTCTCCGTGCAAGAATCCACATAGTAAGAAACAACTTTTCTCAAAAGCCTAATATTTAATTAAAATTATATTAATATAGAGACCCACTAATGAATAAAGTAACAACGCAACAGTAACCAATCGTTACCAAAAGCCATATTTCAGTATTTTTTGCAGGAGATAGTTATAAATATCTATGCATATAGTCTTGAAAATAATTAAAGAACAATGATGCATATGAGATTACCTATGTTTATCCTCTGTCCACGCTATCCCCTTACGGCGTTCCTGATCTGACCTTGATGCCTTGCCTCCATGATTGGAATCACTCTCCAAGTGCCCAAAATGGCTGCCCTTTTTGCCAACCCCACCTTCACCTCCATGGTCAGTCAAACTCTCTGAAGTAGAAACATAGCAAGGCAAAGGCACACGGCCAGACTCAATCCCATTGATATCCTCAACTAAGAGGTCATAATGATGTTTGATCTCTGCTAGGGTTTTCCCAAGTACTGCTGCAACAATCTTCTCCCGCCGATCAATAGAATCCTCAGAATGGATGGCCAGGGCATTCTCGAATGCCTTTTCCTGCTCCCTAGTCTACAAGGAGCTATTCCCCGTATCATCAGTGGTCATCTAGACTTATTTCAAATCAGCTTGGAAAGGTTTCTTCCACAGGGAAATGATAACTTGGAAGGAAGACTTAAAAAATGATTAATGTAAAGGAAATCCTACCAAAGTACTCTGGAATCCAGGTCAAAACCATAAACATATACACAGAAGATTAATTAAACCTTCTATTTTTTTCCCCTTCTTTCTTTCCTTTTAGATAGATGACTTAAGCCACATATGCAAAACGGAGGTCTGGATTTTCTAGATTAGCTCTTGGAATTTGGATCTGAATTATTTCTTCTACAAGGGATATCAATTCCTGTACTGGTTAAATGGTAGTTTCGAATTATTTTACATGGAAGGGTTCCTAAGATATAAAATTCTTTACTAGGAATGCAAGAGTTGGGACTGGATGTCTAAGACCAAAGAGGAGAGGAGGTAAGCAAAGAGAACCAAACAGACCCACTGAGAGCCAAGGTTGAATCTGCACCATAGACCACCTCACCTCCCAAAGGATTACAAAAATAAAGAAGAAGAAGAAGAACTCAATTGGACTTCTGGGAAATACCCACCTATCGATGAAAAAGGCAACAGAATTCAGTTAGATCCTTACAAATATCTGATTACCCAAAAGAAGGAACAAAATGTAATAAATGGTGGTTTTGGAGGGAGAAAAAAAAATAATAATGATGGCGAATTCAATCAAAGAGAATGGAAATTAGGCTTTTGGATTGGACTGTGAAATGTTGAAAGAGACCACAAAGAAACCAGACAAAAAAAAAAACACAAGTCTGTAATGGTTAAAAAGGGGGATTCAAAACGGCCTTTCGAATTGCAAACACCTGGTTAATTAAAACCAAAACTCACTTGAGAAGCACTATTTTAACAGCAAAGGCCCACAGAAAATTATCCTTTCCCTGACTGTTTTAAAATTTTAACCCCGTCCTTTTAACAGAAGATACCATCCCAGCTGTCCTATAGCTTGTTTTCTTCTCCTGATTTAAACCAAACAATTATAACTAATAACCCCACCATTTTTTACACATACACTACAATATAACAGTCAAATCACTTTCTTCAGAAACACACAGAGTGAAGATCCAACACCACAAACAGACACCTATTTTTTTTTACCATGATAGTGAAACCCCACCTCAAGATACCTGTCTTTTTCACCAGATAAAGACCCTAACAGTGAAAACCCACTTCATGATTCATACAATTTTTTTTACCACGATTGAGAAAACCCATCTCCAGATTCCTTGCCTGCTTACTGTTTAACTCTTGAGAGTGAGAATAATTCCCCCCCAAAAAAAATAATTTAAATTAAATGAGAGAGAGAGAGAGAGAGAGAGAGAGAGAGAGAACTACTTATAGTACTGTCAAGAAGATCCTAACAGTAAAACCTAACATTCAGAAAGAACAGATTATATAAATAGCAAAATGAAAATCTAACCTTCAACAAGTATGCTCTTCTTCCACTTCTGCTTCATCTCTGGAAAAAATGAACTAAAAAAAAACGTTTAGTTGGACTGCCGGAGTGCCAGTAATTGAGTAATATTCTATAATTAATGTGACCACGAAAACATAAATTCAAATATTTCTATTTCTGACCGTTAACTTGAAGAAAATACCCAAAACCCAGGGGAGCTCATGAGCCCTAAAACTACAAAAAGCAGAATTAAATAAAACCCCAGAATGCCCAAAAGTACTAATACGCTAAAGAACCCAAAAGAAGAATTATTAAAACCCTAATATGAAAAAAAAAATGGAGTACCCAGAATTCAGATAAGCCCAAAAGCCATGAAAAAAAACAAGAATTCGATGACAAGACACCAAAATGAGAATTTTTTACAAGGGTAAGCCTATAAAAATTACATGATGTTGATGGGTTATCTTGAAAGATCCACACAAGGAGAAGGGTGGAGGGGCCGGTCCCATAAGAGTAACTGCTTGGAAGGACAGCTGGGATTGAAAGAAGCCAAGTTGGTTAAAAGTGGGGAAACCGGAATCTGCAAAAACACATAAATATCAAAAAGAGAGAGAAAGAGAGAGAGAACATTGCTTTTCTATCAAACAAATGGGTTGGGTGAGAAAAACAGAAGGAGTCGTCAGGACTACAGGACTACTGGAGACGAGATAACGATCTGCAGCTGCAGCGACACAGAAAAAAGAAGGAAAAATAAAATAATTTATTTTTTTCACCTTTTCTCTTCTCAGTGTGTCACTGTGTTTGAAAATGAGTGAAGTAAATCAACGGGGTTTCGAACTCTTCACTCTCAAATCTCTTCTCTTTTCTACCAATGTGATTATAAAGAAATGATAAGCTGGATAAAGTGTGCCTTGTATGGCATTCTCTGTGTAATCTGCCCATTGGGTTCTTTTGATAAAAGAAAAATAAAGATGGAGCAGGGGTCCAGTTCCGGGGAGGCTGGATCCTACTGACTCCATCTTCGCAGCAGCGTAGATGTGGTGTATGTTCAAATAGACACAATTGTAATGGATGTGGGTCGTACTGGGTGTCAACGGGTCGGTTCCGGTTCGGTTCCTAAGGTGACTAGAACTGGAACAATCGGTTCCGGTTCTTATTGGCTCGGTTCCTTAATGGTTCCGATTCTCAAAGTGATGGATCCGGAACTGGAACCGATTATGTATTTATGTCAGTTTCGATTCCGGTTCGGGTATATTGGGCCAAATCTTGAGAATATGATAATATTTACACTATATGTATTTATTGGTACCAGTTCTTATCGGTTCGGTTCCAGTTCTTATCGATTTTAGTTCCATATTAGGCTACCCAGAACCGGCACCGTTATTGTCGATTCGGTTCTGGTTCCGGTTACTTTTTAATCGGTTCCTAAAAATGTGGAATTGGAACCGGTGTTTTCGGTTCCGGTTTCGGTTCCGATTCGGTTCGGTTAAACGAGTAAAATTGATACCCCTAGTCGTACATGTCTGACCAAGAAAAAGTTAGATGGATGAAATTGAGTATGATGACTTTGCTGACGGACGATAGTAAGTTAAGTCACGTGGCACTCTTACAGATGAGTAAAACTTTGATGATAGGTCCTGTCATCGAAGCCGATGATAGGGCGCAATATGAGCCACGTGGCAGACTCTTAGAGGACTCTAACCGTATATATGTTTGGCCAATCCCTAGGTGGACCAACAAACCAAAAATTAGCCCAATTATTAATTTCTAGCCGTTGGATTGGAATTATTTTTCGTGGGTTAATTTTAACCATGGGAATTTGAGCATTATTGATCATTATTTGAGGTACAAAGATCCAAAAGGTTTGAAATCACTAATCAAGCTGATTTCCTAGGGATTGGCCAAACATCCGTACGGTAAGAGTCCTATAAGAGTGTGCCACATGGCTCATATTGTGCCCTATCATCAAAGTTTTACTTCTTACAGATTGATGACCGCATGGATTTTTGAAGGTCGTACATGTCTGATCATGCGCCCAATGATCGCGCACTGCATATACATTGGTTTCGGGTTTTGTTTTAAAAAAGGAAAAAGATGTAACAAGGTATGCCTGAAATGTTTTCAAATGCGGAAGTACAATTTTTGTTACTCACAGTTGTCATCTGGGCCCATTGACCGCATGGATGTTTATCCCACCCCTTGATGGATATACACACCAGAAATCACCTTGATTGGTAATCTCTAACCATTAGATTTTAGTACTTTTTAATGCGTTGAATTCAACCATTTTTTAACCCTACTCCTTTTAAACTTACAGTTTGCTGACGACACTTTTGTGTTCTCTTCGGGGACACTAGAACAAATGCATTTTCTGAATGGTTTGTTGTGTTGTTTTGAAGTCTGCTTAGGTCTCAAGATTAACTTCAATAAAAGCAAAAGCATGAGCATAAGAAAATGGACAACATTGAGGAGTTAGCTAGGATTCTGGGATGCTCGACAGGCTCCTTGCCATCTTCCTACCTTGGTCTCTCGTTGGGGGCTGCATACAAGGCTAAGTCGGTGTGGGATCCTGTAGTGGAGAGGGTTCATAGGAGATTGGCAAGTTGGAAGGGAAGATATCTCTCTAAAGGGGGGGAAATGATTCTCATCATAAGCACATTGTTCAACCTCCCAGTCTATTTCCTATATATCCATGCTTACCATTCCTGCATCCATAGCAAAGAGGTTTGAAAAACTTTTTGTGGAATGACTCAGTGGACTTCTTTCGGTATCACTTGGTTAGTTGGGCCCAAGCGTGCTTGTCAAAGGAGGTAGGAGGTCTAGGCTTTAGAAAGATGGGTATCATGAATATGGCACTCTTGAGCAAATGGATATGGAGATTTGGGAAGGAGAGGAATAGTCTATGGCGTAGAGTGATGGTAGGCAGATACGGAGAGGAAAAGGGGAGGGGGGGTGTCTAAACCTGTGAGACAACCGTATGGATGTGGGATATGGAGATGCATTCTCAAGGTTAAGGATCGGATTTTGGAAGAATGGCCAGATTAGTCTTAGGGTCGAGGTCCATAATTAGATGTTGGGAGGACCCCTAGGTTGGAGATTTTTTTTTGAAGGAGACTTTCCCAAATGTTTTCTCTCCATCACAACGGAAGGGTCAAACCGTAGATCATTTTTGGATTGGGTCTTCTTCGGAAGCTTCTTGGGATTTAGCCCTTAGAAGGAATCATTTTGAATGGGAGAAAGATCAAATAGACTTGCTACAGGAATGTTTGAAAATGCACTTTATCACCAACTCCAAGGATGACAAACGGGTTTTGGGACCACACTAAGTCGGGTGATTTCACGGTTTGATCGTGTTATGAAATCTTGGCAGCCCCATCAACTTCTTTACTTCTTGCTTTCATTTTGTGAAACTTTGGAAGTCTTCTGTTCCTTTAAAAATATGTTTCTTTGCTTGGGTGGCCATCTTAAACAAGCTACTTAATGTTGATAACTTGATCGTTAGAAAATGGATTTTAGTGGATTATTGTGTTATGTGTAAGGCTAGTGGAGAGAGTAATAACCATCTTCTTGTCTATTGTGAGTTTGCCAGGCGAGTGTAAAAGGTTTTATTTTTTTTGTTTCTAAAAAGAGAAGTTGCCTTTTGAAATAATGCCATGAATGATTTTGAAATTTCCCTTCAAATCTTCTCAATTTTAAAAGAAAGTTTTCAAAAAATGTTCAACTCTTTACAACTTTCTTTTTAAAAGAATGCTTACCAAAATGTCGAGAGTGGAGAAAGAGAAGCTATAGAGTTTGATCTGACGTTCCCGAGTAAAATGATATTCCTATCATGAGATTTTCTTCTGTCAAAAAAGTCATTCCTTCAAATAAAACATATGTGAGATCTTTTCTTCTTTATATTAATACGTCTCCTCACATATAATCTGAGAGAAAAAGAAATAAATCGCTGACATAAAAACTTTAAGGTGATCTGAAAATCTTCACCGTCGGATGATGAGAATACTAAGCACACACACACGCTGAACTATTCTAGTCTTGATTATTAGTTTGTAGTCTTGCTAAAACTTCTTAACTCTTTGCGAGCTAATAACTGTTTTGCATCAATACGATAATTTAACGAACGGAGTTTTCCCTGAGCCAATATGAAAAAGTGTGCAGCAAGTGCAGAGCCCTTTTAAGCTCAATTTTTTTCGTACTAATTGTCAAGGATTAACAATATGTTAGTTAGAGGTTGTGATATTCGCTTAAAAGGCTTATTTTAAGCTATTTGCCTTTTAGCGTTATCGTATTCTCCTGCGTAAAACTTATTTATTTGTCTACTTTTTTATATAAGAGTTTCTTTCATTGCGTAGAATACACTTTTCTGGACGAAATGGTATATTTGCATGCATTAAATACATTTTCAGAAGTCTAGATATAAAGTCGTTTTGATCAAGTCTCATTATGCGCTTTTCTCTTGCAGGAAACTCGATCGGGTGATTCTTGAGACTTGCGGGCCCACAATCAACCACAGAAGCCTGATATCAAAGCTTAAAGAGCTAGCATGCTATGACAAGAAGATAGATGCCAAGCATGAGCCATGCCGGAGGATCGTAGAGTTGGCCCAAAGCACCAAGAGAGCAGAAGAGTCGATGATCAAGAAAAGGACCAAAGCCTTTAAAGACACATTAAATGACATGAAATGATGGACTGCTCTGTTGGTGAAGTTCAACTGAAGAAGATGATTGAAAATTAGGGTTCAAGACCCTCCGCCAGCTATTCTCTTTGTATTTTATTCTTTTCTCTCTTCTTTCTCTTCCATCTCTCTTAACCCTAACATCTAACCCTTAGATCATCTCCTCCTACTACTAGATTCTCAGATCGATCGTCCGATTCCCTCTCCATGATCTAACTGCCTACATCTCACCATCAAATCATCCATCTAACCATTGGATCATCATATCCCACCATCCGATCCTCAGATCAACCACTCTGGTCTTTAGATCGATCATCCTAACCCTCCGATCTCTATCCTCTAACCTCTGATCTCATCTTCTTTAGCTCTATCCTATCTCCCAAAGCTTTTTCACCGTTAGATCTCTCTAGATCCGACGATTCACCAATCCTAGGTGAAAAGTCTCGGTTGCCAATCCTAGGAATACTTAGTTCTTCGATAATATATATTGCTGTGTCACAAATCCGCTGAAGACTGAAGTGTCAAAGATGAAGTGGACTTCGACAAAACAAATTATAGAAGAATTAAAGTTGAAGAAAATCAACTCGAGTGTTCAAGATTGACTGATGACAAAGTCAAGTGATCAAGCTCAACTGAAGACAAAATCAAGCTCAAGCATGAAGATTTAAAAGATCAAAGTACGTTCTCACTCAACGAACGTTCAACTATGAAAAATCTCGTGTTGCGGTTACTTACGTAAATCTAAGGATACACCGCGCGTTGCCAGCGGATCAAGATTTACCCTAGATGGTTCAGTGATAATTAGGTATCATGTGCGTGTCAAAAAGAAAATTTCTAAAAAGATTAGGAGTGTTAGGTGCTGGACTAAGAGGTCCGGCCGACTGACCTTTTTGAGCGAGCGACCGGATGTCCAATCGACCAGCCAAAAATGTGCGGTCGACCCAAACTCTTGGGTTCGAGATAATCTAATACTTACTTGAGTGGGCGACCGACTAAAAGGTCCAGTCGATCGGCCAAAAGTGCAGTCGACCCCGCCCCTTTCGGATCTCGTCTTGACTCAATCTCTTGTGTGTTTTTAAGTGCACTTTGGCCCTTCAAACGGATATATTCGGTTCAATTCTATTGATGGGAGGCTTACTTATAAATAAGAGCCTTCTCCCCTCATAAGAACTAACCCAATCAAGAGATCTCTAATTTTACATTCTTTGATTATCATTCTTTGAGTCTAGAGATTTGGAATTTGAGAGAGCTTCACCTGTGCAAATCTGTACATCCTTTGTGAAGGCTCTAGATTATTGTTTGAGAGAGCTTCACATGAGCAAATCTGGTTCATCTATTGTGAAGGCTGCTCTAATTGTTTGAAGAGACTACGAAGGGTATTGTTTCCTGCAATCATCTTCTTCCAATAAGAGGATTGTTATTAGTAGAGTGTCTCTGTGGCGAATTCTTCTACGATGATTCACCATTCTATCGAATTCATCAAAATGTAAGTATCTCATAGAACAAACCTTTTAGAGTGAATTCAATATTATCAAACCTGAATTGTTTGTGATTGATGGATGAGTGAGTACTCATCAAATTGAGTTGAGGAAGGTGGAATCCTTGAGAAATCCATTTCTCTAAAATATTACGGTTCTAGTGTGACTCTCTAGGTGAATCGAGAAATGATTCTCGTATAGATCGAGTTGAGGATTGTAGATCCATAAGAATAGGGCTTCTCTAAATAGACTACTGGCCTAGGCTGACTCTCTAGGTGAGCGAGAAGTGATTCTCGTTAGATTAAGACTAAGTGTAATCTTAGTTGTTTGATTATTTGTTTCAATTGAAAATGTTGTAATGCATGATTGAAATAATATAATATTACTCGTGGTGAGTATCGGACAGTGGACGTAGGTGCGGAGTCGCCGAACCACTATAAATCCGAGTCTTGTGTGATTATAAATATTTGTATATTTTGTCTCTGATTTTCTCATATATCTATGTTTTGTGGATGATTTGTATTTTGATTGATAGATCACTTTCCGCCTTGTGTGATCATTAATTTTTAAATTCATATAGAATTTGCAAATGAATTAAAAATTGTCCTATTCACCCCCCTCTAGGACATAACGTGGTAATCAAAAGGGAATTTCACTGGGCCCAACTCAGTCATCACCCTTCTATCATCACACATATTTCTCACCCTAACCCTACTTTGATCCTATCCCTCCATCTTACCCTCTCCTCCACTCAATCAAATGGTCTACAACTTAACCAACCTAAAACCCTTTTCCCCCACTTAACTAAGCCCATAACCTTCACGGCCCGTTCACCCACAGCCCATAGCACTCAATCCTACGACCCATTCCCCATTCCCCATGGCCCATAGCCCACTCTAACCCAAAAACCAAAAGAAAAAGAAAAGAAAATAAAGAAAAAGAAAATAGAAAAATAGAAACCCATGGTTCTAGAAATCTCTCACACTCTCTCAGGTGGCCACCTCCTTTGGTCCACTTCCCCTTTCCCACGTGCTCCCAACTCTCTCACTTATTCTCTCTAACCTAGCGCCACATCGCCAATCTTGACTGAATCAAACTTCTCTCCCACGAAGCCAACTCTCCTCTCCTCACCCGTTCCCTCTCTCCTTCTCACTCTCTCTCCCCTATATATATGACCCCTCTCACAAACATTAGAACTAACTAACCCCACTAACAACTAACCCACTAAACTCATATCTCTCTCTCTTTTTCTCATGTTAACCCTTTATTTCTCTTCTCTCTTTGCCTCATTCTCTAACCCTAATCCCTCTTAACCTTTCTCCCTTTCTAATTTCTTTCCCTCAACTCTAAAACCCTCTCTAACCTCCTCTCTTTCTGGAAATCTCTCTCTCCCTCTCAAAAGTCAGCAACCTGTGGCTCCATTCTGAGCCGCCACCACCATTGGAGAACCGCCACACTGCTTCTTCTTCTCCATCTTTGGGCTCTTCCCCGAACGCGCAACCTGCAACTCTGGCAGGTGCAGCCAGCATTCTCCACCAAGCAGCCCCATCATTTCACCTCCTTGAACCATTCTGGGCAGACCTGCAACTCTGGCAGGTCTGCAACACCATATCACCGTTTGGTAGTTCCTCCACTCCATGTCTTCACCACCGGGTTCTTACCATGAATGTTGTCCAACACAGATCCTTTTCCATGCTCCCACTGTTCCACTTTGGGCTGGATCTCCACTCTCTCTGCCAGCATATCAAGTTGCTGCCTGCAACTTTATGAAGAAACACTACCAGCAAGCCTCCTCGTTTCCCCTCCCATGCACCACGACAGTCTGGTTTGGTTTCTCCACACCTCCATTGCACCATTGTCGGGCTCCTCCACCTTCTCCCTAAGTCGTTCACCAACCAAATCTGTCAGTGCGTCCTCACCTCCGGGCAGCACCCTTCTCCTTTTCTCTCTTCAGTGTGCATCCTGCAACCTCCTCCATTCTGGTGTGCCTCCTACTCATCCATCACCGAACAACAAACTTGCTGTATGGTCTCTTCTATGCCATGCAGCATCCAACAAACCAGCCAACTCTTTAGCAGGTTAGTGCACCTCTCCTTCCTTCTCCTACTTCTTCTTTTCCATTAAAATCGGCCGAAACTTGTACACCTTGGACTGCAACCTGATGGTGCGCCTGTCACGTCCTGAATCCGGATACCCTGATACGACCCGAAAATCCATGGATCAACCCGTACCCAAACCCAGAGGTGATCCATGAATGTCCCATAGTGGTCTAATTAGGTCAATTAGACTACTAAGGTTCATTCGAAAACCCACTAAGTAAAAAAAAGGCTAGATGTAGAAAATAAATAATTAAAATAATTCATAACTCAAATAATTCAATTAATCAATTAAGTGTGGGAAAATGGAGGTGAGAACATGCTCTCAATTAAAAGACTACATGCCCATGAAAATAAATAAATAATGTTTTAAAACAATCAAAATAAAGTCTTCTAAAGTGTGGGATCGACTCCCAAATCCTCGCCGATCTCCTAGAATGCACCGGAGTCTTTCGCCTTAAAATCATTTTACGTACCCGACTCCTCAAAATCTGAAAATGACATCAGTGTAGCACCGTGAGCCGAGCCCCAGTAATACAACAGTGCGTATGATATGATATCATACTATACAAGTTTTTTAATCAAGGTATTCATCTCAATCGTATAATAAGGATGACATGAATATGATGAGGATGCAAGGGAGTACGGGATGCAAATGCAACTAGTACCCATAACCACATAGGGTCTCCATCTCCTTCCTGTACTAGGAGCGGTCTCATAGACCCATCTACAGGATATAATAACGTCTGGGGCCTTTCACCCTAGGGTACCTGATATTCGCTCAAAAGTACTTATTTTAAGCAATTATCCATTTAGCGTTATCGCACTCTCTTACGTAAAACTACTCTATTTATCTACTTTTCTACGTAAGAGTCTCTTCAGTTGTGTAGAACACACTTTTCTGGACAAAATAGTATATTTGCATACATTAAACACATTTTTAAAAGTCCAGATATAAAGTCGTTCTGATTAAGTCTCATTACGCATTTTTTTAGTCGCAGGAAACCCCGATCGGATGATTCTCGAGACTTGCGGGCCGAAATCGATCATGACAGTCCATTATCAAAGCTTAAAAAGCCCACTGGCTATGACTAGAAGATATGGGCCAAATACGGACTGAACAAGAGAACCGAAGAACTGACCCAAAGAACGAAGAGAGCGGGAGAGCCAATGACCAAGAGACGGACCAAAGCATTTAAAGCCACATAAATCAACAAGAAATGATGGTCTGCTCTACTGGTAAAGTGTGAGGAGCGACACAATGAAGACCAGGGTTTTGGACCCTTTGCCAGCTCTTTTCTCTGAATTTTCTAGTATTTTCTCTCTCATCTCTCCTAATTCTCTCTCTCTCCTCTCCACTTCAACTAGTCGATCATCTGATCAACCATCCTGTCATTCTCACCTCATGATCTCTCCCCCATCACCCATCTAATCCCTCACTAGGCCAATCATCATCATCCTAATTCTTTTATCCCTCAATTCCACCATTCGATCGCCATCCAATCTACCATCCGATCTCTTTGATTGTCATTGATGTCACCCAATCAACCACCATCTTGACCATTCTTCCATAATTAAGCCCATGACTCCCATCTCTTTGATCTCTCTCACAAATGGGAAGAAAACCTCAAGGGTGTATTTGTTTGCACGGAAGAGGTGGCAATCGATAGTTGTGTTTTCCCAAGAAAAATGCATTTTTTTTCCTTGGCAACCAAACGCACCCTAACCCACTAAACTCACAGCCAAACGGCCCATAATCCTCGACCCCGAGCCCGCAACCCCATAAGTCATTCTTCAAATAAAATAAAAATTTTTGTTTTTTTAGAAACCGTGAGTTTCTAATCTTAGAAACCCACTCCTTGCGGAGGAACCCTCATAAACCTTAGGCCCCCCCTCTTGGCTCTTCTTCCTTTTTCCCTTCTCTTCCTTTTCTTCTTTCCTCTTCCTTCTCTTCTTCTCATCTTCTCCTGCGAGTTGGTGGAGCGCCGCCTCCTCCTTCCCTTCCTCTCCCTTTCTTCTTCTAGATTTTCTTCTTCTTCTTCTCCTCCTCCACCGCACCTGCTGCATGTCGTCCTCCCACGCCTTCCACCGGAGTTGCAAAACCTGCAACTCCAGTCAGCATCCCAGCCACTACTCCGGTGGACTGGTTTTCCTCTTTGCCTTTGTCTTCTTCTTCTCCCAGTTCTTCTTCTCCTGGCTTCTCTTCTTCCATTCCATCCAGCAGGTGTGAATGGAGCAGCTCCGTTCTGTTCCTTCTTGCTTCACACCGTGCAACCTCCTGGTTCACTTCCCTCATCGTTTCTCCACAAATCGCCCTCCTTCTAGCCATCTTCTTCACCTAGAACACCACCACTCTGGCGTTAATGGTGTGTGCCAACGTCCTCACCTCTCTCTTTTAAAAAAAAGAAAAGAAAAACAATATAAAGAGAATAGAACTGAAACGAAGAAGAGAGGAAGAAGAAGGGTAAGTCGCTGGCTTCCCTCCTGAGGACTGGTGCACCGTCACCCTCAGCCATCTTCACCAAGCACCACCACCAGCATGCACTCTCTAGCCGTTGCGCCTCCTCGCTCTTCCTTTCATGCCCTTGCTGCCATTACAACAGGCTATCACCAGATCTGCACCTCTCCCACACCGAACCAGCAATCACCGGGTGTTGCTGACCATGAGGAGCTCTTCTCCACCGCTTTGCCATTTTTCCTAGCTCCTTCCGGTGAACTAGCAGTTCATCCTCTTAGCTTGAAGACAACTTCCTACATAGCCTGCCGGTTGGACACCCTTCCAGCACTGCTTATTCCTCCAGCCACCACCAGCAACTCTCCCAAGTGCCGAGTTGCACACCATAGCTCTACAACGGAGCACCCTTTTTCCTCCTAATCGGAGACCACTTGCTGGCCATCCACTTGCTGGATATCATCCATAGTGGGTGTTTTCGTCTCCTTCACGGTTTCAATTGTTGCCGTGATCTCCACCACCTGCCACTCCCTTCAACCGAACTGTTTGTGATCACCGATCGAGATTAAGTGGGGCACTCTTCATCAAAGGTAAACTCTCCCACTCTCTAGATCTCTCTTTCTCTCTCTAGAATAGTTCTCTCTTTCTCTCTCTAGGTCATTTTAGGCTTTTTCTTATTTTCTCTCTCTAGACTAGCTTTCTCTTTCTAAATCTTCACTAGGGTTTCATTTATTTTCCTTTATTTTATTTTATTTTTGGCTCATGTTAACTCGATTTTGATTCAATGTAATGGATGGTTGTTTATGCATTAATGAAGAATTTTTCTTGATATTTAAGGTTTGATTTATTTCGCATTCTTTTTGTTTTAATTAGTGGGTAATGATATCTCTGTCAAGAACATGTTTTAAAAATCCACTTCAAATCACCACTCTCACCCCACCATCATTCGCATCGATTTCTATGGAAAAATCTGTCATTTCATGTTCTTATTTGCGCTATCCCTAACTCCGAGTGCGGATCGACATCTGACACGAATCCCTATACAAGAATTATCATTTTTGCAGGAATTAAATCGAAAAAGATACAAATTTTGTTGGAATTAGGGTTTTCGTAGCCAACGACACAGAAAAACCCTACTTTCAAATGGCACCGCTGCCGCTCGGGAGTACGGAAGTGCGAAAAAGGACGTAAAGACGAAATTGAAAAGTTGCCAAATCGGAAAGCTGTTCAATTTAGACAGCCCGACCTTTTCGGAAAACTTTCTATTTTTGGTTTTTTGTTATTTTTAGCTACTTTTAAATTACTATTTTTAATGCCTCGGAAGGCCGAGTGCAAAGTTGTAATAATTTAGGAATTTCATTGCTTTCCAAATAACTGTTAGATCTTGTTCTAGGGTTTTTTAGAAACCCTAGATTAAGTGAAAAATATCAAAAAAATAAAAAAAATAAAATTCAAAAAAATTTGGGTTTTATATTCTGTAGATTTTTCGAAATCACCAATCAAGGATTTGTGATTTTTGGAAAGATTCTAAAATCTTGGAACTCTGCTAAATTAGGGTTTTCCCTCTTAGAAATTTCCATTTTAGAAGAATTTCTATCTTTAGAAATCCTCCGAATTTGGAAAAATCTGCCAAAGGAAATACCCCAAATCTAGCGGAATTTTAATTTTGGGAAATTTCTCAAAATTGTAAGGGATCTCTCAATCAAATCTTTCTTGGAAAATCTCCACAGTTCGGGAAACTTTCCAATCTATGTATTTTCCAATTTGGGAATTCCTAAATTTTAACCCATCTTGAATTTGAAAAATAATTCAAAAACTTGCCTAAATCCAGTGCTTGTTCAGTGAACCCTAAAAAGGCAAGGATCTTCCAAATAGAATCCTAAATACCTAGACTGTGTGATCTAACTTTTCTACAGGAACACGATCCAGTGTGGGTAGAGAGCGAAAGCTCAAAGAGGTGGAGTCAGGCCCAAGCCCATTAGGATACCCTTCCCTAACCCACTGAGGCGACCCCGTAGAGTGGCCCACGGGAGGTAAGTCCCTATCCTCGCCTTGAGTGCGATACGGTATTATTGGGTGACTCATTGCCATGTGTCTATTTGCTTTCTCATACATATTATTCGACTTGCGTGATGTGGCCGTTAATTAATCAACTTTAACATCACCCACCTCATCATTCCAACTGATTTGATCACAAGGCTCCATTTAATTAAAAAGAATCAAGAAGTAGAGCCAATTAGCCCGGTGTTCGAGAAAAAATCCATACAAAGAGAACCCGCTTAACATCCAGTCGAAATAAGACCACGAGCGCGGGTCCCTGTTGTCTAACACACCCATAGGTCCCTGCTACTCAAGTACACTGAGCTCGATGTGGCATCTTGGACTATTCGGCGATTAGTTGCGTGTGGACTAGGAACATGCACCAACCCTAGCTTAACCCAATGGAACACTCTTCTTAAACACTTGACCAATCTGGTTAGTCTGGGACGTACTTAAGACAACCATTGTGCCGCACGTTTGTCTATGCTTCGGATTGCCTTGTTGTTGATTAGAGTTATTACTAAAGGATTCGCTCTAAAGAGTGTAGCCTGGTGAGAACCACTGAGTGCAAACAGTTAGTCCGGCGGTTAAAAGATAAATCAGTGGTCCGCCCACTGTCATAATCTACTCTAGCCCCAAAACTAACAAGATAATTCCTAAAATATATCCTGATTGTTTAGAATAGGATTATCTATGCTTGGTATGCATCATATATCACTAGAATAGTGTTCCCTTCTGGCAACTTTTTGTCAAGTCTAGGGCTCGCTTTTTAAGCGTATGCCCGCACTACTACAAAAAACCCTTTAGACTACAGCTAAAAATTGTAATCTTTCGGTTTAAAGCATAGTCTAAAACTACATCTAAAAGCGTAGTCTTATCAGGCGTAGTCTAAAGTCTGCAAAAATGACTATGGTTTTTAATCGTGGTCTATAAGAGCTATAAGACAACGGGTTTATTAAAAACGGTAGTTGTAAGAGTACATAAAAGACTTCGATTTTTCAAAAAATTGTGGTCTTTGTGATTATTAACCGTTGTCTAAAAGAGCTAAACCGAGGTTAAATTTCTAGAAATGACTATGGTTTATCCAAACCATAGTCGTAAGTCTATAAAAAAAACTATAATTTTTCGAGAAATCGTATTCTTTAATTCAAACATTTCCTTTTTGAAGACTATAGTTTTAGCCAAAACCGTAGTCATTTTAATTTTTTTTTAATTCTAAAAAATATTACAGAATCACGCCAAAAGTTCTAAAATACTCAATATAAAGAATTTAAAAGCAAAAAACCCACATCATATAATCTAAATTTGCTACCATGTCATTGCCAAAGTCTGTTAATATCAATTTTATTCCCAATCAATACATATGATCATCATCTACTAAAAAAATTATCCATCATTGTTCGAAGTATAGAATATGTGATTTACAATAAACAAATTTCTCTCGTTTATCCGATAAATGTTTTCTTTGTCCTCTTTTGATGTTGAGGCGTAAGCAAGTCAGTGCCAGTTTTGCGAGGTAGTACCGGTGATGGAGGAGACAAGATCGAAGTCAGTGATTCTTCTAAGCGGTGGCCTCATCTCTGAGGGGCCCAGTGATGGCTTTTTCTGTGTTGGGCCCTTGTGACATTCTTGTAAAGAAATGACAATATTGCTGAAGAATGGAGACAATAATCTGTTTAGTAATCTAAAGAATGAAGAAAATAATTCTTATACACTTACATGTCAACAAAAGCTAAAAGATTGTTCGTGATGGTAAAAACTAGAATTCCTTTTTCCACTCACAATCCTAGCATCAATATTCCAAAGCTGACGACATCAGATTTTTTAGAAAATCGTGCCTCCATCACATACTTAGGGGACATATACCCGCTACATTCCAGTGTTCGAGACACAATTATAAGCGTTAAAAGCACGGAATATTAAACTACTACCTACTATAAGCCAATTAATATAACTTCCATTTCTTTCTACTTCCTTCCTGATTTTTGAGTGAGTAGGTAAAGAATTCTTCAGTCCAAGCTAAATAAATATATATTTCCTACTTTGAAAAGGAACTAGTCATGCATGTTGCATATTTGTTTTGCCATCCACTTGACTTTTCAACTGCTGGGCCCATTGCAGATGCAACCCCACCAACGAAGGACAAGGTGGCCATCACTAAACTTTTGTTGCTATCATCCGAAGAGCACCAAGTAACTCCAATGGCAGAGACGCTTGAAGGTTTTCGGGTTTACTATCCTTGCAGAAGCAAACCAGCCACAGTGGAGATTGATATGTAAGAAGGAATGCTAGCAAGCAACAGGTTTAAAGTGTTGCACAGATGCGGAATCATTTTTTTTAAGGTTTTCCATAGATGCAAAATGAATTCTTGAGTTGGTTATCTTTCAATGCAGCTATAGAGATAAATGAGTGTTGGTGGTTGAGCGGACATAAGAACAGTAGCAAGTGGTGTTCATGTTACCTATCAAACAACTCTTTAGATGCAGCAAATAAAAAAAAATAAAAAAATACATGTCCCAAAACTATTATGTTTTCAGAATAACAAATTTTTTGAGTTTGTTTTGTTCGATTCTGCTGTTATTTACTGTTCTACTAATAGCAAAAGAAGCCGAAATAAATGCATGGTTTCTTGCAGACTAACAGATTTAGTTGAGATTAATTACAATTTACAGAACACAAAAAGAAAACGAAGACTGAAATTTATACCCTGAAAGAGAATAGGAGTACTGTGCATGTCTCTTGCTGCATTCTTTCTTGTTCTTCTATAATACAATAGGGCATGAGAGTTAGAAAAGAATCACAGCATGAGAGTTAGAAAAGAATCCTTTCAAATTTGCATTAAAATCATTTCCTTTAAGCAAAACCAAAAGATTTTACTACCAGTAATAAGTAGATCACAAGACAATGGTGTGACATGAATGAATCCCAAGACATTCATGGCGACACAATCAATTTGGGCTTTTTTTTTCTGTAGGAACATCTCAAACAAAGATTTCTTGGCACTTGAGATCCAAGATATGGGACATTCGAAAAAACATCTACAATCTTGAACCTTTGACTTGCAAACTCTACAAACTTCAAAAAAGATCTCTTCAACCATGTGAGAAGTCACATCTATTAAGATGAACTTGTAGAGTTTCAGAGAATTCATAATATGGTGAAGTGACAATCTGCACCGTCATTTATTACTAGTAAAAAAAAATTGCAAACTAATCATGTGGTAATTTGGACGGTCATGTGAGAATTTGTAAAGCAAAAAGAATTCGTGTCTACATAAAAGAATTTGCACGGACATTTGCAAGCCTTTCTAAATTTGCTCGATGTATCTCAATTTGTGTATGCTAGACAATTAGCCAATTAATATCCAAATTTTCCTATAAAACTTGGAGTTTGGACTTGGTACTCGTGCATGGCCAAACCAAGTTGGCTCATTTGTTTCCCGAGTTGATTGGTGAGTTTATGTCAGAAAAATAGTACTCTTATTCTTCACAACTATAGTACTCTTATTTGCAGAAAGCAGTACTCTTCTTTCCACTTTGTTCAAGCATTCTCACTCAAACCTGTCTTGCTCCTTCAGCAACATAGATACCAACAAATCCTTTTGTCTGTACTAGATGCTCTAAATGCCATAAGACGCCAAAAGGTCCCTCCATTAGGACCACTTCCTAGTTTTCTTTCCTTCAACAAGAACAGCTGAGACATGGCCAAGTCGCAATCATGCAACAAATGGGTTCGTCAATCTGAAACTATCTCAAAGGAGCCTCATTGAATCTAACCCAGAGCAGCACATACCAAGTAATAGTGTTGTTCATCGTTGGTTGTAAAATTTCAGGTCAATATCAGTTCAAAAAGGGTCCTTATCTAGGCCACATATACAATAGAGATTCAAAAGAAGCATACAATACCTTATAGATCTTGTGATAGAAAACCTCAAGCAACCTAAGTTCAGCATTAGGATGAGACAGCTCTACCTGTTTCAGAATGTGTTCAATGCAACTAAGATTATTCTAGGGCCCACAAAGAAAGAACCAGAAGCAAGCTGCATGAATGTCAAATAAGTTTTTTGAACTATTACATACATGCAACATTTTGTAGCTAAATTGCCCTTTCAAAGGGAAAAATTCGTTGACCAACAATACCTCATTGTACTTTCACTTACATAAAAGAAAACAGACAACCAATGCCGTATTGCAGCCACAAGGTGGTGGGTTTCATCCCAGCTTCGAACTGCATGCCCATCTCCTTATTATTCTCTCTAGCATTTGTAAATAAATGATAATATAATTCTCAAGTTGAGGCCACTTGGCAAGATCTAAGGGCTGAAATCGTCCATATGATTTGTGAGGAGAACAATCTATGGAAATAACTGGTAAATGATCTGAAACAATATAAGTGCCTAAACTAACACAAAAAATAACAAATATCCTCTATGATTGTTTCTATCCATGTACACCTACACATACAAATGCATGTATAAATTAGAAATAGCTGGAAACATGACAAATTATCCACACTGTAGTTTCCAAACACACTCAAAGAACAGCACAAACAACACTTCAATCACTAACAACAACAAAATTCTGGTATGCAGAATCCCCTAGATGGGATCCATCAAATGATAGGTCCCTAATTGCATGTGCATAACGTGCAATTACAAACCATCCTTGTTCAAAGGAAATATTAGATTTCCACTAAAAACTTAGAGAAATGCAAAGTCCGTGCTTTTACCAGCATGTACTTTCCAATGCAAAAAATGGTGAAAGGGTACGTACCAATGCACCTTTGAGAAGAAATTTTGGGCATGACTTCGAATCTGCACATTTGTCTGTGTTCCAATGTGTTCTGCACACCACAAAAACAAAAAGGAAGAGACTTAATAGATCTCCAAGTAAGAGAAAATGTACAATCAATACAATATTCCGAGTTATTCCTAACACAAAACACCAACTGATCTGAATCCATGGCTCAAAACACCAAAAGATTGATCTCCATGATCACCTTTAACACAATATTAATGCACTTTTCCCCAAAATGAAACTTTCTTTTCATTTTTTGATTGCAACCTGTCATGCAAAGTAATGGTTATTTGAAACAAGTGAACTTATTGTAACATGGGATGCAGAAAACTGGAACATGCATTTCAATATCAATACAAAGACACATACAACTTTGCCAGTCTGCTTATAAGTCTGATGAGGAGAATTAAAATATTAAAGCTACAATCACACAACCTTCCTTACTGGTAGAGGTGAAAAAATTCATGTAAGCCACTCCGCAGTAGATTACTACCTGAAAAAAGAGAAGCCAAAATATGGAAAAGCATTTTAATCGCAAAAAATAAAAATGGAATTAGCATTGTAGGACATGAACTATGGAGTACATTAATACTTACATTAATTCTTTTCAGTAGCTTATTAGAAAAGTTTCCATTGGCTGTGCAGGAAGGGGTGAAGATGCTATAAATGTCAATAGTTGCTAGTTCATTGGTAGCAACATCCATCATCTTATCACACTGGGATGAGGTGTGAATGAATAAATGATTGG
Source organism: Euptelea pleiosperma (assembly GCA_035048495.1). NCBI lineage: Eukaryota > Viridiplantae > Streptophyta > Magnoliopsida > Ranunculales > Eupteleaceae > Euptelea > Euptelea pleiosperma. The sequence goes on along the minus strand of CM068550.1, from coordinate 34,297,954 downwards.
GAGTCACAGAAATACGGAGTAAATGAATGGAGCTTGGAGAGAAACTCATGACCTGACTTTAAGCTCCAATAGTACTAACCCAAATGCATACACATTTGACTTGAAGGAGGGAGAGGGATTTTTTGCTGCAGCCAACTTTGGTGCACAATAACCTAAGACCCCTGTGTTAAGGATCTACTCCCCAGTGCCAGCTTGGGTCATGAGGCGATGAGGCAGTAATCAGTGCCATGAGCATTAAGGTCATTCCAATCTAAAAGTATGTTCATTGCTTTGAGGTTACCGTGTGGAACCACACGATCAAAATGGAGATAGTTCAAGCCACATGCAACATCGACGACTATTTGGAGCCATTGGGTCCAGGATAATGGCGAACCTTTTCATGACATATCAGCTCAAGAACCCACCTTCGCATGCTAGTATCATCAAATCGAAAATATTTCTTTGCACAGACTCAAAAGGTTGTTGACTTTATAAACTACAAATTGGATTCTCTGTAGGAGGTTAAGGCTTGTCTAGCAACCACACTAAATGATTTGAGCAATTACATATTAGACTGTATGAAACGTGGAGGGAAGCTAATAGGGATGCTGATATTCTAGTAGGGTGGCATGGTAGGGAAGATAGATTTATTGTGACGCCTCTTGAGATTTGAGCAATTACATATTAGACTGTATGAAACGTGGAGGGAAGCTAATAGGGATGCTGATATTCTAGTAGGGTGGCATGGTAGGGAAGATAGATTTATTGTGACGCCTCTTGAATTTCCTAGCAACCTCCCACATATCATCAAAGATAACCTAGAGGTTATAAATAGTAGTAGTACAGATTTTTTTCCTTTTTTCTTTATTAGTTAAACACTAGCTTACCCACCTAAAAAGTAGTTCTAGAATTTTCATATACAGAAGATACATGCATTGGCACCAAAAACAAAAAACAGCAAGAAAGTCTCCCTTGAAATTAGTTAGAGAGAAAAAAGAAAATGAATAGATAGTATGATGAAACAAATTTATTTGCCATGTATTCTATTCGACCATCATCTATTAAAAAAATCATCATGATTATGCATTCAGGATGGACTTGAATTGTTCTACAAGTCTACCTATAAAGCAAATGCGGGTGTAAAACTTCTCTGCCATCAGTTAGTACAATCGACCATCTGAACCATCCAAAATGGCACTGGTCTAATTAGCCTAGACGACTGATTATTGGTAGCATTCTTTTATACAATTGGACAAAGTTGCCCAATTGGTCTTTGACCATCCAAAAGAACGTGATTGATCACGTTGTTTAGATCACCACTAATTAATGTTTTTGGGGTTATGAACCTCAACAGGATGGCCAACTGATGGGTGATTGAGGTCAATGGCCACTACCCTTATTGGAGTATAGGTAGTTTATGTGTTTGCTGTATGCAACACTTATTCAGCCCCTTCTGCAGGTGTTACACTATTTTGTTGTCTAAGACATAGTTCTTAGGTAGAAAAAATGATATTTGGGACCAGACAACAAATTATTATGTTAGAACTACAAGGAATAGAACTACTTTTAAGCTTTCCCTCGGGATGACTGAAAATACCTTGTAGAAATAGGGAAAACAATTTAGTAGACGTAGAACAAACAGTCACTAGTAGAACAATTATCCAATAGAATTCAGTTCCCTAGGAAACAAAAGAAGTAGACAGTTTTCATGGTAACATTCAAGGAAAACAAAAATAATTCCTGATAGTAAACAATGAGTAGAAAGGATCATATAAGAGCGTAGTCATCCTATAGGTTTTGCCAGTTACCCAAACATCCAATTGGTGCTTTACTGCTTGGATGAGCCATAAAATAATCAAAATAAAATAATCCCCATCATCCAATAATTTGACTTTTTTAATTAACAATTGTCAATAACATTTAAGAAATCAGGCAACTCATCAATATGCAATCAATACGATTTTAGGGTTATGGTCCATCCCAAGAGGTAGCCTACCAATTAATGGTCTACAAAACAATACATATACTAGGATGGCCAATACCCGACCATGCCATGTACCATATGTACAAGACTCCCATGATGACTCAACCATAAAACAGACATGAACAATGATATGGGAATAACAAGCAAAGGGGCAAAAAGACAAGGGGTGAAGGAGATGTTACCATAGAGAAAACTTGCAAGGCTTCCAAGCGAGAGATAATCCTAGAGAATGAGATGCTGGGTAGGCCTCCAATAGTACCCTCGCAATCCCACCACATTGAGGTGCCTGATGTTTGCAAATTTCTTAGCCTCCTTGGCAAACTCCTTCCTCTACTTTGCCACCCCTTCTCTCAACCACATCACAGTCAAGAAATGTTATCCAGTGTTGCCCCTATAAGAAGTTCCCTGGCTGCTCCTTCCCAACACTTCGGCCGGAGCCCTTGACAGTTCCTCTGGTGTAAGCGTGATTGTGTCGTCCAAGAAATGCAACTCACCAAGCAATCGGTCTGGGGACCTAACATCCAACCTCGCCAGGTTTTTAGGGGTAAATGAATCCCTAGAAACTAGTGACCATGAGAACTGGTTGTTCTTTGATGAAGAGAATCCAGTGACGGCTGCCAACTTTTCCTCTGGGCTTATAATCTCAGATGAGCAGGGTCCCTTACGAAAAGCCATGAGATCAACGAGCAGAGGAGAATAAAGCACAACACCACTCAAACCTGAGATGATAGGAAACTGAGAGGGGAAAAAGTGCCTCAATAGAATCTAAAACTACAACAAAATAGAAAAGAAAATCCTAGATAGGAAAGTAATAGAAATAGCTCATAGGGTTTGGCAAAACATCTAGGGTTCTACCGCTGCATCTAGGGTTTGGCCAAACACCCATACGATCAGAAATCTCTAATTTCTGGTGCAAAATATCATGAGAATTTTAATTAAAATAAAACATAACATACTCTTACCTGATATTGCTGCGACGATGTTGTAGGTAGGTGGATGGCAGAGGAGATTTGAGGGGAAACTCGAACGACAGCCCACGGTGTTGAAGATTTGAGGGCTGCAAAGGTGCACGATTAATGGCAGGTGGAGCAACGGTTGACGGGAGCACTAATGGAGCAACGGCCGGAGGGAGCACTAGATGGTGGACGAGATTTAGGGGAAACAAGAACGACAGCCTATGGTGGTGAAGATTTGAGGGCTGCAATGGTGCACGGTTAACGGCAGGCGGAGTACCAAAGGAGCAACGGTTGGCGGTAGCACTGGTGGAGCAACGGCCCCGACGAAGAGGGAGAGACCATAGAGAGCAGAGAGTAGAGAGATAGGGAAAGGGCAGAGAAACTGGGAAAGTGAATGTGACTAGGGTTTTGCTAGTTTCTATTTATTTAAGCCTCGGTTTTCCCAATAACTGTACCCTAAACCCTAAAAATGGTCATTAGCCACACTTTCCACAAACCCATGGCCTCAAGTAAGGGTTTATAACCTCGGATTTTAGTAAAATTGTAGCCTTTTAGTTTTTTAAAATTACCTTGGTTTTCACAAACATCGGTTTGAGAAGGAACGGTGGCTATTTTGCAGCATTTTAAACTATGGATTTTACTAAAACCATAGCCTTTTGTTTTTCTAAATTAATATATTTTTAATTAGATGTTTAAGCTTCAGTTTTTAATAAAATCGTAGTCTATCTATTTTTTAGTAGTGTAGTCTATCTAGTATTATGTAGTAGTGCCGGTTGGACCCGTCCTAACTTTTGACTGATTCGATTTGAGAGTCAGTCTACCGCACCCCTCTATCTCTTTTAATGGCAGATGAACGGTCTCTGTATGAGACCTACTACAGTTTTTGTGAGAATCTAAATGATCACTCTCAACAATGGTATGACAATTTTGCATATCATCATGACACTCCAGTCTTGCACACTTCTATGGGGTATGACAATCACCGAGATCCGGAGTACAAATCTGTACTCCAAGAGCTTAAAAATTCTGTCTCTGCCCTTCGTGCTGCGGTCCAGCAACCTGTGCACAATTTCCAGTCTATAGGATATTACCCTCCTATCCAAGAAGAGTTCTGTACTTTTCGTTCATTTCAATCTCCGATGCAGACCTCCTATGATAGCAATTACTATCCGGATACTAGGAGTCACCCTAACTTTGGTTGGGAATAGTTTGCTATCCCACAGCAACTGCTGCAGGGCAATTATACTCCCGAGCTTCATCAACCTAATGGAGAGTCTAATTGCCACTACTCACAGTCGCAGTACCCGTCATGTCCACAGAATGACTATTCTGATCAACAGTGGGCCCCTCAGGATTTCTAGAGTCAGCAGCTAGTCCCAGACTCCACTCTGCCTTACAACTTTCATACCCAGTCGGACTACAATCAAGAGTTGGCACCTCAGCTCCCCTTGGCTGAACCGCCTCAGTTGGCTACTAAACCCAGTCTAGGGGACCTTCTCTCTCAATACATTGCCCAGCAACAACAGTATTTCCAAGGTCTAGAGCGACAACAACATTAATCCATAAAGAGCTTTGAACACCGTCTAGGTCAGTTAGAATCTGAGAGCGAGGAAATCCACTTCCCTAGCCAACCGATAGCCTATCCTAAGGAGAGTGACATGGCCACTATCTATAATGAGGAGTCGCACAATTGGACCAAGTACCAGAACTGCCCAGATGAAATAGAAGTTGTTACCACCCCTAAATCAAGCCCGATTATTGAGGAGCCAGTGTATCTTTGTTCGGTGCCTTTAACAGTACCAAATCTTGAACCTACCTCAGAGCAACCTATTTCTCACTCTACCTCTGCTTACCCTGATGTCGATCTTCATGACACTGAGCTGTGTCTCAATCGTAAGATCCCAACTGTCCTCGATCTACTGTTCCTCCCCACCTCCCTTGGATTGTGCAACAATAGTGATGAACCCGAGTCTCAATCTTTGGTGCCTTTAACAGCACCAACTTCTAGACTGAGCACAGAGGTACCCATTTCTATCTCTATCTCTGATGATTCTGCTTTTACACTTGATGCCGACATTCCTACCATTGAGCCGTATCTAGAAAATGGGACTTCAGTTGTCCTGGACCTACCACTCCCCACCAAGGATGAACATATTGAGTGTAGGGATTGGAACATCCCTATCAAATTAGGAAACCTCAAAGAAGAGGTCAACGATTTTTAACCGCCACCCGACGTCGATACTGCCGATGACCCATGTGCCGTAGAGAGTCTACCTCAAGACTCTCCTGAGTAAACATTGTCCAAGTGTCAAGAACACTTTGAGTCTGACTTCATCTCGGAGTCCGACAATTCTAGTATTACTGATCTGCTGGAGTCTACTATATTCAGATACGTTCCCACTAAACTCAACGAGTTTTCAGCTCTGCTAACCATGGTCAGAGAATCCCCTACTCTTGTCCTCTCAGTTTTTACTGAGAAGCTTCAATCCCTCCTTGCTCAACTACACACTTTTGCAGGGCTGCTTAGAGAACTTACCGTCCTTCTCTCAGTCTACACTGAGAAAGACTTGTTCTACATAGGTATACCTAGATAAGAGATATGATAACTGTCTCTGTCCACTTTAGGTGTCAGGAAGACTGTAGATTCACTCAGTCTCCATGCATTTTAACATGGTTGGGGGTACTTGATATACCCCCGTCATGTCTGGCTGAAGACGTAAAACTTAGAGTTTTCGGAAAGGCAATTCCGGTATTCTTAAAGTACATGAGTCTCATGTATTTGTTATTACTGTTATATCTCTGACAATGCAGGTACATTCATTCTTCCGATCATCAGGTACCACACACTGTCGAGTTTTTGCTGACTTGGTAACATCCTCCCTGAACCTTTGCATTATCATTTATGATTTTTCATCATTTTATGTCCCGGTCATGAGCACCGAGGACGGTGTTGTATTTTGGTTGGGGGTGGGTATTTACCAAAACTCATGTATTTATTTTGATAAAAAAAAAATTATGATTTTGGGTGGTTTCTGATGTTTTCTAAAGTTTTCTAGAATTTCAAAAATGTGTCAAATACCCTGACTTTGATTAGCTGAAAACCTCCGTTAAGTCAGTATTGAGGATGTCAATTTTTGTTGAAGGTTAGCTTTGAGTCAAGTCGAGCGTGACTACAACAGGTTTGAAAACTTAAAAAAACTCAAATTCGGCACAATTGTACACTATCAACATCAGAGTCATCCTAAGTTTGGAAACTTTAGAGATCCTGTGAGAAGAATTGTAGAGACCTAACCCAATTAGCTTTCGAGCCTTTAATCATTTCAGAGGGTTATACAACAATCCTAAGTTACAAGATGACTCACTATTCTTCATGCCCGCAATATTCGTTAAGAGATCTCATTATCTTTTGCTTCGATCATAAAACTCAGAACGACATCAATAATGGATTACTATGACAGAGCATTCTCTGTATCCAGTCAAGACAGTATACATGATAGTGCAAACCCTATAAAATGATTTAGGCCATTTTTCTGAACCGTTTAGCCTTTTTACTCACCTGAATTATATTTCACTAGAAACCCCTTGAGCCCTTCTATAAAAGCCTTTTCTTTGTAAACCCGTCAACCTAAAACCCAGTCCAACTACGAAGCATAATTGGCTACCCTTATTTTGATATGGACAAAAGAATAACTGATATGGGTGTACCGTGAAAAGAAAAGTAAAGAAGAACAATCAAAAGAAAAAGAAAGTGGTTCAGGTTGAAAATAAAATATGGAAAGAAAGTATGAAAAAGAGCTGAAAAGAAATTGAGCAGTCTCAGAAATATCAAGAAAAAAGAGAAAAATATGAAAAAAGAAAAAAGAACCAGAGAATGGTGCTACACTATAGGAAAAATACAAGAAAATGGAGATATCCTCTCAAGATCTTTGAAATCCTATATCCCTTATTTTTCTACACCTGACCTAAGCCTCATTACGACCCAGGAAAGTCTTACTTGATTCTAGGATAGCACGATCATAAAATGTGGAGATTGGAGAAGGAGAAGCTATAGAGTTTGATCTGACGTTCTCGAGCGAAGTGATATTCCAATTATGAGATCTTCTTCTGTTAAAGATGTCCTTCCTTCAAATAATACATATGTGAGATCTTTGCTTTCATATATCAATACATCTCCTCACATATAAATTGAGAGAAAAAAAGAAAATCATTCCCGAGTGATCCCATTTTAAGTGGTTTACAAGTAAGAATTGAAGTCGAGGCATAAGAACTTATAGGTGATCTGGAAACCTTTACTGTCGGATGATGAGAATGTTGAGCACACATGCAGAGTTTGACTATTCTAGGTCTTGATTATCAGTCTGTAGTCTTGCCAAAACTTTCCTTCTCTTTGCTAGCCTGTAACTATTTTTGCATCCATTCGATGATTTAATGAACGGTGTTTTTCTTGAGCTAATATGCAAAAGTGTGCAGCATGTGCAGAGCCCTTTTAAGCTCATTTATTTCGCACTAATTGCCAAAGATTGGCAATATGCTGGTTGGGGGTTGTGATATTCGCTCAAAAGTGCTTATTTTAAGCAATTATCCATTTAGCGTTATCGCACTCTCCTACGTAAAATTGCTCTATTTATCTACTTTTCTACGTAGGAGTCTCTTCAGTTGCGTAGAACACACTTTTCTGGATGAAATGGTATATTTGCATACATTAAACAAAATTTTGAAAGTCTAAATATAAAGTCGTTCTGATTAAGTCTCATTTATGATTCTCGAGACTTGTGGGCCGAAATCGATCATGAAAGCCCATTGGCTATGACTAGAAGATATGGGCAAAATACGGACTGAACAAGAGAACCGAAGAGCTGACCCAAAGAACGAAGAGAGCGGGAGAGCCAATGACCAAGAGACGAACCAAAGCGTTTAAAGCCGCATGAATCATATAATCCAAGTTCAAGATATTAGGACATTTTAGTGAATTACAACAATGCCCTTGGTTTTACTTGCATTCGGAATGTCCCCACTTCCTATGTGATCTAAAGTTTTGGTTCTCACTCTAAAATTTTCAATGAATTCAAGCGCGTTCAACAATTTAAGCAACTCAGAAGATTAATCAGTCACACAAAGAGTTCAAATTAAGGAATTTATAAAAAATACCCCTGACTAAGAGTTCAGGTTATCACAGAGCGAGGTCGTGCATCATATTCCCATGCCGGTCAATCATCGTCTCCTGAGGTTAGTGAGGATCCTCTTGTTTTTATTTATCCGCATCCTCATATTCGTTTTAGGCATTTTTCGAGATGGCCCTTTACTACTGAGAGATTTGTTGTTCTTGAGGAGCATGAGGGTACCCAAGTGCATACCATTTTTACTTCTAGGCATTGGGTGCCTATTCTCCGCTTGGATGGTCCCTACTATCCTACCTTGGTTCAGATTTTTATGTCAATATGCACTCTATTCAGTGTGATGATCTGAGATAGTTATCATTTCAGACTTATGTCTCTCGGGTTCCTTTGACGATTACCCCCTGATTTGATTTCTATTATTCTTGATATTCCTCACCATCCTGCTTCTAGTGAGTATTTGCCTAGGACTAGGGAGTTGACCACATCCTGAGTCACCTTGATCGAGACTCTGTGTGGTAGGCTTTTTGATTGGGTGTTTGATATCCCTCTTACCAGTCTTCATCCTGAGTATCGTTTGTTGCATACAGTCTGTGGATGCAACATCGATCCACCTGATCATGGAGCTCAGGTGAACATTGATAGACTGCAGCTCCTGTATTACCTTGGTACTGGCTTCGTCATTGACCTTCCCTAATTCATGTTTCGGGTCATGGCTAGAGTCGGTAACCATTTGGTGAATCATTTGTGTATTTCCTATCTTTTACTTGTGAGTGCCATCATGCTTCATCTCGATGTCCCTATCCTTGATTCTGTACCATTTGCTAGACCTATGCGACCCATTGGTCATTTTATTATACGTAAGAACCAATCCCAAGTTCGGAGAGTCCTATGGAGACCTCATGAGGATGAGAGCGATGACAACATTGATGATCTTTTGGCCAATGACGGGGCCCCTCCAGCTCAGGTCTTTGGAGATCAGCATGAGGATGCAGAAATGAGATCGCCTGTTACGCTAGAATCTCTTGATCATCAGATGGATGTATTTAATCAACGACTTGGAGCTTATGAGGAGAGGACTTCACAGCATCTCCAGCGCATTGAGGACCGACAGACTATGGGGTTCAAGCAGATGACTGGCATGCTGACAAGCATGCAGAGCTTTATGGAGTTCCATTTTGCTCATATGGGATTTGGTCCGAGACCTCCGTTTCTAGAGCCAGACCTTCCTTGTCATGATGTCGAACCTTCTAATAGCTAGTCTGATATCTCATTGAGCTTCTAGTTTGAGTTATCTGTATATTTTATTTTGGGATTATTGTACTTAGATAAACTCATAGTTTGTTTGGTTATACTCTACTGATTTTATTTTTATTTGTGTGCCAGAGTATAAACCTTAGTGTTCTAATATGACAATTTACTGTTTGAATTTGTCTTATTAGAATATTATTACACTTGTGCTTCATTTTTATATCCAATGCATGCTAGTTATCTACATATATTTCTGTACCTAGAGAATAATCAAAAGAGGTAAACAAGTAGATGCATGAGATAAGGGAAGAGAAATTTAGGGGGAGAAAAATCTTGTTTATTTTTTTAATTTCTCTACCTTGTCTGCTAGTACATGTTAATCTGATGTACAATTTATAACTCACTGCATTATTTTGAAATTTTTTATTTATTCATTGTCAATGATATTACATAGTATGTACTGTTGGTGGATGTACAGGAAGCAGATCGAAAATATTATTTTCGATCTGTTTGTTATCTCCGAGTGAATGTAAAAAGGTTGGGAATGTATTCTTTAATTTTTTATTTACTCTTTATATGATTAATGTTTTTGTCACGAAAATGCTAAAGGGGGAGATTGTAAGGAATATTTTCATATTCTAGTTTGGCAAGTATTTCGTTTGATACAAAACATTTTTGTAACCGTTCCTACGAGCACTTGTGTAGCTTTAAAGATGTCGTGGTACGCATCCTTTGTCGACTCCGTGAAGACTAAAAGACAAAGATCACAAGAATCAGACGATTAACGACTTGAGTTATCTGAGTAACTGCTATTTGTCTGTTGAAGAACATGTACGCTTGTATAGGAAGGTAAGTGACTTAGTGACCATATGAATAGGATATTAAAAAATGTTAATATAATGGTTGAACCAAGTCAAAGGATAAACCCAAGTCAAGTCAGTACAAAGGAAGTAAAATATTGACTAAAGGGAAGTCCAATTGAGTGGAGGTTACTCTACAATCGATTGGACCTCTGTGTACAATCGATTGGACCATACGGGATAGAATAATCCCTGAGTTAAATCGATTGGAGTTTTCTCTACAATCGATTGAACTTTTTATACAATCGGTTGGACCATCCGAGATATAACTTCCAAAGTGAACAATCGATTGGACCCTGTATACAATCGATTGCAATTACGAACAGAAAACCAATCCGTACAGTACAATCGATTGGACCTAATATACAATTGATTGGACTTTGTAGAAATGGTCAAATTTTAGATCCGGTTTTCATGCTCCCATTCTCCTTTGCACGACCTTGGACTTCTAATCTCTTATAAATAGAACCTCTTTATGACTTAGAATAACAGACATTGACCGACAACAAGAGAGAGTTTCTAAAGAAGAGTTGTCCAATACGAAGAGCAAAAGCCCTAGCTTCAATTATCATACTTGTGAGATTTTCTCTTCTCTTTCGATCGAAGCTTAGTGCTTGATCTTCCCTCTACTTAGGTTTTTCATTTAAAATCTTAACATAATAAGCCAGAGAGTACTAGTGTGTCTCAACACTATTTGAGCAACTTTGGGGTTCAGGGTGTACTGAATCCTTCACTTTCGGTAAAGATCGTTGAGTGAAAATTAAAATCAGGGTGTATTGATCGACGGTAGGTTTGGAGTGTACCAAACTGAACAAGCGGCAAAGGCTTCGTTATTGGGAGGGCGTGCGTTTGACTCGTAGTGTGGAGCCAGAGGATATGGATGCGTCAACAGTTGGCCTTGGCTAAGGTTGGATGTTGTATTTGCAACGGCTCTGCGTAGGTAACTTCTGTAACTCGAAACTTCTCAGTTAATGATGCTTTCCGTCTGGACGTGGTCCCGTGGTTTTCCTTGGCTAAGGTTTCCACGTAAAAACTCACATATGTTGTGGTTGTTGATTGTTTACTTTCCGCATAACTGTTAGATCAATCCAAACGACAAAGAGACAATATATCACAGAGATATATTTGATCCAAGTCGATTGTGATAATCACCTTGTTATCAATCAACTATTTAATTGTGTTGGATGCGATTTAGTTTACCCATACCAGACCAGTAAACTATATAAGGCTAAAAGAAAATTTTAATACTTAAATTAACCCCCCCTTCTAGGTAATCAAAATAAAGAAAACGTACTAAATTTCAATTTTTATGAAAAAAATGTGGTATCAATATGAACTAGTTATCAATTATGATTCCAAATCCTAATCTATACATGACGCACAACTGCAAGTCATGTTATCCACCACCACAAAGGCCGGCAAGGGATCTAGCCATTCACGGGTACCAACTCACACACACACACACACACTCTCTCTCTCTCTCTCTCTCTATATATATATATATATATATATATATATATGGTCAAGGTCGGGGGACAACATTTTCATACAACATTTTTGTGGACCCACATGGAAGATGAATCAAAGCTGATTTTTGGTGACGATGATCTCCTCACCATATAGATCACCCCTACAAAAAATCATCACATTCTGAACTTTCTAACTCCATCAAATGTGGTTTTCAAGTTAACAATAAAAATAGACGGTCCATAATTCTTCAACTTGTAAACTGGTCTACGAATATCGGAATGATTTGAATTTTTGTGAGGAGATCATCCTCACAATAGAGACCATCCTCGCCAAAAATCATCCCATTCCAAAACTCTTAATTTATATATTGGGCCGCACTAAGCTTTTGTTGTCAAAAATGTTGTATGAAAATGTTGTCCCCCGATCCTGACCCTTATATATATATATATATACCATTTGCTACAAAATATCTCTCTGGGTTTTTATTTTCTTGTATTTAAGGTAGATCTCACACCAAAAGAGTAAGGTAGTGCGATTTTTATTACTCATCGCTGCCATATGGGTCCACTGACCTCATGGATGTTTAGCCCAACCCTGTCATACGAAAAACCAGCTTGTTTGATGACTTTTAGCCGTTGGTTTTAGTACCCAAAATAATAGTTGAATCCAACGGCAAATATCATGCTTTTAAAAAGAACTAAAATCTAATGGCTAGAGATTACCACTCGTTATGATTTTTGGTATGTATATCTACTAAGGGGTGGGCTAAACATTCATGCAGTCAATGGGCCCAGAGGGCAACATTGAGTAGCCAAAATCACTCTACCTTGGTACATCCTTTCCCTTCGAAAAACGGTTTTGCAGCCAGGATTACAGCGTCGCTGGGCTCTAGGGGTTTGACCATGCATGATTGGTAAATATTGAAATTGTGATTGGTTTAAAAACGATTGAGCTGTTCATGTTTGGTTTATGTTTTGTACTGCAACTACCAAATTCCAAAGCAAATGTCTGCAGATCCTACGCATTTTGATAGACACGTGTCATGCATCGTCCACGATACATGTGTGACGTCACACCGAATTTTTTTTACATGGGACTATATTTTCTTTGAGATTTTTTAGGTATTTTAGTAACACCCCTTGAAATGTGAAATTAATTAGTAATACCCCCTTATACGTTAAAACCTTAGGAATCCCCCCCTGACCTTGTTTAACCATCATTTGACTAATGTTAAAACATGACATGCATCATGCATCTGTTAATGCACCTATGAAAGGACCACTGTTAAACTAGGCCAAGGGGGGCAATCGTAAATTTTGAAACTATAAGGGGCTATTAATAAGTTCTTTCAAATTTCAGGGGTGGTGTTACTAAAATACATTTTTTTTACATTCCAATTTCCAAACACGGCCTAAATTATGTTGTATGGGTCCCACTCTATCTCATCAACTATCTTCGATCTCACCGGCTAACTGAATCAATCACATTATTAAAAGGGTCTTGAATGTCCGACATTATCTGATTCTTGTTTGACCTATGAAAGTGGAGCTGATGTGGTGGAGCACTTTGCCACATCGGTAGCCTCATCCCCTTTCGACATGTGGCGTTAAAAGCCATCCTTAGGTTCCTTCTTCTCATGGTTTTGTGCTGAGATGTGAGTGAAGCATCTTTAGCTGCCTGCCCTACTGCTATCCACCTCAGAAAGAAGAGAGTATAATGGCAATAAAAAGAGTAAAACTTCGCTGACTGTGGGCTGTCAGTGAAGCTGCTGACTGCTACAAAAGTCAGGGACACGTGGATCTTTCTTTTCTAGAAGCAAAAGCACTAGTACGTGTAGCCGACTTTGTGGCAGTCGGCAGTTTTGCTGACAGCCCGCAGTCAGTGAAGTTTTGTATTACATAGAAGCATATGGGTATCAGGTATGCCTCATTTTTTTGACCAAGTGGCATTGAGTTGACTTCACCGGCAATCCATCCCTTTGAAAAACCTTTCAGGGAAGTAGTTGGGTTTTTTTTTATAGAGAAACTAGAGTAAGACTTGCCTGACCACCCGTTGTCAGGTATACCTGACCGCCCAAAATATAAGCCACGTGGAAATTTATTAGAGAACACTGACCGTATAGATGTTTGGCCAATCCCTAGGTGGACCTACAAACCCAAAATCAACCTGATCAGTGATTTCTAAGCGTTATTTGAAGTCATTTTCGTTGGTTGATTTTAACAGTAGGAATTTGAGCATTATTTACCATTATTTCCATAAAAAGATCCAACGGTTTGAAATCACTAATCAGGCTGATTTTTGGTTTGTAGGTCCACTTACAGATTGGTCAAACATCTATACGGTCAGTGTCCTCTAATAAATTGCCATGTGGCTTATATTATGGGTGGTCAGTTAGCTACCTGACTGTGGGCGGTCAGGCAAGTCTTGCTCGAGAAACTATTACCTCTTCCAGAGAATATTTTATACTTGACGAAAATACCCCTCTAAAAAATTGTCCATTTTCTTAAGTCAAGAGTCAAATGCGAAGTGCGATGGGGTACTTATGCCAAATTTGAAAGATGTTCTCTAGAAGAAGTATAGAGTTGACTGGAAAAAACCATTCCCTCTCAAATCACTTATTATGATGCTTGTCATTAGCATAGATGATGAAACCCCTCGTTCATCCACACCATCGATCAAGTGGGGCACAACCTGAAAATTGTGACAGCTAGGACACATCTAACCGTCCATTCTCAAATACTTGCCTAATCAATTGCAAAATTCTATATATTGTGTAGGCGACATCGAAGATGTGGGCCACTGGTCGAGTGGCTAAGATCAACGACTCATCAGACAATGTTAAACGGTATTGGAGGCGAAGAGCGTCGTCGCCGGGTTTCCTAAGAAGCATCATATAATTTCTCAATGAAAAATGTTGACTAAGATCCACGCAATGAAGTTAGAAAAGTTTGCATGGTTGACGAGTAAACAGATTATTTTTCTCCCTTGCGACCCAATTGCAAGTGGGTTTGGTTTTCCTAATCTTGTCTTGGAAGCTACCAAAGAGACAAAGGCTCTCTGGAAATGAGTATACAATGGGAAATTTCTAGGAAACTTTCTCCCATAGACTAACGGAAACATAAGAAATTATGAACTTTGTCACTTTCGGGAAAATTCAGGTAGTAACAGTGATGGAAATGCTTTGATACTCATATGTTTTAAGGGCGTGTTTGATTGCCAAGTGGGAAGATTGCAATTTCCTTGGAAAATCACAACTGTCCATTGTTAGATAGCCATTTTAAATCTGTATAATTTTCCCTACCAAGCCATTTAAATCTGGATAATTTTCCCTACTAAGCCCGGAATTCATTTCCCATCCAGATAGGTGAATTCATTTCCACCTGAATATACAGCTTTTTTTTCTCACATTATTGAAATATGTGTTCTCAGTTGCAATCATTCAGCCATTTAAGGCATTTCCCAGATATATTTTCTTGGGAAAATTTTCTGTGCAATCAAACACAGCCTTAGATTTTCTCGAGAAAATACATGTGGGATATGCCTTAAATGGCTGATTGATTGCAACTGAGAACACATATTTCAATCATGTGAGAAAATAAAGGTGTATTTTCAGGTGGAAATGAATTCTCACCTATCTGGATGGGAAATGAATTCCGGGCTTAGTAGGAAAAATTATCCAGATTTAAATGGCTTGTTAGGGTAAATTATACAGATTTATACTGGCTATCTAACAATGGACAGTTGTGTTTTCCTAGGGAAAATGCAATTTTCCCACTTCGTAATCATACACGCCCTAAGGGTTATTTTTGAGTGGAAATAAATTTCCGCCAATATGGAATGGAAATGAATTCCTGGTTAGACAGGAAAATCTCGTTTTCTTGAGAAAATATTTCTGTCAAGAACTGAAAACTACTATCTGGTCATTTAATCCCCTCATCTTAAACAATTTATGGTTCAGATTGACTCCTATTTTCAAGTTGTAGATGAATCGAATCGTCGATTTTACGATTTCATTTCTTAAGAAGTAATCATATTTAAATAACTTAACCATAACTACCTTACTTGTAGAAAATTCATTGAGGAAGACTTGGACCTACCTTTCTCCAAGCTCTTTGAAAAGTCATGGGACACAACAGCCTTTGCAACCTTTTTTCCTTTTCTTTAAAGAGTTCATGTCTGTGCCTTTATTCTTGTTGATGAGGCATAGATGACTCTGCAGCAGAAAGTTGTGATTCACCACACAACTTTATTCCTTTAAATACCTGTAAAAATTCCAAGTTTTGCTCCACCATTAAAAGCCTCTCCTCTCCCTTGACCTCTTGCAGTGGAAAACACTCTGAGACTAGTAGTCTTAGAGGAGGAAGGAGAAAGAATTGAAGGCAAGGGCGGATTGACGCTGTTCATTTAATATGAACAGCCCACTTCCAGATCATGTTACAGGAGTTCCTGTTAATTCGGAAACATACACAGCTGAGAAATCACCAGATAGACCTTCAAATGGGTCTCCCAATTTCAAACAGAGTAACTCTCTCTCTCTCTCTCTCTCTCTCTCTCTCTCTCACACACACACACACACACACACATATGCACATATTGCAAATACAAGGATGTATAGTAATGAGTTAGTCTTGAAACTGCAGAAAAAGTGGATTACGCAGACAGTTTGGCTCACGGGGTACGCGAGCATGGTACCAATCTTCCTACTCTAAAGATGGAGAATTATCATGTTTTTTTCAGTGGGATTTATCTTGTTTGTAATTCTTTCATTAATGATGATAAGACTCAAACTTCTTAAAAACATGTTTTTCGGAGGAAAATTCTTATGGGTATCTCTGTTTTAAACTCAAATATCAGAAACCAAGTTGAATTTACTTTTAATCTGTCTGAAATTACAGTGAGGTTGGCGCCCAAGATCTCTGAACTGGTGAAGGGGAAGTTAAGCTTGGGGGCTCGAATAGTTCAAGTAGGTGGGGTGGAGAAGGTCTTCAGACAAATTTTTGGTGTTGGAGAAGGAGAGAAGCTGTTGAAGGCTTCCCAATGTTATTTGTCAACCACAGCCGGTCCTATTGCTGGGCTACTCTTTATCTCCACAGAAAAGGTTGCGTTTTGCAGTGAGAGATCTCTCACAGTCCCTTCTCCAACTGGTGGGATGGTTAGAACACCTTACAAGGTAATTCAAGATACAACTTTTTTTTCCTTTCATTTAGGTTATAGTTGCTCTAAATAACAAAAAATAGAGAACTTGGACGGGGTCTTACCCAACCAAGGCTCATGGTACTGGTGCCTACACCAGACACTGCAAACATGGCCCACCAAATTCTGATAACCTATTGGATGGGCAGAGCACAAATTTCTGATTTAGTAGACACATCAAACGGCTTGATTCATGGATCGTTTTTCCAACCGATTAGCTCAGATGGTTGGTGTGTATCCTTGAAAAATATTGGGGGAAATAATGAATTTTTGGGTCCTGTTAGGAAAGCTTATGTTCTCAGGGCATGGCATAGTCATAGCTCAATTCAGGGATGGAAGAACTGGTTCAATGTTGAATGTACTTTACAAGAAACGAACTTTAGTCCTGTTTTAAGGACAAAATCTGAAAAATCAGGGCCTCAAAAGTGAGTCCCACATGGTTATCAAACATAGGACAGAGGGACTGAAACTGGACTGACCATCGCTGGCCCCAACTTCTTTTGATTCCAAACAAGGCCTTAACCCCAAAAAGAGTTTTGTATTAAACATTTGGGTATTTTAGTAACACCTGCCTGAAATTTGAAAGTAATTAGTAATACCCCTTATACTTTAAAACCATAGGAATACCGCCTTTGACCTTGTTTAACAATCATTTGACTAATGTTAAACGTGACATGCATCGTGCGTCTGTTAATGCAACTTTGAAAGGACCATAATATTACAAGTACAATGCTAATTAACAGCATGTGATACAAGTCCGTTTTAACTTAAGTCAACCACTGTTAAACTAGGTCAAGGGAGGGAATCCTAAAGTTTGAAATTCTAAGGAGGTATTACTAATTACTTTCAAATTTCAGTGGGGGTGTTACTAAAATACCCTAAACATTTTTTTGTAACATGTTGGTTGACATCTTTAGTACTTTCTGTGCAGGTAATAATTCCAGTAAGGAAGATAAATAGAGCCAACAAAAGTGAGAATGTGAACAAACCAACCCAGAAGTACATAGAAATAGTTACTGTGGATAATTTTGAATTCTGGTTTATGGGATTTGTGAATTATGAGAAAGCTTTCAAGAATCTACAACAGGCCATCTCTCAATCTTAAATGAGTTATATACTCTCTGAGAAGCTGATTCCCGCTGCTTCATTTGATGTCTTTATATGAAGTGAACAAAGCTCGAAAGTCAATATTTTTGTATAAAAATTTGGGTTAATGTATGTAAGATGTGAAAGTTTTCTTAATGTATACGGACAATGTATTTTTAAAAAAATTCTCAAAACTATGCATGATCCAAACTGTGTTGTGGGTTCCATTGATAAAAGTCTAAAGTTGTTAAACAAACTTAGTTAACACAAGCTAACAACATAAAATAAAAGTCTGAAGTTGGTTAAACCGTTCAAGCAAATTAACAAACATTTGGTGTTGAAAATTGAAAACACCTTATAAAATCCAAGAAAGGGTGTTGTCTCTGCAACACTACAATGCTACCAAAATAAGGAATACCTGCTGTTGTTGTTTGTGTTCTAGTAATTTACAAAAAAGAAGACTCTCATAATATCCAGGCTTGGTACCCAAAATCAGATTACACTACAATACATGAGAAATCAATATTCTTCAAGTACAAACGTCAAACCTGTTCACATGGTCCGGAGAGAGGGAGGAGTTAATGGGTGTGCTGAGGACATGATGAATGATGAAACAAGGCTGATAAAGCGGGGAGATTCCATTGGTCCCTTACGGATAGGAGATCCGACACCAACTTGAAAGATTGATCTGGCGGACGGATTCCCGTAGGTTTGAAGCCAAGACGCGAGAGAATCCAGGATCATCCAAGGATTGAGCAGAGAGGGAAGTGTGAACTTAGAACTTAGAACTATTAATTTATGGAGGAAAAGTGCATAAATCGTCGTCTCCTGCGCTTCATGGTCGCCGGACTTTGGGCGACAGTTGCTTGGGTTGCTGCAACCTGCCTGCGTGGTGCGTGCGTTGTTCTTAGACCTGAACAAGCCCGAGACTAGCCAGCTCGTATGTGTTAACCCCATTGTCCCCATCATCAATGCCCCCTTGCTTTTGTGGCTGCTGGGATACAAACCCACGTCTCAACTGCTCCTCTTGCTGGCGTACCGTGTTCTGTGATTGGGTCCTACACCTGGGAACAGTCCACTTGCATGCGTTCCCCTTTCGTTTTGACTTTTGACTTGCACAGCATAGCTTCGTTAGACTGCCGTTGCCCCGGTCCGGGCAAAGGCTCATCATTTGGCAAGAACAAGAACTTTGCTGACGGACCACAATATGAGCCACCTGGCACACTGTTAGAGTATACTGACCCTATGGATGTTTGGCCCACCCCCAAGTGGACCTACATACAAAAAATCAGACTGATTAGTGATTTCAAGCCTTTGGATCTTTCTACCCCAAATCATGGTTTTAAAAACGGCCGTTTAAACGGTAACGACCCAAGCCCGTTTCCGTTAAAACCGTTTAGACGCTTTTAGACGCTTTAAATTAAATGGCCATTTTTTTTTGTTTTAACGGCCGTTAAAACCGTTTTAACAGCCGTTAAATTCTGAATTTTTTTTTGGAAAAAAAAAGGCCGTTAAATCTGTTTTTTATGTTTTTTGAAATTTTGAAATTTCAAATTTTGAATTTCAGTGCCATTTTTTTCGACTGTTAAAATCCATTTCTTTCCTATTTTTGCCACTGGCCATTTCAATCCGTTTAAACGTTTTAAACGGTAACGCCCCTAGTCCGTTAAACGTTAAAACGGCCTCCTTTAAACCTTGCCCTAAATAATGGTCAATTATGCTCAAATTCCACAGTTAAAAATTCAACTCATAAATGACTCCCATCCAAATCTTAGAAATCACTAATCAAGCTACTTTTTGGTCTGTAGGTCCATGTATGGTTGGGCGCACGGCCCCTTCTTTGTTTGGTGGTCCGGGCCGCGGGCCAGGGCCACACAGTCTGGCCCATGAAATTTAATTAACAGCCGGGCCGGGCCTGGCCACGGGCTCAACTTCAAAGCCTAAGTCTGGCCCAAATGCTTAGCGGGCTAGTGGGCTGTGGGCCAAATTTACACCCGTAGGTTCCAAGGGAACTTTAAGGGTCTGTTTGGTAACTCGAAATTGAGCCGGATTTGGACATTCTTAAAATCTTTAAACTTGTTGGATCGAAAAATCAGGGAAGGAAATGCAAAGGCAAGATACACATTTCTAAGGAACGCAAAAGCAGACAAAAATGAAAATAGGAGCGTGATAGGAAACCTGAAAAACTAATCAAACGAAGAAATCTGATGGAAAACCCGTAGACAAAATTAAACACTGTCGGCATAATTGTAGCCTCTTTGGGAACTTCAAGTTGGAATTAATCCTCAGCCATGCAAGAAGCAGAGGAAAAATAATCACAAGGACTAGGATCGGGAAAACCAGAGAATTTGTCTAACGCCCAAGACTTTTCTAAGGTTCTGTTTGGTAACCCGGAATTGAGTCGGATTTGGATTTGTGATTCTTGGAATCGCAAATCTTTGTGTTTGGGAGGATCAAATTCCGTGATTTTCCCGGAATTAGAAGTTTTAGGGGGGAAAGAAACTTATAATTCCTGCCTCCTGGAATTCTAAGTTTTATCAGGCTCCAACTCTCACGCTCATCCTTAGGGGGACCTATAAATCAAGAATCAGCGAGATTATTAGTTATTTGCAACCGTGGGATTGGTGTCTTTTTTTATTATTGATTATTAACCATGTGATATCTAACGTTATTTGGGGTACTCAGATCCAAAGGCTAGAAAATTTTAATCGACTTAATTTTTAGCATGTAGGTCCACCTAGCGAGGACAAACATCCACATGGTATCTGGTCTCGACTAATGTGCCACATGGCTCATACAGTGGTCCATCATCGACAGATTACAAATTTGTAACCTTTTGATTGCTGTCTTTTATGGGTTAATTTTTAACCATGTGATATATAGCATTAGTTGGGGTACAAAGATCCAAGTTGAGCATAACTAATCAGCCTGATTTTAGGTTGTAGGTCCACCTAGGGATGTAACTAACCATTGGATTGATGTCTTTGATGGGTTGAATTTTAACTGTAGGATTTATAGCATAAGTTTTGATACGAAGATCCAAACTTATAAATAACCAATCAGACTTATTTTTAGCATGTAGGTCCACCTATGGATGGGACAAATATCAATATGGTTTATTGCCTCTAATAATGTGCCACATGTCGCGCTCATAGTAAAAATTTATCAAAATAATTTATTATTATTTTAAATTTTTTTTCTTTCAATTAACATCGATAACAGTAAATTGACAGATGACAAAAAAAATAACAATTGTTATAACGTAAAGTTATGAGATGATATTTCTCTTATGTAGATAGACCAGTGGGTGCCCCGTGCCGTCGGCACTCCTCGACAAAGAATTTGCCAAAATCAGGTGAGTGGCGGAGATCCACCGTCCATTTGGGGGAGGATTAGATCTCGGCCCTTCTTTGTTGATGCATATAAGAGGAGGCATAAGTAGGGAGACAACCAATGTGTTTTGTTATATAGAATATTAAATGGCCCATGCCCATGGCACTCTCTGACAAAAGCGTTTGCAAAAATTGGGTGCCTTCGGCACTCAAATGGTATAACGGATTGGGGTGTTACCGTTTTTTCCATTATAACGGCTGTTATAACGGATTGTAACGCACAGAGGGAGAAATGGGAAAATAACAGAAATAACAAAAAATAACGGTGTTGAAATTTAAATTTTGAATAAATTGAGGTCAAATGAGGCGGATTGAGTGGCTGAAATCTAACCGTCCACATTAGATCGATGGATTTGATCTCAACACTCTTTATCTAAACGTCCACATTAGATGGATGGATAAGATAAGAGAATACAACTGAGTTGTCTTGATACATGCGTGGGTGGCCCGTGCCCTCGGCACTTTCAGACAACGTGTTTGTCAAAATCGGGTGGGAGTTAATCTCAGCCATCGATATGAAGCATAGTAGATCTCAGCCACTCATTATTGAAGCCATATAAGATAAGAGGGGTATAAGAAAACCATTAAATTTATGTTACATTCTATTTTTTTTTTTATTTTCAATTTTCAAATTTCAAATTTTAAAATTTGAATTTCAGCACCACTTTTTTCTGTTAAAATCATTAAAATCTATTTTTTTCTATTTTTGCCCCTGGCCGTTTCAATCCGTTTTAACGGTAACACCCCTCTCGAGGCATAAAAAGTGGGGCTCTTGAGCCTGACCCTTGGGCTATAAGTAAATCCAACCCATTTCATTCCTTATATGTAGGTAAATAGTAGGTGACCCGTGCCCACGGCACTCATCGACAAAGCGTTTGTCAAAATTGGGTGTGAGTGGTTGAGATCCACCGTCCATTTGGTGTGATAAGATCTCAGTCGTCCTTTATGAAGCCGGATAAGAGGGGGAGACAACTATCCTGTTTTGTTATATAGATAGAAAATTATATTCTATTAGATATCCAAACAGCTAAAATTAGAATTCATTGGGAATTCCAAGTAATTTCCACGTTGCAACCAAACACAAGAAATTTCAATTATTTGAATTCTAATTCATAGAAATCACAAATCCTGAAATTCTATTTTCAATTCCAAATCCATGTAGGGTTGCCAAATAGACCCTAAGGGTATTTTGATAATTTTCCAGCATAAGTGCGTTTTAGTAAAATTTGCAATGCATTGACAAGGGCAATTTTAGTTGTGCTACAATTTGCTTAATTTAAGAAATTGCCTTCCACTTGTTAGACTTGAGATCACCGCGTGCAACTTCATGCAAGCGTTCAAGGACCCACGTGGCACATTCTTAGAGGACTCATGGAAGATTGGCCAATCCCTAGGTGGATCTACAAACCAAAACTCCAAAACTCAGCCTGATTAGTGATTTCTAGGCGTTGGATTTGGGTTATTTTCATGGGTAGATTTTAATCGTGGAAATTTGAGCATTATTGACCATTATTTGAGATACAAAGATCCAAAGGTTTGAAATCACTACTAAGGCTAATTTTTGCTTTGTAGGACCACCTAAGGATTGGAAAAAGAAAAACATCCATACAGGTTAGAGTCCTCTAACTGTGTGCCACGTGGCTCATATTGTCATCAAAGTTCTTAAAGAAATCACAGATCTATTATTTGTCAACATAATTGTTCGATGGATTACAGAAAAAAAGGATGCGTGCATGCATGCATGCACACAACCATCTTTATTACTATAGAATTAAATTCATAGAGAAAAAGGTTTCATACTATTATTACACGTACAGAAAGACATAATCTGAGGGTGTTCACACCCTCTTAAACATAATCTTGAACGGTTCATCGCTTAAAGCCAAACGTCTCACTCCATCTTCCATAAAAATGCCAATGTCCTTGCAGATAACTCTGCAGATGTTGCACACATTAGGGCAAAAGTTAAGCTTGTAATCATCTTCATATCTCTCAATCTTAAACCAGTTGCTTAATGTTTCACGCCCCGGGTTCCCTTCAACCCCACCTGTTGTCACAAACAACTGTCCTGTCGATTCGTCAAATTCTGCGAGCCGCCATACCGTTGATTGCACACAGATCGTGGCAGCAGAAAACTTTATGTTGAGATCAGTGGTGGCGCGGATGATCCCTTTCTTCGGGTTCACTGGAGAAAATGTCAATGGGAGACCATTTGATACCTCTTGTTGCTCTTGGACAACATCGAACGGGCAGGTTCCGTTCCTGGTTCCTGCAAGCGTCAGTCCACCGCCTCTCCCGCGAATGACAGGCAAGATATAGTATTCGACCCCTGATCGAAGCTTGCGACCGGTTATGTCACGTATGGCTTCCGGAGCAGCATCACCCAACACCGGCAACCATTTGATTGCAAAAGCGAAGAGCAAGAGTGGAAGAAGAAGCGAAGCAGTCCTCATTGTTACTGAACGTACGTATTTGAGTGATGAACAAATGAATGAAGACCGCCCTCTAGTATAAATAGCCTGTCAACAGAGATTAAACTAAAGTTTGGTTGGAACACGTGAACCAAGTGTTTTCTTTTTGTAAATTTTGATATTTATTGCAAGTCAATGTTTTTGAATGGTTATAGTCAATGGTGTTATCCTCTCGTACATGGATGCGCTGGCATTGAGATAAGCCCGGCCACGGCCACGTGTACAATAACAGATGTTTGCAGATTCTTCTCCATCCATGGCTGTGGACCATTTGACAATTAGGCATGATTTTTGAGGATGATGTGATAGTTTGTCATCGCAATCATCTTAATCACCATCCTCATCATTTAGGCCTTATCCCAATGTGATAGTTGGAGGGTTGATTTTTAACCGTAGGATATATAGCATGAGTTGGGGTACGAAGATCCAAAACTTATTAATAACCAATCAGACTTATTTTTAGCATGTAGGTCCACCTAGGGATGGGACAAACAACAATACGGTTTATTGCCTCTAATAATGTGCCACATGTCGCGCTCATAGTAAAAATTTATCAAAATAATTTTATTTATTATTTTTAAAATTTTTTCTTTCAATTAACATCGATATATAACAATAAATTGACGGTTGACAAAAAAAATAACAATCATTGTAACATAAAGTTATGAGATGATAGAAAATTCAATTCTATTAGATATCGAAACAGCTAAAATTAGAATTCATTGGGAATTCCAAGTAATTTCCACGTTGCAACCAAACACAAGAAATTTCAATTATTTGGATTCTAATTCATAGAAATCACAAATCCTGAAATTCTATGTTCAATTCCAAATCCATGTTGGGTTGCCAAAATAGACCCTAAGGGTATTTTGATAATTTTTCAGTATAAGGGCATTTTAGTAATATTTGCAATGCATTGACAAGGGCAATTTTAGTCGCACCCCACAAATTGTGCTACAATTTGCTTAATTTATGAAATTGCCTTCCGCAAGTTAGACTTGAGATCACAGCATGCAACTTCATGCAAGCGTTCAAGGACCCATGTGGCACACTTTTAGAAGACTCTGACCATATGGAAGATTGGCCAATCCCTAGGTGGATCTACAAACCAAAACTCAGCCTGATTAGTGATTTCTATGCGTTGGATTTGGGTTATTTTTATGGGTTGATTTTAACCGTGGACATTTGAGCATTATTGACCATTATTTGAGGTACAATGATCCAAAGGTTTGAAATCACTACTCAGGCTAATTTTTGCTTTGTAGGACCACCTAAGGATTGGAAAAACATCCATACGGTTAGAGTCCTCTAAATGTGTGCCATGTGGCTCATATTATCATCAAAGTAAGGAAATCACATATCTATTATTTGTCAACATAATTGTTCGATGGATTACAGAAACAAAAAAAAATAAGAAAAAGAAAAGAGTTGTCTCATGAATGTTTAGTTTGGGTGCCCTCACAATTCAAGGGGTGCGACTAAAATTTTCCTACACAAATGGTAGGGACAACATGGTCATTTCATATGATAATTACATTTAACTGTTGTTTTCAAACCTTAAGTCTGAATGGGGTGATTTCAGTGATTAAGTGGCGTTTAGTAAACAATTAATTTCAGTGATTAAGTGGCGTTTAATATTGAAATCACTGAAATAAAGACTTAAGCAAAAAGTGAGCCAGAGTTGACTTAATGCTGTAAGTGGTTTCGGCGAAAAGCATCTCCGAAAGAGATTCTAATATTCTCTCTTAAGTACCCATAATGCCTATTTCTCTAAGCTTTTCTCTTTTTAACAACTTATGAAAGTGTCCTAATAAATATTTTAAAATATCCACACTGCCCTTGACTTAATTTTAAGACTTAAGACCTTTAACAATTCAATTCAGTCATAAGTCATTAAGCTATCAGATCTTAAGCACTTTAAGCTTTTAGATTTGATAACTTAATTTACCAAATGCCAACAACTGGAGGGTAACTTGGTAATTTCACAAACTTTGAAAACATGAAATATGAAACTCAATCCTATAGCTAGATTGGTTGACGTGTTGTATTAAAATCATTTCCCTTGCAATGGTGTTGCAGGCCGTGTGCTCGGCCGTGGATTTTACGAATCCAATGGTGGTTAAACTCTGGAAAAAAGTGGATGCCAACTCAGTGCTATCAACCATCGTCAGAATCCAACGGCCGAGTACACAACTCCCAAGAGGAGTCAGAAAAAAGGGGGTCCCCTGAGCTCAACCCACTATATAACTAATTACTAATCTATATTATTGGTTGGATAAGGATTTGTGGACCTCAACTTTGCTTTGACTTTATAAAAACGTCAATAATAAACACGAGAGGCTAGATAAAATCAATGAGACTAATTTTTCGAATACATATCTACCAAGGGGTGGGGTACACATCCATGCGGTTAGTGGGCCCCAAAAAATGAGCCATGTAGGGCCACGAGACCCCAGTACTGCATCCAAAGTCCTCTGCATCTAAATTTTTTCCGTAGTCTACCTACCTCTCAAACTCAAGGGGGAAATATATGCTTTTCAATATGAATTGTCCAACCCGGATTTTTGGTGTGTAGTCTACGTGATGGAGACAAACATATAATCTTAAGACTTGGCTTTGAATCTATAATCTGAACTGTTCACACCCTCTTAAACATAATCTGGAACGGTTCATCGTTAAAAGCCGATAAACGTCTCACTCCATCTTCCATAAAAATGCCAATGTCCTTGTAGATAACTCATTGTTGCTGAACGTACGCATATGAGTGATGATCAAATGAATGAAGACCATTAAAGTTTGGGTGGAAGACGTGATCGAAGTGGTCTTCTTTTTGTAAATTTTGATATTTATTGCAAGTCAATGTTTTGAATGGTTAAAGTCAGTGGTGTTATCCTCTCGTAAATGGATGCTGGCATTGAGATAAGCCCACGTGAAAATAACAAATGTTTGCAGATTCTTCTCCATCCATGGCAGTGGACCATTTGACAATTAGGCATGATTTTTGAGGATGATGTGATAGTTTGTTATCGCAATCTTCTTAATCATCATCATCATCATCACCATCCTCATCATTAGGCCTTATCTCAATGTGATAGTTGGAGGGCAAATATAATGGGTCGGGATTGGGGGATAAACATTTTTGACAACCATTTGGCTTACCCACGTAGAAGATGAATCAATGGTTGATATTTGGCGAGGAGATCATCCTCACAAAAATTCAAATCATTTCGATATTCGTAGACTGGCTTAGAAGTTGAAGAATTATGGGCCGTCGATTTTTACAATGTGACTTGAAAACTACATTTGATGGGATTATAAATTTTAGAATGGGCTGATTTTTTGTCGGGATGATCTATATGGTGAGGAGATCATCCTGATCACCAAAAATCAGCCATTGATTCATCTTCTATGTAGGTACACCACATTGGTTGTCAGTAGCTCAAAAGGTTGGTGTGTACCCCCTCCCCAAGGGGAGGTTGTGTGTTGAAATTAAATTATGGCAAATAATCATACAAAAGTGAGGTTGTCGGGGTTCACGTACACTTCGATTTCTATGTCAAAATTGGGGCGTGACAAAAATAAACTTTAATTATTCAAATATATGAAAAATAAAAATTATTTAATTTTTCGAAAATCTCTGGAAAGTTGAAGATAACTTCTAATGCACATGTAATGATGATCAAACGAACATCATTTGAGTGAAAAATAAGATGCAAAGCCCAAATAAACTTATTTTATGAAAATATTCTTCCGAGAGAGAATTATCCGAAAGCCCTCCAAATATAGAGACAAGGTTTCTAAGGTTTCCAGGTTGATTTAACCATTATGTTTCATGTATTCAAAAAAGTTAAATTCTTAAACTTAGATTATATAGTGACTAAAATGCTATTCGAAGGCAAAAAAATAAAATTTCAAGGTGCTACAAGCACGGTCCTACACTAAGGTTCACACCAGTTAGGGTTTAAAAAATTCAAGTTAGTACAGTCGTGGTCCTTGGATGTATCCCAAAAAAGCAAGTATTGAGTCCTTCGATGAAAGGCCATAATTAAACTCCCTTGGATCCTTGTCATGGAAATTTGAGAGCTTGACTAGATGTTACAAAATAAGGTTTTGTGATGTTTTGTACTGGGTTGGTCTACTAGTTGAGTGATTGATGGTTTATTTCACATGATCATATTTCCTTTGAAATTAATGTTTTTAACTTGTCATATATTTTATAAAATCATGTTTTCCATTGCATCACCCATACTTATATGGGTACGTACGTGACATTGTATCCTACTACAGGCTTTGTGGCTCAATACTATTGACATTTTCACAATTAGCGTAGTTGGTTGTGAATGATAGCTAGGAGGATCGGCATAGTATTATATTTTTGTTTATGCTTTATCTTTATTTTTGGAACGTCTAATAAGGCCTTTTTTTCATTAAATACTAGTGGGTTGTAAAACCCTGCAAATCTTTAAGGGGGTATTTTGGTCCATGTGAAAGTCCTTAGACTCTTTTTCACGTTTTTTTCTTCATTAAATGTCTTAGGTTAACTTTTAGAACAACTACATGCATTTTCGGCCTTTTCCGAAAAACATTGATTTTTGAGTCTTGAAGCCTATCTATGCGGGCCCACGTGAGCTCAGTGGGACGCGTATAATTTCTGAGACTATTTTGGGTTCGTTAGATATTATTAATATTAAATATGATTAGAGTAATATTATTAAGCTATATATTTTTAGAACAATACCTTATTTTTATATTAGTTTAAGTGTTTTTGTATATGTGTGTTAATGTTGATACATGTACATTACCACTATAGTATATGTTATACACTAAATATTATTATATTATTGTGAGAGGTAGTGGCTATAAGATATGTGTTATGTTATTAGTGGGTGACCCATTATTTATACTTAGTATTAATGTACACCCAACCCATTTCATATCTTAGGCCAAATCTTTAGTTGCATGTTAATTAATATACACAACATGCCTAGCCGTACCACCTAATTCAGCACTTTGTTTTTTATTATTTCAAATCAAAACCCTTGTACCCAATCTAACCTCTAGCAAACTTTTTTTTACTAGTTTATTCTAATCAAACTATTGTTAACCTAAATTCTATTTTAATCATCAAAACCTTGTTAACAATCTTTGGTTTTAATCAAACTTTTTTTAAACCATACATGACCGTGCGACCCAACTCCTTCCACAAAAAAAAAGAAAGAAAAAAACCTAGTTTTAGAATCCTTCTATTATTCTACTCCTTTTCCCCTCTTTTGCAAACACGTGGAATAGGTTTTCCTTAACCCATTGCAACTCTAAGCAACAAAGGAAACCTACCGTAGGTAATACCACAAAGCTGCCTCTCCCAACACACCGTCCAGCCTTTGAAGAGCTATTGTTGCAGACGCCACTCTGAGGATCTCTACTTCAATCACCGAGCACCTCCCATCAAGTTTCAAGACATCCTCTCTTTACTCCCATTCCCGGTAGTGCTACAGTCGAGGGAAGTAACAACCGTTGAGATCCTTGTGAAAACTACACCGTGGATTTGTAGAACCTCACCACCCCAAACGAGAAACCTCTCCTTCGAACAACTTGCAACGTGTAGGTCCGTTGATCTCCACTGTTGGGTGATGTGTAACATCTCCTCTATCGCATTCAACCCGACAACCTCATTCAAGGTAAGTGTCGTTTGTTTTCTTCTTCGTTCCTTGATGTACCATCATGATTTCTAACCATTGCCAACCCTACGATCTTGGACCCTCGTTAGCATTGATCTATCCTTTCTTTTCTTCTCCATCTTGAAGCACATGTAGCCTTGTATCCTAATATAAGCAATCTTTGTATTTTTTACCTAGAGACAATGTAGTGTGTGTGTACATGTGTGTGGTTTCGACTGTGGCGTTATTATTTTTTTGCTACATCTTGAGATGCTGCAGGGTAGCATCGGATGGCAAGTTGATGCTCCACCCCTCAAGATGCAGTGTGGTCCACTCTTAAGGGAATTGACCCTGATGGTCCACCGTTTGGTAGACATATGCGCTAGAGACTAGCCCGATTGGTGAATTCGTATAACCGTTGAGCTAGAATGCATTTCATCATGGACGTCATGGCAAGCCCATGGTTAGTCTTCAAGTCCATGATGGGATGCCCGTTATGATATTCAATTAGGCTCGTTGTGGCATGTAGGCCCATTGATGCCAGACCCTGTGTTGACGAATCAATGAACCCTTAGAATCGTCATCATGTATGCATATGGGTTCCCATGCGATGGCGAACATCGAGCCGATCATGTATACTTGGCAAATTTGCCTCTCGGGTTTAGGATTCCGAGGACTTTTATATTGGAAAAAAAAATAATAATTTATCTTGTCGATAACATTTTGAGGATAAAAATATAGTAAAATAACAAAAAAGATAATATTTTGACCGTTTTCTGATTCGGACTATCATAACAATAACCTCGACGACCATCTGGACACCTTTGTGTTTTAGACATTTATTTTCTTAACCTGAAACTAACGAGACCACATGAACATTGAAGGTTCTAAAACCTTGGGACCGGATCTACGTGGAGAGGACCAACTAGGAGAACTAAGGTGAAATCTTGGAAAACGATCAAAGGTAGGTACCCTTCCCATGATTCTTTCAATACTAGTCATTGACTCGTGAGCGTGTTTTTATTATTAAACGGTAATTGATAGTCGGTTCTATATTGGAGATCCCCTGCGTGGATATTTATATTTTTAGTAATTTCTCATATATATGAAGGCATGCATTGTATTTTTGATTCAGAAGCAATAAAGCAAGTTGGGAGTGAGTTCTCCAGGGTGAAAGACCCAAAAACCCCGGGAAGACCCCCTGTGTGGGTGAAGAAGGAGACCTCCTGTGTGGATTATGTATTACTTTTGATTAATTGTTCATGCAATTATTATGATCATGATATTACTGCTGACAATTTAATCCATGCGAACATGTCTATACATATCTTGTATTGTTTGAATCATGTTTTGGGTGAAAAACTTGAGTGAGCGCTTGGCTCACTCCCACAACCACATTTTCAGATGTAGATGAGACGGAGATGTACGAAGCAGAGTACGAGGATAAATTGCATCCAGTGGATGGAATATACGATGAGGCATGCGAACCCGAGGAGCATGAATCGAACCTTGAAGAGGAATATTAGTAGCGACTTTGATATCATTGCTTTTTAATTCATGTAATAAATTCATTATTTTATATTATTTAGATTGTCGGATAGATGAGACCTTTTGGTGAATCGTGATTAGTAGATCATCGGGTCCTTTTGACTTTGTGTGTTACGGATGACGTTAGCTATCGGAGATTATGATTTTGAGATCTTAGTAAATTTTGAACTATCGATATCTTGTTGTAAACATTGAGATTTTATTTCCCTTTACTATTTTTCACACCCTGAATTTCAAGTAAACAGACAGATCCATAGGCATTTGGGTTGGGTTCGGGTGCCGAAATTCGGGGCGTGACATGGGTGGCCCGCACGGCACTCTCCGACACAGCGTCGGCCAAAATCGGGTGTGAGTGGCTGAGATCCACAGTCCAGTTGGGGGATAAGATCTCGGTTATCCTTTATGAAGCCAGATAAGAGGGGAGACAATTTCTCAGTTTTGTTATATAGATGGATCATAATAATTCAGTTGGTATATTTTAACTAGGGGAACACCACGTATGATCCACGTGCACCTTACACGTGGCATAACCTTACACGTAGCACACTCGTAGAGATCACTCGCCGTATCGATATTTGTCCCATCCCTAGATGGACCTACATGCAAAAAAATCAGCCTATTAAAGATTTTTAAGGATTTGATTGGAGTCGTTTCATGGGTTAATTTTTAACCGTAGATTTTGAGCATTATATGGGTATTCATATCCAAAGGTTTTAGATCACTAAACAGGCTTATATAGGTCAGCCTAGGGATGGGACAAACATCCATGCGGGCAGTAGTCCCTAAGAGCATGTCAAGTGGCATGTACTATTGTCCCTCATGATGATGAGGGATGTGGGCGTGCTGGACATCTTGAACTGTGCAAGGCGTACTAGTCCTCCAACCTGGGTTTGTCTTTTCTTTAGAATAGAAGCATTTATTGAGGAAAGGTTTTTAATTGTCACATGTGCGGCACTACCGGGCTGTTAAATTGCTTTATAATAGTATAGATAATGGGTGTTGAAAAAGGTTTACCTTGTGACTGTACCGTGAACATAGTTAGCAATTCGGTATATGGCAAAGATTCAGAACACGCAATGGTTATCTCAAGGATGTCGTCACAGAAATTGTTCACTATCCGGGCCAAGGCGCCCTAGTCACGTTCCGCCAAAAAGCACCAGAATGAGCTCCTCGTGGTAGCGGAGGGTATGTACACGGGTCAGTTTGTCTACTATAGGAAGAATGGGCAATCTCATGGTGGGTATCGTTCTCCCACTCTGACTAGGAATAGGTTTAGGGCTTTTTTAGTTTTTTCTCATTTTTTAAAATTGTAGCCAAATAAAAGGCCTAATTAAACACGGACACATATGAAACGGGTTTTGTTCGTTTAACCTGAATTTTACTGATTTTTTCATTCTATACGGTCGTTTAATATGTTTTTTCAAAAATAAAAAAAATCGCGAATTTGCTAAATAGGATCGTGAATGGATGAAGTAAATAAAGATTATATTTGCACTTAGGAGAAAAACATGGTTTAAAAAGATCTTACCTTATAACAGCCAAGATTGTCACATTATTTACAAAAATATGCCAAAAACCAAAAAACAGATAATGGTTATAATGGTCATTATTTAAAAATAATGGACGTTATAATGTCCGTTATCTTTTATTTTGCCCGAATTATTGATGTTATTTTGAAAAAAAAATATAATAATAATAATAAATTAGCCCTTTTTATGACTATATATAATGTGAGCCAGTATAACAGATGTTATAATAGACATAACGGTAACATTAGTTGTCCAATATAACGTTATAACAGCCCAATTTAATCCTTGGAAAAAAGATGACATTATTTCCTTTCAGTTCAACAGCGAGAGAGAGAGATAATGCTCTTGATTGCAACAAGTAAGAGATATTAAGAGAGAGAGAGAGAGATTCAAAGAGGGTGCAAAATGCAAATAATGCTTTAAAACGCACACTGACAGAAGTGCTTTATTCCTTACATAATTTCAATAAAGTAGAGCTCCATTTATTACATAATTTCAACATAGAAGAGCTCCATTTCATACACAAGGACTACTTCCAGTCAAATCAAGCCCTTTTAAACATAACAGGAAGAACAGGACCATCCAAAGCCAACAATCTCTTCCCATTCTCAACTAAACCACCAGCAGACCCGCAAATAAACCTGCAGATCGGACATACATCGGTGGGACACCAAGTCAGCTTGTAAAGATTTCCATCACTCTCCATTCGGAAGTACTGATCGTAACGTCCTCCTCCGCTTCCGGTAAGTATTAGCCTCCTTTCCGTCACGGTGTCTGTTTGACCGACTCTCCATGCTGTCGACTGGACACAAGTCGTAGAAGCCGAGAAATGTACAGTGAAGTCCCTATTGACCCTAATAATTGTGTCTCCGGCAACAAAAGGTGTGAAGATGACTGGAAAGGCAGGTGAGCTCACAAGGTCGGCCTGGCCAACGTACAACGGGCATGACCCGTTACGATCTATCAAGGTCAACCTACCGCCACTATCGGTAATACTTGGTAAGACGTAGTATTCTATGCCAGCTTGAAGAGGCTGACCATCGGCGTCAAGCACCGATTCCTGAGCTACTGCAATGGCCATGAGAAGCCATAGAAAGCTTAAAGCTCCGATCACTCTCGACATGATATTTTTTTTTTCTCTAAAGAAAATATGAAATTGGGTACGATTCAACTCGGTTATTGGGTGGCTTATTTATAGGACACGGATTGAGAAGTCGCAACTCTAGATAATGACACGTGGTGGGTATGGAACCATGTTCCGGGTCAAATGAAGCATTACTTGTACCTTTAGTCTTTGCCATTGTGGCCTTGTGGGTCGTATTTGTACAACAGTAAACCGGGGTAATCTAAAATGCCTTGTTCATATACAAGTCCAACAATTCAACCGACAAATAAAGATAGTTACCCTGAAGGGATTTTTCCTGTGAAACTGTGGGCCCTAAAAAAGACATGTGGCACACTGTGGGCCCACCCCATTGATGGAACTTAGACATCATCATAAAACTTGATCGGCGATCTATTCAGTTTATCTAAGTGGATGCAAAACTTACTCAAATCCAATGGCTAGAAATTACCCTATAAAATGCTCCAATATATCTATATATTTTTGCCAAAATAAGGGGGGTGATCTACAATGGGAAAGATTTTTGTGCAGGTGCTCTCTTCTTCTTCTTGTTGTGACCATGGTTTAAAAAATGGGCCGTTGTAACGGCTTCGGACCTCCCCCGTTACCTTATGTACTCTTAAAACGCCAAGAAAATAACTATTCCTGGAAAAATTTGTGAAAAAAAATATGGTCGTTATTTGTTTTTGCCCGTGAGCATTAGAATTTGATATAACAGCCGTTATAACGGAAAAACAGTAACGCCTGTTTTAAACCTTGGTTGCGACATTGTTTGCTGCGGCAGCCTGGGTCAAATAAAAACAACGGGTACACCAAAAACTAACCAAAGCTAAGTTATCTAATCTGACTTTAACTATGCCTTTTTTGGGTGCACGCTGATGGCAAAAATCACACTTAATTTGATTCTTTAATTTTTGTTGCGCCACTCATAAATGGTTAGGTTAAAATCAACTCAATTTGATGACCGCAATCCGATCCGTTATGAAGCAAATCAACTCAATTTGATTTTTGGGGCGCCGCTCATAAATGGTTAGGTTAACATGAACTCAATTTGATGACCGCAATCCAATCGATCCGGGCACCTTTTTCTCTAAGGGTCCGTTTGGTAACCCGGAATTGAGCCGGATTTGGGAGGACGGAAAAAATTTGAAGTTTTAAGGGGGAGAAGAAACTTTGAATTCCTGGAATTATATTTCTGGGCAGAGAGATTCGAGAGAATTTTTATCGGGCTCCAACTCTCACACTCATCCCTAAGTGGACCTATAAATAAAAATCAGCAAAATTAGTTATTTGCAACCGTTGGATTGGTTTATTTTTCGGTTCATTTTTAACCGTGTGATATCTAGCATTATTTGGGGTACTTAGATCCAAAGGTTAGAAATCTTTAATCAGTTTGATTTTTAGCATGTAGATCCACCTAGGGATGGGAGAAATTAACATCCATATGGTATGTGGTCTCTACTAATGTGCCACGTGGCTCATACGATTTTGATAAAGGGTAGGCTATATTGTACAGATTTTCTTCGAGGGTGGGCAAAAGTATAATTTTCCAAGGTAGGCAAAGGGTACTTTGAAAGAATTTATTTTTCCTTACTGAGCTTTTAAAGTTGAGGGTGCCCACCCTCGCCCCTTCCTGGCTCGGCCACTCATACTATGGTCCATCATCAATGGATTACAAATTTGTAACCGTTTGACCGATGTCTTTTATGGGTTGATTTTTGACCGTGGGATATATAACATTAGTTGGGGTACGAAGATCCAGGTTGAGAGATAACTAATGAGTCTGATTTTAGTTTGTAGGTCCACCTAGGGATGTAATTAACCGTTGGATTGCTATCTTTTATGGGTTTGATTTTAAACCATAGGATTTCTAGTATTAGTTGGGGTACGAAGATCAAAAGCTTATAAATAACCAATCAGCCTTATTTTTAGTATGTAAGCCCACCTAGGGATGGGACAAATATCCATACGGTATTAGTGTTTTGTTACCATTGGATTCATGTCTTTTTATGGGTTGATTTTTAACTATGGGATATCTATCATTATCCAGGGTATTCGAAACTAAAGGTTAGATATAACTAATCAACCTGATTTTTAGTACGTAGGTCCACCTAGGGATGGGACAAACATCAATATGGTCTATTGTCTCTAATAATGTGCCAAATGGCGCACTCATAATGTGGTCTCACTAGTGTTGATGATGGACATCCGTATTTATTGCATCATTTGCCAGTTAGGCTTTAGCCATTGAGATTTTGGCACGGGTTAGCCAAAAAATTATCAAAATAATTTTATTTATTATTTTTTAAATTAACATAGATAATAATAAATTGACGGATGACAAAAAAAATAACAGTCGATATAACATAAAGTTCATGAGATGATATTTCTCTTATGTCGATAGACTAGTGGGTGCCCCGTGCCATCGACACTCCTCAACAAAGAATTTGCCAAAATCAGGTGAGTGGCGGAGGATTAATAGATCTCGGACCTTCTTTGTCGATGCTTATAAGAGGAGGTATAAGTAGGGAGACAACCGATGTATTTTGTTATATAGAATAGTAAATGGCCCATGCCCACGGCACTCTCTGACAAAAGCGTTTGCAAAAATTGGGTGCTTTCGGCACTCAAACGGTACAACGGACTGGGGCATTACCGTTAATTTTTTCCATTATAATGGCTATTATTAACGCACAGAGGGACAAATGGAAAAATAACATAAAGAACAAAAAATAACGGTGTTGAAATTTAAATATATATAACAAAACAGGGAAGTTGTCTCCCCACTTATACCCCCTCTTATCTATTTCAACAAAGAAGGGCCAAGATCTTATCTCCAAAATAGACAGTGGATCTCAGCCACTCACACCCGATTTTGGCAAAAAATTTGTTGGAGAGTTCCATGGGCATGGGCCACCCACTATCTATCTATATAACAAAACAGGATGGTTATCTCCCCCTCTTATCCGACTTCATAAGGATGGCCGAGATCTTATCACGCCAAATGGACGGTGTGGATCACCCCAATTTTGACAAACGCTTTGTCGATGAGTGCCATGGACACGGGTCACCTACTATTTACCTACATATAAGAAATGAAATGGGTTGGATTTACACATAGCCCGAGGGTCAAGCTCAGGAGCCCCACTTTTTATGCCTTGAGAGGGGTGTTACCGTTAAAACGGATTGAAACAGTCAGGGGCAAAAATGGAAAAAATAGATTTTAATGGAAAAAAGTAGGACTGAAATTCAAAATTTAAAATTTGAAATTTAATAATTGAAAATTAAAAAATAAAGAATTTACCAGAAATTTAATGATTTTCTTATACCCCTCTAATCTTATATGGCTTCAATAATGAGTGGCTGAGATCCACTATGCTTCATATCGATGGCTGAGATTAACTCCCACCCGATTTTGACAAACACTTTGTCGGAAAGTGGGGCGGGCACAGGCCACTCACGCATATATCAAGACAACTCAGTTGTATTCTTTTATCTTATCCATCCATCTAATGTGGACGGTTAGATAAAGAGTGGTTGAGATCAAATCCATTGATCTAATGTGGACGGTTAGATTTCAGCCACTCAATCCGCCTCATTCGACCTCAATTTATTCAAAATTTAAATTTCAACACCGTTATTTTTTGTCATCTATGTTATTTTCTCATTTCTCTCTCTGTGCGTTACAATCCGTTATAACAGCCGTCATAATGGAAAAAATGGTAACGTCCCAGTTCGTTATACCGTTTGAGTGCTGAAGGCACCCAATTTTTGCAAACGCTTTTGTCGGAGAGTGTCATGGGCATGGGCCATTTACTATTCTATATAACAAAACACATTGATTGTCTCCCTACTTATACCTCCTCTTATGAGCATCAACAAAGAAGGGCCGAGATCTAGTCCTCCATGGATCTCCCCCACTTACCTGATTTTGACAAATTCTTTGTGAGGAGTGCCGAAGGCACGGGGCACCCACTAGTTTTGAATAAATTGAGGTCAAATGAGGCGGATTGAGTGGCTGAAATCTAACCGTCCACATTAGATCGATGGATTTGATCTCAACCACTCTTTATCTAACCGTCCACATTAGATGGATGGATAAGATAAGAGAATACAACTGGGTTGTCTTGATATATGCGTTGGTGGCCCGTGCCCGCGGCACTTTCCGACAAAGTGTTTGTCAAAATCGGGTGGGAGTTAATCTCAGCCATCGATATGAAGCATAGTGGATCTCAGCCACTCATTATTGAAGCCATATAAGCTAAGAGGGGTATAAGAAAACCATTAAATTTTCGTTAAATTTTATTTTTTTATTAAATTTACAATTTTTAAATTTTAAATTTTGAATTTCAGCACCACTTTTTTCCGTTAAAATCATTAAAATCCATTTTTGCCCCTGGCGTTTCAATCTGTTTTAACGGTAACACCCCTCCCGAGTCCTAAAAAGTGGGGCTCCTGAGCCTGACCCTTCGGCTATATGTAAATCCAACCCATTTCATTCCTTATATGTAGGTAAATAGTAGGTGACCCGTGCCCACGGCACTCATCGACTAAGCGTTTGTCAAAAATGGGTGTGAGTGGCTGAGATCTATCGTCCATTTGGTGTGATAGGATCTTGGCCATCCTTTATGAAGCGGATAAGAGGGGGAGACAATTGTCCTGTTTTATATGGATAGAAAATTCAATTCTGTTTGATATCCAAACAACTAAAGGGCCTGTTTGGTAACGCACTGCGGCGGGAAAATAAAATATTTAGCCGCGCTAATATTCGCCCGTGTACGTTTGGCAGCCACTTGCCCTCGGCTAATATTTAGCCGAGCACACATATTTGCCCTCCGCGGCGGGAAAACATTTGATCACCTCCCCCCCCTGTGTAAATATTTACACGCCGATTATGCCTTGGTGAGAAAATTTTATTTTCTCGCCGGAAAATCACTATTTCAATAAAAATTAATTTTTTAATATGTAAAAAAGATAAAAATTAATTTTTTTTTATCCCTTGACATAATATATGGTTCCCGCACTCGCCCAACCTATTTTTGACTTACTTTGATATGTGGGACCCACTCAAATTGAAAGAAAATGAAGTAAGCTGAAGTGAGCTAGCTCATACACGTACCAAACATTGTTAAATATTGATATGAGCAAATATTTAGCCAAGATAATATTCGCCTGGCTAAATATTCGCCATCGAAACTCTTTTTCTCATGTACCAAACAGACCCAATTCATTGGAATGAATTCCAAATAATTTCAACGGTGCACCCAAACACAAGAAATTTCAATTCTATGAAATCAAATTCTTAGAAATCACAAATCTTGGGATTCTATTTTCAATTCCAAATCCGTGTCTGCATGCCAAACAGACCCTAACTGTAGTTCTGACCGCAATCAATCCATTTTTTTTATGATGGTTTATGGTATATATCATACTATTGATTCATCATTTTAGCAATAAAACATTTTATTTGGCATATTAAAATATGGTAAAACGCAAACAAAATGTCCATTATAAGTTACTGGGGGAACGCGACGTGCGATGCATGTGTACCTTACACATGGCAAACTCTTAGAGATTAATACTGACCGTATTGAAGTTTGGCCCATCCCTAGGTGGACCTACATGCAAACAATCAGCTTCATTAGTGATTTTTAAGGATTTGATTAGAGTGATTTCATTTGTTGATTTTTAACAGTATATTTCGAGCATTATTTAGTGTATTAAGATCCAAAGGTTTAAATGAATATCAGCCTGATATTTGGTATATAGGTCCACATAGGGATGGGACAAAATCCATACGGTCAGTGGTCTCTAAGAGTGCGCCACGTGGCTTATACTATGGTCTCTCATGGAGATCAGGCGTACTACAACCCCAATTTTGGCTTTAGGTCAAGGTTTTTTTTTTTTATTTTTTTAATTTTTTATAAGGTAGAGATGTATTTAATTGTCACAAACATGGGTGGCAACCCCAGTTTTGGCTTTATATTAGTATAGATAACAGCCCCCAAATGGAAAATATCATTTATATGTGAGTAGAGTAGAAATGGAAAATATCATTTATATGCGCAATTTGATGACTGCAATCCGATTCGGGGACCGTTTTCTCTATGTGGATTGGGTCTTCGACCCTGCATAAGATTCTAACTTTCGAAACTCTCTATTGTCATTGCCCACCTAGGGATTGGCCAAACACCCATACGGTCATAGTCCTCTAAGAGTGTGCCACGTGGCTCATATTGTGTCCTGTAACCAGAGCCTGTCATTTTAGGGCGGTAACTGAGTCCGACCCATAAAACTATGAGAAAGAGTGATGTAGTAAAGATTAAGGAAAAAGACAAGGATATCTGAAAATAATTTTGATTTATACCAATAACAATAAGGTCATCTATTGAGACAAGCTTCTTACTTAGACGCTGTTTGGTGATTTTTTTTTTTCAGATCTTAAATCTGAAATAATTTATTATCAGTGATTTCTACCAAGGTTTAAAGGAGGCCATTTTAACAGTTAAACGAACTGGGGGCGTAACCGTTTAAACAGTTTAAACGGTCATTAAAACGGATTGAAACGGTCAGGGGCAGAAATGGAAAAAATAGAATTTAATGGAATTAAATGGCTTTTAACGAGAAAAAAATGGCGTTGAAATTCATATTTTGAAATTTGAAAAAAAAAAATAGAATTTAACGGATTTTAACAGAATTAAACGGATTTAACGGCCGTTTTTTTCACAAAAATTTTCAGAATTTAACGATTGTTTAAACGATTTTAACGGCCGTTAAAACAAAAAAAAATAGTCGTTAAATTCAAAAGCATTAAAACATGTTTAAACAGTTTTAACGGAAACGGGCTAGGGGCGTCACCGTTTAAATGGTCGTTTTTAAAACCATGATTTCTACAAATTTGTGGTGTTTGATAAAACTGAATATCAGCTCTTAATTTTCAAAATTCACTGAAAATCGGTGAATTTTTGTAGTTGTTGCCACTTTACTTTTTCTATTAAGTCGCAAATCGCTTAATGTGGTAATTGAAGGCATCTGTAAAAGATTCTATCCAGAAATGTCGAATACACCCATATAAACTTTGTATAATGCCGATTTTACCATTTTCTTCCAACAAAACCCATTTGGTCTTCCTCAATCATCAACCCCTCTCTTGCACGAAGGCACGATTTCATTTAGCTCGTTAAGTTCTTCTCTACTCTTGAATCTGTTTAGTGCGAATCTTTGTGAACTTCTCTACTCGATCTATATTAGATCTTTGTTCTTTTATTTGGTTTCACTATAGGAAAAAAGGCTTTCAGGCGACGACCGGAGGCCATCAGTATAGGGCAAAAATACGTCGCTAAATGTTATAGCGACGGCCAACGCAACTGTCGCTAGAAAAATGTCGCTAAAAGGTATTACCGACGGCCACCAAAAAAACGGTCATTGCAAAAAAACATTTCCCGCTATATGGTGCAATGGAAAACCCATACACCGACGGTTCGGACCGTCGGTATATATACCTTGCACCGATGCCCGAACAATGGCCGTCACGATATGTGGTTTATACCGATGGTTCTGGCCATCAGGTAAATATTAATTTTGTTTTTTATATATTAAAACCAATTACCGACGGTCATGACTGTCGCTAAAAGGGGTATATAGCGACGAAGAAGTGAAGGACCGTCGCTATAAATACTCTTTACCTACGGTTGTGACGGTGGTAAAACTCTTTATGTATTTTAAAACCTAATGTTGTACCAACGTCCATGTGACTGTCGCTATAAAGTATTTATATCGACGGTTAGTTTAGCGGCTGTTGCTATAAAGACTGTATAGTGACGGTCAACTGACTTGGCCGTCGCTAAAATCTATTTATAGTGACGGTTGGACGCCCTGACCGTCGTTATACAGGTGTTATAACGACAGTCAGTGGCCGTCGCTAAAATGTTTAATTGTATAAATTTTTTTATATAATTTGTTGTACCTGTACCTGTAATCTATATATAGTACCTGTAAACTATAATATCTCATTTCCCTATTCCATTTCCATTTATCAAAATAGAGTATAGAGAAAATATAAAATTAAATATCATAAATACTTAAGTTTCTACAATATTCATTGTTCCAAATTCAACAAATGTTATAAAAGTTTCAAAAATCAATCAAATAGAGTAGAAGACACGATCAATCAGAATCTAGGCCCTGCACAATAAATGAAAGTAAAATAATTAATATATGAAATGTTAATATTCAAGGTATACGAAATGAAAATAAAAAGTTAAACTTAAAGCCTTGAAATGGTTAAACCTATAACTCGTTACAGATTTCTAGCTGGACCTCTGTTTTATACATCGTCTCTTCCAGCATATTTGTTTCAAAACAATAGAAGTGTTGAAAGAGGTTTCGGGACCTCGTTTGTCCGATTTTGAGAGGTACCGAAAAAAAAATGTCGGGGGGGCTGCTCACGAAAAGTGAGAAAATATGGGTACCGGAGTGAAAGCTACCTCAGAATGGGCCACCATGGACGTCGGCCTTGGAAGCATGGTGGAATGTTAAGATCCTAAAATGTTAAGACTTAAGCTTTCCCATCTCTATCACTTAGGTGCTTTTGGTGTATTGGTTTGGGTCTTAACACCTGGTTTGATCTTCTATGGTAGTTAGGTTTTGAAGCTCGAAATCTTTTGAAGGTTGAAGGAATGATTAGTAGTTGTTTTTTTTGTTGATTTATTGATGAATTTCTTTGTACATTATGAGTTTGATTAGCTTAAAACTCGATTAGGAGAATCGTGTTTGTTGTAAGTATTTATATATGGTCAAACTTCATTTGATTTTCGTCTTTTCTTTCTTTTGGTTTCTAACTTCCCAATGTTTTTGGTAGAACTGTTTCTTCTCAATCAGATTGACGCCATTGGAAAACAAATCACGAGGGGCGAATATTTACTGATGTTTGGGGGTAATCTTAAGCCTAATCTTTGCACCGTCAGATCCTAATCCAACTGAATGTCCTAATACCCAGAAACCATCTAACAAAAATAATATCCCCAAAAACCTTTTCCTTCTTTGCTTGCTTGATAACTTTACTTCTCTTGCAGATTTGGGTAATCCTTCTTATCCTTGGGGGGCCCACATGGAGATGGTCAAGGGCTGATTTTAGATGGTGATGATCTTGAAACACTTTAGATTGAACAAGGCATGTGGGTTTGTTGGTTTCTGGTCTAGGGATCTGATTTGAGCATCTATTACCTTCTTCATTGCTTCACTTGCAAGTGTTTTTAGATGAGTTTTGTGTGGTTTCTGAGGTGTTTTGGGATGTGGGTCAGAAGTTTCTCTTTTCTTTATTAGTGCATGCTAAATGCATAGAACTGTACCTAGATCACAGAAGGTCAATTGAAGAACAGTTGAGTTAAGTTGCTTGTACTTGAATGATAATATTCTATCATTGTGAAATGCCTTCTTGAAAAAACCTTGCCCAATTGTTTGGTTTCTTCTTGTTACTTCAATATTTGCTTCCAAACTAATTCTTCACATCCTTATCATTGTAATGGTTTGACGTTTTATTAGGCTTCACTGTTGAACAAGAGAAGCATGGAAAGAACATTGGCGAAAATGGAAAATCAAGGGTACTTCCTCTTTAGAGAATAGTGCCGAAAACAACGTTTTATTCAGTGAAAACATAATGATATGTACCATCAATTTTCTGATTCTTAGTTTTAAAGCCTTTCATAAACATGGAATTCTACTGCTTGCTATTGCTTCGGTTTGTAATGGTTTAAAACTTTTTTTATTGCTGATGGTGTTTAAACACGGGTTTAATTTTAAGAAATTGTTAGTGTTTCAATTTTAAGAAATTGTATTGCAGGTTCATATCCTTCTTTTTGGGCTTTTTGGCGTCAATTTTTTTAATGAAAACCATTTATGTGAACCAAGTGCGTCACAAAATTTGGCGACAGACAAGGTCCGTCACGGATGATCACCTTTAGCAATGGACCT
Organism: Euptelea pleiosperma; assembly: GCA_035048495.1. Lineage (NCBI taxonomy): Eukaryota > Viridiplantae > Streptophyta > Magnoliopsida > Ranunculales > Eupteleaceae > Euptelea > Euptelea pleiosperma. The sequence continues at coordinate 34,254,369 of CM068550.1, read as the reverse complement.
AGTCTGTTGTAGAAAGTCCTTCGAGATGGTTTGGGTCCCTTGCGGAAGGCAACATACATATGTGTCGCAAGATTAGTTGCGGAATGGAAACTGAGGACCAGCAACGGTCATAATCCGTCGCCGAAGTTTTCACAATAGAGATACTGCAAGTGTATTAAAACTTGCCCGACTTTGCAAATCTCTACAGCCCTATAAGTTAAAACTTCTCTACACATTATTGCTTGGATAAGGTATCCTGGAAAATATGACTTCAACTTGTTCTTATTACAAGATCATCAAAAAAAAAAAAACACTTTGTTCGTGTTACAAGATCGTTAATATAATATGCGGACAAATGAGTTAATCTACGTACGTCGATCCCTCTCCCATTTAAGGGAACAATATTTTTATTAATCTTAATTTTCCAAAATCCAAACCAAAGGTTTCCTGCACAAAAATTCAGCTGCATCGGAAGATCCTAACCATCCAACCAATTGTATTCCATTTGGACAGCCAGAAATGCAACATGAAAAGTCTAGAGAAAAGTTGCACCCATCGACTGGTTTAAAATCATTTGATCAAACTGATTTTGGGAGATATATAACTCATTAATACTAAATATTGTTAAACAACTATTTACCCCAAAAGATTGACCTGTTGGGGAGAGGTGAAACAACTATGTATACCAACGGGTCATCGGGCCAAGACAACAAGTGCGTGGGAACAAAACATCCGCTAACACGCCCCCTCAACAGGAATATACTCCACTGGAGAATGGAACCTGGCGGAGTATCCAGCTAAGAGGGCGTATTAGTGGATGGTGTATTCCCGCACACGTGTTGTATTGGTCCGGCGGAGTATCCCGCTAAGAAGGAGTATTAGCGGATAGTATATTTCCGCGCACGTGCTATATTGGTCCGACGACCCGTTGGTATACATAGTTGTTTCACCTCTCCCCAACATGTCGATCTTTTGGAGTAAATGGTTGTTTAACAAATATTGAAACCTTTTAATGGTTTCATCGTTCAAGCATCTTTATTATTATATTGTAAAATTCTTACAGAACATAAACATCAAAAGAGTATTAAGACATGGCTTAGCAGAAGTGTTCACACCCTCTTAAACATAACCTTGAAAGGTTCATCGCTTAAAGCCAAACGTCTCACCCCATCTTCTACAAAAATACCAATGTCCCTGCAAATAACTTTGCAGAAGTTGCACACAGTAGGGCAAGAAACAAGCTTGTAATAATCTTCACATTTCTCAATCTTAAACCAATTGCTCAATGTTTCACGACCCGGGTTCCCTTCAACCCCACCACTTGTTATAAACCACTGTCCCGTCGATTCATCAAACCCTGAGAGCTGCCACACTGTTGATTGCACACAGATTGTTGCGGCAGAGAACTTTATGTTGTGATCAGTGGAAACACGGATTATCCCTTTCTTGGGGTTGACAGGAGAAAATGTCAATGGGAGACCATTCGATATCTCGTGTTGCTCTTGAACAACATCGAAGGGGCAGGTTCCGTTCCTTGTGCCTGCAAGTGTCAACCCACCGCCTCTCCCACGAATAACAGGTAAGATATAGTATTCGACGCCTGATCGGAGCTTGCGGCTGGTTATGTCAAGTACGGCTTCTGGTGCAGCATCGGCCAACACCGGCGACCATGTGATTGCAAAAGCGAAGAGAAACAGCGGAAGAAGAAGCAAAGCAGTCTTCATTGTTTCTTACGTATACAAGTGATGAAGAAATGAACGAAGAGCGTCTCCTATAAATAAAGTCCAGCAGCGAGATCAGATTAAAGTTTGGCGTTTTTGTGGAAGACGTGTGAGAACTGAGAAGTTTCTTCTTTTAGTTGATTGTAATATTTTATTTTAAGTCAAAGTTTTTTAATGGTCAAAGTCAAAGGCACTGATGTGGACCTTTTAGACAACGAACCATAATTCGAGGATAACCCTCGTCGTCATCATTTACGCCAATCCATGTATGTGAATTATTTTCCAATTTCTAAATACTAAAATATATGTGAGAAAACCTTCGCTCACACCCCGGTGTAACACAGCTCACAATACAAACCACGTGGCACACTTTTAGTGGACGCTGACCGTATGGATGTTTGGCCAATCACTAGATAGACCTGACCTACAAACCAGAAGTAAACCTGATCGATCAGTGGTTTATAAGCGTTGAATTGTTTTCATGGGTTGATTTTAACCATAGGAATTTGAGCATTATTGAGCGTTATTTGGCTACAAAGATCCAAAGGTTGAAAATCACTAATCAGGCTGATTTTTGGTTTGCATGTCCACTGACGGACTGGCCAAACATCCATATGGTCAACTCCCGTTAAGAATGTGCCATTATAACGGCCCTTTTATGCAAAGTTTCAATTTTGGGAGGAAGAGGCGAGAGCAAGGTTTAAAAGAGGCCATTTTAACAGTATAACGGACTGGGGAGTTACTGTTAAAATGAATTGTAACCGACAGGGACAAAAGTGAGACAAAACGGATTTTAACGGGAAAAAAACGGAAAAAATGGCGCGTTAAAATTTCGATTTCAAACTATCAAAAACGTAACGGACTTAGGGCGTTACCGTTTTAAGGACCCTTAAAACCGTTTAAACCGCTTTATTTTAAAATTTAAACCATGCGTGAGAGATGTTCCTTCTTTTTCGCATCATAAATTGGTTGTTGTCACGTAGTCAAAGTCAAAGATTGAAAGTCAAACGTGTTATCCTCTCCTAAGATAAGCCCACGTGACTAGTCACCATATGTGTCAGATTCTTCTCCATCGTGAGTTCATGAATTGGAGAATGAGATGATAAGAGTCGGCAACTATAATATGATGGCTCTTCTTTTAATACATGTATGTCGGTTATGATCATCGATCTGGACCGTCCAATAGTTGATTCTTCTCTGATTGGACGAGTAAAAACATAACACAAGTGATCAGATCCTTGTTAGCAATTCGAAGAAACGACAAAAAAATTGATTTTATTTGATTTTGGGTTTCAAGATCGGGTCAAAAATTCACTAAATGCAAATATGCCTTGCATAAATAAGAATAGAAGAGAAGGGGGGAAATATACTTACCTTCACCGGGGTCAATGGGTACGGTGATAAAAAAAAAGGCCCATGACTTAGGTTAACGGCCTCCATTTTACTTAGGAGGGGCGATCGCTTAAGATCTACCCAAGTGGTAGAGTTACTGAGGAACACAGAAAAACAGCGCACCTGCACCTGGTACGTCGTTATTTTTAGCAAAAACAAAGGACCTAGTGCGCCGTTATTTTGGGCTTATCTTTTCAAAAAAACATAACAACGCGTTCAATTCGTTTGGGCTTGATAAATTCTGAAAATTTTGAATTATTCATATATTCGGACGAATAAAATATTTTTTGAAAATAAAAGTAAAATCCGCGATTTAAATAGATGATTGATAACAAGGAGTCAGATTCCTCTAAACCTCAGTTGAAATCCTAACAATCTCATTTATACGATAAACAGTGCGCGTTCTTGTCAATCCGAACCATCTAAATAGTGGGCCATAGGGAATTGCCATTCAAAATTTCTGTGCAAAAGAAAAAACAATAATAAGATAAAATACATCTCAAATGATTATTTTACTTTTTAAAAATAGAAATAATTAAAAAAATGATTATTTTACTTTTTAAAAATAGAAATAGTTTAAAAAAAATTCCGAATAATTCAATTATTATATATTTCTTTTAGAAAATACATGTATTTTAATTTATTGAATCTTTGAAAACTTCAATCGTATAATACATTGTTTGAAAAAAAAGAATTTTTTTTAGGAAAGTTAGTAATATACAGCAATGAGCCTAGGTCGACAATCAAAACTTTCTGCCTAGCTAGATGACATTTGTAATGTTTGGCTGTCAAAAATAATACAACTGACCAAATGCACTACGCTAAAAAATGCGAAGAACAACAAAAACAATGGATTAAAACCGTCGTTCAGGTATTAAAAAATAAAGGACCAGGTCCATTGATAAAAATGACAGCTAGGAACCGTTGTTTACCATTACTGCAGGATATGGTGACATTGTTTATTTTATTCGCATTAAATAACGATTCTAGTCCGTTGTTGTTGTAACCAGATCAACATCCACCGTTAGATGATACACCTTGGATCCATGGGTCATGGATACTTAGATTGACCGACATTGGGTCCATGATATTAGTCACAACAAAGTCTAGTTAATATACATGGGATGGTGTAGTTAGTTGCATGGGAAAAAGAAGATTGTTTGGGATTATGTTAAGGTTAATTAGTAATATTTTCGTTAATGGTGTGGGAACTTGGGTCTTAAAATTTGGTAGTCAAGCTTGGGAGTTGCATTTTGTGTTTAATGTTTGCCTTGGAGGCTAAGGAATTGAAGTCCTATAAATATATAACTAAGGATTAAAAAGAATGTAATCATTTTGACATAGAATTTAATTGAAAGCTTTTAATTTAGCTTCTATTTGGTGTTTTCTTGGAATCACATGTTGAGTTTAATTGTTTCTACACTTAAAACAACTAAGGGTGTGTTTGGTAGCCAAGAAAAAGAATTTCAAGGCAAATATTCTGCCAGGCAAATATTTGTCTGGCTAAATATTTGTCCGGCTAAATGACGTATTCGGCGTTTGGCAGTAGCGCCCTCCTTAAAATGGTGTTTGGTTGGCAATGACAAATTTTTCGATCCTATCCCCTACATTGCATATGTATCATAGTCATACATATCCCCTCCCCTAATATGAGCCACGTGGCACACTCTTATCACTCAAACCGTATGATGTTTTACCACTTCCTAGTTGGACCTAAAAACTAAAAATCATCTTGATTAGTGATTTCAAACCTTTGGATCTTTGTACCCCAAATAAGGCCAATGATAATGCTCAAATTTTGACGGTTATAATCAACATTAAAATGATTCCAATGGATTTTTAGTTTGTAGGTTCACCTAAGGATTAGCCAAATATCCATAAGGTCATCATCAAAGAATGTGCCACGTGTATCGTTTTGAGGGCTATGATTGGCTGTGATGATTTGATGATTTATGTTTTCTTATATGCCTCCAAAAAGTGTTCCGAACATTTATGATCACACCCCTTTGATGGGCCATAACACATTCATGGCTCCACGGCACACTTACATGTGATGTTACAACATGGATTACTATATTCATGGTTTGGCTACCTGAATATAATTTCTATGATCATAACAGAATGCAATGTTGGATAAATAAACATCAAAACCATTAAAAAGTATAAAGTTGATATGTAACGAACAAGTCTTTACAAAATATTGTTTCCAAGTCCCAAAAAATTAGTTATAAACTATCGTGCATATTTATCAATTAATCCCCCGAATGAGATTCATCTCATTATAAAATGGAAATGCCCTCCGTTGATACATGGATAAGCATGGTTCCATCTGTAAAAAGATAACACCATATGAAAATTTGATTCTTGCAAGTAAAAAGACCAAATATGAAAAGAAAGTTGTTAATATCAAATTTGGTACTCCAATACCTGTTCAAGTGTCTTCGTCTGCGATCACTAGCTTAGTGGTATCATCCCATTTGAATTCAGGGCGACTCAAAAGATAGTTTATGTCATTTTGCATTTTAACCAACATTTTGAATCGAGAACGTACATTCACAAATTCCACTTGAATATTAAAACGCTCATTGATGACTATTATTGCCTAATTGAATACATGAGACTGAATACCATTATTAGGAACAAGTTGAACAAGCGTGTCAATTAAAACTTGATCCATGTCATGAATCCAATGGGTGCATTGACGACCCATACCTATCATGGAGCAAAAAAAAATATCATATGCAGAGAAAGATTTTAGTACTTCAAATTTAGGATTTTTAGTATGCTTATCCACCAATAGATGGACTATGTTTTTATAGACCTTTCATTGGTATCCCAAAAATTTGGCAGAGTTTCCTCTATTTTTATGACTTTTGTAAATTTTCAAAGCCTGTCATAAAGTTGTCAAAGAGCAAATATGGTTCATATTATAAATCTAAGCAAACAACATCCTTATCTGATAATAGTTATTGCTCTAATGGATTCAAACATGTTTTTTGGGTTGTACATCCAACAATATATAGAAATCACTAGTCAAGCATTTTTAGTGTGCTTATCCACCAATAGATGGGCTTAACATCCATACGGTCTGTGGGCCCAAAAAATATTGTAGATAGGACCACGAGAGACCTTTACATCGATTGCATCAGGAGTCCAAAAGTAATGATAGCTACTTATCTAATAATATAAAAATCACTAGTCAAGCATTTTTAGTGTGCTTATCCACCAATAGATGGGCTTAACATCCATACGGTCTGTGGGCCCAAAAAATATTGTAGATAGGACCACGAGAGACCTTTACATCGATTGCATCAAGAGTCCAAAAGTAATGATATCTACTTATCTAATAATAGAACTTTCATTTTATAAAAAATTCGACAGAGTTTCCTCTGTTTTTATGACTTTTGAAAATTTTCAAAACCTGTCATAAACATGTCAAAGAGCAAATATGATTCATATTATAAATCTAAACAAACGACATCCTTATTTGGTAATAGTTATTGCTCTAATGGATTCAAACATGTTTTTTCGGTACTACTCTACTAATTAAGAGAAAGTTTTCATAAAACTACAATAGAACATTTCTAGATCTCCAGTTATGTCATAAAAATGTCATAAACAGAAGTAGTGTTTAAACCTGTCATTATCTAATACTTAAAAGAAACAATTCATATAAATAGTCATAGTTATAACAAAAGGTAATGTTTATGCTTTCCTAACTACATTCATTATCTTCACGACATCCTCCTCTTCAGTCTCCATCTTATTGATCGTCATATCAGTAATAAGAGACTTGAGGTGCTCCACCTCCTTGCGCAGAGCAGTAATTGGATCGTTGGATCCGTCAACACCACACTCGAGACAATCATCGCTGTCAACTACAACAGAGGTTGATGTTGATCCATCACAAGCATTTGGATTTTTTTTGTTTCTGACTGTTGATCTACTCTTATAATGGTAGTCGATAAGAGCTGCCTTGGCTTGTTCAAGTGAATTGAATCGTTTATGCACAGTTCCGCTGTAGCCATTAACTTGTAGACTATATTCTGCCCAAGTATGGTAGATTCCTGGCCGACGTCCTTTAAATACTACATACACATGATGTGATGCCATTGCTAACCTACAATAATTGGATAATATAAAAACTAAAAATAAAATCTGGCATAATCTAGCAAACGTAAAGAATCTTTCATAAGGTATAATCCAGCAAAGCATTAATAATATAAGAAACATGTCATAGAAGCAACATTCTTCATGGATCACAAAAGATAACAAAGAACAAGTCATGTCATAGGAAGAAAGATGACTAAGTCAAGTCATAGGCACGAATAAGTCAAGTCATAGGAATGAACAAGTCAAGTTATGGGAAGAAAGATAACTATCTTTCAAAGCCTAACAAAAAAGATGTATCGAGGCTCTTAATCCTGATAACGCCTCATCAACCATCGCTTCCTTCGGTCCGCTAGCAGCGATATGAACAACTTTGCTTTCGCCTCATCGCCAAGTAGCCACTCGGATGCATCAAGGATCATGTCCTCAGTCAAGCCATCGACTTTTGCTACCTCATTTGAAACCATCTGGGAAAAGTCCATGTTGTTCTACCGCACGGCTTGAGCAATTTCACCCGTAGCATTGGCAAGCTTTAAGAGAGTATCTGTCACGCCCCCAAATCCGATATTAAGTCATATCGACCTTTCTCGTATCTTGAGGCGCGATCTGATCATACAAACGCACAGTTAAACAAAACTGGTATCACGATGCAGCGGAAATACACCGGATAATTTTTTTTTCATTTTGTTTAAACAATTCATAAGACGAAACGCACTTCATTGACACATTAATAATGTTAGAGGATGTCTTACTTCAAACAAAACCGTAATATGCCCATCCAAAAGAAAACATTGTATATATATCGTACTCCCAAATACATGTTACTAAACGGTCAAAAGACCTACATAACTCATGTATTCTTCTACAAGATAGAAGAATTAAACAAAATATAACATCGTCAAAAGCACAGGTCTATCAACAGAAATGCTGGAAGCATCAGTCCAACTTCCCCTTATCCTTTCCTGAAAACAAAACATTTTAAAACGATGAGCTAGGGCCCAGTAAGTACATTCCTCATGCGTAAAATCCACTTAAATCAGCGACTTTTGTTTATTTTAAAACAAATACAATTTGCAAATGTATTTCACATATAATTCGATAAAACTCAACTCTCCATCAATTACTTACGTATAACTTCGAATACAATGAAGTCTTTTCATATAATAGTCAACCTTTCTCTTATCGGAATACCCGTGACCATTTCTATAAAGTCAAACTATCAATTCTGATGTATTTCGTACCAACATTCCATCGGTCCTAGTGTACGATGTCAACACTTCTAGTCCACAAGTAAACTCCCTAATGTGCACACTAATTGTTTCATTAGGTATCCTCTCTCCGGATTCCCTAATTTTCTTTTAGGTATAAATACCCGAGGGGTCTCATGAATGAGACAACGCCTCTTCTTTAGGGGACTGGAACCCCAAGGGGTCTTAAGGAAATAAGACAACGCCTGATGCTTTAGGGGACTAAAACCCCAAGGGGTCTCAAAGAAATGAGACAACGCCTGATTCCAACTAATCTGCTATTCCACATTCCCAATCACGTTCTTATTCATGTCATCAATCGTATTTATATGCATAAAATAATAATGTTTGTAGAAACATCTTTACATGCATATCATTCCTATTTTTGCATTTTGAAACTAAAAATAAGAACATTTAAACCCTATTAATATCTTAGAAAACGAATACATAAAACGGATGAAAAACGCATATATCTCATTTTAAATGAATTTGAGCATGACTTCATCTAACTAAATAGATTACACATGTCATCATCTATCATAATTTCATGTTTTTAAGATTACAAGAAATTATCAATGCATTTACACATTTTATGTGGAAAATACAAGAATTGGGATTTTTCCTTGCTAAAATTTAACAGATAACAAGAATAGCATTTTCAGACATTTTCCCCAAAAATAATAGAATTTTCTAGAATTTTTCTACAATATTCTGTGAATTTTCTACTATTTCAAAAAAATAAAAAAATAAAAAAAATATTTATAAATAAATAAATAATTAATTAATTAATCAATTAAATAAATAAATAAATAAATAATAATTAATTAATTAAATAAATAAATAAATAATTAAATAAATAAAGGCATAAAATAAATAACTATGTACTTACAAGTGAATACGCTAGAATCCCAAATCTTTGAACCTCGTACGATGCGAATCTCGAGGTAGCGCGTATCTCGAGGCAGTAGGCCCCACAAAAAAAAACTTTTCAAAGGACCTCCTGAATATTTTCAGGAATTCCTGGGAATTTTCTAGAATTTCTTCTAGTTGAGGGACTTTTTTACAAATATTCTTACCTCAGGGGTTAGAATGCAAATACCCAAATTGATGTAATTTTCTTAAGGCTTGGCCTTCTATTTATAGAGGTTGAGAACTCAGAACTTTTTATTTTTAACCGATGTGGGACTAAAATTTTGGAAATTGTCTTTTTTTCTTTTTTTTTGAATTTTAATAAAAACTTAAAATGTTGCTCGGAACTAAACACAATAACTTTTGACTCGCACGTCCGATTTGGATGAACTTGATACCGATAGAAAGCTATTGTTGAGACCTTTAAAATGGCATACATATAATGTTCAAAGTATTATAAACAGTCTACTATAATATTGCTAGAAATAGGGTCATTACAGTATCATTTAACCCATCTGATGCTCTACGGGCTCTCTTCTTGCCTCCTTTTTTATTTGTTGGCGGGTTACTAGAACTTCCACCACATTGGCTAGTGTTCTCATCTTGTTATCCCACTTCATCATCAAGTGTCAAGTCTTCCACTACGTTGGTGAATCCTGTTGATTCATTTCCACCAATCTGCTCATCCATATTAAGTTCAATACTCGTGAATGCACGTTCTTATTGCAGTGTCATTGCCAACAATCATTGCAATGTCATTGTAGCTTGGAATTGTCTTTGTTTTGTATTTTACAGCCCATGGATGCTCTTGTAATGCGGATATAAATTCATTAATGAAGCACTTATACAATAATAAATAAATCAAGAAGTAATAACTACTTATACTGCGATGTAGGCAGCCCAAACAGATTCATCTGCCCTCACCATCTTCAATGTATCGTCCCATCCAAATCAACTTTGGCCAATTAACTCTTTCACATTACCCAAGATTCCCTTCCATGTTTTTATTCTGTCGAATTTATCCCTTTCTATTACGGTACCTTGGTTGATCTTCCAACAGTACCGTAGCATGGAAGTATGATCCATCAATCGCGCCACAGCATCCTAGTGATAAATGACATATTTAACAAAAGATTTCTACAAAATAGGTCACAATAACAAAATAGATAGAACGAGTTACCTTAAAATAATGACACCAAGAACTAGAGTTAAATTCCCCAGGCGAAGTGTTAGGCTTGGGAGGCTTCACTAACTCTTTGTATAACTTCATCATGGCTTGTAAGACACTATGGAAGTGACGACTAATTGTCTCACCGGATCGTATGAAGTCAAACTTCGTCCGTCTATTCCTAAGATTGTGACCAATTATAAGGAGAAATATTGCAAGTTGCTCCTCTGCTGATACATGTCGTCCATCGCATAAACCATGGGTGACATAACAATCGGAATGGCTTCCTCTTCATGCGTAATTGTTCATGACAATTCACGTCAGATTCAGAGTACATTGGCTTCAGTATTAGAGACCTTTCCATATTTCTATTCACACAAGGTGCCTTATCTATATATTTCATGTGATGTACCATAATTGCTACAGCATAGGAGTTAAAAGCTACAACCATTGCAGTAATTTTCTCAATTTCCTTCCTAGTAAGCATTTTCCTATCAATAAATTCGTACAAATACATGTCATTTGTAGATAAATATATTCATATTTCATATATATATAGAACAATTCTACAATACATTCATACCACATTCTACAAACAAGTTTCTGTTTGCCACACTGTCCAACCCAAGTTAGTTTTTATATGATGAGAATTACAAGGCAAGAATCACCCAATAAAAAGCTTTAGTGGCAGGCCTATATATAGGTCACTGAATTATCACCCAATAAAAAGCTTTAGTGGAAGGCCTATATATATAGGTCATTGAGTTATCACCCAATAAAAAGCTTTAGTGGAAGGCCTATATATATATGACAATGTATCGTTATAATATAACACATAAATTTTTAAAAAATGATAAAATATTATGCTTTGGAATTATAATACATATAGGACAATGTATCGTTATAATATAGGACAATGTATTGTTTCAAGCTTAGTCTCAATTTAAGTTTTGGAATTATTATGCTTGCTGAATAATAATTTTCGTAATCTAGACATTTGGTTAGTTTGACTAGCAGAATAGTGAGAAAAGGAAAGGACATTATGAAGTCATAGGATTGAAATAGTTGTGAAGTCATAGGACTGAAATAGTTGTGAACTTGGTTAGAGCCCTTGTTCCATACCTTTAGAGCTATGGTGACCAAGACGATGAGTCAATCCACCCATACTCACAATTGGATGTCCTTTGTGAGTCAAACCAAATGACGAGTTGATATCTACATCCGCTAGCTTCTTCATGAATAATAACAAAAGTTCTGTAGGGAACTTAAGAGGATACTTCATAAAATTGCTAGGAAGAACAAGAGTTGAACCTATTGGATCTGTTACCCTGTTTGTCTCTCTCTCCAAACATGTATTCCCAAAACTGTCACGCTCCGGATTTCAACTACACAAATCCCGAGGTGTGCGCCGCGTGTCCTGAATCCAACGCTTGAATTCAAGGCACGCAAGGCTTTCTCACTCTCTCATCTAACCCAGTTATGATATTCTAGGGAAATTTTTTTTTTTTTTTGAATGCGGAAGCGCGAAGCTACCTAGCTATACATCTATACTTATTCCATTTCATTTAACATGAAGAACTGAATAAGTTATAACGAAGCTAACTATTGCCAATATATTTCCCAAGTGTTATCGTGATACAATACCATAGAAAGGTTGTAATATCAATTGATACATATTTATAGGCAAACAAGAAAATTGAATAATCTAAAGATACCTACCTACTCGATCATAATATCGAAATCAACATGCTCCATCGCGTCTGGACATCATTCCAAAATCGGTCTGGATAACTCTTGAGATTTTCTCTGCAAGGAACTGTAAGTGGTTGAGCTTTTATGAAAAAGCTCGTAAGTGTGCCCAACTTCTACAACATGTCAGGGGATAAAATATTTTATAAATCAAAACTCGGGCAAATCATTTTGGCCACGATATAAAGGCATGCATAATTATAAAAGAACTAAAGTTAGAAATATAATGAACATCATGTATTTGAAACAAAGCAAGAATAATAATGTCATGGATGCATGAGTTTGCAGTTCATAAATCAATAATAGTGGCAGGCCCAAGTCGTAACCTCCCAGCCCATACCGGGCGTTACTCATGAGTCTACCTATAGCATGCAGTATATATCCGGTTCCTTTTCATGATCTTTCATCTTTCCGCTTTATAAATCGGGACCCGGTTCCACAAGTTTATTTGGACCACTAGAAATACCGACTGATTTTCTCACCACCTCAGCCAAAGTATCTGCTGGTTTTCTCACCACCCCAGCGTAGTATCTGACTGGTTTTCTCATCACCCCAGCCTGGGTATCTTTCCAAATCAATCCATCATCTCATATCCAATCCAACTCATCAGTACCTATATACATAGCTCCCAAGTTCACCGGCTGGAGTCTGTCCCGTAACCAATTTCACCGCTGGTCAGACGTTCGACGACTGCAGATTTACTAAGGATCCAAAGCTCATCCGGTGTGGCTGCCCACCTACACCCGCGTCTAATGCCCATCGGGCGATCATATATCTCTAGTGTCCGGTGATCACACAAAGAAAATCATGATTATCTTATTACAAGCTCAGTGTCGTTTAAATCACAAAGATTCCTCGAGTCATGCAACAATCCTAACATTTCAAAATATGCAAGTATAGAGATATATAATCATAATGCATAAAACAAATCGGATGTGCAATTTAAAACATTTCATTTGAAGAACATTTTCAATAAAGCAGTTTTGGTTCTAAGAAGTGCCTAATACAAGGCACGAAGGAGAAGGGAGGCCACTTACAGTTGAACGCTCCATTTTATCTTCATATGTTTAATGCAATTCGTCTTGGTTCCGATGTTTTTGATCTTCACCTTCGAATTCTTTTCTTTCACTATTCTTTTTTTTTTTTTTTTTTTTAGGGTTGTACGCTAACACCAAGAAAAGTGTTTAAAGAAACTAGTATGAGATTGAGATTTTAAGAGGATTCCAATCAAAGTACATAACTAATAAAACAAGGACTTTTAGACTAATCGACTTCAATTACGGTCTAGACACCATGAAAACCCTAATTTTGATTTGATGAATTGAGGCTCGGTAAAAATGACCAGCCTCAGCTAAATTAATCCGACTTGGTTTTGTAATCAGAGTTCGTGAAGCTCTATCTTACATAGGGAGGCCCTATGTACTGACTTGATTCAATCAAACTGACTGAGATTTAGTAAACTTTCCTAAAATCTAATTTCGATAAAGAGTTTTGGTAAAACCCTACCCTAATCGGTGATTCCGAAATCTTCCCCCATCGTTATACAAAAGTCCTTTTCTAAACTTACACGAGGTCCTATTAATGATAACTTATATTTACTAATAATATATAATTTACCACGTCGTTTAGAATTATCAAAAGCTTCACTAGTGAATGCGTTCCCTATAACTACTTGAAATGTCACTAATTTATATTTATAGTCCTTTAATAAATTTATATTATTTTTTTCTCATTTTATTACACTTTATTTATAATTATTTTGGGATTCTCCTATAATTTATAAGGATTGTAAATTCTTATTTTAGTATTATACATATATATATATATATATATATATATCAATTAATTAATTATTAAAAATTATATTTCTCGGATCGGGTCTGGCCGAGTCGGGTTGGTCTGGCCTGAGCACAGCCTGGTCGTGGCTTGGCATGTGCCTGGGCATGGGCATGGCCTAGCATGTATGGGCAGTGTCGGGCATGGCCTGGGCACGGCCTAGCATGTACGGGCCACTTGGGCCTTGTTTAGGCATGACCTAGGCATTTTGCCAAACACCCGGGGACCCGAGTCAACTCGCCGAGTCCACTGGGCAAACACTAATCCTTATCATAAACAGTGTCTACTCTCATGATAGGCGACCCAGGTGGGTCCCATCAACTCAAGCGAGGCCTTTGACTTTCATGTGGGCCCATGGCCCACCAAAAAGTGAAAATCATAGGTGGTGGGACCCACACACCCAAAATGTACATATTGTGAGAGCCATTGGATTGCGTGGTCTATGTAGGCCATAATTTCCACGGTTAAGTTTGCCAATTGGGGTGGGCCCATAGACAACACATCAATTACGATAGTGATCTATAAGTGGTCCACTACTTGATGGACCACACATCAAAATCAGCCAAGATGATGATTTCTAGCCAATGGATTGGTATACACAAAAATCAACTTTGTTTGGGGTAGGTTTTAACCGTTGGATTAGTTCCATTAAATGGGTCGATTTCAACTTACTGGCCTTATAACCATTGGATTTGGAGTCATCTCCATGAGTTAGTTTTAACGGTGGGAGGCTAAGGCGGTGTTTAGTGGTAGCAACCACGTGGCATTACTAAGAGGATATTAATCGAATGGATGTTTCGCCAAATCCTAGGTGGACCTACAAACCAAAATAAACGTGATTAGTGTGTATAAGCGGGGATTGGAGTCAATTTCAATGGGTTGATTTTAATTGTGAGGACTTGAGTGCAACTAAGCTAGACTTCTCTCACCACTAAGACCAAACTATCTAATTATATTTTTTTTTATTTCTTCATTGGTTTTCTACTCATCTAATTTTTCTGTTTTATATCGGTATATTTTACAACTCTGTTTAACTCAGTTGTTCCATGTTGTGGTTGCAGGTTTTCTAAATGGCCCAACCTTGAGGTTGGTCACGTGTTAGCTGCTATCATGCATGTGGAGATCATGTAGGTTGTGTGTTTGATCAAACTTGTCAAACGGCGGTACATGGTGTGTATGTGGGTGAGAGCTAGGCCACGTGCAGTCGGTGCAGCCAGCATCACAAATAAGGGCTTCGCCCTAGCATTGAACACGGCCATGATTGGCCTTGCTGCAACTAAGTGGTGGCCAACTAAAACCATCGACCATTCTATCTTCAAACTTCCCTATTTTCTTTTGATTTTGCTGCATTTTTAAAGAAAACCATGGGCATTATGCCCTGCATGTACAGCAACGAAAACAATCAACACTACGCTGATTTTGAGTACAAAAATGACTCAAAATAGCATGCTTTTATAATAGAAAAGTTATCCACAACAGTGAGCAAGATGCCCAGATTTTCTACATAAAAATATCCTCCAATCAATGTATTTTTCTCATCCAAAATAGAGTGAAGAACAGGGGCTCCTCCCTAGGTGGTATGCATGGCTATGGATGGCCCTAAATTCAACCAAGAAGGGCCCACAAAACTCACCCCAATCATCCTCAAGTCCTACCTAGTTCACTGATCAAACTATATGGGCGATATTTCCTGTTCTTGTGCCACAAAATGTCTAGAACAGGGATTAGTTTCAGACCTTAACCCACAGCCATTAATGACCACCTAAAACCCCTCAAAACGCCCTCCTATAACTGACTGAAAGTTTACTAAGAAAGATGGTTTTAGTACCCGGATTGCTATACTAAAAAAAATGTTAAAATAATGGACTGGTTTCTTGTCTGAAAATGGTTCTAGAACCCCACTCAAAATTCAATGTTTTTCATACACAAAAATGTCCAGAAGAATCTTCTTTTTTGTAGTCTATTTTCAGTAAAAGAAATGTTAGAAACATGGGTATTACACCCAGATTTCTGTAGCATAAACGTCCATTAATGGATGGGTTTTCTTACAAAATCAGTCCGGGAAATCACAGCACTAACACTTCTGTCTAATCCTACAAAACATCCCATTTAGAACTATCAAAATCTTCCCAGACCTCCTTGTGTTTACAATTGAAAACTACAATTGTTTCCCCATTAAAATGTCCAGGTTCAAATCTGAATTCTAAAATAATAAAAGAACAAAACCATTTAAATGAAAAGAAAAGAGAGGATTACCTCTCAAGAATTCTCAAGACCATCATTGGTGGTCTGAATTGCAACTTACAGCATCTCCCATCCTCATTTAGGCAGCTCCATTTGCTTCTATTTTAACATCAAAATGCATCTCACAATACCCTCTATAACATATCTGAGTCCCATCTTCTTAGCTTTACTAGATGGCCTCCATGCAAGCTCCAACGGTGGCTGGTTTTGTGTTTCATGGAAAAAGAAAATGTTTTGCTTACAGATTTTGGTTTTAAATAACAAGAGGGGTAATTTTGGAAATTCCTATGCCAATGGACATGTGTCTCATGAGTACCACACACCAACCTTATGTGGTGATTATGGCTTCCATGTGTCACCCCATGGTGTATTCCTTGATGACCAAGTTTATATGGTGACAATAAGGTGGAGCCGGTTGCATAGCATTATTTTGCATTCAACGACACCGGTTCATTGTGGGCCCAAATTGCCCAATTGAGCTAGAGAACTCTGATTCTTATGATCTCACAGGGTATATTGCATATTTCGATGAGCTCTATCCAATGGTACAGTCCGGTTTGTCTAAAAACCCATGATTTCCATCTTGATTTAGAGATCTCTTTATGTATATCTCGAGCAAGTTTGAAAGCTCCATTGATATAACGAAAGTGACTCACCAAGAATGACCATGGGTACTAGGGTTATTATAACTCCCCCATTTTATCTTCATTCCCTAATGGCATGATGGTAAATATTGAAAAGAGCAAATCTTGTCTTTTCACCAAATTTGGGACACATTTGTCATTTGTTTAAAAGAATTGCTCGACACGTGACGGCATCCTATGGTGCGACTCGGCACATGTCAGAATATAGGGTGTGGTAGGCGGGGATGGGTGAGACACCATCATTGCATCGTTGTGCTGTATGGAGGGAACATAAACTTATGACGCATCCGATATCATATCGTTCATGAAATGTGGGAGCGACTCAAATTCTGACCGCATGGATGCGAAGAGTGTTCTTCCCTATACTTACAGATGGGCTCTGATGTAATACGGGCAACAAAATCAAAGTGGGATTTAGCCACAAAGGTAGATCTGGCACTTGATCTAAGGCTATAGAAGTGACACCATCCACCAAGGCTTCCTTGGTTCACGAAAAGTGACCCACGACCTGAGGGAATAGTGACTGAAAATGGGTCTGGAGTCCTACTAAGGGACCCGAATACCTCAAAAAGGACCCGAAAGGTCAACCCAAAAATCTGGGTCATTACAAAAACTTATGTCTGTCCAAGGAGTAATCTGTTTAATACATTTAGCTGGTAATTGTGTATTGTGCAAATGTGATAGGACAAGCAAATGGTTTATGGGTTTATTGAACTTGGTGCTGTGTGCAATGTGCAATGTGCATAACTACCAAACAATGTGTTTATTGAACTATTGACGAACTATTGACGACAATTTTTGGGACTCCTGAGTCAATTGACTTGTTTCATGTTTAGTTGTATGCTTATAGTTGTTGACTTAGGATAGGCATTCATTGGCTAAGGTAAGTCTAATGAAAATTACATTGGCTCGTTGTTTTAGTTCGCATTGTTTTAGTTCATTTTTGACTTCAACACCAGGTAAGTCTAATGAAAATTACATTGGCTCGTTGAATTGTGTAATACTTTGTACATCCATTTCTTGAGGGGCCTAACTCCTGACCTCATGGTTGCAATACAGTCATAGTCATGGTCGTGGTCGTGTTAAAGCTAGTTGAAAACTCGGTTGATTCCTATTGTTTTGCTTGATTCAAATCAGTTCTGCCACACTAGACCAACTGATTTTCAACTTTCTAACATTTTCAGCCTCTAACAGGAGCAAATGAAGAGAATGAAGGAGATCTCTATGGAGAACAAAGAGCTTAGGAAAGATTCCCAGAAAGATCAATTCATTCATCCCATTTGTTATGTTTTGTCGAGCCTAATGGTGCTAAATTACTATAAATCAAGCCATATAATAGGGTTAATTAATTACTTTTTCTGCAGATTTTCTGGCTCTGAGCACAATATGAGCAAACATGGCCCACATGCATGGGTTAGGACCCTTCAAAGATGGGTCCACCTAGGAGATTGTCTCGGTCAAAGATCGATATGAATGGACAGTATGGATTTATTTTGGAGGGGTGGAAAGAATTTGCAAAGAAAAAAATGATGATTTTTAAGGATATTTTCATACCTTTTACATAGAAATGTGAAAACCCTAATTTCATTGTTGTTACGTTGGGTTTTACAGAAATGCAAGAAGATGAAGAAAATATTGAAGAAATACAGAGATAAGTTAGGTTTATGCCATTAGATCCTAAAATCGCACAAAACAAAAACGTAAATCAAGATATACAGAGAGAAGTTTGCTTTGTTAGATCCTAAAATCGAACAAAGCAAAAACGTAAAGCAAATCGCACAAAGCAAATAACGTTGAATCCATAACCAAAAAACCGTTGAATCCATAGAGATCACCATGGGGAAGGAGAGAGGAGAGGGAGGGAGAAAGAGAGAAAAGACATACCCTTCTTTTTCTGAGTTTGGAGGTTGCAGCCCTTCTTTTTCTGAGCTTGGAGGTCGCAGCGGCAATGAGAAGATGGAGATGAGAAGAGGAAATGAAAGCTACTGGTTAGGGTTCCAAAACAAACCCTATTCAATGATCGAAACCCAAATTTTCCACTGGCTAAATAATTTTTGCTCACGATGAATAAAAACGGAAGAAAAAATTCACACAGGGGGGGGGGGGGTGTGAGAAATTTTTTTGCCGAAAACGCGGCTGAATGTGTGGCCCAGGAAAATATTTGCCTACAATAAATACGCTCCAAACGCTACTTTAAGTCGCGTTTGACGAGAAAATATTTTATTTGCCTTCTGCCTATGCGTACCAAACATGCCCTAAGTCTTTGTTGATTTTCCTTGAAAATAAATCAATATATTAATTATTTTGCAACTTGATCTTTCCTTATGCCTCCTTCCAATTAGTTTGATTTGGCAACCAACTCTTCTCTTGATCTTGAGAGAGGATTTTGGCCTGCATAAGTCGTCTACTATTACCGCAATAAACAATGGGCTTAATTTTTTGTTTTTAGATCATCATTTTGTACTTAATGAAAAAATGATTAATTTTGGTCGTCGTTTTTCTTGTAAATTTTTTTAAAGAAATATTTATTCAATTGCTTGAATTTTTTTCTAATACCTGATTAAATAATTATCTGTAAATGTTAAAAACATATTTAAACCATAAAACAAATCATTAATTAAACAAATCTAAGTTTTGCCCATTGTTTTTGGACCCATAATCGCTGAGGTTTCTGGAAACTAGGTTTAGGAAAGTAAACTCTCAAACTCTCTAATTTCTATCTTGATGTGGTGGATGGTCGGGCACAAGATTCCAATGGGTTGGTCGTCATCACCGGTGACCAGGTCGCTCGAGATTCCAATGGGTTTGGGCCAAAATCTAAACCCCAAATCAAAATGGCTGTGGGGGATGGTCGGGCACGAGATTCCAATGGGTTGGCTGTCATCACCAGCGACCAGCCCACCGGAGTCTCACGGCCGATGGTGTTGAAGAGGAGTTACTTCAATGCCACTGGTGAAGAACCGAGCGAGGAGGAGGTGATTAATAAGATGATTTCGGTAGGTGGGCAAGTTGACATGTTTGTGGGGCAGGCGGAATTGAATTTCGGGAATCAGGAGAGGCAGGAAGCTGTGAAGGAAATCCAACAGAGTTTGATTGAGTTGCATTAAGTCTTTATTGATATGGCCATTCTAGTCGATACACACGAGGTGATCGGATGGATGATACTGAACTGAATATGGCCGGGGTTGGAGATCGACTTCATCAGCGGTATATATGGTGGGATAGACCATATTGTATCAGCCAATGCCATGAAGAAAAGGACAGGAGATGGGTCTATTGGGTTTGGATAATGGTGCTGGTCCTAATCTTAATTAGTATTGTGCCTTACATCCACGTTAACTTTTTACAAAACCAAGTGATTTCTAACCACGGTTCTGATATTGGAACGCTGTGCGTTTAAAGCTCCTGATTTTTGCAATTCAAGTAAGAAATAATGCAAGAGAGACTCCATGGCCAGATTTGTTGCCAATCGAAGTTAGTTATAATTTGAGGGATTTCTTCAACTCCCCAACAGATGGGGTTAATAAGACAAAAAACAAATGAGATTTCATTGTCGAGATAGCATAGACAGTCATTAAAATACACCCCCAATGAACACATGGCTTCTTCTGTTGGTAATTTTAATTATCAAACTACCATTTTTTGTCTTTTTGGCTCTAGAACATCTTCTCCTTAAAACAGTAAGACATTGCCGTTTGATTTGGGGTTTCTAAGGTTGAAGACAAGGGCATTTTTGCCATCTATATATCTATACTATAGCAGAGAAGTGGGCAGCGTCCCTCTCTCTCCTCCACATCAAGTTGCCGTGGCACTCTCCTCATGCAGAGCGCCATGTCATCGACACCGAATTTTCTATCATCTATTCTTCCTTCCTACATTAATACAATTAATGACTATATCAAAATTTAATTGGTAACATTAAGTGTATATTATTCCAAAATCATTACATACTATCCAAAATGTCTATCTCCTCTCTTAAAACGTCTATTTGGTTTCTTAAAACATCTTTCATTCTTAAAATATCTCTTTGTTTTCTTAAAACTTCCTAAAACTCTCCTTAAAACTTCTCTACACTTTCCTAAAACGTCTATTTGGTTTCTTATAACGTCTTTCATTCTTAAAATGTCTCTTTATTTTCTTAAAACTTCCTAAAACTCTCTTTAAAACGTCTCTACGCTTTCCTAAAACGTCAATCTATGTTTTTTTACTTAAAACTTCCTAAAATGTCTCTGCTTTCCTTATAAAATCTCTCGCTCCATTGTCCAATGGCTAAAATGTCTCCTAGCAAATGACGCAGGAGCAAAAAAAATTTCTACATTGATGCAGGCTAATCAACTTATTGACCATGTATTTTTTTGCCTCATTGTATATTTTTTCTCTTTTTTAGATTATTTTTTCATATTTTTTTTTTCTGTTTAATTAGACAAAAATCGTACATAGACGGAGAAAACATTAGTGATCTTTTACACAACTCTCCACAAAAATTGCAGGTATGTCTCCTCCACTTCTCCTTTGAATTTCTATTTTCTTTTTATTTTTTTATCTATATTCTATATGTATATAACAGATTGAAAATAGCCTGATGAATCGACACAAATCTGTTATTCTTAACAGCAATTGACGAGTTCTTTAGCACCCGCTTGGACTGATAGAGCTTTGTAGACAACAAATGAAGATAGAATAATGTGATCGGCTGATTCTTTGTAGCATGATCACTTATCAGAATTTCAAAAGTGCGGGTGAATATATTTTTTGAAGACTCGGAGCTTTGACAAGTTGCACATCAAGCCAAAGAAAAAGAAATTGAGACAATTTTTGCTCTCGGCTACAAGGAACACTCTTAAAAATGAATGGACGTATGAATGTGGATAAAAAAGATTGTCATTTTTTTTAAGATCAATTTGATGTATATGACCGTATTAGTTAAGAATTATAATGTAAAATTGTAAACTAATAAGGATGTCTTGCTTATTGTATATTATTGTAGTTTTTTTTTTTTTTATCTTAAAGATCTTAATTATGAAGTCACCAATAACACATTTTAGTCTTACATAATTATATTACCGTTTTAAAGGACGTGGTAACATAATTATTTTAGATATTTTTTGGAGATTTTTTTACTAAATATATTTAGAGCATAGTGTTAAATTTGTAGGTATTTTTTATATGCAAGAGGTCCAATTATATTTTCCTTTTAATTTTTATTTAGTCATAATGAGAGTTTTTATTTTTTATGAATTTCTTTGTTTATAAAGAAATTCCTTTTAATTTCTTACCCCGTGCTTTAGCACGGGCCAATAACACTAGTTTAATCTAAAAGTTAACAGTCGACATGGGTCAACACCGGTCAAATGACAGTAGACCGAGTCCTAGGGGGTTATGTCAACTTTTTCAAATTGTGGGGGTATGTCAAATTTAAAAGTTAACATGGAATGTATGTAAAAAATTCTCTTATTATTATAATTGACTTATGATAATATTAGCTGTAGTGAAAGAAAATCTATATTATTTATTTTTCTTTGTGAAGCAAATCCATTACATATTTGCAAGAACGCTACTATTTGTCGTCGGCCATGAATGTGTCCTCTCTTCTACATCAAACCTCATGAAATTGCTGAAAATTGAAAGATGGAGAATCTAGAAACGTATTTCCGTCTAGGGTCAGGCTCAGCGGACACATTTTCACACACAAT
The DNA here is from genome assembly GCA_035048495.1 of Euptelea pleiosperma. NCBI lineage: Eukaryota > Viridiplantae > Streptophyta > Magnoliopsida > Ranunculales > Eupteleaceae > Euptelea > Euptelea pleiosperma. Next base: position 34,231,677 of record CM068550.1, on the reverse strand, counting down.
TTCACACAAAAAAATCGTCGGGGCCAATATAAAAGTTTTGGAATGGGATGAATTTTGGTGAGGATGGTCGCTATGGTGAGGAGATCACCCTCACAAAAATTCAAATCATTCTGATAATCGTAATATGGTTTACGAGTTGAAGAATTATATATGGACCATCTATTTTTTACCGTTAACTTGAAACCCACATTTGATGGTGTTAGAAATTTCAGAATGGACTGATTTTTTTGTAGGGTGATCTATATGGTGAGGTGATCATCCTCACCAAAAATCAGCCATTGATTGATCTTCCATGTCGGTACACTAAAATTGTGTGGGAAAATATGTGTCCGCTGAGCCTGACCCTTTTGTCAAACCCATAGTTCTTTTTCCTTTTCTCTCTCTTTTTCTTTATATATATCCGTTGAGTCAGGCCCGAGTTATGGCATTTATCATCACAGAGACATGCCAACTATACCGGAGAGGGAATGGCTTAATCATCGCTGACCACTATTAAACTGCAATAAATACAAGTAGACAATAAACCTTTCGGGCCCATAGACTGCATGAATGTTTGGGCCCACTCCTTGACAGTTCTAACCAAGGTTTAAAGGAGGCCGTTTTAACGGTTAAACGGATTGGGGGCCTTACCGTTTGAAACCGTTTAAACAGCCGTTAAAACGGATTGAAACGGCCAGGGGCAAAATGGAAAAACATGGAAAAAAAATAGAATTTAATGGAATTAAACGGATTTTAACGGTTTTAACTGATTTTAACAGAAAAAAATGGAAAAAATGGTGCCGAAATTCAAATTTTGAAATTCGAAAATTAAAAAAAAATAGAATTCAACAGATTTTAACGGAATTAAATGGATAACGGCCATTTTTTTCACAAAATTTTTCAGAATTAAACGGCTGTTTAAATGATTTTAACGGCCGTTAAAACAAAAAAGCGGCCGTTTTATTCAAAACCGATAAAACGTGTTTAAACGGTTTTAACGGAAACAGGCTTGGGGCGTTACCGTTTAAACGGCCGTTTTTAAAACCATGGTTCTAACTTCTAAAGACTTAAAATCAGCTTGAATGATGATGTCTAGCCGACTAGATTACCACAAGGCCTTAACTCAACCCACATTAAGACCGTTGGTTAGTTGGGTAAGGGAGAATTCAAACCATGTTAATAAAGAAAAGAGCCAAAAAAAAAAAAGAAACAACACTGCTCCTACTCTGTATATATATGTAGGGTCGGGAATGGAGGAGAACTATTTTTTGACAACCATTTGGCGGACCAACATAAAAGATGAATCGATGGCTGGTTTTTGGTGAGGAGATCATCCTCACAAAAGGTCAAATCATTCCGATATTCCTAGACTGATTTAGAAGTTGAATTATGGACCATCTATTTTTATCGTGTAACTTGAAAACCACATTTGATGGGGTTAGAAATTTCAGAATAGGCTAATTTTTTGTTGGGGTGATCCATATGGTGAGGAGATCATCCTCACCAAAAATCAGCCATTGATTCATCTTCTATGTGGGTCCACCAATATGGTTGTCAAAAATAGTTGTGAAAAATGATTGTCCCCCATCCTGACTCGTATATACACACACATATATATATATGTATAAAGTCTACCCATCATAATCTTCTTCTATGGGTACCGTAAAACCATGAGGATCCACTTAGTTTTTTCAGTTCTCCTTCTCTCCCTAACCCTAGTGCTACCGACACTTACTGTTGAGGCAGCAACGGGCACAACCGTCCTCGACATCAATGGTCGCAAGCTCCAAACAGGCACAAACTACTATGTCCTGCCCGTCATTCGTGGGAGGGGCGGTGGTCTAGCACTTGCATCCCGAAACAAGACGTGCCCATTATACGTTGGGCAGGAAAACTTTGAAGTGTCAAACGGTCTCCCACTGAAATTTTTTGCTGTTGACAAGAGTGAGAAGGTAGTGCAAGAATCAACTGATGTGAACATCGTGTTCTCGGCAGTGACAATCTGCGTGCAATCAACGACATGGAAGCTCGGAGATGTTGATGGAGTGAGTGGGCGAAGGTATGTAACATCCGGCGGGGTAACCGGGAGTCCAGGTATCGGAACAGTGAGCAACTGGTTTAAGATAGAGAGGTATAGGGATGATTACAAGCTAGTTTTCTGCCCTACTGTTTGTAATTTCTGCAAAGTTGTATGTGGTGATGTTGGTGTTTCTTATGAGAATCAGAAGAGATGGCTAGTGTTGAGTGATGTACCACTTCCAATTATGTTCAAGAAGGCGTAAGTGAACTTATAAATGGCCATATTTATTTACTACATATTTCTTGAGCTATACATTTAAGTCTTACCAAGAAGGAGATGAAGAAATTATAAATTTAACTGCTCCTAACTTCTATGGACTTGTACATTAGGCTAACAAGAGAAGAAATTCGGATCAGGGTTTATTTATGATTGTTTAATAGATGGGAAATCTATTTACTCCTTAATGACCAATAGATCCAATGGTCCCAACTTCTTCACCTTCATCTGATGATTTCTTGGGATCTGTGTAGATTTTCTCCTATTCAGAGACCTAGGGTTGTGGGGTTTGACATCCCCTACAACCTTATATGCTTAGTTTTTGGCTTTGATGGCCAGATCAGAAGATCTGATGACCACATTCATCCCTACGCTTTTGCTCTTTCCTTGAGATTTGTGCAGAGTTGGCCTTTACTTGCTGAGTTGGCCCTCCTCATGCTTGCACGTGCCATTCCCCCTCCCTTAACCACAACCTTGTCCTCAAGGTTAGAAATAGGGAATGTACTTTTCCTCTTCAATCTTAGGTTCATTATTTTTGAGCATCGGCGTTGCCTTTTTTCTTCTCCGTTGCCCCAATCACCTTCCATATATGAGAAATATATTATAACAAATTCTTTTTACATTGGTGGCCATGCGATAATTTTTCATCGCAATTGTAACATAGGCCCTTCTTTCGGCGCTTTGTCATCTCCTCTAGTGCGAGTCTTTGAATTGGTGGCATGTTGATGCGCTCATTTATAGTGCAGTTTGGGGTGCGATCAAGGTTGGGTTCACCTTCATTTGTTGTCATCTTGCAGCAAGCTTCTTATCCTGCCCCGAATCCGGAAACCTAAATACGACCCGAATACCTTGATAAGTATACCTTGTGTTGTCAATTCCAAAACAACCTTTTGTATTTATGTAAATGATATTGACCTTCTTCCTTGGTCTTGGGAAAGCGTGTCTCGATAATTCCAAGAGTGACAATGCGATGAACCTTGATACGCAGCGGGGATTGAAGAATCGTGGACTTGAGAAAACCCCAGGAAGTCCACTCAGACATATTTGAAGCCCCCCAGTATATCATAAGGAACCCCCTTAAGAGGGAACCTAGTTCTGACTATTTGTTAGACTGGGTGACCGATCACAATTAGACCGGGCAACTGGTGGGAAATGATTGGTCGACCTGTCTCAGTGATCCTCGAATCACGAGCGCATATTTTTCCTCCCCTCCACTATAAATACCCATCCCCCTTACCTTCATACTTATCAATTCACTCACCCTTCTCTTGAGCTCTTCATGAATTACCAAAGAGAATTGTTCTTCCTAGCTTTTGTTCTTGCTCCCTTGCCCTCGTGCTTGCCTCCGCGGTGTGCTTGCTTCGGCCTTCTCTTGAGCTTTTCATTACCAAGAGAATTGTTCTAAGCTTCCTAGTTGTTCTTGCTCCCTTGCCCTCGTGATATAATTAATTTCATATGGGGTCTTGGCAAAGCCATCCCTAAATTTAAAATTATTAGAAAAATATTAAGATCTTTAACTAGTAGGTTTCATCCTAAAACTACTGCTATTGAAGAAAGTAACGATATAGATAATATTAAAATTGAAGAATTAATAGAATCTATTCAAACTTTTGAGTTAAAACTTCAACCCATTGTTAAAAAGATGATACACGTAAAGACTGGTCTACTTGTCTCATTGATGCTTTCTGGGCATACAGAACTGCCTACAAGACCACACTCAATATGTCTTCTTATCGTCTGGTCTTTTGGAAACCCTGTCATCTACCTGTAGAGATTGAACATCATGCCCTGTGAGCAATTAAGAAGCTCAACTTCAAGCTAGAAACCGTAGGGGAGGAGAGGAAATTACAAATGAATGAGTTAGAAGAACTCAAATGATGCATACAACTTGTCTAAGAATTATAAATCTAAAATGAAGTGGATACATGACAAAAGCATCATCATGAAAAAGTTTCATCTAGGACAGAAGGTCCTTCTATATAATTCCCGTCTTCACCTCTTCCCTAAGAAACTAAAGTCTAGGTGGACCGGTCCCTACACGGTCATAGCAGTCACGCCCTTTGGGGCAATCACTATTGAAGATCCCAAGCATCACTCAACTTTCCAGGTCAATGGGCAACGTCTAAAATAGTTTCATGAACTTGACGTGTTGTTTATTCAGACATTCAAGATGGATCTCATCGATCCTGTCTATATCGACTGATGATCCACTCAATCTCCATTACTCCAATTTGGTTGGGGGTACCTGTCACCCCCGTTGTGTCTAGCTGAAGATGTAAAACTTAATACTTTCGAAAAGGCAATTCCAGTATTCCTAGAATCACATGAGCCGCATGCATTGTCTATATAATTATTACAATTTTTTGCCCATGCAAGTACCATCATTCTAACACTACTCTAGTATTCCCACTGTTCATATTCAATAGAATTGGTAAAACACTTCATTAACACTCGCATCATGAACTTACCGATTTCACTCTTTGTCCCGGTCATGAGAACCGTGGACAGTGCTGTGTTTTGGTTAGGGGTGGGTACTTTACCAAAAACTCAGATGTCATTTGCCAAAAAAAAACCATGAGAAAAAGGGGAGAAAAGCTGTATTATGTGGTGGTTACCGATGTTTTCAAAAGAGATTTTCATGTACTTCCGAAGTATTTTAAAAAACTATTACAATGATGAATCAAAACTTTTTTTAAAGTTTATTTATTGAAAAGAATGTCTATTTCGAGAAAATCACTTATTAGCTCTTAATTCAGTTTGAAAGAATAACAGCACTACAGTGGAATGAGACTCTTAGAACTTAGATTCGGCAAAATTTTCACAGATCAACATCAGAATTATTCGTAGTCTAGACTCTCTATAGATCCAAGAAGAACAATTGTAGAGACCTAACCCAGTGAGCTTTTAAGCTTATCTTCATTTCTGAGGGTTATATATAATTCTGAGTCACAAGATGACTCACCTTTCTTCCAGTCCCCAAGTATTTTGTTCTAAGATCTCATTAGCCCTTGCTTTGGTCATAGAACTTGGAGTGAAGTCAAAATCAGAACATTGCAAAAAGAACCTTCTCTATTGAAAAAGTAACTGGTCCGTTCTCTTTAATCAGAAATACCTAGAAGGGGGGGTTGATTATGTATTTAAAATTAAGTAATCCTAAACAATTTTACTGATCTATAGTAGGAAATAAAATCGCATGCCTTAGTTGTTTGATAAAGGACTATCACAACCGATTCAAATCGAATATACCTCCGTGGTATATCTTCTTTTCGTCGTTTGATCTAATCAATATAGATAGCATAATACAAACAAACAATTGATATTCGCTCAAAAGTGCTTATTTTAAGCCATTATCCTTATAGAGATGTCGCATTCTCCTAGGTAAAACATATTTTTTCGTCGACTTTTTCACGTAAGAGTTTAGAAACCTATTTTAGACGAAAATCAACTATTTGTATAAAATATACGCATTTTAGATTGTCCAGTATCAAGCCATTTTAGTTGAATCTCATTACGCACTTTTTCACTTGCGAGAGACCCTATCAAGCGATTCTCGAGCACTGGCGGGCCCACGATCAACCACAGAAGACTTCTATCAAAGCTTAAAGAGCCAACAGGCTAAGATAAAAAGATAGAAGACATGTACAGGCAAAGCTAGAGGATCGTAAAGCCGAAACAAGGACTAAAAGAGAGAAGAATAGTTGGAGACCAAAAGAAGGACTTAGGTGTTAAAGGCTACACCAATTGACATCAAAGGATAAGTTCGACTTATTGGTGGAGCGGACGAGAGAGAATAAAGAAGACCAGGGTTCAAGACCCTCCAATGCTTTTATTTTTGTATTTTTCTCTCACCTCTCTCCTATTTCTCTCTCTACCTATCTATCTTGGCCCATGACCCAAGCCCACGACCCATGATCCATGCCTCGTACCCATGACCCATGCCCCATGCCCATGCCCATGGCCTATGGCTCGTGCGTACATGGACCCCACACTCTTTCTTGATCTTTGTGGTTTCTAAAATCGTGGAGAGATAACTTCCACGACTTGTGCTAGGTGGCTAACTCACATCCACCACCTCACCATTTTCCATTTGAGAGTGGACGATTTCCACAAGGGAAACCATCTCCTTATATCACTCCCACGATCCATCTCCTTTCCCTTTAAAGAAATGAAAAACCGATGATTGTTGTTGGTTCTCTCCCCCCTCTCTTCTCTAACCTATTCTTCTCTCTACCCTTTCCCTCTCTTTCTCTAAACTCTTCCACTTGCTGGTTGCACATCAAGCAACCACACCACCACCATCCACTTAAGTTGCAGACCTGTAACCTTCCTCCTTGCTGCTAACGCAGCCAGCACCACCTCCACTTGCAACTCCAGCTAGATACCAACTCCATCCACGGACTGTTATTCCTCTTAGCAGCCAGCACCTCCCCCTCTTCCTTCCTCCTTCCAATCTTCTCTTTCTTTGCACAGCCAGCAACACCAGCCATCACGAGCTCCTCCTTGAGCCTCCATACCACCTTCCACCATTAAAATCGGTGGCTAGATCTGCACATTAGATCTTCTCCATCACGAGCTCCACTTGGCTCTCCTACACCGTGATCTCCTTGAAGATCTGACCTCCTGCAACTAGAAGGTTGTTTTCAACCTGCAACTCCAGCATTCACCATTAACGCCGGAGCTACCTGTTGTTTGCCTCTCACGAGGAGCTTCTCCACCCCCTACTGGTCAAACCAGCAAGGTTCTCCTCTACCTACAGTTGTTGCTACCAGCAACTCACTCCTCTCCAATCAGTGGTTCCATCTACTTTGCTACCTACAATTCTGATTAGGACCTGCAGTTCTCTGGTTCTTTCACCTCCCCTGTTGCACAAGCTTCACACGTACCCACCTTTCCACCATTCCACCACCGTCACAACCCATCAGCAACCAAGTAGCGCTCAGCACTTGGGTGCTCTTCTTCTCCACGGCCAAGAACTACGGGCGAGCTTCGCTTGGGCACCACCATTATCAGTGCTACCACCTACACATCCCTTCTATCCTTCTTGCTGGTACACCTACACCAGCAACTCTCTACAGATCGCAACACCCCCAGTCTGTTAGGAATATTTTCATATTCAATTTGGCAAAGATTCCGTTTGACATAAAAATATTCTTGTAACAGTTCCTATGAGCACTAGTGTAGTGTGAAGATGACGTGGTATGCATACTTCGCCAACTACGTGAAGACTAAAAGACAGAGACAACAAGAATCAGACGGTTGACGACAGGAGTCATCTGAGTAACTGTCGATTTGTCAGTTAAAGATTATGTACGCTCGATTAGGAAGGTAAGTGACTTAGTGGCCATAGGAGTTGATTAAAATGAACAAAATATAATGATCAAACTTAGCCATTGGATAGCCCCGAGTCTAAGCCAATTATATTGACGAATGGGATAGTCCAGTCGATTGGACATGTATTCCCAATCGATTGGACATAGCCCAATCGATTGGAGACATTGTGTAATCGATTGGAGACTACGAGGCAGAAACTTATTTGAGCACAATCGATTGGAGACTCTGTGGAATCGATTAGAGCCTTCAGGATAGAAATCTATCTGAGCACAATCGATTGGAGACTCTGTGAAATCGATTGGAGTCTTTGGGACAGAAAGTTATATGAGTCAAATCGATTGAAGAACCCTGTGCAATCGATTGGTGCCTTCGGAACAGAAATCTTATTGAGTCCAATCGATTGGACACTTATCCCCAATCGATTGGACATGGCCCAATCAATTGGAGCAAGTGTACAATCGATTGACCTTGAACATAATTGATCTTTCTTAGATCTGAAATTCTTGGTTCCATCATCCCACGTTCTACACGACTCAGGGTCTTGGAATTCTATAAATAGAACCCTTCTATGCCTTCTCTAAACACACACAAAGACACAGAGTGACTCAATCTTCAAGAGAGATAAGTAAAGGTTATATTTATTAGAGTGTCCATTCGAAGAGCAAGAAGCTTATTTTTCATTCACATCTTATGAGCTTATTCTCTTCTTGATCAAAGCCAAGAGCTTGATCCTTTCCTCAGCTTAGGTTTTTCACTTCTATATTCGACCTAGTAGCCTGAGTGTACCAGTGTGACTCAACACCATTTGAGCAACTTAGGGTTCAGGGTGTACTGAATCCTTCACCTTCTACAAAGGCGAGAGTGTTGAGAATTAAGATCGGATGAGCCGATCGACGGTACGTTTGGGGTGTACCAAACTGAACAAGCAGATAAGGCTTCTTGGCTGGAAGGGCGCGCGTGGATTCGTAGCGTTGATTCAGAGGATGTGGACGCATCGGCAGTAGGCCTTGGCTAAGATTGGAAGCTATATTTGCAACGGTGCTGCGTAGGTCACCTTTGTTTCGTTTAACTTTTCAGTTAGTGATACTTTCCATCTAGACGTGGTCTCGTGGTTTTTTCCTTGGCTAAGGTTTCCACGTAAAAATCTCTTGTCTTGTGTGATTGTTTGTTTATATTCAACAATCTATCTTAATTAGATCAAACGACAAAAAGACAATATACCACGGAGGTATATTTGATTTGAGTCGGTTGTGATAATATTTTATCAAATAACTAAGACATGCAATTTTATTCCCTTACCATCGTCCAGTAAAACTGTGTAGGTATAATTAATTTAAAATACCTAATCAACCCCCCCTTCTAGGTATATTGAGTTAAAGTGAACGAACCAGTGAAATTTCACAGTCCGTTCTCTCATGTTGCAAACCTGCAACAGAGCATCATCTTCACTGGTCTTCAAGCCTACAATTTCCTTGTTGCACCGCCTGCCAACCACCACTGCAACTCCATTAGTTTCACCACCACTAGTCCATCTTCCTCTCAACCACGTGCTCCACTAAGCACTACCCTACTACCACCTTGCTGGACTGTGCCTTTGTAGTGAAAGAACGGCAAGCACAAGTTGCTGCATTGTGTGCCCACCACTGTCGCCTGATCTACTATGCACCGCATGCACAACAGATTGGCATCTCTGCACAACCTCCACAGCTACTCCTAGCAATCTAGGAACGTCTCTTCCGACCATGATTGCACCATAGTCTTCTACTGTTTTCACTTCACCTGGCAGCAAGGTCTCTTCTTCATCAATCACGGGGTGCACCACATGTACCTCGAAAGCACATCATGTGTTTCTCTCCAAAGGTAAAGATCTCATCTTTCCTTCTCTCTAGATCTCTTTTCTAGCCATTTTCTTTCTCTAGATCTATTACTTTCTCTCTCTACCTATTGATTTTCTTTCTCTACTTAATTCTATCTCTACATCTACTTATGATTTTTAGTTAATTGTTTAAATTAGCATGTTTTATTTGATTGAAAGTTGTATGTTGACAGTTGAATTTAATAAAGTGAGTTGATTTCACAATTTTCGCATTTCATTCTCTCTTATTTTATTTTTGTTTCAGTTTAATATTTGCATCATTTCTCTCTCTAAAAATACGAAATCTTGTTTTAAATCACTGATTCACCATTCTCACCATTCCATCATTTTTAGCAGATTTTTGTTAATTTGTTCTTTATTTGCCCTAACCCCGAGTACGGACAATATCCGACACGAACCACTGTGCAAGTCTGCATTTTGTTTGTAGATTAAGTGAACCAATTCGGAAAAATTACAGTAGTAGATCTACCGTTCTTCCCCACCTCCCTTAGAGTGAGCCATAATAGTGATGAACCCGTGTCTCCATCTATGGTGCCCTTAACAGCACTAACTTTTGGACCAAGCACAGAGGAACTCAGTTCCATCTCTATCTCTAATAATTCTTTCTTTGCCCTGGATGTAGACATTCCTACTGATGAGCCGTGTCTAGAACATGGGATTCCTGTTATCCTGGACCTACCGCTCCCCACCAAGGATGAACATATTGAGTGTAGGGATTTGAACATCCCTATCAAATTAGGAAACCTCGAGGGAGAGGTCAACAGTTTTCACCCGCCACCCTACGTCGATATTATCGATGACCCGTGTGCCGTAGAGAGTCTAATTCAGGATTCTCCTGAAGATAAATTATCCAAGTGTCATGAACACTTTGAGTCTGACAATTCTGGTATTACTGATCTGCAGGAGTCTGCTCCATTCAGATATGTTCCCGCTAAACTCAATGAGATTTCAGCTCTGCTAACCATGGTCAGAGAATCCCCTACTCCTGTCCTCTCAATTTTTACTGAGAAATTTCAATCTCTCCCTACTCAACTACACACTTTTGCAGGGCTACTCAGAGAACTTACTGTCATTTTCTCAGTCTACACTAAGAAAGACCTGTTCTACACAGGTATACCTAGACAAGGGATAGGATAGTTGTTTCCGTTCACCTTAGGTGTCAGGAAGACTGCAGATTCACTCAGTCTCCATGAGTTTTAACCTGGTTGGGGGTACTTGATATACCCCCGTCATGTCTGACTGAAGACGCAAAACTTAGCGCTTTCAAAAAGGCAATTTCAGTATTCCTAGAGTACATTAGTCTCATGCATTTGTTATTATTGTTATATCTTTAGAAATGCAGGTACATTCATTCTTCCGATCATCAGGTATCACACACTGTCGAGTTTCTACCGACTTTGTAACATCCTCCCTGAACCTTTGCATCATCATCACCGATTTTTCATCATTTTATGTCCCGGTCATGAGCACCGAGGACGGTGTTGGGGGTGGATATTTACCAAAACTCATGTCTTCATTTTGATTAAAAAAAAAAAACATTCTTGTTTTTTAGGTGATTTCGATGTTCTCCAAAAGTTTTCTAGATTTTCAAAAATGTGTCAAATACCCTGACTTTGATTAGCTGAAAACCTCCGTTAAGTCAGTATTGAGGATGTCAATTTTTGTTTAAGGTTAGCTGTGAGTCAAGTCAAGCGTGGCTACAGCAGTTTTGAAAACTTAGAGAAAAGCAGATTCGGCACAATTGTACACTATCATCGTAAGAGTCATCCTAAGTTTGGAAATTCTAGAGATCCTGTGAGAAGAATTGTGGAGACCTAACCCTGTGAGCTTTCGAGCCTTTAATCATTTCTGAGGTTTATACAACAAATCTGAGTCACCAGATGACTCAATATTCTTCATGCCCGGAATATTCGTTCAGAGATCTATTATTTTTTATTTCGATCATAAAACTCGGAACGACATCAACATTGGATTACTACGACAGAACCTTCTCTATATCTAGTCAAGACAGTATACATGATAGTGCAAACCCTAGAAAATGATTTAGGCCATTTTTTCTGAACCATTCAGCCTTTTTACTTACCTGAATTATATTTCACTAGAAACCCTTTGAACCTTTCTATAAAAGCCTTCTCTTGTTAAGCCCATTAACCAAAAACCCAGTTCAGCTACGAAGTGTTACTAGCTACCCTACTTTTGAGAAGGATAAAGAATAACTGATATGGGTGTACCGTGAAAAGAAAAGTAAAAGAAGAAAAATCAAATGAAAAGAAAGTGATTCAATCTGAAAAGAAAATATGAACAGAAAGTATGAAAAAGAGCTGAAAAATAAAATGAGCAATCTCAGAAATATTAGAAAAAGAAAAAGAAGGGTGCTACACCGTAGGAAAAATGCAAGAAAATGGAGATATCCTCTCAAGATCTTTGAAATCCTGTATCCCTTCTTTTTCTACACCTGACCTAAGCCTCATTACAACCCAGGAAAGTCCTATTTGATTCTAAGATAGCACGATCATAAAATGTAGGGATTGGAGATAGAAAAGCTATAGAGTTTGATCTGACGTTCCCGAGTGAAGTGATATTCCAATCATGAGATCTTCTTCTGTTAAAAATGTCCTTCCTTCAAAAAATACATATGTGAGATCTTTGCTTTCATATATCAACACATCTCCTCACATATAAATTGAGAGAAAAGAAGAAAACCCTTCTTGTGTGATTCTATTTTGAGTGCTAAACATGTGAGAATTGAGGTCGAGGCATATAAACTTATAGGTGATCTGAAAATCTTTACTGCAAGATGATGAGAATGTTGAGCACACACACACGCAGAGTCTGATTATTCTGGGTCATGATTATCAGTCTGTAGTCTTGCCAAAACTTTCCAACTCTTTGCTAGCCTGTAACTATTTTAGCACCCATTCAATGATTTGACGAACGGTGTTTTCCCTGAGCTAATATGAAAAAGTGTGCAGCATGTGCAGAGCCCTTTTTCGCACTAATTGCCAAGGATTGGCAATATGCTGGTTGAGGGTTATGATATTCGCTTAAAAGTGCGTATTTTCCACTATTATCCTCTGAGTGTTATCACACTCTCCTACGTAAAATTGTTTCATTTATCCACTTTTCTACGTAAGAGTATCTTCTATTGCGTAGAACACACCTTTCTGGACGAAATGGTATATTTGCATGCATTAAATGCATTTCTGGAAGTCTAGGTATAAAGACGTTATGATCAAGTCTCATTACGTGTTTTTCTTTTGTAGAAAACTCGATCGGGCTACTATCGAGACTTGCGGCCCAGAATCGATCATGAAAGCCCATTATCAAAGCTTAAAGAGCCCACAGGCTATGACTAGAAGATATGGGCCAAATATGGGCTGAATAAGAAGACCAAAAAGCTGGCCCAAAGAACGAAGAGAGCAGGAAAGCCAATGACCAAGAAACGGACCAAAGTGTTTAAAGCCACTTGAGTCAGCAAGGAATGATGGTCTATGCTACTGGAGAAGTGTGAGGATGGTCACAGTGAAGACCAGGGTTCCAGACCCTCTGCCAATACTTTTATCTCTATTTTCTGATATTTTCTCTCTCATCTCTCCTTATTCTCTCTATCTTCATCTCTCGGTCCTCGGATCTACTAACCTAACCCCAGAAATCCTGCCCATTGGCTCTGTCTCATCTCCTTTAGCTTTCTGACCGTTGGATCTTCAATCGGACCATTGGATCGTCCACCGGACCGTTGGATCTCTCTAGATCCGTCGATCTACCAATCTGGGTCCCAATCAAGTCACCATCTATCCGATCGTCATCAAATTGTCTGTCACATCATCTTGTGAGACGATGGACATCATCAATCCTTGTGGACCAGTAGCCGGGCCCATCATCATCGACCCGTGGCCCGACCATTTAGTGGACCTCGCGATTTTCAAACGCTTTAAATTAATTATTTTTAAATAAAAAAGGGGGTCCACTAAATGGGGAATTCCCCAAAGAAAAGTAAGGTTTCACTTAAAAAAAAAAAAATTTATTTCAAAAATTCCCTAATTTCCATTAATGGAAACTAGGGAGCTTTAAAAGGGAAGGAGAAGGGTTCGTTTGAACCCTAATCCCTCTCATATCTCTTTCTCTTCTCCCCCTCTTCCTCCTCTCCTTCTTTCCTCCTCTTCTTCTTCTTCTTCTTCTTCTTCTTTTTCCAGCGAGATCCTGCAACTCCGGCAGGCTTGTCCTCTTCTTCTTCTCCTTTTTCCTCTTCTAGTTCTTCTTCTTCTACTTCTTCTTTTCTGTTTCCACCGCTGCTCTCTCTTCTGCCTGTGTGCAACACAGCACCAGCAGGAACACCGTCCTGCTCCTCCACCTGTGCTACCTCCACCTACTTCCTCCGCCTACACTAACATTGCTCCACCCTCCTCCTCTTGTAGCACCTCCACCGCTGCGAGCTCGATCGCCTGCAAGCTCCTCCTCTCGCCTGCGTGCAGCACTGCTTGTTGCTGCGTGTAGCACCACTGCTGCAACTCCTTCCTCCGGTTGGGAATCACCACAAACGGTTAGCATCGCCACTCACCATTGCTGGTTCAAGCTGCGTCTTGAGCCACCACTTGCAGCACCATTATCGCCTTTTTCCTCTTCACCCACTATAGCTGCTCCTCCGTTACCAGCTACACTTCACCGGCGCGCCACCACTTGAAGATCCAGCACCACCGCTGCAGCTGCCGCAGCGCCTCCACATCGCCACAACCAACCGCTGCGCGCTCCTCCCTTCCACTTCGCTTGTGCCCACGTTCACCCCCACCTGCAACTCGCCCATAGCTGTTCGGTTTACCTCCACTCCAGCAACTCCATATCGCCACAACCTCCTTGAACAAATTCGGTGGCTGTTCTTCCAACAGCCACCGCTATCTCATTCAAGAAAACAAAAAAAAAGGGGAGAAGAAAAAGTAGAAGAAGAAGAGAAGGAGGAGAAAGGGGGTACCTCATCGCAGCAGCCTCCCATCATGTTGCTACCAGCAACTTTTCCACCACCATTGCCACAGCAAACATCACTAGCCGGCATCACAGTCTCCCTCACCGTTCTTGCTGCCAAACCGGCAAGGAACGACCAGTCGTCACCCTTACCATTACCGCCCCCATTCTCCATGAACTCCACCGTCACCTCCCACGCTGCTCCTCCAATCTTCCACCAGCAACGCCCCATCCTCGGGCCAAACGATTCCCTCCATTGCAAAGGCTCTAAGGCCGTGAACCACCAATATGCTCCTTTGGATTTTCACGTGGTGCATTCCGGCAACCACGATGATCACGCCCAGGTGATTCCCCACCACCATCATATAAGTCCTGTGCACTATCACAACCGCTGACAATTCCTATGGTGGTAAGTTCCATCCTTTCTCTCTCTTAGTCTCTTTCTCTCTCATCTATTTTAGTTTTTTTTATTGTTATTTGATTTGAATTAATTTGTTTTAGCATTGTAAGAATTCTTGATATTAATGAAATGCTTTAATTGGTTCTAGTTTAATTTTCATTTTATGTGTTTTTGTTCCCGTTTATTTATGTTGATTAGTAGATAAAATCATCTCTCTAAAATCACTAAAAGAAGTTTTCAATCACTCCATCATTTTCACCCCATCAATTCCAAGCAAAAAAAAAAAATTCGTCATTTCATGTTCCTAAATTTGCACTAACCCGACTAATCCCGAGTGCGGATCGACATCCGACATGAATCCCTATACAGAATCTCTGAGTTTTGTAGGCTAATCGGATCAAATTAAAAATGTGTTGAAGTTAGGGTTTCCGTAACTAACGACGCGGAAAAACCCTAGTTTCAGCGTTGGACAGTTAGATGACAGGGTGGTTCTTGCATGGTGGTGCTGGCCGGAGGGAATAGGGAACTAAATCGCGAGGGGCACTAGTTGTGCTCATGGATGTGAGCAACAGGTGACCCAGGGAGGAGGAAGAGACGGACCTACCTGAGATTGCAGGTCCGTTTGTAAGTCTGGTTGCCGGAGTTGCATATCACCGGAGTTCTGCAACTCTAGTGAAAAGAAAGGAAGAAGAAGAAGAAGAAGAAGAAGAAGAAGAGGAAGAAGAAGAGGGAAGAGAAGAAGAAGAAAGAGAAGGAGGAGAAGAAGACAGACCTGAGATCGCTGCCTGAAACGGTGGCTGAAGGTGTGGAAGAGATTCACGTCCGATAATGGCACCGGAATTACAGATCTAGCCGGTGTTTGAAGGAGGCGTGTGCGTCTTGCAGGTTTCCGCTATTTCTATCGGGAAGGGAGCAGCTGTGTGAAGTCGTGGGCAGCAACAGGGGTTGCAGACCTGCAACTTAAGCGGTAATGGTGGTGGTGGCTGCAACCTGGCGGTAGTGGCTCGCCAGGCCAGTCCGTTTTTGGACTGCAGGGTTGAGAGGCAATGGAAAGAAGAGGAAGGTGTGTGCGTCCGCGAAGAGATTGAAACAGACTGCCCCAAAAACCTGCAACAAAGAGAAGAAGATGGAGAAGAAGAAGAAATGAGGAAGAGAGAGAGAAGGGGGAGGGAACCGACTCCATTAGGGTTCCTCTTCTCTTTTTAAACCCAATGGGAGATGCCCCATGATTCAACAATCGTTGGATCTCGTATGGAGGGATGAGAAGAGCCTTCACTTTAGGAAATTGTTAGGTCTTCTATTAATTCCATGGCTTTAAAAACCACAGATATCTTCTTTATTTGGCAGCAATGCTAGCCATTGGATTTGAAATCCCTTATAGATTTGTCTCTACAAAAGAATGGAGTTTAGTTAAGATGAGATAAAAAAGGATTGACTCCCTTCAATAAGGGTGAGGTGGCAGCCAGAGTGGGGTCCAAGCATAGAATGTGGTTGCTAGGCGTGGGCCCTTGGATGTTTTGGCCAGTGGGTTATGGAGAATAGGCTATGGGCCTTACAATTTGATAGGACGTAGGCCATGGGATAGTGGGCCCTAGAAATATGGTGAAAATTGTGGGCCTGGAGTGCATCGGCCATGGGCCAGAAGGTGGGTGAGTAGGATAGTGGGCCACTGGGCTCGAGGATAAGCGAGCCAATGGGCCAGATGGATGTGGGCCTCTTGCGAGGCCGTGGCTTAGGGTGCGTTTGGCCGCCAAGGGGAAAAATGCATTTTTCTTGGGAAAACACAACCATCGATAGCCACCTCTTCCATGCAACCAAACACACCCTTGAGGTTTTCTTCCCTTCTGTGAGAGAGATCAACGAGATGGGAGTCACGGGCTTAATATGGAAGGATGGTCGAGATGGTGGTCAACCAAGATACATCAATGACGATCAGAGAGATCGGATGATCAGACGGTAGATCGGATGGCAATCGAATGGTGGAATTAAGGGATGAAAGAATTAGGATGATGATGATTGGCCTAGTAAGGGATAAAATGGGTGATGAGGGAGAGATCGTGTGGTGAGAATGACAATCGGATGGTAGATCAGATGATCGACAGGTTGTAATGGAGAGGAGAGAGAAAATTAGGAGAGATGAGTGAGAAAATAATAGAAAATACAGAAAAATGAGCTGGCAGAGGGTCTAGAACCCTGGTCTTCACTGTGTCCCTTCTCATGCTTCACCAGTGGAGTAGACCGTCATTTCTTGTTGATTCATGCAGCTTTAAACGCTTCAGTCCGTCTCTTGGTCATTGGTTCTCCTGCTCTCTTCATTCTTTGGGCTGGCTCTTCGGTCCTCTTGTTCAGCCCGCATTTGGCCTATATCTTCTAGTCATAGCCTGTAGGCTCTTTAAACTTTGATAATGGATTTTCATGATCGATGTGGGTCCGCAAGTCTTGAGAATCATCCACTCAAGGTTTTCTGCGACAGAAGAAACGCGTAATGAGACTTAATCAGGACGGCTTTATATTTAGACTTCCGAAAATGTGTTTAATGCATGCAAATATACAATTTCGTCCAAAAAAGTGTGTTCTACGCAACAGAAGAGACTCTTACATAAAAAAAGTAGATAAATAAAGCATTTTACGTAGAAGAGTGCGATAACGCTAAAAAGATAATTGCTTAAAATAAGCACTTTTGAGCGAATATTAGACTACAACCTGTTTTCCATGGCAGCACCTACACACCACCATGACCAGAACCTTCTCCAATCACCACCATCTCCCAGGTTCTCTCCTCCATTCAACCTTCTCTCCTCCACAGATCCACTTGCAGGCACGGTCGGATTCCATCTCCCTCCACGTTCTGCTCTGCACACTACCGCCCCTGCTGGTGCTCTCTCCACCTTCCCATACCTGCCAGTCCTTTTCCTCCGGTGAACCACAGCTCCACCGCACCTTTTCTTCCTCCTGCCATTGATGTTGCAGACCGCACCTTCCTTCTCACAGCACCTGCTGGTGCGTTGTTGCTTCCTCTTTCTCTCCACGGTTCTGGAGTTGCAAACCTGTAACTCCAGCAAGTCGTTATCTTCTTCTTCTCTGGGCTCCTCCCCAAAACCAGCAACGTTGCACACTTGTGCAACCATTGCTCTTACCTACGTTGGTGTTCCACCAAGAAGCACCATGGACAGCTCTTCTCTAAACAGAGATCAAACTCCACGACCAGCAACCTACAAGTCTACATTTTGTTGGACTGGTGCGCTGATATTCGCTCAAAAGTACTTATTTTAAGCCATTATCCTTATAGCGATGTCGCATTCTCCTACGTAAAACTTGTCTTTTTGTCGACTTTTCCATATAAGAGTTTCTTCCATTGCGTAGAACGCATTCTTTAGACGAAAATCAACTATTTGCATGAAATATACGCATTTCGGATAGTCCAGTATCAAGGCGTTTTAGTTGAATCTCATTACGCGCTTTTTCACTTGTAGGAGACCCTATCGGGCGATTCTCGAGGACTGGCGGGCCCACGATCAACCACAAAAGACTTCTATCAAAGCTTAAAGAGCCAACAGGCTAGGATAAAAAGATAGAAGACATATAAGGGCAAAGCTAGAGGATCGTAGAGCCGGAACAAGGATTAAGAGAGAGAATAGCTGGAGACCAAGAGAAGGACTTAGGTGTTAAAGGCCACACCAATTGACATCAAAGGATAAGTTTGACTTATTGGTGGAGCAGACGAGAGAGAATAAAGAAGACCAGGGTTCAAGACCCTCCAATGCTTTTATTTTTATATTTTTCTCTCACCTCTCTCCTATTTCTCTCTTTATCTATCTATCTTGGCCCATGACATAGGCCCATGACATAGGCCCATGACCTAAGCCCATGACCCATGACCCATGACCCATGCCCATACCCATGACCCATACCCATGCCCATACCCATACCCATGACCCATGACCATTACCCATGCTCATGCCCATTTGCAACAACAAGAGAGAATTGGTCTCACTTGACCGATTCTTCTCTCCCCCATATCTCTCTATCCTAGTCACTCTCTCTCTCATCTAACTAACCCATTCCCGACCGTTGGATCTCTCTAGATCTAACGGTCATCATTTTTACAACAAGCAAAAAGAAAAAAAAAAGTTTATAAGAGATCTACGATCTCTCCTTCTTGGGTTGGTTCCCTCCCCCTTCTCTTCCTCTCTTTCTTCTTTCTTTCTCTTCTTCTTCACCCTTCTTCTCCGGCGAGCAACTCCGGCGAGCTCACCATTAATGCATCCACCTCGAGGTGCAAAGTGTCAAACAACAACGTCTCCTTACTGCCCATTCCATTCGCCACAATCAAAGGCAACAATCCTCAATCCTATTGAGGTCTTTCCAATCGAAGTTGCACCATCTACCTCTTCAATGGTAAGCTTTTCTCTAATTCATCTCTCTAACCTTCCTACCTTCTTTCTATCTTCTTTCCCTCTCTACCTTTACATGCTTTCTAGGGTAATATTTTAATGGCTTTCTAGATTAATTTGGTTTAATGTTATTTCCATTGTAAAGTATTTGAACAAGCATTGTAAGCATTTGTTTTTCGTTTAATGAATAAGTTTTAAATTCAAGTTTAAGTTGTTTTCATTTATTGTGTTTTTCATTCTCGTTTCTCTTATATTTTTTTTCATTCTAATAGTTCTAACAACAATCTCAAGCATATTTTAAATCAACCTCCACCATTCTCACCCTTCCATTTATTTTGAGCATTTTTTGATTATTCTTGTTTCTTATTGTGCTAACTAATCCCGAGTGCGGACGATATCCGACACGAGCCACTGTGCAAGTCTGCTTATTTGCAGATTAAGTGAATCAATTTGAAGAAATTACAAATATTGTTGAAATCAAGGGTTTTCGATCTAACGACACGGAAAAACCCTAACTTTCATGCGCCATCACGAGTTGTTGGTCCAGCAGCTCCACTGCCAACAGCTACCTGCTGGCCGGACTGCCACCCTTCTTCACTCCACCGTCTCCTCTCCTCCATGCAGCCACCCATATGGCAGAACCTCTTCTCTTGGGGCATCTTCTCCATCAACTACTTGGTGATCCACCCTTTGGTGGGTGCAACTCCAACAAGCATTCACCACACCAGCACCATTCCTTTACCATGAAGTCCTCGAGGCTTCCATGCATGTTTCCACCATCCTCTAAACATGCACGGCCTGCTACTCTAAGGTATTGGCTCATCCATCGATGGCTTCCCCATTTGTGTTGCATGCAAGCTCCAGCCATGGAGAACCTACAACCATAGCCACCACAAGCATGTCTCCTCCATGCGAGGCTGCCTTACATGCTGCCCAAAGCACTAGCAACTCCTGCCTCGGTCCTTCATGAAATTGTTGCCCTTCTCTTTGCAACAAATCTGGCAACTTACACACTCCATCGAGCTCACTTGCATCACCTCTTCTCAAATCAACCATGCATGAACCCCATAGACCATCATTGGCGATCTCCTCCATCCGTTCATTAGCCGATCCGATCAAGGTAAGTGCATAATGGTGATTTTCTTTCTCTTCTTTACTTTCTCTCTCTAGAAATCCTAGTTTCTCTCTCTACATTTCATTTTCTCTCTCTTTTTCTCTCTATCTTCCACTTTTTCTCTCTAGAACTTTCTCTCTCGAGTTAGATTCTCTCTCTACTTTCTCAGCCCGATCGCATCTTCACTTAGCCGACTCCTTTAGGCAAGTGAAAAGGTGAGCTTCTTACGACACATCAATGTACATTATTTGCCAATTCACATCTACCTTGTCTGCCCGTAAGATCTGATATGAATTATCACGATTGAGCAGTATTTCATGAAATTTGGACAATCCTCTTCTTGATCGGTAGCGCCTTAGCTCCGAGGATCATAGGATGCTTCTCTGTCAAAATCCTTCTCTTGATTGAAGCATTCATCGAAATCTTGGACGATTGTCTTCTTGATCGGTAATGCCCTTAGCTCTGAGATCTCAATGAATGTTTCTTTATTTCTGTTATTTTAATTTATGTACGCACTCTTCGATGATTAATGACATTTGATTTTTCTTAATTTATTGTTCTCTAGATCTCAATTTAAAGATGCTTTTTAAATCGACTCGCCCTTTTCATCTTTCCACAATTCTCACTTCTCTTTGTATATTATTTGTCAGTTTTAATTCCTTATTGCACTAACTCACACCGTGTGCAAATCGACATCCGACACGTACTGCTATACAAGTTACATTTTGCAGATAATCGAATTTTACAAAAATTGTCGATTTAGGGTTTACAATCCAATGACACGGAAAAACCTTTCACACTACATTGTTGCACAATGCTCTACTTAGGTAACACATGTAATAGATTGCATAAATTCTACAATGTCGGTCATCGCTTAAACTGATCGAATTTTTGTTTCTTCATACCAAAAGAACCTATCAGACATAAAAATTCAAACAACAAAACCTAAAAATTACCATACAAAAGAACAATAGCCAATAGTTACACCAACTCAATTCAAGTAAAAACTACCATTGAAAAGCCTAGTAAACAACAAACTGATAATAATCGTCATAAAAGAGAATCACTGAAGAATATTCAAAAAGGCAACATCAAACTACATCACTAAGAACTAATACAAAAATGAGGTGATTAATACCTCACAATCAGCAACAATTTAAATTTAGTTTAATCTATAAGAACGAATTTTAAAAACTAAAAACCATAAGACAAAACTTAGCACGGAGAAAAAGAAATCTACAGAGAGTGAGACAGTACCATGTCTTCAGGTTTAAATTCAATCTCGAAGTGAGAAGTTCGAAGATGGTGCGGCATTCAATTTGACTAGCACATCAATAAAAGTTTTTAACAACTATTTGATGTCAGTTTGGGGTATGGTCCAGTCCACCAATTAGATGATTTAGACTTTGTCCTATATTGATGTCGAATAGGTATGTAATTGACATTCAGATTTGTCCCTATACAGATATGAAACAGGAATATTTTCTTTAAACTTATATTGATGTGCCTATCACATATATGACATTACATGCACTTGTACACCGGTCATAATGAAAAAAATGCAAAGGGAACTTTTTTAAGTATTTTTCCATATAGCTGCAATAAAATACTACAACTACTTGAAACATCAAAGTATAAAGAATTTAGAACTGCTAACTGTATTTCACAACCGCAAGCCCGAAGTACATATCAAACTACATCACTAAGAACTAATACAAAAAAGAGGTGATTAATAGCTCACAATTAGCAACAATTAAGTTCAATCTACAAGAACGAATTTCAAAAACTAAAAACCATAAGATAAAATGTAGCTTGGAGAAAAAGAAATCACAAAGAGAGAGAGAGAGAGAGAAACTTGTAAGAAATATTTTCATATTCAATTTGACAAAGATTCTGTTTGACATAAAAATATTCTTGTAACCATTCCTACGAGCACCAGTGTAGTGTAGAGATGTCGTGGTATGCATACTTCGCCGAGTACTTCAAGACTAGAAGAAAGAGACAGCAAGAATCAGATGGTTGACGACAAGAGTCATCTGAGTAACTACCCATTTGTCAGTTAAAGATCATGTACGCTCGATTAGGAATGTAAGTGACTTAGTGGCCATGGAATAGGTTTAAAATGAATAAAATATAATGGCCAAACCTAGTCATTGGACAGACCCGAGTCTGAGTCAAAGATATTAACTAATGGGAGAGTCCGATCGATTGGAGGACTCTATGTAATCGATTGAAAGCTACGAGGCAGAAACTTATTTCATACCAATCGATTAGAGACTCTGTGAAATCGATTGGAGTCTTTGGGACAGAAACTTAATTGAGTCCAATCAATTGGAGACCTCTATGTAATCGATTGGAGCCTACGGAACAGAAAACTTATTGAGACCAATCGATTGGACACTTCTACCCAATCGAATTGGACATGGCCCAACCGATTGGACCCAGAGTACAATCGATTGGACCTTGCATGAACTCAGTCTTTCTCAGATCCGAATTTCTTGGTTCCATTATCTCATATTCTACATGACTTAGGGTCACAAAATTCTATAAATACAACCCTTCTATACCTTCTCTAAACACACACAGAGACATAGAGTGACTCAATCTTTCAAGAGAGAGAAGAAAAGGTTTATTTATTAGAGTGTCCATTCGAAGAACAATAAGATTGTTTCTCATTCACATCTTGTGAGCTTGTTCCTCTTCTTGATCAAAGTCAAGTGCTTGATCCATCCCTCAGCTTAGGTCTTCCACTCATATATTTGACCTAGTAGCCTGAGTATACTAGTGTGACTCAACAACTTTTGAGCAACCTAGGGTTTAGGGTGTACTGAATCCTTCACCTTCTGCAAAGGCGAGAGTGTTGAGAATTAAGATCGGAGGAACCGATCGACGGTAGGTTTGGGGTATACCAAACTGAACAAGCGGACAAGGCTTCTTAGTTAGAAGGGCGTGCATGGATTCATAGCGTTGATTCAGAGGACGTGGACGCATCGACAGTAGGACTTGGCTAAGGTTGGAAGCTGTATTTGCAACGGTGTTGCATTGGTAACATTTGTTTCGTTTAACTTTTCAGTTAGTGATACTTTCCGTCTGGATGTGGTCCTGTGGTTTTTTTCTTGATTAAGGTTTCCACGTAAAAATCTCTTGTCTTGTGTGATTGTTTGTTTCTATTCTGCTATCTTGATTAGACCAAACGACGAAAAGAAAATATACCATGGAGGTATATTCGATTTGAGTCGGTTGTGATAATCTTTTATCAAACAATTAAGGCATGCGATTTTGTTCTCCTACCATTAACCAGTAAAACTGTGTAGGTATAATTAATTTTAAATACCTAATCAACCCCCCCTTCTAGGTATATTGGATTAAAGAGAACGGACCAGTGTTATTTCAATTGGTATGAGAGCAGGTTATTCTATTAAGGTTTAATCACCTGAATTTAGATTCCTGATAAACCAGTCCATTTTCATTAATTTGTCAAAATGCAAAGAGAATGTGGAAACACATCTAGACCTCCATTGTTTGATGGAGAAGACTATGTCTATTGGAAGGCTAAGATGATGGCTTTTCTAAAGTCTATTGATGAAAGAGTCTGGATGTCTGTAGTGAATGGTTGGTCACCACCCACAATGGTTGTAGGAGAAAAAATCATTCTTAAACCTAAAGCCGACTGGAGCAAAGAGGACATAGATTGTTGTTGTCTAAATAGCAAAGGGCTAAATGCTATTTTCAATGCGGTTGATAAGAATGAGTTTTGAAGAATCTCTACTTGTTCTTTGGCTAAAGAAGCATGGGACATTCTTAGAGTCACACATGAAGGAACACCAGCTGTTAAAATCTCTAAACTTCAAATGCTGACTTCTAAGTTCGAATCCATGAGAATGGAGGAGAATGATACATTCACTGAGTTCTATGCCCAACTTAGTGATATTGTGAACTCTGCACACAACTTGGGTAAAATCATTCCTGAATCCGAAGTTGTTCAAAAAATTTTAAGATCCTTACTTGATAGATTTCAGGCTAAGATTATTGCTATTGAGGAGAGCAAAGATGTTGACTCTCTCAAAATTGACGAGCTGGTTGGGTCTCTACAAACTTATGAGATGAACTTCAGACAACCAAAGAAATCAAAAGGTATTGCCATTAAGGTTTCTGAAGCTCAGGATTCAGAGTCAGATGTTGACTCTGAAGTTGAAATGGCATTATTTGTGAAAAAGTTAAAGAAGTTTTTTCGTAGCAGAAGTGAAAGAAACCCTAGGGAAAGCCGCTCAAGCGAACCCCAATGTTTCAAATGTAAGGGTTTTGGTCACTTTGTTAATGGTTGCCCTAACAAAGAAGAATATAAGGGCAAGACAAAAGCTTTCAATGCTACATGGGATGAAGAATCGGAAGATCATTCTGATGATTCAAATAGCAATAAAAAGACTGATAAGTATACAGCTTTTGTTGCTCGGTTTGATAGTCCCTATGGATCTCATGAAGGATCCAAGAAAAGTGATGATGAGAGTTCGGAAGACTCTTATAATGGGGACTCGGATGACTTGGCAGTTGGTGTGAAAGAACTGTATGAGGAATCAATAAAGTTCATTAAGGCTAATAAAGTTTTATCTGACAGAGTTAAATGTCTTGACTCTGAAAATGCGGCCTTATTAATTGACACTGAAAAATTAATAGTGTTGATTACTATTTTAGAGCAAGAGAATGAGTTTCTGCTAATTAAAAAGGAACAAGTCACTAGAAGGTGAATTTCAAACTTGTATGACACATATGGAATCCCTGGAAAATGAGTTTCTCAAATCTAAGAGGGATGTGTCAGGATTCTCATCTAGCTCTACAAAGCTTGATGAGATTCTTCGTGTAGAAAAAGTCTATGGAGACAAACATGGTTTGGGTTACAAACAAAATCAAGAAAAAGGGTCTTCTTCTAAGACGATTTTTGTTAAGGCTCAAACTATTCCTACTCAGATCAATGACCAAATCAAAATTATCAAAAGCAATCATCATTGTACGTACTGCAAAAAGGTGGGTCATGTGATTAAAGATTATCATAAACTAAGAAGAGGACATCAAAATTCTCTAGAGAGAGGTGAACTCAACTCAGAATGTGAAAAGTCAAAGATTTCCTATGAAGACACATTATGAGATAAACTATTTGGATGTGCTATCTAAGAAGATGAAAGATCTTCTGGAAAGGTCTAGATAATTAATCAAGGAGATTGAATCTCTTGAGAAATTCAAACATCCTCAGAGTTCTGTAACTCAAAAGATGAGAGATCCTAAGAGAACTAGTCTATCCACTAAAATCACATTTGTGTGGATTAGAAAAGATTCTCTGAATGAGAAATATCCTAATAAATCCCATTTCTAAGCATTGTGCTCACTATCCCTTCATGTTTTCCATTCTTATTTTTTGTGGATGGATATTTTTTTGTTTTTCTTTTTCTTTTGTTTCTGCTTTGTTTTGAAGAATAAAAA
Source organism: Euptelea pleiosperma (assembly GCA_035048495.1). Classification (NCBI taxonomy): domain Eukaryota; kingdom Viridiplantae; phylum Streptophyta; class Magnoliopsida; order Ranunculales; family Eupteleaceae; genus Euptelea; species Euptelea pleiosperma. The sequence continues at coordinate 34,205,856 of CM068550.1, read as the reverse complement.
TTAAAATTTTTTTTTTCAGAAAATCAAAAGAGCAATTGTTCAGAAGAATGTTAAAATTATTATTTAATATACGATTTTGATGAGCAGTAATTTTTGAAAGCTACTTATATTCAAAGTGAATAAAAAGAGTGTAAAAGATAGTTAATTTGCTAGAAAAATTCTTATCCATCAGCAAATACCATATTCATGAATGTATGTGAGAACCCTTAATAACTCAAATGAGGATTTTATGATCGGATACAGGATACCTCCAGATTCTGATTTTTATGAGAAATTATTAATGAAATCTATCCGGTACCATAGATAAAATCAGATCACTTACACTTGATGATATTACTGTTGATATTTGAATCTATGATTACTAGTCATCTGTGACTTGCGCTAATGTCTAAAAGAGTTGATATTTTAGATAAAGCAAAAGATTGAACTAATGTGTTAGTTATTTTTCTCTTAAATAGACTCAGTGTTTAGTGCTTATCAAGATTGATTTATGAATTGAATTCTAACATTTTTTTTCTGAATATTGTCTTGTTGTATTATCTTTTCAAGAGCGTTTAAAAATGAAATTTGATTTGAAAAGATTTTTTTGGGGGTCTTGGAGAATGAGCCAATTGGTTTTAAAAATTTTAAAAAAAATTTATTCGGAGCCACAGTCCAATCGATTGGACTTTACAGACCAATCAATCGGACATTTCCAGTCGATTGGAGAGTACGGCCCAATCGATTGGCTTTGCTCCAATTGATTGGCCACTTAATCCAATCAATTGGACAATGCGGCGTTCGTTTTTATAAAACCCAAAATGGGTCATTTTCAACCCCAATTGCCTCTCAGATTTCTCCCAATCGATTGCAGGTGCCCGATCTACTGTTCCCATACTACTTTGTGGAGTGATTCTCTTGATTTCTACGATTTTCTACTTCATCTTCTTCGTTGGATTTTGGAGATTTTTTTGGGTGAAAATAGAGTTGTTTTGGTATTTTCTTCCATTTTTGGTTCTTATGGCGACAAATCCTCGTCGTAGAAGAACGGTTGTGGTCTCTGAAGAGGAAAGTGCTGATGATGAACCTTTTGCACCACAAACCCAATCTCGCGCAAAACGAGGTGGTCGACTCAGTGGTTCACAGCATTTCGAGCGGGGTGAATCATCTAGAGGCTTTAGGAGAGCTCGTTCCCAGGGTCGTTCCGGTCATACAGAGTTTCCTTCGGTGAGTGCTCTCATTTCTCCATTTATTTCTAATTCTGCTAGGGATCGCTTTGAGCATTTCACTGGTCGCAAACTCACTACTAAGAGGGTAGTTGAATTTGGCAGTATTTTGGAGTTTGAGGTTCATTTTATTTTCTTATCTCGTGAATTGACCCCTGTTACTCGGTTGAACAACCCTTTTGACCCTGTTTTGGTTAAGCTATTTTTTCCCAACATGCATTCTATTCAGTGTAATGACTAGAGTGAGCTATCCTTTCAGACTTATGTCTTTGGGGCTCATCTAACTATTACACCTGATCTGATTTCTACCTTGTTGGACATACCTCGTCCCTCTACTTCACCTGAGTACCTTCCCAGGACTCGTGAGCTAACAACTGTGGGTACAACATTGGTCCACCTGGGCATGGGGCAAATGTGAACATTGATCGCCCCCAGCTTCTATATCATCTTGGTACCAGGTTTGTCATTGACCTTTCAAGGTTCATGTTTAGAGCCATGGTTAGAGCGGGTAGCCAGTTGGCTAACCATCAGTGTCTTCCATTTCCTCTGCTGGTGAGCTCTATTCTACTACACCTGGATGTACCGATCTTAGCTTCCGAGGAGGTTTGCTCTCCCATGGGGCCCATTGGACCCTTTATTATCAAGAAGAGCATGTCTCAGGTTCAAAGCTTTAGACGCTTAAAGGAGGGTCAGGAGAGGATGACGGGCTCCATATCCGATAAGCAGCGATATATGGAGTACCAATTCACTATGATGGATTTTGGACAGCATCCACCATTTCATGGTCCGGATCAGCAGGATGGTACTGGCCCATCGGCCTAGTCTCCTAGAGAGATATTTCTTGAGAGTTATTTGGTGTTGTTTTTCTTTTTGAGATATTATTGTACACGGATAAACTCAAATTTTGTATGGTTATACTCCGGTTGTGTTCATTTGCTTATCTGTTACAGGGTATAAACTAGTTTGAGTTATGGTTTGATATGTATATATGCATTTATTCTTCATGATGACATTCATTGCATGCTTATTATCTGCTTATATTTCTGTACCTTTGTCAATCTATGACAAAAAGGGAGAGAGAAAATCATAGAGGTAAAAATAAGTAGATGCATGAGATAGGGGAGAAAAATTTTGTTACATTATTTTTTCTAATTTCTCTACTTATGATGTGCATAATTAACTCATTGCATTTTAATGATTTATTGATTGCCGACGATATTACATGGTATGTATTGTTGGTAGATTGTGCAGAGAACAAATCAAAAGTTATTCCATTATCTGTTCGATTATCTCCGAGAGAGTGTGAGATAGTGAGTGAATCATGTAAGAGGGTGGGATTGTATTTTCATTTTTTACCTTCTATATTATCAAAGGGGAAGATTGTAAGGAATATTTTCATATTTAATTTGGCAAAGATTTTGTTTGACATAAAAACATTCTTGTAACCGTTCCTACGAGCACTAGTGTAGTGTGGAGATGTCGTGGTACGCATACTTCGCCGACTACTTAAAGACTAGAAGATAAAGAAAACAAGAATCAGACAGTTAATGACAGGAGTCATCTGAGTAACTGCCCATTTGTCAGTTAAAGATCGTGTACGCTCGATTAGGAAGGTAAGTGACTTAGTGGCTATAGGAATAGGTTTAAAATGAATAAAATATAATGGTCAAACCTAGTCATTGGACAGACCCGAGTCTGAGTCAAAGATATTGACTAATGGAAGAGTCCGATCGATTGGAACTTGTCCAATCGATTGGACATAGCCCAATCGATTGGAGGACTCTGTGTAATCGATTGGAAGCTACGAGGCAAAAACTTATTTCAGACCAATCGATTGGAGACTCTGTGAAATCGATTAATATTAGACTCTTCGGGACAAAAACTTAATTGAGTCCAATCAATTGGAGACCTCTATGTAATCGATTAGAGCCTACGGAACAAAAAACTTATTGAGACCAATCGATTGGACACTTATACCCAATCGATTGGACCCAGAGTACAATTGATTGGACCTTACATGAACTCAGTCTTTCTCAGATCCAAATTTCTTGGTTACTGATAATGAAATGCAACTACACGAGGACCGTTCCTTAAAAGATGTACAACTTGAAAACAAAATAAAATAAAACCTAAAAGTTGCGGTCTACAACTACGGTGGTGATCATCGGCAAGGTACACAACAGCCTAGTTGAGGGCGACGGTGTACAGCAAGCTATCCTCTTAAAGGCGTTGGAGAGGGAGGCACACCATTATGAGAAGACACCAGATGGAGGAGCAAGTTGGGGAAACACCTCGTGGAGGTGATGACAAACGGCTTGGTGGCAATGTGGAGGAGTTGCAGTGGCAAAGTGGAGGACTTGTAGCAGGGAGGACGCCGGAGAAGATGGTGGCGGAGGAACATGTAGTAGGAGGCAGTATTGGTGTACCACCAGTCTGGGCAATGAAGAGGGAGCTGTTACCAATGTGTAGAGGGCTGTGCGCACTAGTGTTGACAACGGTATTAAAGGAGGCAACAACTCGTTACTACAAACGGAGAGGCATTAATGGAGGCAGCTCTGGTTCAACCACCATTTTAGAAAGAGGGCAGGGATGAGGACGGCTGAGAAACAGGAATTTAGGGTTCGGTCCAAGAGAGGGGCGCTCTAGAGAGAGATGTGAATGAGAAGAAGAGAGGGAGATTTGGGATAAAGAAGGAGGTCGCTGGAGTGGGGGGTGAACCAGTCCAGCCAGCGAGGTGGTTGCTTGCCGGAGTTGCTGGTGAGGGGCAATGAAGACAGAAGAAAGAAGAAGACGAAAGAAGAAAGAAGAAGAAGAAGAAGAGGAGGAGGAGGCGGCGCTCCACCAACTCGCTGGAGAAGATGAGAAATTTTTTTTTAATTTTTTAATAAGCATTTTGAAAATGATTAGGTTGCGGGCTCGGGCTCGAGGTTTATGGGCCGTTTGGCCATGGGAGTGATTGACCACTAGGTCAAGAGATGATGCCACATGTCGGCCAGTAGTCGGCCAATGGGATAGTGGACCATGGAATAATGCTAAAAATCGTGGGCCCAGAGTGCATCGGCCATGGGCCAGAAGGTGGGTGAGTAGGATAGTGGGCCACTGGGCTCGATGGATGTGGGCTTCTTGCGAGGCCGTGGGTTAGGGTGCGCGTTTGGTCGCCAGGGGAGAAAAATATATTTTTTTCGTAAAACACCCATCAAGGAAAATGTATTTTTCTTTCATCGAAGATCGAGCTATGCGCTCTTAGCCACAATCAACCATTTGAGGCACTTCTTTACAATCAAACGCACCCTAGGGATTGAGATTTTACAATGGAGATCGGGCAGATGATAGGATAGATGATCGAACGATCGGAGGCATGATCGGATGGTTGAATGCATAGGATAGATAGATCAGATGGCGATCGAACTGTGGATTTGACGGATAATGGTGATAGGTCAAGGAGAGAGAGTCGGTCAGAGCTAGGAGAGAGAAAATTAAGATTTAGAAAGGAGAGAGAGAATTAGGAGGGATGAGAAAGAAAATGTCAGAAAATGGAGAGAAAATCACTAGCTGAAGGTCTGGAACCCTGGTCTTCACTGTGTTCCTCCTCACACTTCTCCAGTAGAACAGACCATCATTCCTTGTCGATTCATGAGGCTTTAAACGCTTTGGTCCATCTCTTGGTCATTGGCTCTCCCACTCTCTTCGTTCTTTGGACCGGCTCTTCGGTCCTCTTATTCAGCCCATATTTGGCCCATATCTTCTAGTCATAGCATGTGAGCTCTTTAAGCTTTGATAATGGGCTTTCATGATCGATGTTGGCTTGCAAGCTTTGAGAATCATCCAATCAGGGTTTCTTGCTATAGAAGAAGCGCGTAATGATACTTAATCAGAATGGCTTTATATTTAGACTTCCAAAAATGTGTTTAATGCATACAAATATACCATTTCGTCTAGAAAAGTGTGTTCTACGTAATAAAAAAGACTCTTACGTAGAAAAGTGGATAAATCAAGTAGTTTTACATAGAAAAGTACGATAACGCTAAAAGGATAATTGCTTAAAATAAGGACTTTTGAGCGAATATCATCAAGCGTGAAGATATGAATGATCAAAGTACGTTCTCACTCAATGAATGTTCAACTATCAAGAATCTCGTGTTGCGGTTACTTGCATACATCTAAGGGTACACCGCGCGTTGCTAGTGGATCAAAATTTACCCTAGATGTTTCCTTGCTAGTTTGGTATCGTTGAGGTGAACAAATTCTTAAAAGTATTGTTCGGAGCGGCCGACCAGAGTCTTTTGATTTTTATCGGTCGACCGATCAAAAGGTGCGGGTGACCGAACCTCTCTGTTTCGGAACTTTCAATTTCTGTTCTGAACGAGCAACCGACTAAAAGGTTCGGTCGACCGACCAAAATATGCGGTCGACCCCCCTCCTTTCTGGATCTCATTTTTGGCTCAATCTTTTCTGTGAGTTTAAGCACACTTTGGCCCTTCAAACGGCTATTTTTGGTTCATTTCTATTTTGTGAAGGTTAGCTTATAAATTAGAGCCTTCTCCCCTCATAAGAATTAACCCAATCAAGAGATCTCTAAGCTCCCATCCTTTGATTATCATTCTTTGAATCTAGAGATTTGGAATATTTGTGAGAGCTTCACCAGAGCAAAGCTGTGTATTCTTGTGAAGACTTTAAGTGTTTGAAGAGACTATTAGTTATTATTTTTCTGCAAGCATCTTCTTTCAAGAAGAGGACTACTCTTGGCAGAGCGTCTTTTAGGCGAATTCTTCTCCAAAGGATTCTCCATTTGATCGTATTCATCTAAAGGTAAATGTCTCTATAATCAAATCCATTTTTGATAGAATTCAAAATTTATGAACACTGAATATTTATGATTGATGGATGAGTGATGACTCATCTAACTGAGTTGAGGATTGTAGATCCATGAGAAAAGAATTTCTCTAAATAGACTACTGGCCTAAGCTGACTCTCTAGGTGAGCGAGAAGTGATTCTCGTTAGATTAAAACTAAGTGATATCTTAGTTAGTTGATTATTTATTTCAATTAGTTATATTGTAATGTGTAAAGAATATTTTCATATTCAATTTGGCAAAGATTTCGTTTGACATAAAAATATTCTTGTAACCGTTCCTACGAGCACTAGTGTAGTGTGAAGATGTCGTGGTACGCATACTTCGCCAACTACGTAAAGACTAAAAGACAGGTGTTGAGAATTAGGGTTCAGGGTGTACTGAATCCTTCACCTTCTGCAAATGCGGGAGTATTGAGAATTAAGATCGGAGGAACCGATCGACAATAGGTTTGGGGTGTACCAAACTGAACAAGCGGATAAGGTTTCTTGGCTAAAAAAGCGCGCGTGGATTTGCAGCGTTGATTCAGAGGATGTGGACGCATCATGAGTAGGCCTTGGCTAAGGTTGGAAGCTGTATTTGCAATGGTGCTGCGTAGGTAACCTTTGTTTCGTTTAACTTTTCAGTTAGTGATATTTTCCGTCTGGACGTCGTCCCATGGTTTTTCCTTGGCTAAGGTTTCCACGTAAAAATCTCTTATCTAGTGTGATTGTTTGTTTGTATTCCGCAATATATTCTGATTAGATCAAATGACAAAAAGAAAATATACCACAGAGGTATATTCGATTTGAGTCGGTTGTGATAATCTTTTATCAAATAACTAAGGCATACGATTTTATTCCCTTACCATCGTCCAATAAAACTGTGTAGGTATAATTAATTTTAAATACCTAATCAACCCTCCCCCCCCCTTTCTAGGTATATTGAGTATTGACAGTGGACGTAGGTGCGGAGTCACCGAACCACTATAAATCTGAGTCTCATGTTTCTCATATCTATGTTTTGTAGATGATTCGTATTTTGATTGTTAAATTCTTTTTCACCTTGTGTGATCATTAATTTTTAATCCATATAGAATTCGCAGAGAAATTAAAAATTATCCTATTCACCCCCTCTAGGACACAACGTGGTAATTAAAAGGGAATTTCATGAATCACTAAGATCGGGGCCGTCGTAAGTCACTTCTTGAGTTCCTGGAAGGCTTCTTCTCATTGATCGTTCTAGATAAACTTCTCTCCCTTCCTGGTCAATTTTGTCATTGGTCTTGCTAGCTTGGAGAATTCCTCTACAAATTGCGATAGTAACCCACTAAACCCAAGAAACTATGGATCTCTGGCACCTTCTTCGGCCGCTCTTAATTCGAAGCTGTTTCTATTTTAGCTGGGTCCACTGAAATGCCTACCGCTGAGATTACCAGACCAAGAAATTATACTTTCTCCAACCAGAACGCACATTTGTCCTTGGCGTAGAGTTGTTGTTCCCTCAAAGTTGGTGTTAGAGTTGTTGTTCCCTCAAAGTTCCCTCAAAGTTGGCGTAGAGTTGTTGTTCCCTCAAAGCGGATGCTTCGTATGGTAAGTCTTACTCAACCCATAAGTTGGTGTTAGAGTTAGTACTACCCTGGGCGTTCCACCCTGGTTATTGACCAACAAAAATAAAAATACTTAGTGGTCCGTTGCCATCGCACCCTACCTAAATAGGTTTGAAAACTCTAATCCTGGATATCATGTTTGGATGTTGTTCTCCTTCTTAGTCTAGGGTAGTCAATAGATTTGTGGATTCTTATTATATACTAAGTGTAAAATGTGCCTCAATGTTAAGTGCCCAATCATCATTATGTCCATTGTCAGTTATCAATGTCCATGTAATATTATTACAGGGATATGATTAGTAATTATTTTATTAATGTTAACCAAACAAATAGTGAACTAGTACAAATTATGAAATTGCTACTACAAGGGGTGCATCCCATGTTACCGACTTATACTCTAAGATTCCCTAAATTTTCAAGTTACGACTAATGTTATATGGAATTCTCCATGCCAAATGATTCAGATTATTAAATGTGGTTCAAAATTCTCAGTTTTGTCCAATTTATGTTTGACTTTTCGAAAAAAATTCTAAGCTTAGTAATTTACGGAAAGGCCCCTGAATGTAGGTTAGGGTATTACACTAACAAAAACTATACGCAAAACAACCTGAATACCTAAAACAAAATTAGAAACTGTGATTAAATACTTATTGAACCAAATCATTAAACCCTAACCATTCAATAGATCAGCATTAACACAAACCATAACCCTAACACAAACTATACACATAATATATATAAAAAGAAACTGCGATAAAACACAAAATACTGATGTCGAAATAGAAAATAGAGTAGAAACCCAAGTTTATTTTATTTTATTTAATTTTATTTTTGTTTGGTAGTTAAGCCTGTTTTTAAAGAGATCAGTAACTTGGTGACGGCGGGTTTTGAACCTTGGTCTATATTATCATCACCCACAAACTTTACCAATTAAGTAAGTTGGCGCCTTCTTAGAAACCCAAGTTAGAAAGCACAAATTAAATCGAAATCCAACAACTAAAATTAAAAATTAGTAGAAGTGCACAACAAAAGAATAAAACCTCTTGAAATTCAAGGTTTCCCTTGACAGTTCTTATTAAATTCAAGGAATTAGCAAAACCAAAGCTCTCCCTTTGGTTTCACCCAACAACTCTTCTGTCCCCACAAAGAAAATATAGTTGATAACCTAACAAAGAGATCCACTGTCCACCAAGCAACAACTCCAAAGGATTCCATTCTAGGTCAGAATGTGAAATTAGCAAAATTGGAAGGAGAGAGAGAGACAGTAGCACAATAGGAAGAAAGAATTAGAGAGAGAGAGAGAAAGAGAGATAGGAACCCCCAAACCCAACCCGAGAGAGACCCAAATCGAGAACCCCAAAGAGAGGGGAACCAAGAGAGAGAGAGAGAGAGAGAGAGAGAGCTGTTGAGAGAGGGGAACCCAGAAAGAGAGGGGCAGAGAGAGAGAGACCCCCAAAAAGAGGGAAACCCAGAGAGAGAGAGACGATGAGAGAGGGGAACCCAGAAAAAGAAAGATGGGGGGCTTACCTGAGAGATCGCCGCTAGGTGAGGGAGGCTACTCCTGAGAGAGACCGTTGAGAGAGAAGCTAGGTGAGAGATTGCCGCTAGAGTGGAGTGGTTTGCGAGATGGAGTGGTGGTTTTGCGAAAAAGAGGGCGGCAAAACCCGTAAAAATGGGCGCTAAACTTTGTCACTTTGGTGAGATCTTAGCCATCCTTTGTGAAGTCGAGACAATCTATATATATATATCTTTACACTTTTTTCACCTCCAAATCTATAAGATTTCATTCCTTTGTCTCTTCAAATCCTATATTTATTGGTAGTTTTGTTGATTTTTAACGAATGTTCGTACAATACTGTCATGAATCTGGATACATCGATCCGATTTCCAACTTTTTTTCTCTTTGGGGGAGTATATTGAAAGTGCCTTAGTCGGAAGTATATAAACTTTCCTTTTCTCTAATCCACATGCGAAGATCGAATTATCATTTTTTTTAAAAATTAAGTGTTTTTTTAATTCTTTACTTAGAACTTTTTATAATTGGTATTTTTAAAAGATCAAATGTTATATTTGTGTTTTATGATAACTTAAGGTCTTTTATTGTCGATAACAATGTAACTTTTATTTTATTTTATGTACAAGTCTTCAAGAGAATACAAATCCATGCATTACCCCTAAAATCAAGCCATTGTGGGAGAAAATTTAATGTATAGTTTTTTTATACATCAACTTTATTTCTCATATTTGTTTTATTTTGCAATTCTATAAATATTTTTATTTTCTTATTTCTTAGCCCGTGCTCAGCACAGGTCAATAACACTAGTTTTCAACTAAGTTTGTTTGAGAGACACGTGGAGGAGAGAGTCACCGATAATGCCGCATGATGCTTGCATTCCCAAATCTCCTCATTAGATGAAAAAGCTTTAAAGCTTCAATTGTTTATGATATAAACATAAAACCATTGGTTCTTTTAGGTTTTCCAAGTGAAAGAGGAGTTGCAATCTTAAAGGATCTAAAATCTAAATTTCTAGAGAGCTTTATTTTGATATTAGTGGAGCAAAAGCTACTAATCTGAGTTATTAGTTGAGTTTTTAAATCTTATGAAAGAAAAAAAAAATGCTTTCTCTTAGTTTGGATTTTGCTGCAAAAGAGTAGGTTTTTGTTGCAATTGAATTGCATAGAGAAGAAGAAGAAGAAGAGGAAGGAAGAAAGAAGACATTAGTAGAGTTACTAGGGACAGAAGTTCATGAATTTCTCCCCATTTTATTTGACATAGAAGAACCGATTTGATGTTGCAACTTTGTTTTTTCTTTTCTTTTCAAAAAGCCAACTTTGACCCTATTTTATGAACAAAATTTGAAAAGAGGGCAAAAAATGTGGGCCCACACAATTAACAAACATACGCCGGATTGGATTGACTTTGGGTGGTCCAATTTTTTAGGTTTCCGAACAATAGGTAGGGCCAGGGCTAAAAACTTATCAACAACCATCACCCACTTGAGATCCCATAGCCCCAAATTCAACCTGATCAACTGTTCTCAACCATCTCATGTATAATTTTTTGGTAGGCAAGCAAGTCAGTGGGTGAAGACGATCTCCTCACCACCCTAAAAAATAAAAAATCAGCCCATTCTGAAATTTCTAATCCCATGAAATGTGGTGTAACATTTCAAGTTACACGTTAAAAATAGACGGTCCATAATTCTCCGACTTCTAAACAAGTCTATGTATATCTGAATGATTTGAATTTTTGTGAGGATGATCTCCTCACCATAGAGATCATCCTCACCAAAAATCAGCCATTGATTCATCTTCTATGTGGGTATGCCAAATGGTTGTCAAAAATGGCTGTCCCCCGATCCTGACCCAGTATTCAAATATCAACATGAGCCAAACATTCCAAACGTTTAACTTGTGCTGGTTGACTGAGGCGGAGGGCAAAAAAATCTATGTTACCGCTTCTGTATCAAAATTACGATGCAGAAGTAACTCAATTTGCCACGTAGTAGACTCTTTCTGGCCCACTGGCCCACTGAATGTTTGGCTCACATCTTGGTGGACTGACACAAGAAAAATCAGTGTGAATAGTGATTCTTAGCCATTGGATTTGAGCATTTTTTCATCATGGGCTTGGAACCAATTTCTAGGCCCGTTCATAAAGCCCATGATGAAGAAGTGCTCAAATCCCACGGCTAGAAATCACAAATCATGCTGATTTTTAGGTGTGTAGGTCCATTATAGTGTGGGCCAGACATTGAAGGGGCAAGTGGGCCCCAACGACTGTACTACGTTGCAATTTGAGGGACTTCTGCATCAAAGAACAGCCCCGGTGGAGTGGGACCCCTCTCGTGGTTGGTCAGGACTCAGGACCCATCGGGACGAAGCTACATGTCTGTCTGTCTGCCACGTGTATGGTATAGGTAAGAGCAGCGGACCTCTACCATCCGTCTGTCCGACTCAGGCATTCCTGAAACAATTATTACCTCTCTCTCTATTCGTCAGGTCAATTGCAGTCAGAGAGACTCGTTAGGAAGGATTGGAAGGAAACGGTTCCGTTTCTCCTTCGTTGAATCTCACACGGAAAAACAGAGATATTGAGAGATTTATTTATTGTTATTTAAAGTTTTAAACCTTCGAAAATCAAATCCAAGAAAAAAACTAATGGCGCGGAACATAAAACGGTCGATACGTTTCCTTTGCATCTCCCAACGGACGGCACCAATATCAATGTCTTCCTCCCTGCCGTCCTCTCAAAAAATTTATCGGATTCTTTCCTCCCTCCAAATCCCTCCCTAAATTTATTGAGAATCCCAACATCCACTAACTTTAGCAGAACCTCCCCCATTCTCTCTCTCTCTCTCTCTCTCTAAATTTACCGGAATTTCTTAATTTCTCTCACCACTGTTGCATACTCTCTCACTCTATTCGTTTCTCTCTCTGAGTGATTGAAATTTCTAGGGTTTCGATGCAGAGTGGTGCCGCAGACAATGAAGCTAGGGTTAATAATTCTCCCTCTTTGTCACCTCCGCCTAATCCACCTTCTTCTTCTGCTTCTGCTATTTCGGTTTTTAATTCTTCGATTCCGCCGGTCTCGGAGTTTGATGTTGATGATGATCATCATGTGGAAGAGAAGTCGACGATCAATGGAGTTGGAGAACAGGTGATTAGTGAGCAGATCGATAGAGGAAAGCTCGCGAAATCGGTACCGAGCTTGATTTCTGTTACAGCGGCAACGGCTGAGGCATCTTCGATGAACTTCGCGCAGAGTTATAGGGTCGAAAGAGCAGGGGAGATGATTAAAGTTGAGCAGGCGCGGAGAGTCAATGAGAGTGTCGCAGTTCCATCAGTGGCAGCAGTGCCGGTGTTACAGTCGCAACCAAGTAAGTGAATTTTTGGTTGGTTTTCGGGGTTTTGAGTTTGAATTTCTGGTTTTGGTTTGAAATGTTTGCTGTTTTTTTGATCTGTTAAGCTTATTATACCTTATTTGGAAAGTTGCTGAAAACCCTTGAATAGTGACTCTTTGGTTTCATCCGAATTTGACTCGGACTCGGTCAGACTCAGTTTTGTCATGACTCAAGGCAACTCGCTAACCAATGCTATGAGTATTATTAGCTGGGCAATGATATCCTTTACACATACTTTACGAGCAAGCTCTGTAGTAAAAAACTATGTATCTTGCTGTCTATACGTTGATCCAGTTGGTCTGAAATTCTGAATGATGGACTCCACCTAGGAGATTCACATACCCAGAATTTAATTTCATTTGAAATGATAAAACTTCTAATTACCAATGTCTCTGTGTCTAGTCTTAATAAGCCGTCGAAACTTGAATTTTTGCTCTTTCTTCTACATCGGTGAATGAAGTCTTGAGTAGAGTTATCTGAAAATCATAGGTAGAAGATTTGGTGGAAGCTTCTGAGGTGGGGGGAGGTGGGCCTTACATTGGCCATCTCCAATTTGTCAATGATATGATTGTCCTTTACAAAGCTTCCTTTTTCCAAGTTCCAAACATAAGCTGTATCCTAAGATGATTTGAACTGTTTCTGGAGCATCCCATAAACTTAAGGATTAACTAGTAGCCATAGGATTTTCTCTTACCACAGTGTTGTGAAGCGAAGACAACGCTTCCCTTATTCTGCTCCAATGAATCAGTCTGCACCTTTTCATTCAAAGTCTCATAGAAGTAAGACAGTAGCAACAATTTCCTCTAGATATAAATGACAAGGCTTAGTAACATACTGAGCCTTTAAACTAGAAAGACTCTTTTTCAGTTGTGTTGGGGAGTTGGACAACATTGAATATAGTGCGAGTGGCTTAGGAGTGACATGGTGAAGCTCCGATCACCCTTTCGTGTTAAATTGTTCTTAAAAGTGCTTCGGAATGCAGTAAGCGAAAGATTTGAGGGGAAGTTATTCTCTTGGTATAGGACACTCACTTCCCTCATACTTATGTCTCCTTTCAAGATAGTAGCATATGTTTCCGTTCTATTGGAGTTAAGTTCCAGGGACTTTGGAAAGTAACTCTAAAGAGAAGATGTACGATTTGCTCATTGGAAAGCTTTTTTGAGCCAAAAAAAAGTTGGATTTTAGGTTTGAGAAGCCTTTAGTGTGAGCTCAGTAAGTGATGCAGGACTGTGAAAACTATTCTTATTCTTATATGATGAATTGAGATCAATAAGAAACTACCAAGAACAATTCTAAGCATAAAATAAAGCTAAACCTACCACAATACTTAGAAAGTCTAGCTAATAATTAAAATATAAATTCAAGACCAAGTTCACAATCTGACAATATGAATCTGCAATTATTGATTGAAGGGTCCAATGGAAGTTGGAACTTCCACTAGCCTAGGGTTCAATCAATATGTGTTGATATTTAGATTCTAGGGTTAGGGTTTCAATGGAAGAGATGAACAGAGAGAGGAGAGTAAAGAGAGGAGAGAGAGAATTAAAGAGCATGTGTGTTTCACATGACTCCCAACTTTCTATTTATATCAAAAAGAGGATTACATGGACAATAATGCCCTTACAGATATTTGGTGTCCCTCAAGATGATGCATAGATATCTATCATGCCCATCTTGCCAAGACAAAGATGTAGTTTATGAATCGGGACCCCTTTGGTAAGTACATCTGCTATCCGATCACCTGTCTTCACGAATGGAGTACAAACCTCTCTTATAATGATTTTTTTCCGAATGAAATGTCTGCCACCTCTATGTGCTTAGTCCGATAATGTTGAATTGGGTTGCGAGCAATGCTTATAGCTGCCTTGTTATCACAGTATAAGCTCATTAGACCAGTGACTGGACGTACATTAGGACTTTCATCCACAGTCTCTCACATAGGCCATGGGCCATGGCTCTAAACTCGTCTTCTACACTTGACCTTGCCACAATATGTTGTTTCTTGCTTCTCCATGTCACAAGGATACCTCTCACAAACGTACAATAGCCTGAGGTGAATCTTCTGTCATCCTTAGCACCTGCCCAGTCGGCATCAGTATAGGACTCAATCCTCATATGGCCATTCATGTTGAAGAGGAGACCTTTTCTAGGGAGGATTTGAGATACCTCAAAACCCTTTAGCTGATTCTAGATGGATATCCCTCGGTGAGTGCATATTATGACTTATTACACTTACCTCATAGGCAATGTTTGGTCTAGTCAATGAGAGATAGATCAATCTCCTAACTAGTCTCTGAAAGCTAGTAATATCTTTAGGAACTCCCCAGTAAGTTCAACCAACTTGTGATTTTGTTCTATGGGATTATCGACAGGTCTTGCACTCAATTTTCCACTTTCTTGGAGTAAGTCTTGAACGTACTTCCGTTGAGATGAAAATTCCCTTTCCTGATCATGTCTCCTCTATCCCTAAGAAATTCTTTAGGGATCCTAGATCTTTGATCTCAAATTACCCGCTAGGTATTTCTTTAGCTTAACGATTTCTGTATCATCATTCCCACTCACAATGATGTCATTAACATAGATGATAAGAGCGATAGTACTCTGCCTGCAATGCTTTACAAATAGGGTATGATCAACCTGGCTTTGGGAGAAGTCCAAGTTCTTCACTGCCCGCGTGAACCTCTCAAATCACGCCCGGGGAGATCGTTTAAGCCCATATAATGACTTTTTGTTAGCTTGCACACCTTGTTGTCTCTTGCATGAAGGAATCCTGGGGGAGGAACCACGTACACTTCCTCCTTCAAGTCCCCGTGAAGGAAAGCGTTTTTCACATCAAGCTGATGTAGAGACCATGGATGATTAGCTACAAGAGATATGAGCACCCTTATTTAATTTAACTTCGCCACAGGAGCAAATGCCTCCACATAATCAATGCCATAAGTCTAGGAATACCCCTTAGCCACTAACCTTGCCTTGTATCTCTCAACTGACCCGTCTGCTTTGTATTTCGCAGTATACACCCATCTACTTCCCACAGGTTTCTTTCCTTTGGGTAACTCAACCAATTCCCAGGTATTATTTTTCTTCAAGGCTCTCATCTCTTCAACCATCGCAGCTTTCCACTTAGGATGTCGCAAACCTTCTGATACATATGAATGTAGAGGAATGGCAGATAGCGAGGTGACAAACGACAAATAAGAAGGAGACAAGGCCTCATAGTTACTTAGTAGTTGTTGAGTGCAACTTTTAACACCCTTTGAGCGCAATAGGAATATTAGGAGAACAACCATCATTAGTAGGATTAGAGGGTGAAACAATAGGATCAGAGGGTGGAGAAATACCTGGATCCGAGGTAGGTCCAATTGGTGCATCTAGACGTGTAGCAGCCATGGTCTTCTCTCTTCTACTATAGACCTTTAACTTCCCCTGAGTTCCAACACTACAATCTTGTGGAATATCAGGTTGTCTATCATCCACAATAAGGGTGGGCGATAGAGGAGTAAAAGGAAGAGGTATACTGACAAAGGTAGAGGGACTCTCTTTATCCATGCTATTCTCCCCCTGAAGAGAGGACCAGGGAAAAAAATGAGACTTTTCCCAAAAAGTGACATCCATGGAAACAAACTTTCTACTAGACGAAGGGTTAAAACACTAGTAACCTTTGCGTGTAGCAGAATATCCCAGGAAGATGCACTTGAGAGCTTTAGGGTTAAGTTTAGTACTATCTGGACCTAAAATGTGGACGAAACAGACACACCTAAAAACTCTAGGAGGAATAAGAAATAGAGAACAATCAGGTTGAAGTAATTGAACATGAGTCTTAAAATGTAAAGAACGAGATGGGATGCGATTAATGATATATGCATCAGTAAGAACATCATCAGACCAGTAACATTTAGGAACACTAAGAAAAAGGAGAAGGGATTGAGCTACCTCAAGAAGATGACGGTTCTTTTGCTCGGCTACACCATTTTGTTGAGGAGTGTAAGTGCAGGAGTTCTGGTGGACAATACCATGGTCCGATTGGTATTCGCACAAACCACCATACAATATTCACACCCTGGTCGGATCATAGAATCTTAATTGAAGAACTATATTGTGTTTGAACCATCTTATGAAAACTTTTAAAGATGGAAAAAACTTCGTCTTTGGTTTTCATAAGATAGATCCAGGTACACCATGTATGGTCATCAGCAAAGGTCACAAAATAGCGATATCCAGACATCGAAGTAACAGGGGAAGGTCCCCATACATCAGAATGCACAATATCAAAAGGAGAAGAACTGATATTACTTCTAGAGGGATAAGATGAGCGACAATGTTTAGCCAACTTGCAAGTTTCACAACGAAGTGCATATAAAGACATAGAAGCAAATAAAGCGTGAAATAAAAGTACGAAAACGAAACATGACCAAGACGAGCATGCCAACTCATGATAGACTCAAGACTATTACTACTACTAGATTGTAATGCCTGAGACTCAACAGGTGGTCCCTCTAGAAGATAAAGGCCAGCGACTTCATGTCCAGTGCCAATCGTCCTCCTCGTGTCCAAGTCCTGAAAAACACACGAAGAGGGAGAGAAGGTTATACTGCAATTCAAATTCTATGTAAGGGAATTAACAGACAAGAGGTTAGAATGAAAATGAAGAACATGTAGAACGGAAGATAATGACATCTTGGAAGAGAGATTGGCAATACCTTTTCTTGAAACAGAGGATAAGGTATTGTCTGCACTTTGTACCTTATCATGACCAGAACAAATGGAATAGGACGAGAAAATGGATGACATACCAGTCATGTGGTTGGGGGTTCCGGAGTTAACGACCCAAGTGGGAGAAGTGGCTACATGATGAGCAGTGCTGATGGTACTTGTTATCATGTAAGCCGTATAGCCGTATTATACGGTATATGGTAGATGTGTTAGTTATTGCTTGTAAGGGCATACTTGTCCACTTTCAGTACTTTTAGACTCGTATAAATAATAAACTATAGAGACATGTATTCTACATGCTCTTTACCCTAATTGCTCTCTTCTCTCTCCTCTTTTTCTCTTTCTCTCTCTTGTTCTAACCCTAGAAACCCTAGATTCAACTTGGTATCAGAGTCGAATCTATCGGAATTTGTGTTCTTTAATCCGGGAAGGAAGATCAGCAACTTCAGAACCAGGAGCACAAGATTCAGGTGCTGACGTCATCAGACAGTACGGATGACGTCAGCAGCCGTACTGTCATCTGACCCCGAAACTTCAGATCCTAGTAGATCTCGATTTTATAAGATTGATGGTATTTATCTCAATTTTTTCTGATGTTGTCTTGATGCTCAAATCTTGAATCTCGTTCTTGGTGGAAAACGAACTCGTTTTTCGTTTTTTCTTGATTCATCTCTAATTTGCCAATTTTGTTTATGTTTCTTGCTTCTATTTGGGACATTTTGTGATTACCGACATATAGAATCAAGTCTTGCTTGAATCCATCAAGTATTGAAGCTTGTGGGAAGATTTCAAGCTCTAAAATTATCGCCGGTAGCCTATTTTAGGCAATTTTTTGGCCCAAACAGCAACTTCTCTCGTGATCTGTCCCTCTAACAGCAACTTTCTGATTTCCTATGCTACTTCATCACTTCTTAATGATATATTGATGATGATGACTCTATTTGGTGCTAATTTGGGGGTATTTTGACCACCGATTTGCTTAATTGGCCCCTCTAGAGCTAGATTTTCAGGGTATTTGTGCAATAAATCTCTCAAGATCCGGATTCTAGGCTGTCTTGTGTTTTTTATGCCTGATTCCTACTCATGTTGGCTGGTTTGATGGTGTGCGAGGTCTCCGGCATGCTATTTGGGCTTGATTTTATCGCCTAAATCTGTTTTTTTATCTCTTTGGGGGTTTCTTGTGTATACAACACTCCTCACTATCAGTTCTTTGGTTCTTGTTGGGTTGCCATGTCAACCGAGATCCCCGATGTGTTGAATGGAGGTCAGTTTGGCTCCACTGGAGGAGTTTCAAGGCCTATGGAGGCTACTTCGAGTGGTGTTGGGGGTTCTTTCATGCCTCCCATGGGTTATGATAACCCAGGTTTACAGATCACTACGGTTCGATTGGATGGCCGAAATTATTTGGAGTGGTCTCAGTCGGTTCGTATGTATATCAGGGGTAGAGGCAAGATGGGTTACATCAATGGGAGTGTTGTGTACCCACTACTACTGATCCTTCTTATGCTCGATGGGAGTCGGACAACTACACTGTGATGTCATGGATTCTCAATTCCATGCAGCTACAAGTGAAGACATTGGGTTTATCTCAAAGTCAAGCACCACACTCTCTTTGTGAAGCATTGTGGGAAGAACACGACAATCCTCATCGTTTATGTCGATGACATAATTGTTACTGGAAATGATGAGGTTGAGATCTTCAAGTTAAAGAAATACTTAGCTGGGGAATTTGAGATCAAAGATTTGGGGTCCCTAAAGTACTTCCTAGGGATAGAAGTAGCAAGATCTAGAAAAGGGATTTTCATATCTCAAAGGAAGTATGTTCTTGACCTACTTGGAGAAACAGGAAAGTTGGGAGTCAGATCAGTTGACACGCCTATTGTGCAGAATCATAGGTTAGGGGAATCGACTGGTGAGCTATTGGAGGATGTTGCTAGCTTTCAGAGAGTAGTTGGGAGATTGATCTCTCTCTCATTGACTAGACCAGACATTGCCTATGCTGTTAGTGTTATCAGTCAGTACATGCATTCGCCAATGGATATTCATCTAGAAGCAGCGTATAGGATTCTGAGATATCTCAAATCCTCTCCTGGTAAGGGGCTCCTCTTCAAGAAGAATGGTCATATGGGGGTTGAGTCCTACACAGATGCTGATTGGGCAGGTGCTAAGGACGACAGAAGATCTACTTCCGGCTATTGTACCTTTGTGGGAGGTAATCTTGTGACTTGGCGAAGCAAGAAACAACATGTGGTTGCACGGTCAAGCGTGGAAGTGGAGTTTAGAGCCATGGCACATGGATTATGTGAGACACTATGGCTGAAAGTTCTGTTATGTGAGTTGGGGTTTCCTGTTACTAGCCCAATGAGGTTATATTGTGATGACAAGGTAGCAATAAGCATTGCTCATAACCCAGTACAACATGACATGACCAAGCACACAGAGGTGGATAGACACTTCATAAGAGAGAACTCAGAGAAGATATTCTCAAGCGAAGTTTGTACCCCATTTGTGAAGACCAGCGAACAAGTTGCAGATGTCCTCACCAAAGGAGTTCTTGGCTACCAACTATCCTTTTGTCTAAGTAAGATGGGCATGATAGATATCTATGCATCATCTTGAGGGGGAGTGTTATCTTATAAGCCGTATTGTACGGTATATGGTAGATGTGTTAGTTATTGCTTGTAAGGGCATACTTGTCCACTTTTAGTATTTTTAGACTCGTATAAATAATAAACTACAGAGACATGTATTCTACATGCTCTTTACCCTAATTGCTCTCTTCTCTCTCCTCTTTTTCTCTTTATCTCTCTTGTTCTAACCCTAGAAACCCTAGATTCAACTGTACCTATAGACGCAAATGAGGAGGATGACATAGTAGAAGGTCCCTTTAGCTGAGAAATGAAGCGATGAATGTTCTCATGTTTGGCCTGTTGAAGAGGATCTGCAGTAGATGAGGGGCCTAAGTAGCAGATGGCTCAATAGTAGTGGAGTCGGAACTCACAGTATGAGCAATTGCGGATGGTGAAGCTGCTGTGGTGGTCGAGGCGGACGACCATGCAGTTCCCAACACTTAGCCTTCACATGCCCAAGACGGCCTCATTAATCACACTTAGGCCAAGGGTCACTGAAGGACATCCCAGAAGGGCCAGAAGGAGTGGACACTGAATGACCTGCCAATGGAGAAGTCTATGGGAAACGCTGCGATGCGGAAGCAGTAGCGAGAGCCAAAGTTTAAAAAAGCGCACAAGGCGCACACCTCGAGGCGCAACTGAGGCTTAAGCCTCAGTTTTAACGGTAATGAGTAAAACCAAAACCCATATTTTTTGATTTTTTTTGCTTTTTTTTATTTATTCGTATCCCCATAATACCCCCTCTAATCCTATTATATGACAAAAACGACCTAAATGGTCCATATTTGAGTATCTAAAACTCATTATTTGGGGAAAAATCTTTAATCAACTCTTTGAACCCTAGTTTTTCCTATTTTAGAGAAATCCTTCTAGAGAGCTCAAATCTTGTCCGAAACACAATCCGTCACTTCCTACGGTTTTCTTGTGAGCAATCTCACCAAACTCAAGCAAGAAAGCAAAGCTTTGAAGAATTTTTAAGGTATTTGACCATATTTTAGGTTTTTACCTTATTTTTCATAAATACATGTAAAACTTCATTATTTTTTCTTCTTTAATGTTTTTTTTTGTTGTTGTTTTTTAATAATATGATTGAAGATGGTGAGAGGGGTTTCTAAGAAGCATGGGAGTAGAGGTAGTAGTAGAAAAGATCCGGCATGAAACTTTTTCTACTTGCTCTACTCTCTTTCGTAACTCTATCTAGTTAGTTACCTATGTAGTTACTACTGTTAGTATTGACTATTGAGATTTGGTAATTTAGTGGAATTGGCATATCAAATGTGCTTTATGTTTTTAAGATTTGATATCAGCATTCTGGCATTCTCGACAGCATCGCTCCTAAGGTATCCCAATAGTTGATATAGGAGCTATAGCCGTTTCATTCCTATTCGTTGTTATGATTCCACAACAATGGATATGGAAGGGCGCCCAGTTCGTTCTTAAGAGGAGCATTGCTTACTTTTTGTTACTCTGGATTGCTCCCGTGCTCTGGGACTGGGGCTTGGCTTGGGTGGCCCCTCTTGTGGTTTTCTTGGAGGGGTGGCTCTACTTTCTTATGTCTTCAATGGAAAGATTACCTCGATCTGACTTTTCTGGAATGGAAGCATAATCGTCAGCCCTCAAAGAAAGAAACCTCTTCCTCTCATCAGCGGTAAGCCAGTCCGTTGACACACCACCGGGGAAGCAAACAATCGCCACTAGACATGGGAAGCCCGCACTCAAGCCAACCTACCCTTTGACCCGCGTATCCTATCTGTAACCGAACCTGCGGGAAAGCCTACTGAAGAAGGAAGAGCAACCATATCTCCTTTCTTTGGGCGGGCAAACAAGACGGAACCGAAGCTATGTGCATAGTCTTACCCCTGCCCAATCTACTCAAAGGATTAGAGATCATGAACGAGGAAATCTCAATGAAAGACCGGAACTTACCTACGGGCTGACCTACGATCACTTACTTTTATGCATGAGATAGACTATTACAATACGAGAACTCATTTTCCCGATCCAGGAATGGGGTCAAGGGCACAGCCTACTCGCATTACCAGCCCGACATGGAGTACCATCAAACAGAGGCCTGAGTTCTAGCTTCAAAGAAAGAGAAGATCTCCTAGCAACCAACAATGCTTCCTTAATCAAAGATTCTTCCCTTGCAAAGAGATCTCCCTCATCCATCTTATAAGGTCACGACTTCGGGCCATGGCTAGAGACCGATTCGCTCTCCGTCGTCCCCTGCGACTGCGATTCATTCCTCCCTTTCAAAGAAATATGCCCTTGCCAACTCAAGAACGTATGCCACTGCCAGTTGACCCCTCTGATGTTGAAACACGAGTGTGTTTAATGCTTTGCTGGGTTAATTGCTACCTTAACCGTGGGTGAATTTGGAATCATACGAAGGGTCTTGGGGTTATGGTAATCAATATGAAAGGGATGCAGGCTCTCAAACAAGCGGGGATGCTAAGCGAGGTGGATTAGGTGCTTCTTTCTCTGTTCCCTTTCCTTCCTATGCTTTCGCCGCTGGGCCATATTAATTGCTCCTGGCCCAGATGCTTATGCTTAATCAACCGTCCTGAGTGATAAGCACTGCTAAACCTCAGTTCAGTGCCTAATTTCTTCCATAGCACCCTCTATTAGAGGGCAGACTGGTGTCTTGATCGGACGTAATGCTCACCGCCGTGGTTTCTCACCACCTTACGAAAGAAGAATCCGGCAACTTCTGTAGCATCTGTCGAATTCTTGCACGGGATTCAATGCGCCATTCTCGAAAACTGCCACCACTTTTCGCCCTCGAGCCGTCTTGGGCAAACCAAGCACAAAATCATGGATATCTCCGGGGTCTAGCCGTGGTACTGGCTTATACAAACCGGCATTCGACAGCCTTTTCCTTTGCCGTTTTGCATACACGGCATCTCTGCACAAACCTCTCAACGTCCCGACTCGATCTGGGCCAATAGAAGCTGTCATTCAAAAGGGCAATTATCTTGTCACGACCAACGCTCCCAGCGTAGAAAACGGAAGTGCGCTCCTGCGCACCAATCTTGCTTTCAAGCCGGAGTTTGCTCCTTCAGCAGCCGAGATGTGATGCTCACTAATCGACCATGACCGACTAGCGTAGAAAACGGAAGTGCGCTCCTACGCACTCCGACTTTCAGGCCTCCGTTTGCAGGGTGGGTGTCATAGCAGCTCGCTCCAACCGAGTAGGAGTGGGGAACTTTATGAACTATATCTAGATCTTCCTTCCGCTCCGCCCCCTTCCATCCTTCCTTCCGAAGGAACGAACGCAGGTGCTCTTTCTTGGGTAAGGTGGGCTTACCAAAGCCGTTGTCGCTGTCTCCGGAGTGATGGAACTTAGAACCAGCTCTCAGCATCGCGTATTCATTCCAATTAGGTTCAATTCCGTTCCGTCAGGGCCTTCCATCTTACCGTGGCTATCTAGTCATTGACCCCGCACGCAGTGGTTTGATGGCATTAGTGCATGTTTGAGCTGACTTGCCTGCCTTGCTTTTCACTGTAATGCTACTGACATTAATGCTTGGCTTTCCGCTTTTGGTACTAATGAGCTAGCTTCCTTCTATAGGCACTACTGGCATTAATTAGCTTTCCTGCCTTGCTTTCAGCTTTTAGTTGAAAAAGACCTCTTCCTCTTCTTCCTCTTTGCTTGGCTTTACCTGCTCTTATTACTAGCTCTGTTAGACTAATAGCATTAATGAGCTTCTTTCCCTACCTGTCTGCTGTTTTGTCTGACTATTAGGACTAGGACTAATGAGCTTCCTTTCTTACCGACTAAAGGAAGTAATAATGACTAAACTAACTTAAGACTTTCTTAAGAGCTAGCTAAGTGAGTGTAATCTCTTAGTCCGAATTCAGTTAGAGGTTAGAGTAGGGAAGAGTACCATTCCTAGTCCGTTGCTAATACGCCTATAATGCCAATCATAAGATTGGCAAGCTATATTCCTTAGCCTTAGTTAGGCAGCATCATTGTGGAATAGTTTCTAGCCGGAGGACCGTCGATCATAGCATAGAGCATAGGCCATAGACAAGCGGGAGGACCATTGCTTAGTTGAGTGTCTTTGGGAAGGTTATAAACTTTCAGGCTGGGCAGGATAGACTGTTCCTTGTGGTGTGTAAGTTCTCACCACATACCTGGAATCCAGGGATAGGCACATAGCTGGAATGGTAGACAGGGAAAGGAAGGTACGCTCTAAAGGAAATTATGTAAGCGGATGCCAATGATAGAGCTAGGCCAATGCCAATGATAAAGACAATGATGGTCGTAGATCACCAGGAGGAAGGCATTAATTAAACAAGCGACGGGATGCCACTAAACAAGCAAACTAAGCTAATACTAGCTCTTTTCTTGCTCCTCCATAGAAGTTCTTGGAATGCCTCTTTGTCACAAAAAGAGAAGCCTACGAGAGGAGACTTATTCAATAAAAGAGAAGCCTATATCTGTCGACCCTACTTCACTTCCTTATAGTGCCTTGCCTACTGTCTTTGAATAATGCTTCATTCCAGACATTCCTATAGCCCATTGATTGATTCCCCTTCCCTTTCTATCCTCAGTACTAGAGATGAACGAATTCCATACGCCCGAAATTGAGATCGAAGAATTTGCTTTCTGTTGTTGGTGTTGGAATTTCATGAACGCGGAGCCTGACGGAACGGAACTATAAAAAACGAGTTCAGTCAAACAGCGTATATAGTATATAGAAGTTTTAAGAGCGTTTCGTTTAGAGTCGTTTAAAACGAAACGAGCCAAGAATCAGAAATAAAATAAGACTTGACTCTTCCTGGTCTGTGATTCAGTCAAAAGTTTAGACGATAGGGGGCTAATGGAGGAGATGGTCCGAAGGAGTCCCGGATAGGCATTGATCAGAACTTTATTCATTCGTTCTTTATGGAGAACAAAATGCATTTGAAGGTGTGGAATCAAGGTCTTTAGATGCAGAGGGACGAGTTGAGTCATCCATCTCCACCAGCTTACTAGAAGCAATGCTCTCCCAAGGACCCTAGGAACTGGTATTTATGCATCTCCAGCTTGCCTCTCAACGTCCTATCTATTCCCCATAAACGGGACCGGGAAATGAATGACTCAACTCGTCCCTTTGCATCTAAAGACCTTGATTCCACACCTTCAAATGCGTTTTGTTCTCCATAAAGAATGAATGAATAAAGTTCTGATCAGTGCCTATCCAAGAGGTTCCGCCTTCCCCGGAGCTAGGCGAACAGAATCAAGAAATGCAGATAGGGAGTCCGAGCCTTTCCTCTCCCGCCCCTTTCCTTTTTAATACACGGATCACTTGGGTCTTTGCCTCCGCATGTGGGTACTCCCCTGTTGGTCCGAAGCAGCTTGAGAGCCCAGGAAGGAGGGAAGGTCTCGCCCCTTGTCCCTTGTCTGGTAAGCAAGCAAGGGAACCGGCTCGTTCCGTCCCTTCGTCTCGCCACAACACAAGCTGTGGTATAATCTAATCTTTTTGTAAGTTGGCACCCCCTTACTTCGTTGTATGCAATGAATTTCATTGTTCAAATCAAGGCGCATCTGTCTTAGGTACCCCACTTATACCTTAAAATATCATATATGCACCGCTGCTGATCCTTTGTCCTTCTCTAAATCCAGCTTCAACTGAGCATACGTCTGCCGCGGGAACAGGAAGAACGGAAATGTACTTTTATGTTGAAGTCTTTCCTGTTGGAATGCTGGGGGGCGCCTCGCACGTCTTGGAAGAATCATGCTTTATATCTGAAGTTGTTGGCCCATGGTCCTCAGTAAGGAAAGGACCTAGAAAAAGCAGAGAAGAGGGGACTTCTAGGAGAAGCCGAAGCAGAAGCGGAGATGGGGATTTTGCACGTAGTCAACTCATTCAAATCTTTAGGTTACTGCGAGCCTCATACCAAACTTTGCCTGTCCATGATTCTCTGGATTCTATCGGCAATCGTCCGTCCATCAGTCCGAAATCGAGTGAGCATCCGTATCCATGTCCGAATTCGTCACAATAGGAGTGGTTAAGCCTAAGTCCAGAGACCTTTTCAGATGCCTACCTTCACTAAAGAAAGGAGAAGACGAACCCCGAAAGTATGCTTTCAGAGTTCCTTTTCAATAAAGAATTTGCCGGACTCCGGCTTTCAAGCCTCTGTTTGCTGAATTGAAACCCGGTGCATTTCTTCCTACCATTTTTTAAAAGCGCATAGTTTTTCCTCAAATAAAAAATGACCTGGGGAACGCATGAGATATATACCTAAACCAGTAGGTCCTTGAGCGGATCCCACGTTAGCCCCAAGACGTTGGTCTCTAACTATAAAAGTAAATGCTTGAGCTTGAGAAGCTTCTGGGCCAATGGGCCCGTCAAACTCACTGGGATAAGCGTATTGAACCAGATTGGATTAAGTGCTCCTCTGTTTGCTCCCATTTTTTATCATTTTTAATGAGGCGGGCCAGATAGAGAATGATATGCAGAAATAGGGGAAGGGAGATGGTCGCCTTTTTTTTGGTTTAAGGGCTGCTCGCCCTACCGAAGTACCAAAGGCTTTCGGGGCTTACACCCATAGTCTTTCAGTAGCGCCCTTAGAATCTAAGCCTTTTGAAGCGCCACTTACTTTTAAGACTAATTTTCCGAACGAAGAAGATCCATCTTAATCAGACGACAAGGGTTCTAGCATAGGGGTACCCTGGTAATTGAGTCCTTGAAGATCGACGACTGCATGCCTGGGAAGATATACGTTGAATACACACAAAAAGAAGAAGACAAATACCCTCGAGGAAGACTCCAGGCATCAAAGTCCACCTCTCTTGGTCTCTCTTCCACTTATTCCAGCCAGCCAGAAAAGTTGTTCCAGTCGTTGAACCACTCCGTTTCCAACCTTGAGTTGGCATTTTAAGAGGCCTTCGGTCTAGGGAGTTCTGAATCAATGCTTTTGCTAGAAGGCTTTCCGTAAATAAAGACGGGCGTCTTGAAAGATCTTGACCTCCCTTCATTAGTAAAAAACGGGTCCATAAGTGGAAAAGGCGCTACTTAGCCCTACTTCTGACTCATACTGCACCGTTATATATATATCTATATATATATATATATCTATATATATAGATATATAACCGCTGAGTATAATAGGGTCTTGGTGCTAGATACACCGCTACGGATGCTGGTGGATCCGGTTGCTGCTGGACGATTTGGTATCGGGACGAGCCTTTCAATGAAAAAGGGCGTGGAGAGATTGGAACTTTTCAATCAAATAAAGATGGAAAGATGGCAACTTCTTCCGGGTGAAATACGACTTCAATGGAAATAGGGGCAGGAGAGAGAGACTTGTGTGCGTGGTTAAAAGGCTTAGGGTCTTCTGCCAGGATAGCTACTAAGCTAGTGTTTGCTAGCCCTGGGCATGTCCCATTAACCCTTTTTGGTAAGATAGGCCCTGACTGACTGACCAAAGGGAAGGCATAGAGTAAGGGACTAGTATCCATATGAGCTACATGAGCTACTGAGCTCCCTACTTTGACATCAGACATGTGAAATATGATGTTTCAATAACCACACATTTCATTGCTACGATGCCATCTTAGGGCATCTGAACCTTAGTTTGATGACCTTCATGATAGATAGTTCACATGGGCCCGATTAAGGGGGCTTCCGCAGCCCCCATGAGGCACGTACTCGATCTAGTGGTATTTTTATGGGGATTCTATCTATCGCTGTAGGATCCCTATTCAAGATCACTGCAGTTCCTTTTCGGGCGGCTGTAGGACGGACGGCCGCCTATAGGTGGTAGGGTAGGGTGGGTGGTACCGCTCAGATTGCGGCCAATCTTCCTAACCATGCGCGGGCCGGGCTTAGAGCGTGTGAAACTCATCATTACCTCGTAAGGGCGTTGAGACCATAGCATGTTACACAAAAGCGCCGCTTTCTCTGGAGTGTTGTCACACAGCTGCCCGCCTAGAAGAGCCACTCGCTCTGTAGTGTTGTCACACAAGATAAGCACGCCGCTCGCCTGCTGGCCGGGCGAATCGTAGTTATCTTCCGGTCAACTGTCCACCCAGTCAAGTGTAAAAAACACAGTGGAATCACGCAACACACGCTGCTGGTGTGCTTCCTGCCCATGAGGAAAGAAAGAAGAGCGACAAGGTTCAGTTCAGATTTTACTGTTTGTAGCATGGGAGCTGATTATCCAAAAAATCCCTGGGAACAATGAAAAAAAAAGATATCTCGGTAACGAAAACTATAGGGGGCTGTATTGGCGAGATCCAACGGTGAACAGCTGCCCAAAAGAAAAACCACCTAGAAGTCCGAGGACCTTTAGTACCGTACCTTAGCCCCGAACCAGCAGCCTTCGCGCCAACCAAGACCGCCCCCTTTTCAATAATAAGGAGAGCTATTTTCTTATTGAATCAATATTGAATATAGGGGGCTCCGCTTCCTGCTGTTGGATCGGGTGCAGGCACTTTCTCAAGGTAAAGGCTTGCGATCAGTTTCTCGGCCTTGAACTCTTTCATTTTCTCATTCCAGCCTTGGACTGACTCAGCCCTGCCAACTATTGAAAGAATGGATAAGCTATGAGATCAGGGCTGACGACAATTACGTACACCTTTTCTTCAAATGTCCCACTGCAACCTTGATTTTGAATTGTGTTGCTCATCCGGTGCGGTGGCAATTCCATGGCGTCGGGTGCTTACAGATCAAATTGCATGGTTAGACAACGAATGGGTTCAAATTGGTACCCACCTAGGATTGTTGGCACCTGTTTGGATGAAGCACGGGTCGTCTAACAAGGCATGGGAGCTTCCTTCCTGCACCCGCATGCGCGCTTCTCCAAAAGGAGGCACACATTGTATCAATTCACCGCGTGTGATGTGATGGGGAAAAGAAGTTATAGCCTCACTTATTTTTATGCTTATTTAAGTTATTTTTTTCACATGATATGTTTATCATTTTTCTAGAATTAATTATATTTTTTTTAGAATCTTTTAAGCACTTTTTTTTAAAAACTGAGGCTTAAATGAGGCTTACGCCTCGGTATCGCCTCGAGGCTACGCCTCGCCTTTTTTTAGAGAAAACGCCTCATTTCCCGAACTAGCCTTTTTAAACTTTGGTGAGAGCAGATCTCTCAGGAGTCAGGGAAGATGACATAATGCGACGTCGACTCTCCTCGCTTTGGATGCAAGCATACACCTGGCCAAGTGATGGAAGGGAATCACGACTAAGAAGCTGAAAACGGGCCAACTCATGTTGAAGACGGGAGATATCATGTCGCAGCTAGGATGTTCGTGCCAAGTTCTACTGTTGGGAGTAAGTCTGAGAAGTTGTGTCCCAAGACTCCCAACTTCCTTTGCCGTACGTAAGAATAGGAAATCTCGACTAATCTAAGGCTACATGGAGTTCATGACCACAGCATAATAGTGATGTTCTCAGTCTCCCACCTCTCATACAAGGGATCAATCACTGAAGCAGGTTCCACATCATGCCCATTGATGTAGCCCAACTTGCCTCGATCACAAATGTCCATCCGGGCAGCCTGAGACCATTCGAAGAAAATTTGGCCATCCAATTTCACAGTGGTAATATGCAATCCGAGATTCTCATACCCCATGGGAGGCACTATGGGGCTCCCAGCACTGCTCGAGGTAGCCTTAGTGTTCCCAGAAGACCCGCCAGTAGACACAGAGAGGATATTAGTAGACATCGCAGTAAACTAAAATCAAAATAAGGAAGATGGAGGTTGTTGTACACATACGAACCTTCAAACACCTCTTAGGCACAACAAACAAGGGTCTACAAACCCCAAATCTTGTCAAGAGAACCAGCAAGCATCCCCTACAACCAAGGAAATAAATTTCGGTTTCGAGGTTTATTTCAACCAGTCTACAAATAGAAATAGTTCCACGAAATATTTCGAACAGTGTGGAAATAATACATTTTTCGTGGAAATGATGGAAATAATGCGGAAATGATGGAAATATTATGGAAATGTTTGTGGAAAGTTTAGGAAATGATGAAACAAGCATAAAAACACAATCATAAGCTTTCAAACCATATGTAGTGTGGAAATGAATGACCATAATGGTCTATAATACGTTGCTGCAAGTATCTTTAATTAGTCAAGGTTTAATTTAATTATATAACTATTATTTAATTGCTAATTATAAAAAAGTCATAAAGTAATATATTAACAAATCCTTATTCACTTGCATTAATTTCTTAACATTATATGTAATTTTAGAAAACCTATTTACTATTAACTTATAACATTTATTTAATTTTTTGAATGTTTAATTTTTATTTGAAAATAAAATATAAGGACCAAGTTAATATTTTTTTAATTTTTTTTAACCCAACCAACTTGTAGAATGGGCTAAGTTATGCAACATATACTCAATATATGCACAATCATGGAAGTTTAGGGTAAAAACCAATGAAATTGGAGTTTTTCCCAAATTCCAAATTTTTACCCTAAACGATCTTCAATCCGTGCACAAATCTAGTGTAAATGCATCATAGATTCATAAATTTACACCTAACATATTTATTTGTAGCAAGAAATTTTATCCTTATGTATATTTTGAATTTGAAAAACTCCTAAATGGGATTTGATTCTTCTTCACGATTAATCCACGAACCAAAAAATCTACAATGGATTGATCTTTTGTATAAACAAAATGTATGGAAAGCGATTAAATGGATCAAATATGAGATTTATAGCAGTTTTGAGCTCAAATGAGATGTTTCGTACCTACGATTGAAATGTTTCAAATGTTTCCATACATGTAGAAACATTTCGACCGAAATAATACATATTTACATTGTCAATTGATCGAAATTTACTGTTCAAGCGAAATATTTCGACATGAATGGAAATATTTCGGGAAATTTAACATTATTTCGACGCAAGTATTCTTTCCTGTCGATAACCTAGAAAATGGAAATCTTTCGCGAAATATTTCGATAATTTCGTGAAATTTATATCCTTGCCTACAACTATTATATGCCCTGTAGACTTCCCGAACACACAAAACCACCAAGAACAGTGAATAACCAGCACCAATAGGGATTGAGGACCAAGAAACGACCCACAATCCAAGAAATTAGGGTTAAAAACTTGTTTTAGCCCAATATAGGGCAAAAAAGAGGGCTAGCGGAAACAATATTTGGGGGAAAAATCAACCCCAACAACTCAAACCTCCACGGAATTGAACGGGGTTTTTTCCAGCATTCTTCTCATAAAAAACGTACAAAAGACAAGCAGCAAAGCAAGGTAAGAAAGGCCCTACAGATTGAGAGATCGAAACAAACGAAAAATTGAAAATACACCTTACTAGAGAAAAATGCACCAAAGACCATGAAGATGCCTCCAAAAAATTTCCGAAAAATCACCGTTATATCCCGAATAAAGATTTACAGCAAGAAGTGGAGCTCCCGAATCATGAGTCTGTACGACTACTGACGTTAGTCGTACGGCCTGAGGACGTCAGCTGTACGGCCTGAGGACGTTGGCATGATGGCAACACCTAGATGGTGATTCTCTGGTTCTTTTTTTCTCTTCAAATGTGATTTTGATGATTGGAAGAGTTTTGCTTTGATACCAAGTTGGATTCTAGGGTTAGGGTTTCGATAGAAGAGAAGAAGATAGAGGGGAGAGAGAATAGAGGGAAAATTAAAGAGCATGTGTGTTTCACATGACTCCAAACTTTCTATTTATATCGAAAAGAGGACTACATGGACAATAATGCCCTTACAGATATTTGGTGTCCCTTATAGTATAAAGGGTACACCCTAACATCTAATTCATGATAACATTGTTTGCTAATCTCTTTGCCAAGGATTTGAATAAAAACTATAATGATGGTGGTCCTTAGAATTCTGCTCTTCAAGCCAAACTTTCTCCTTACCAGTGGTAGCGTTGCCTCGTTCATCTGTCGCTACATTGTTTGAAGATTTTAGTTCCTATTTTGAGTCAATTACCATCTTTGGATTGTGAGTCGTGTCAACTTAGTAAGCATTATTGTGTCTATCTTCCATAGGCTTGATAGTTGTGTGTCTAATCCTTTTTCAGTTGTTTATTCTAATGTTTGGGGATCGACTAGGATACCTTCATACAATTGTTTTAAGTACTTTCTTAATTTTGTGGATGACTACTCTCGAATGACACAATTTGCTTAATGGATGATAAATCTAAGTTGTTTTCTATTTTTAAATTGTTCTATATGAAAGTGCAGACTCAATTTGGTACTCTATCCGTGCTATTCGTTTTAATAATGCCAAAGAATTTTCTTTTACATTATTTTAGGCCTATTTTGACTCTCACGGTATGTTACATTAGATCTCTTATACTGGTACACCTCAACAAAATGGGGTGGCTGAAAGGAAACGTTGGCATGTGTTAGACGTTGCTCATTCCTAGCATTTCCAAATGGAAGTACCCAAAATATATTGGAGTGATGTTGTCCTCATAGCATGTTATCTCATTAACTGGATGCATTCGTCACTTCTAAATAGTAAGGCTCCATTCTCAGTTTTATTTCCAGATACTTCCCTGTTCCCCCTCGTATTTTAGTTGTGTGTGCTTTGTTCACCATGTAGGTTCAGGGGGGATAAACTAGATCCTCATTCTATCAAGCGTATTTTGGTATACTCCCGTACCTAAAAGGATATCGGTGTTACAGTCCTTTTCTTCATCGACAGTTTGTGTGTTTGTGTTGATGTCACCTTTTTTGAGTCTGTTCCTTTCTTTTGAGACGAGAGTCATTATGCGGTTGATGAGGTGTTCTCTATTCCTCTTCCTCTAACTGGTTTGGCTATACACTTCCTACTTCTGATTCTACTTGTTTTTCATTCTGATTTGAAGGTATATGTTCGACGGTGTCACCCCATACATCCACCAGTTGTTGCCTCTGAATCATCAACTGTTCTTGTGCCTTTTCCATTTTCTTACCACTTGTCTCCTTTTCATATGTTTGTCACCTCTCTTTCCTCTATGTTTGTTCCTACTAATCTTCAGGATGCTATGTCACATTCTGGTTGGGGGAAACCAATGTAAGATGAAATTGATGCTCTTCTTGACAATGGTACATGAGAACCTTACCTCTCTCCCTCCTTGTAAGATAGTTGTGGGTTGTCGTTGGGTGTATACCATCAAACATCTTCCTAATGGATCTATGAATTGGCTTAAGGCTCTTCTTGTTGCCAAAGGCTATTTTCAAACCCATGACATTGATTATGCTAAGACATTTTCTGCAATGACGAAAATTTCTTTGGTTTGTATCATCATCTCTATCTGTGTTTTAAAAGGCTTTTAAGGCTTACGCCTTGAGGCTTGTCTCGGGGCAAGGCTTTCCCAAAACGCTCTAAGGCATATTAAAAAGGCCCTTGCCTACTGAGGCTTTAAAAAAGGCTTACGCATCACGCCTTTTACACCTTTTTAGTGCCTTGTCTTAGAAGCTTGCGCCTCACATGCATATGTCTGTGTGGGCAACTTACCTTAAAAAATCAATTTTTTTTTAAATCATAATTAAATAATAAAATAAGCTATTCTAGCTTAGATAAAAGCAAAAAAAAAGACATTTCTTTTCCCCACATGAAATAAATTAATGTTATTTTTCACAAATTTAACTAAATTTATCTTTTTTATTGAATTATCCTATTATTTATGTACTTTTTTATTTTTAAGTATTTACTTAAAAAGCATGTTCGTGAGGATTACGCCTCACACTTTAGGCCATTGAAGAACCTTGCCCTAGGCCTTTGCGTTTAAAAACACTCTTTAGTTTTGTTTTTGTTTTAATGGACTTGAAAGTTCGAAGTATGAAACTATGGATGAGGTAGACTTATATTTTGATTTTGACGAGTTCCAAACTTTGAATATGGAAGTATGAAACTATGAATGTGATTGTGGTACTCTTTTAATTTGATTTTGATTAGTTTAGAATTTGGATTTGGATATGAAATTTGAATTGTCATAATTTTTCTTATTTTTGAGAATATTTCTTGATTTCTCTCTTTGTTTTTGGAATATTTGTTATTTATTTATTTTAATATTAAATTATATAGCTAATTAAAAATGCATGTTCGAGAGGCTTGCGCTTTACGCCTTGAGGCTTGCGCCTTAAGCCTTTGGCTCGTGAAGCACTTCGCTTCACGCCTTAGCGTTTAAAAACATTGATCTCTATTTTTGCTAATGTGTACTAGTCATATACACGTTGATGGCTATGCAGATGCTAATTGGGATGGTTCATCATATGATAGGAGATCTACCATAAGATATTGCACATTCCTTTGTGAGAACCTTGTGTCATGGCAAAGTAACAAACAAAGTGTGGTGGCTAGGTTTAGCGCAAAAGTTGGGTATCAGGCTATGACATACACTACTTGTTAGTTGACATGGTTGAGTAATCTTTTCCAAGTGATAGGATTTGCAATTGTTCTCCTATTCCTTTGTTTTGTGATAGCCAGTTGTCCTTAATACTTCTAATCCTATTTTTCATGAGAGGACCAAGTACATTTAAGTCAATTGCCACTTCATTAGGGAGAAAGTTGAAAATGGTGACATTTGTAATCTGTATGTGAAGTCAGACCATTAATTAGCTAATGTATTTACCAAGGGATTGAGTCACACGAGGAGTGATATTTTATGTTCCATGCTGGGTATATATGCTCCGACTTTTTTTTGATAAGTGCGTATATGTCATACAAAAAGGGGAAAACCCTGAAGGAAAAAAACAAACTCATGCATAACTTACTCCTGGAAGCAGGAGGGAGTTACCCAAGTAAATCACTCCATCTATATACAAAGGAGTAACAAAAATAGCCTCGAAAAAGAGGAGAAACATAAGCCCAAATATATAGAAAGACTTTCACTTGTAGGATCATCCCAGGCAGACCTTCCTCTTTGCCTTCAAATATCCTTCTGTTCCTTTCCTTTCAGAGAGCCCAAATAATAACAAAAGGGAGGAACCGCCAAAGAAGTCGCCCTTTCCCTGTGAAGGACTCAACCGCCACACCATGAAAAAGACCCCGACCATGCCGTAGAATCACGCAGGGAATGCCAAATAGGGCAAAGAAAGTTTGCCAAATAGTCGATGGGAACCTGCAGTGGATGAACACATGGTCCATTGATTCTGCTTCAGACTTGCACATCACACATCTATTTTGCAGCACCATCCCTCTACTTATTAAATGATCCACCGTGAGAATCTTGTCTTAGATGGCTGTCCACACGAAAAACTTCACTTTAGATGGACTGGGTAGCTTCCAAACAACGTGAACTGAAAAGTCTTCTTGGCTCCCCAGAAAGCTCTCCCGATACAAAGATCTCACTGAGAAGGATCCTTTCAATTCCCATTTCCAAATTCTCTTGTCAGGTTCCTCTTCCGAACTGGGGCCAACTCCAACCCTATCTAGTAGGGCGCTAAGGCTATCCATCTCCTAATCATTAATGTTCTTTATGAATATGAAATTCCATGACATACGGCCTTCACTACTAACTATGCAGTCCTGGATGAGTGCTCACTGTTTGTTGGATAATGAAAACAAGTTAGGGGAGGCCTCTTTCAAGGGAACCTCCCCGCACCATTTGTCTTCCCAAAAGCGGACTCTATCTCCTTTGCCCACCTTGATGAGGACGCCCTCTTCAAAGATGTCTTGAGATCTGGCAAATATTTGCTGGATTTTAGTGCAAATATTCATTTTTCTGGTGTAAAAAAAACCATTTTATTTTTCTAGTTGATTTTCAGCCGTGTTTCAGCATTATTTGGATACTTAAAATCTTAGATGTCAGAGTGGTCTCAAAAAGTATGCCACATGGCTCTTACAACAGTACTTTCTTAAATAAGCTAGAAGACATTTTGGGACCATTGACTGACGAGAAAAGCTTACCTGACCGACGACAGTCAGGCAAGTTTTACTCACTTGGACAAGTCTTGACTCTTGAGTATGAAAACGGCTAAATGCTAGATTTTCCTTAGATTCCTCCAATCCGCATTAAGTGTGACTGTACTTCACTGATCACTCCACTCCTCAATCAGGGAAAAGGACAAGACCATTTGACCACAATTGAATGGATCTCTAAAATATAACGGTTAATCACCCGCTTAATTTTTTATGGGGTCAGGCTCAGGGGACCCCCTTTTTTTACTCGCCTGTGGATTCCTCTGTGAACGTGGATTCCGAGAATCCAACGGTGATTTTGCTTTTGCAAAAAGTGTCACCAGCTCAGCACTATCAACCATCGTTGGAATCTCGGGATCCATGGCCAAAGAGAGGGCTCCAAGGCGAGTTAGAAAAGAGTGGGTCCTCGGAGTCAGCCTTTTTTATGAGAGGGTGCCATCTTTTTTTTTGTTTTGTAGGCTGAGGGGGTGCCTTCTATGAGGTAAGAAACCTCTTAAAGAGTCTTCAACAAAGAAAGCGAGTGATTTAAAGTTTTACGAAGAAGAGTTAGGAATGTCGCATGAGTGAGTTGGAACACAACCAATGAGCAAGAAGAATTAGGTTGGCGAGAGCTAATTTTTTGTGTATAACAAGGTAGACCTGAAACTTTTAGTTTGCGGAAGCACTAGTTTTGTAACTCTACGGCTGCCATCTAGGCTCATTGACAGCATGGATGTTTAGAGACCATCCCTTAGTAGACATTCTTACCTAAAATCAGCTTGTGTGATGATTTCTAGCCGTTGATTTTAGAACTCAAAAATAATGGTTGAACCCAACGTCTACAATCACGTATTAAAAAGTACCAAAATCTAATGCCTAGAGATTCCCAATCATGTTATTTTTGGAGTGTATATCCACGAAGGGGTGGGCTGAACAACCATGTGGTCAGTTGCCCAGATGGCAGCCGTAGAGTTACAAAAATGGTGCTTCCGCAAACAAGAAGTTTTAGGTATATATTGTTACATCTTTTTCCAAATTTTTTTCTTTAATGTTCTTTTTTTCCTTAGAGAAAAGCTTTGATGATTGACCACAGTATGAGCACTTGGTCTTTTCTAAAATGATTTCTAACTGTTGATTTAATCTTTTTTATGGGTTTATTTTTAACCTTCGATTCGAGCACATTTTGATGACCGACGTTGCCGATCACAATATCGCCACATGACACACTCATTGAGACCATTCACCGCAAAAATTGGCTGATTGGTGATTTCTAACCTTTGGATCTAGCACCTAAACTAATGCTAAATAATTTTAAAATTTCACGGTTGAAAATAAACTAATGAAAAGACTAAAATCTAACGATTAGAAGTTTAGCACTCATCAATTAGGCTGATTTTTGGTATAGGTCCATTTAGGGTTGTGTTAAACATCCATACGGTTAGTGGTCTCCAAGAGGCTCATACTGTGTGGTAGGTCATCAACGTTACCAACGGGTAGTTAGTGAGTTTTTTTTATAAATATGGAAAT
The DNA here is from genome assembly GCA_035048495.1 of Euptelea pleiosperma. NCBI lineage: Eukaryota > Viridiplantae > Streptophyta > Magnoliopsida > Ranunculales > Eupteleaceae > Euptelea > Euptelea pleiosperma. The sequence goes on along the minus strand of CM068550.1, from coordinate 34,168,597 downwards.
AATTTCGGTGGTTTTCCTTTGACTTTTTCAAAATAGGTATGGAAAAAATATCAGAGGGCTCCTTTGTCCTTTTTTTTTCATATATATTTTTTCAGAATAGGTTTGTCTAGGCAAATAGGAAACTAAGGGCTAGAGCATATGGTAGTATAACCAAGGTAGTTAAAGGCGCAAGGCGCTAGGGCCTTTAGCGCTTGAGGCGCAAGGCGCAAGGCGAGGCACGCGCCTGATTGAAGCGAGGCGCAATATTAAAAATTATAATAAATATAAGAAATATAAAAATATAAAGAAAAATAATATCATAAAATAACAAAATAAATAATCATTAGGCCATAAAACATAAAAGATAGCAAATGTCGAAAATCTCAAGTAAGCCAAAGCAGTTCTAGTTAACATTGTCATTATCTAAATATAAAACAAGTAATCAAAAAGCCATAAAACATAAACGATAGCAAATGTTCAAAATTTCAAATAGCCCACAATTAGTTCTAGTTAGCGTCGCCATCATTTAAAATATAATTATTAGCTTCATCCCATCATCATCAGATGTGTTAGCCTCCTCAATATATTCTTCTTATTCTATCTCCTCCGAATTGGCCTCTTCCTCTTCCGGCTCCCTTATTAAAGCCCTTGCTCTTACTCTTGACCTTGATTGTGATCTAGTATTTGATGTTGATTCACCAACTGCAACAGCTCTCGCAACAACACTCCATGTCAAGCTATCATCCTCAAACACCAATTCATCTTTTGCTACTATACTTGTTTCCATCTCCCCAAGTAGTCATTCATTGCTTTCATCAATGTCTTTCAATGTGATAGGTTCAATTGTATCTCTCTTATCATACCGATGTTTAATATAATAGGCCAAATAACAAAAGTTTTACAAAAAAACATGTATTTTAGTGAGGTACGTGCCTGATGCGCCTGGAGCTTGGTTTGAGGTGTGCGCCTTACTAAACGCGCCTCGCCTTGACCCTTCTAAGGCGCTTTAGGTGTGCCTTGCGCTTGGACTACAGAGAGTATAACCCTATTTTATTTTGTTAGCTTGTTGAAATTATGGCATGTGACTACAGGGCTATTAATGGGCTGGCCTGGCTTGATGGGTTTTTAGGCTCGACCCTTATAGTTTCAGGCTTGGGCTCATGGATTTTAAGGCCCATTAAATAAATGGATTTGGGCTTAAATTTATGAAATTACCTTAGGCTTAGTACAAAAGTAAGGGCCCGACCTATTATATCTGTTAATGGGTTGTGCTTGGGCTTGAAAATTGTTTTTTAATTAATGTTATATTAGTTTTCTTATGTATCTGTTATAAGAAAGAAGGAAACGGGAATAAATGAAGATTTTCACCTAACCAGTATCTACTTTTTAGTCGTTTGGGTGATCATGTTTATCGTTATGATAATCTCTAGAGTTCTTTTAGTAGTTGGTGTGGGAAAAAAATATCTGATCTTATCCCACACAATCTTCGAGGTCAAAACGATTCGTATCTTAAGGTAGATCTACCAGGTGGAGAGAATCTGAAGCCTTGTGATTCGGACGCCTCCTTACTGCAGTCGACGAGATAACTCCTTCAGGGACGGCGGTGGTGCACTTGTTGACAATACTTCGATGATCAAGTCAGTATCAAGAGAGTCTTGTTAATCTTAAATCACGAGATCAAGATCCTTTACCTAGTTCTGAACAGAAAGTATTTATAGACTGAGAATTGGCATGACTCATCTTCCATGTGTCTACTTCTCATTGATCAGATCCGATCTAGGAAGAGTCTGTTAGATACCTCTTCTTGTTAGATCTGAGCTTTTCTCATTCAGTTAGGTCTGAAACAGCTGAGGCGTCAATCTTATGTGGCAAATATCTTGAATAAGAGGAAGTAGCAGGAATATGGTAGTGATTGAATCTGCCGCCAAATGGCATTCTCATATAGATGTTTTAACATGTCTCTCATCTACTAGTTGAGATACTTATCTGTTTGGTAGAATTCTGATATCGTTGCTTATTGGGAGAGGACGAAAGCTTCGCCTGCCAAGTATGAAATATTGATACTGACGAGAAGGGTTGATTGCCTTGACCACCAAGTATAATGCTGATCCTGTCGGGATGAGTTAAATGTCAATCCCGTCAAGTATGTTGTCGAATTTGTCGGGATGAGTTGAATATCAATCTCGTCAAGTATGTCGTTGAACTTGCCAGGGTGAGTTGAATGTCAATCCCGTCAAGTATGTCGTTGAATAATTTGTCGGGAAGGATTGAATGCTTTACCGACAAATTTATTGCTGAACTTTCAATGCTTTCCGTTATTTACCTGTCCCAAGATGCGATCTCCTTGGATGTCTTATCTGACACGTGGCTCTTCTTGTCTGTAAGTGACTTGTGACTGAAAAAGGTTGATAGCTGTCTCTACAAATCCCTTTGGCGCATTTATTCATGCATGCTCCAAGATGCCAGATGTCGATCTCTCGCATCTCACACGTGCTTCACTAATAACACGTGTAGCCATTCTATTAGTCGGAAAATGCAGTACCCACATCGCCCCCCTTTTTGAGGAGATCGAGGATTCGCTGTTGTATCTTCTGAAAAAGATCTTGTCCGTCCATTATATAAAGTAATTTTTTGGCCATTGGATCGCCCATCAGTCATTCGATCATTGCTCGTCACATTTAACAGCGTCTGCCAGTGTGACTGATATGCTGACTTGTTCGTATAGGCGTGGAACCCGGAGCACGTTCGTCTAATAGAATGATTGACATTCTCGAATCCAGTTGTATGGGCAGTCGAATCGATAGATTATTTTTGAATTTTGACGCCCGAGGTATGATATTGCCAGACGGTCGATTTCTTACCCCAAGGTTTTTCTTCTAAAAATAGAGAAAACCTGTTCATTTCCGCCATTTGCTTCTTTGCCAAAGCTCTGGTGCATAATCTTCCTCTAGTTCAAGATTTTTGCATCCATCCTTGTCGCTGTTACTTTGATCTGTGCACCGGAATCTCCATTTCCAGTTCAGTGTGTAGATCATCTCGTCTTCTTGATCCCTTCTTAGGCTGGTAATCTCCTGTTCTTCATTTTCCCCTCTGTTCTTCATCTTTCTTTCACTTATTTTAAAGATGAGAGGAAGAGTTGTCCTCGAAGATAGTGAGGAGTTGGCTCACCATGAGCTCAAAGGGGCAAATGCACCTAGAGAGGAAGAAGTTTCCTCTAACTCCCTTGACCAGGCCGTAGATACCTACAGGGAGGATCCTGTAGATGATCCAGTTGTCCCTGGAGAACTGGTTAGGATCCCTACCCATGGGAATGACCCATACATCATGGGTATGAGGGCTGAGTTTGCTATTCCAGCCTCTATCTTTGTCTCTATTGGTTCTCGCCACGGGGAGAGGACCAATGCTGGAGAGATAAGTATCACCCGACTTTAGTTGAAGCTTGGGATGAATCTCCCTCTTTCTCCTCTTGCGAGGGAAATGCTTTGGTTCTACGACCGAGCTCCTGGTCAGATGCACGAGAACTTCTGGCGTCTGATGAACCGGGTTGAATATCTCAACTCTATTAGGAAACACCAGATAGGTCTTGCTAAGATCGACTATCTGTACGTGTTGAGAAAATGCCCGGACAAGTGCTATCCCGACTGGTTCTGGAGCGTGGCAGCTCGGAACAAGACGCGCAAAATCGTCGAGAGCTTGCCTGACAGCCACAAAGGATGACATTCAGATCCTTTATTGGTGACGGGATCTTGGGAATTTGATGAACGTGTAGAGGGGAGTCCCGCTAGTTGCAGAGTCCGCATGAGTCTCAATCTTACCGGTAAGCTCCTCTCTGCATCTTGTCTATATCTTTAAGTCCGGATGAATTAGCTTCTTACATGTCACTTGTTCTTTTCTGCAGAATTTGTCAGACGTCCGTTGAGATAGGTCTTGCTAAGATCGACTATCTGTACGTGTTGAGAAAATGCCCGGACAAGTGCTATCCCGACTGGTTCTGGAGCGTGGCAGCTCGGAACAAGACGCGCAAAATCGTCGAGAGCTTGCCTGACAGCCACAAAGGATGACATTCAGATCCTTTATTGGTGACGGGATCTTGGGAATTTGATGAACGTGTAGAGGGGAGTCCCGCTAGTTGCAGAGTCCGCATGAGTCTCAATCTTACCGGTAAGCTCCTCTCTGCATCTTGTCTATATCTTTAAGTCCGGATGAATTAGCTTCTTACATGTCACTTGTTCTTTTCTGCAGAATTTGTCAGACGTCCGTTGAGATACCCTCGGGATATAGACAACAAAGTCAAATATATTCTGAAAAAGATCCCTAAAGTGGTGAAGGATTGGAATTTTGTCGGGACACTTCCCAGTCAAGCGCGTTCCTCAGTGGTAGAGAATCAAGAAGGGGTCTTAACTGAAGATAAGTCTTTGGAAGGATGTACCGGTGCTACTAGCAAAGGGAACCTTGGAGAGAGGATAGTGGATCGAACAGACAACGAATTGACCTTAAGGGCCCTTCACTCAAAAGTTTCACTACAGGAGGATATATCCTTGATCGATCCAGTAGGAGAACAGGGGGGCTTGAGGTCTTTCCTCAATTCGGTTGGTTTTGTTTGGAATCCAAGATCTCTGGTGTCTCTTAGCTCAATTGAGCAGGATCTTAACCTATGGTTCAAACGCAACATCCTATTATTGGGGGAGTCTTTGGGCCTATCATTTAAAGGGCATGATGAAGAGGTCAGAAGTCTGATCCTATCTATTCTGGGAGTACCAGAGGAATCAGGGTGCTTACGGTTACAATCTGGTGTTAATTAGGAGGAGGGGGAAGGGGGTCGTGGGAAGGAGAAGGTTACCATGGTAGTGGAATCCTAGACATTGGGACAACCATCTGGGGCAGCGGAAGAGGCTGGGACTGGATAAGGACACCATGTAGGAAAGGGAGATATGGAGAACCCGGGCGACCCTTTGAATTTGACTAGGACTGTTAAAGTCCACAGAGAGCTCCAAAGATTGGAGTGTCCTTTTAACTCAGGGGCCTCTCTGGTGTACATGAGTCGAAGAAGTGGGCGGAAGCAGAAAAGTGATAAATGAAATACAACATTTTATCGTGGAATGTTAGGGGCCTGGGGAATAAAGAAAGAAGAATGGTTGTTAAAAGTTTGATTACCAGATGGGGAGCCAAGGTGATTATGCTTCAGGAAACTAAATTGGAGAGGGTGGATGGGGGCGTCATTAAAGAGATCTGCAGTCATGGAAATTTTGGGTGGCAGGAATTACCAGCAGTTGGAACTTCAGGGGGCATTATCATCATTTGGGATAGGAAGTTTCTCAAGGTGGCCAACGTTCTAATTGGAGCTGTCTCAGTCTCCATTAGAAGCAGAGGTGTGGAGGATCATTTGTGGTGGATTTTGACGGGGGTTTATGGGCCTTCAGATAGCAGGGGTAGACAACAGTTTTGGGAAGAGATGGACGATATAGCAGGTCTTTGGGACGATCCGTGGTGCATAGGAGAAGACTTCAACGCTGTCCGATTTCCGCATGAGAAGAACGTTGGAGGGAGGATAACTAAGGGCATGAAAGACTTTGGGGAGTTTATAAACATGCAGGCTCTCATGGATCTCCCCTTGGAAGGAGCTAAATATACTTGGTCTAATAACCAAGCTAGCCCCACTTTATGCAAGCTCGACAGGTTCCTTGTGTCCTACAGTTGGGAAGACCACTTCCAAGAGGTTTCTTTGGTTGTGATTCCTAGACCGGCTTCGAATCACACTTGTTGTTTGGATGCGGGGGATTCCGTTCGAGACCATCCCCTTTCAAGTTTGAAAATATGTGGTTAAGCAACTCCTAATTTAAGTCCAAAGTGGAGTAGTGGAGTTCCTTTTCCTTTGATGGAAAGGCGGGTGTGGCCTTTAGATGTAAGCTGAAAGCATTTAAAGAAAGAATCAAGACTTGGAATCGGGAAACTTTAGGCCTTATAGACTATAAGAAGGGCTTGATCTTAGAGAAGATTACCTCGCTCGAGAAGGAGGAAGATATTAGCCTATCCTTGGAAGAACAAATGGAGAGAACTAACTTGAAGGCCGAATACTAGCATTTGGTTAAGTTGGAGGAGATAAGTTGGAAACAAAAGTCCAGGGTTAGGTGGCTTAAGGAGGGAGACTAGAATACGAAGTTTTTCCACAAGGTTGCGAATGCTAACAGAAGGAGGAATCATATTACCCGCCTCATTAAGGGAGTCACGAAGGAAGATGAAGAAAGCATTAGGCAGGGGGCGGTTGAGTATTACTCAGATATGTATACAGAGCCGATGTCCTATAGGCCATCCCTAGACGGTCTTCATTTTGATCAGATCAGTGTGGGAGACAAGGAGAGGTTGGAGAGACCGATCGTGGAGGAGGAGGTTGTGGAAGCATTATCTACCATTTCCAATGATAAGGCTCCAGGCGTAGATGGGTTCTTTGTAGCCTTTTACAAGCACTGTTGGTGGGTGCTGATTTTATAAAGGTGGTAGAGGAATTTCAAAAAGAATGTTTCCTTGATTTCCTCTCAAATAGCACTTTTATAGCTTTGATTCCTAAGATCATGGGGGCTGAGGATATTTCGGATTACAGACCCATTAGTTTGGTGGGCAGTGTTTACAAAATAATAACAAAGGTTCTGGCCTTACGATTTAGAGAAGTTCTATCTTCGGTTATATCTGCTAACCAAGGAGCTTTCGTGAGAGGGAGGCAGATTCTTGATGGAGTCTCATTGCTAATGAATGTATAGATTCGAGAATCAAGTCTGGCAACTCGGGAATTGTATGCAAGATCGACATGGAGAAGGCCTATGACCATGTCAATTGGGGTTTCTTAGATTACTTATTGAAAAGAATGGGATTTGGGTGTAAATGGAGGAAATGGATATGCAGATGTATCTCTTCGGCCTCCTTTTCCATCCTTGTCAATGGTTCCCCTGCAAGTTATTTTAAAAGTTCAAGGGGCTTGCGACAAGGTGATCCTCTTTCCCCTTTTTTGTTCATTGTGGTGGTGGAGGCCTTTGGAAGATTGATATCTAAAGCTGTGTCTTTGGGAGAGCTAGTCCGGTTCATCATATCCTACCATCTCCCACCTTCGGTTTGTCGACGACATTCTTATCTTCCTTGATCCGGTGTGCTCTCAGCTGAGATTCCTCAAAGGTATCCTTGGATGTTTCGAAGCTGTTTTAGGTCAACCTGTCAAAGAGTAAAATGGTCCCTATCGGAGAGGTTGAGGAAATGGAGGGTATGGCTAGCATTTTGAATTGCTGCATTGATAAATTTCCGTCTACCTATTTGGGTCTGCCTCTTGGGGCTGCTTATAGGTCCAAGGCTCTTTGGAGGCCTGTGATTGAAAGCTTTGGGAGGAGATTAGCCACGTGGAAATCGAAATATCTATCTAAAGGGGGAAGATTGGTGTTGATAAAAAGTTCTCTCTCACACCTTTTCGATGACGAAGAAGAAGGTGCTGGTGGAGGCGAAAGCTTTCGAGTTTTCCCTGATTAGGAAAGGGGAAAGTTCTTTGATCCGAATAAGGGAAGAAGGAAGACGATGGATGGAAGAGGCAGATGTTCCAGTGGAGTTAGGGTATTGGTTGGTGAACCTGCTCAAGGAGGCGATTAAGATTGAGGCGCCAGAACACCTATGGAGGAAGACGGTGCTCAATAGCAGGACTTTCATCGCCGAAGGGAGGAGAAATGGGAGAGGTATTTTCATCCACTTGGCTGAGTTCACGGCTAGAGGCAGGAATTTGGTGTTCTGTTTTCCAGAGGGGTCGAAACGCACAGGATGGAGGATGGTGTTAGATAGCCTTTCCCATATTCTACATAACCCGGAAGCCCGGTCAGAGGCCAAGAAGTTATCGATTCCAGAGGGGAGTAGAGGGAGAATACAACCGAATCCAGCAGTAAAGCCCTTTCAGGAATCGCCACCCAACAACTTCACCACTGTAGGTACTGACAGGAGGACGATGGAGAGGTGGTCTCATGTTGTGATTTGTGAATCCTCAGCTGGAGATTCCAATTGGGAAGATATTGCAGTGGCGTTGACATGGATTGCAGGTGCCACGAACCTTTTCTTCCTCATCCCTTGTGGTGAGAAGAGTAGACTCCTTTTCGTGGACGATAGGGAAACCCTAGCTTTTCTGTGCGATCTGGTGTCGATTAGGGTGGGTTGTAATATTATTTACCTTAGTAGATGGTGGCCCTCACTTAACTCCGTGTCGACGAACTGGCTGTCATCTCCGGTTTGGGTCTTAGTCCAGGGGCTGCCCTTCCACCTCTGGAATCAACAGAGCTTTGAGAACATTGGAGGAAGGCTGGGTGGTCTGGTGGAGGTTGATTACGCTTCCTCAGAAGGCACGGATTACAGTGCTCTTCGCCTGAAGGTCGGATGCAAGGCTAAGAATATTCCGAGGACCACCGTGGTTCGCGACGGCAACAAAGCTTACAAGGTGAGTCTGCATATCCTTTTCGAGAAGGATAAGACAACCGTATGGCCGTCGGAAAGAGAGAGAGATAAGGACATCGCACCGCAAGGAACGAATCCCAGCAGCAGTCGGGAGGTCGGGGACTGTGGAAGAAGGTTAGCGCCGCTGAGAACGGTGGAGCTCCCGAACTGTGAATCGCCGGAGGGTAGAACCGTACACCCTAGGGCAGGCTTCGTAGGGGAGAGGGGAGCTGAGCCTATAGAGGAGAGTCGTAGACCTGTCCTTGACAGGATAAGGTCAGACGGTAGGGGGAAGATAGCGGATTCGATTTTTAAAACCAAAACCACTGGTAGCGCTGGCGACACATCGAGCGGGAGTTATCCTCGCCCAGACATGTGGAGAGGCCAATCGACGGATCAGAGAGTGTCGCACAAGAGAAGAGGAAGTGTGGGCCCACGTCGACTTAGAGTACGAGCTGTCCAGCTGAGAAGGACGCGAGGGCACTTAAAGAAGTGGGCAAACGGAGCCGGGTCATCGGGTCGAAGGCATCTCCACCAGTTTTTAAAGGAAACACCGACTCATACAGCAGCATCATCGAATATTACCTCTCCAGGCAGACACAATGCATCTTCTGAGGTCCATCTTTCATTGCATCCTTCTAGAAACACAAGGAGGGACCCTACTGATACTCTGGGAAGGATGGCGACGAAAGACAAAGGTAAGAGGCATGTTTTTGTTTCTCCTCCTCCCCCTCCTATCTCGACTGGGTGTTCTTTGTTATCGCCTGCTCACTTTGAGGGCAGTTCGCGACTCGGGGAATGGGAGAAAGGTTCTAGTAGCGTCCACAATCCAGAAAAGGGTGGGGGGTGTTCAATGAGCGAAAACCAGGTCAGGTTAAAGAACCGAGACCTAATTGCTCAGGAACGCGACCGGATTCATAAGATAGGGGCACCTGAGAAGAATAGGGAGGGCCTTAATCAGCCGGAGAAAAACCCAGGGGTTTCATTGTCAGGCAGTTCTCCCATGTCGGACAGAGCTCAGCTCATTCCGGTTGGGGAACAGGGGGGTTTACGGGTTTTGTTTAAACCGTTTGGCAATAATGTGATCACAAGACCTATTGCCTCGGGTATATCCTTGGAATCCGATCTCAACTCTTGGTTTAATCGCAACATTCTCACTTTGGGGGAATCTCTGGGTTTATCATTCAAAGGACATGAAGAAGAGGTTAAAAGGTTAATGTTATCCATCATAGGGGGTACCAAGGAGAGGAGCAGTACCTCAATTACAGATAAACTTACGCTGTCAGAAGTAGGCAACAGTGCCAATCCTATGGAGGAGCATGAGGTGGGGAAGGGGACAAATGGGATGGATCCGACAAAGGCTAAGTCAGGGACTGAAGATTCAGGGAGGAGGAAAGAAACTCTGCCCTTGGTGAAGTCTAACAAGATGCCCCATGAGATTAAAAGACTGGCGTGCCCTTTCAATGCTGGAGACCCTATTGTATATAGCAGTCGTCGCAGCGGGAGGAAACATAAGGTTACCCAATGAAGCTTAATATTATGTCTTGGAATGTCCGGGGGCTGGGGAATAGAGAAAGAAGAATGGTTGTCAAGAGTTTGTTCAAAAGGTGGGGAGCTAAAGTGATCATCATTCAGGAATTGAAGCTGGACAAAGTTGAGGAGAGTGATATCAAGGATATATGTGGAATGGGGGACTTCGGGTGGCAGGCTCTTCCAGCTGTTGGAACCTCGGGAGGCATTATAATAGTTTGGGATAGGAGAAGTCTCGAGGTGGAGGATACCCTGATTGGAGCCTTCTCGGTTTCTATCAAATGTAGATGCGTGGGCGAGCAATCATGGTGGATTCTCACGGGAGTTTATGGCCCTCCAAACAGCCGCGATAGAGATCAATTCTGGGAGGAGTTGGAAGACATAGCAGGCCTTTGGGAGGCTCCGTGGTGTATAGGTGGAGACTTTAACGCTGTCAGGTTCCCACACGAGAAGAATGGGGGAGGAAGGTTCAACAAAAGCATGAGAGATTTTGGGGATTTTATCAAGAGAAATGCCCTCATGGAGATTCCCATGGGAGGTGCCAAATATACGTGGACCAATAATCAAGCCTGCCCCACTCTTTGCAAATTAGATAGGTCTCCGGAATGGGAAGATCACTTTCAAGAGGCTTCTGTGGTCGCAATTCCGAGACCGGCATCGGATCATACTCCTTTGCTGTTAGGGTGCAGAGGATTCAGATCTAGACCGACGCCCTTTCGGTTCGAAAATATGTGGCTAAGTAACCCCCAATTTAAGGCTAAGGTGGGAGAGTGGTGGACGTCCTTTTCTTTCGTTGGGAAAGTGGGGAAGTCTTTTAGGAGCAAACTTAAGGCTCTCAAAGAGAAAATTAAGATTTGGAACCGGGAGGTGTTTGGCCGCGTGGACCAAAAGGTCAGCATAGTGCTAGAGAAGATTGCTCTGATTGATAAGAAAGAAGAAAACACCAGCCTCTCACTGGAAGAGCAGATGGAGAGAACTAAATTGAAGGGGGAATATCAACAATTGGTGACTATGGAAGAGATCAGCTGGAAACAGAAGTCCAGGGTCAGGTGGCTTAAGGAGGGGGACCAGAACACTAAGTTCTTCCATAAGGTGGCTAATGCCAATAAAAGGAGGAATTTCATTTCCCGTCTTCGGATCAAGGGAGTTATCAAAGAGGAGGAAGAGAGCATCAGACAGGGTGTGGTTGAGTTCTATTCCGACATGTACACTGAGCCGGCCACCTTCAGACCCCGGTTGGAGGGCCTCCAATTTGACGAGATCAGTAGGGAGGATAGAGATCGCCTGGAAAGACCTATCTCGGAGGAAGAGGTGAAGCATGTTTTATCCATCTTAGCCCATGACAAGGCTCCAGGGCCCGATGGATTCACTATAGCCTTCTATAAGCAGTGTTGGGAGATCATCGGCGCTGATTTCATGAAGATGGTGGGGGAATTTCAGGAGGAAGGTTTTTTGGACTTCCACTCTAACAGTACTTTTATTGCCATAATCCCTAAAGTTACAGGAGCAGAGGATATCTCAGAGTACCGCCTCATCAGCTTGGTTGGAAGTGCCTATAAAATTTTAGCCAAGGTTCTTGCCTTGAGATTTAGAGAGGTCCTATCCTCAGTGATATCGCCTAACCAAGGGGCGTTTGTGAGAGGGCGCCAAATTCTGGACGGAGTGCTAGTTGCTAATGAATGCATCGATTCTAGAATCAAGGCGGGTCAACCAGGGATTGTTTGTAAGATTGACATGGAGAAGGCGTATGACCACGTCAATTGGGGCTTTCTTGATTACCTCCTTGGTAGAATGGGGTTTGGAGTCAGGTGGAAGAAGTGGATCTGGAAGTGCATATCATCGGCTTCCTTTTCCATCATGATTAACGGGTCTCCAGCGGGCTATTTCAAGAGTTCCAGAGGTCTGCGCCAAGGCGACCCCTTATCCCCCTTTTTATTCATTGTGGTGGCGGAGGCGTTAGGGCGTATGTTATCAAAGGTTGTCTCCTTGAGAGAGTTGGAGGGGTTCGTAGCAGCCACGGGGACCCCCACCATTTCCCACCTCCAGTTCGCTGATGACATCCTCATTTTCCTAGCTCCTGACGTATTGCAGTTCAGATTTCTCAAAGGTACTCTTTTCTGTTTCGAGGCGGTGTCGGGCCTTCGGGTTAATCTCAAAAAAAGTAAAATATTTGGCGTGGGGAGGTAGAGGATATGGAGGGCTTGGCCAATATCCTGAACTGTAGCATAGACAAATTCCCGACCACTTATCTTGGCCTTCCTTTGGGGGCAGCATACAGATCCAAGGAGCTTTGGAGACCGGTCATAGATAGCTTTGGCAGGAGACTCGCTAGTTGGAAGGCCAGATACTTATCGAAAGGGGGCAGACTGGTGTTGATCAATAGTTCTCTCTCGAGTTTACCCATTTACTATACGTCTCTTTTCCTGATGCCGAATAGTGTGTTTATTACCTTGGATAAGATAATGAGAGACTTCTTGTGGGACGGCAGCTCAGATAATCACAAGATCCATTTGGTTAGGTGGGACAGGGTGTGTAAAGCCAAGGCAGATGGTGGTTTGGGCATCAAGCATCTTAAATCCATGAACTATGCTCTCCTGGGCAAGTGGTTATGGAGATTTGGGGAGGAGACATCTAGCCTGTGGAAGATTGTTATGGCAGGAAAATATGGAGTTTCGAGTTTTGGTTGGAAAAGCCTCCAAGCCAGAAACCCCTATGGTTGTAGTGTATGGAGAGGTATCCTGAAGGTGTCTAAGGATTTTGACAAAGGAATCAGGTTCAAGGTAGGAGGTGGTGATAGAATCAGCTTCTGGGAAGACATCTGGTGCGGAGATAGGTCGTTGAGGGAAGATTACCCGGAGTTGTACTCTATTTCGGAGAGGAAAGGAGGATCGATTCAGGAATGCTACAGATTTGAAGGGGAGACAGGAGGGTGGAACTTGGCGTTTAGAAGGAATTTGAATGACTGGGAGATTGATCCGTTTTCCAGTCTCATATCGAGGCTGCAGGACGTTATCCTTAGACCGCTGGAGCAGGATAGAAGAGGGTGGTCATGGAACAAAGGGAAAGCTTTTACGGTGAAGTCCTGTTACATGGAACTTAATAACTCCGAAGGCACTACCTTTCCTAGGGCCTCGGTGTGGAAACCTAAGATTCCATCTAAAGTATCTTTCTTTGCCTGGGAAGCTTCTCTGGACAAGATCCTAACCATTGACCATTTGATGGCTAGGGGCTTCAGTTTGGCTCAATACTGTTGGATGTGCAAAACTAAGGGGGAATCGGTAGACCATCTTCTTATCCATTGCGAGATGGCTACCAAGATTTGGAACGCTTTCCTGTCGGACTTCGGGGTGCTTTGGGTCATGCCGGTTTCTCTTACAGCCCTTCTCATGAGTTGGAAGTCTAAAACATTCTCATCCAGAGGGAAGGTGCTCTGGAATATGACTCCTCTAGCGATCATTTGGGGCATTTGGAGGGAAAGGAATCAGAGGGTTTTTGAAAATAAAGAATTAGAAGTGTATGCTATTATTCTTAACATCAAGGGGCTGATGTTCTTATGGTCGAACTCGGTCTCGGAGTGCAGGGGCTTATTCTTTGAAGACTTGGTGTTCCGATGGGAAAGCATTTGTTTAAGGGAAGGGATTTAGGGGTTTGGTTGTAGTTTCTTGCTGGGGGTGAGTGTAGGTCATCTTGACCTGCCTCCTCTGGAGGGTTGTATCTTTTGGCTTCGGCCCTTTCTTTAATATATTTTTACTTATCAAAAAAAAAAAAAAAAGTTCTCTCTCTAGTCTAACCATCTACTATATGTCCCTATTCCTGATCCCGAGCAGCGTGTTGCGTATTGTGGATAAGATCATGAGAGACTTTTTGTGGGAGGGGTGTTCAGAAGATCACAAGTTTCACTTGGTGAGATGGGACAAGGTGTGTAGGGCCAAGGATAGTGGGGGTCTGGGAATAAAGCACCTAAAATCCATGAATCAGGCCCTTCTGGGTAAGTGGTTATGGAGATTTGGGAGTGAAGAGACTAGTCTTTGGAGAACTATGATGGCTAGCAAGTACGGGGTTTCTTCCTACGGCTAGAATAGTCAGGAGGTTAGAAGTCCATATGGGTGTAGTGTATGGAAGGGAATCCTTAAGGTGTCCAAGGACTTTGATAAGGGGGTTCGATTCGAGGTTGGAGCTGGTAATAGAGTTATGTTCTGGGAGGACACTTGGAATGGAGACAAACCCTTACAAGAAGACTATCCGGAGCTGTATTCTATTTCAGAAAGGAAAATGAGATTTATACAAGACTATCTTTAGAGTGAAGGGGAGACGGTTGGGTGGAACTTGGGTTTTAGAAGAAATCTTAACGATTGGGAGATCGATCCTTTATCTAGTCTGTTTGGGAGGCTTCAGGATATCCACCTTAGACCGTTGGTTCAGGACAGGAGAGTATGGACTTGGAACAAAGGGGCTCTTTCACGGTGAGCTCTTTTTACAGGGCGATGCAAAGAATTAAGGACGCGCCCTTCCTTGCTGCTATGGTGTGGAAATCAAAGATCCCTACTAAAGTTGCTTTCTTCGCTTGGGAAGCCTCTTTTGACAAGCTCCTTACTATGGATCACCTCATGACTCGAGGGTTTACCATGGTTCACTATTGTTGGATGTGTAGAACCGATGGGGAATCTGTGGACCATCTCTTGCTGCATTGTGAGTTGGCTACTAAGATTTGGGGCTCTTTTTTGAGAGATTTTGGGGTGAGTTTGGCCATGCCGGCATCCCTAATATCTCTCCTTTTTAGCTGGAATGTGCTCTGGAGGGAGAGGAACCAGAGAGTCTTTGAAGGGAAGCAAGCAGAGTTGCATTCCATTATCCTCAACATCAAGGGTCTGATGTTCATGCGGTCGAAGGCTTTCTCGGAGTGCAGGGGTTTGTTCTTTGAAGACTTCGTCTTCCGCTGGGATACTATTTGTACTCGGGAGGGTAGCTAATCCGGGTTTCTGTTTGTATTGCTTGTTTTATTTGTTATTTTTTGCCTAGGTCTACTGTAGGTCATCTTGACCTGCAAGCCTTAAGCTACTCTGTTTCTTTAGGCTTCGGCCCTCTATAAAGCTTTACTTATCAAAAAGAAATATATATGTATCCCACTTAAGTGGGTGTAACTAAGAAGCTTTAGTTACACCCCACCTATCACAACCACACACCCACACGTTACATAGAGAAACACTTAACACTTACAAAGGCCTTGCCTAGGAAACCCTTTTCTACTCTATGTACCAAGTTCGGCACGTTTGATTTGTATGCTCCAGCTTGAGGGGGAGTGTTAGAGTTCTTAGTTTATTTCCTATATGTTTATATTGCACAGTTGGGCTTTGTGTAGAGCGTTGGGCCCATATGTTCTATTAATGTAAGTGGGCCCACTCCACTTAAGTGGCTAGTATATATATCACAATGAGGAGGCCAAACTATCCAAGTTTGTGAGACTCTACATTGGAAAGCATCCTTAAAGATTAAGAGCAAGATTTTAGTATTTTTTGGTAGGGATGGAAGAAACTCTGGCATCTTGATTGAAGGAAAAAGGGATCCAAGGTTCTGTTATGATTGTTCAACATTCACTTGATATTGGTTCTTGAGTATTTGACATTCAGGTGCATTTAGAAGCCTATTCATGCATGTATGAGGTTTTGGGGTCTATTTGTAAGGGTTGAGAGTGGTTCTTGGGTAAGGTTGAGAAAAGGTTAATAAATCAAGTCAAAATCTATATAATCTGGGATAGTTCTTGTTTCTGGCAGTTAGCTTGGTGGACCCTACGGATCTATGGAGACATATCTAATTGACTTCAATTATCCACTCAGTAAAGTCCCTTTTGAAACTTCCCAAGTTAATTAAGGATCTTCTTTATGATCCGCTGCTGTATCGGAACAACTTGTATTGTCATTGCAAATTTTGTTATGCTGTAGTGGTTCTGATGGTAGCGAGTGTAGCTCTATGGAGCAGGCTTCACTTGTCCAATATGTACGAGTGCATATCAAACTTGTCCCTGTCACGGTTACTGCCTTGAAGTTCAAGGCCTGAGGGCTTCACAGATGGCTTTCAATCAATCAAGAAAACCTTATCTTAACTATTTCTGGTCAGATACACAAATTTTGTTAGCCTACTAGGATACCTGTACAATGCTTTGGCAAAAGTTCTACACTGGCTGCCAACCTGACATAATCCTCCTGTCTGGGCTTGCCACCAGTGATACAACTCAAAAGCTTAACAGTTGTCCATAGAATATGACATAATGTCGTGGGCCAAAATAAAATCTTCATTGGAGTAAATGTTACGTAGTCTCATCTAGTCTGGTTATCATACTCATTTTTGTTTATCCATGTCGAGATATATAATTCGAAGAGAAACGGAAAAAAGTTATGGGACTAAGATAAAACTTGATCTTATTGATGCTTCTACTTTGACTTTAGTTGTGGTATAATATCTTCCTCCATATGAGCTCATGATTTTATCTTCTCCTGATATTGGACAAAGTTGATAGGGTATATAACATGTTAATTCTAACAGCTGCCTCTTCCCAACAATTTTGTACATTTCTCCTTATATGCCATCCTTTTTTCATTCTTCGTTCTCAAAATTCCAACTTTTGGGGCACAGTTGAAAAGCATGAATATGTGAACATGGTTAAGATTCTTGATTCTCAATTTTCCTACTTGTATTCATATTGGTTACCAACGAGATTAAAGATTTTCTTTTGTTTTAGGCTTGGTTCAACTTGGGACCGAGCTTAGCCCCGTGTTTCCTGGGGTGAATAATTCGTGGGGTCCACAACCTGTAGGAAATACATATCAATTACACTCCCTTCCGTACAATAATATGTGCGTTTCAAGTGTTAAATCACCAAATTTGAAGCGGAAGGTTGAGGTCTCTACGAATGCTTACAATCCCCCACAAATGGAGAGCTTCTTTGGCCACATTCCAGGTGGCTTTTATCAAGATTCAGGTACCTTTTATTAAGCTCTAGAATTTAATGATTGAATCATTTCTCTTCAACTGTAAACATTGATAGTTTGCATCAGTGACATCACAATATTGTACCTATATATTACTACTTCTTGGCCATGCACATCACATACTTATGGATCTGGGTACCCAATCATTGGATCATGCCAGGGAGAACACCCAGCCTAAAGTTGGATGACCCTTTTATCCGGTAAAATGCTTTTGAATGATCGGAAGAACATGGGCAACAGTCTAGAAAGGAGTTCCTCTATCAGATGGTTTGGATTATTTATGGCATTGAATTTTAGGAGATCTCATTGGTGGGTCCCTAATTCTGAAGAAGAGCTTGTAATCTTTGAGTTTTTAGAGATTTCAAAGGTGTTTGAACGGAAAGTTTTGGGAAGAAGCAGAGATGATTGATGAATTGGGGATTTAGAGAGGAAAACAAGTACAAAGGTGTCCTCGCTCTTTGTTGTTGTTTGTACTGCATACTTCCGCTCTTCAAATTCTCTATCCCTCTCATCTATAGCAACAAGCGCTGCAGTTTAGGGACAGAGTAATTAGAAGAAAATGATTCAACATCCAAGGTACCTCGGGGTATTAAGTTACAATGTAAATTAAAAACATTGGTTGTGGGACAAAGATGTCATAGTCCATGAAGAAAGGCATTAAACTTGCAGTTTTTAAGTGATTCCTTGCTGTTGGATTTGAGAATACTGTCATCATGGACTTTGAATGAATCCTTTCACCCTTGCCCATGATTAAAAAAACTTAAATCTGAAGGCTAGGAATCCCTTATCAGGCTGATTGTTGGGATGTGGGGGTTTTCACCAAAAAGTGGGCCGAACACTCATGCATCATTGGATCCAAAGGAACTGCCACATGACAGTGGAAGCCTGTGGTGTTTGTCACTGATATAATTCTGCATGTTCGTCTAGCTTAATCCTGCAATGTGTCCCAATCTTCTGGCCCACCGACCCATGAATGTTTGTAACAGCCCTTGGTTACCCTAAACCCCATAGCCATTTAATCGTGGATCTAACATAGAGTTGATCTAGCCATTTAGGCAAGATATAATTTATATTTGATTCAAATTGTAGATCGAAGATAGATTTACTTAAAATTGTAGATGTATTGTCAAGATCATCAATGCGAGTTAGGTTTAGCTAGATCTAGCCTATGTCATCATTGATTTAGGTTTTATCAATCATATATCTATGGTTCAAATAATATATTTATGGTTTCAAATTGAGTATATAAGATAGATTTATATTTTGCATGATACATGATAGATCAATGTTTAGAAGCTATAATATAACCAACACTAATTATCAGGTTGGATAAATACTCCATTTAATTGAATTTAAACAACTACTATTTAACCAACTTATTTAATACTTTAATAATCTAAAAATAGGTTAATTTTGCTTTCACCTTTAATTTAGAGAGTATGGTAAACATATTATCTTCGTGGATTTTATAATTTTATTTGATATTAAAGTAATATTTTATTAACATATTTAATCTAGATTATGTTCTAAATTTTAAAATTATAGTTATAGATAAACTGTTGAAGTTTAATTACTACTAATAAATTACTCAGATACATTATCCCTCAATCAATAATCTATGCCCATTTTTTATTTTAAAAAATATTAAAATTAAATCGTTTCCTTTTGAAAAAAAATTTAAAATATCAGAATACCTTTACATAAGCTCAATAGGACAAATATAATCAAGGGATTTTCGGGAAAGAAAGTGAAAGTGTGAACAAGTTGGCACTCATAGTGTCACGCCTCCAAATCCGATATTTGGTCATATCGACCTTTCTCGTATCTTGAGGCGCGATCTGATCATACAAACACACAGTTAAACAAAACTGGTATCACGATGCAGCGGAAATACACCGGATAATTTTTTTTCATTTTGTTTAAACAATTCATAAGACGAAACGCACTTCATTGACACATTAATAATGTTAGAGGATGTCTCACTTCAAACAAAACCGTAATATGCCCATCCAAAAGAAAACATTGTATATATATCGTACTCCCAAATACATGTTACTAAACGGTCAAAGGACCTACATAACTCATGTATCCTTCTACAAGATAGAAGAATTAAACAAAATATAACATCGTCAAAAGCACAAGTCTATCAACAGAAATACTGGAAGCATCAGTCCAACTTCCCCTTATCCTTTCCTGAAAACAAAACATTTTAAAACGATGAGCTAGGGCCCAGTAAGTACATTCCTCATGCGTAAAATCCACTTAAATCAGCGACTTTTGTTTATTTTAAAACGAATACAATTTGCAAATGTATTTCACATGTAATTCGATAAAACTCAACTCTCCATCAATTACTTACGTATAACTTTGAATACAATGAAGTCTTTTCATATAATAGTCAACCTTTCTCTTATCGGAATACCCGTGACCATTTCTATAAAGTCAAACTATCAATTCTGATGTATTTCGTACCAACATTCCATCGGTCCTAGTGTACGATGTCAACACTTCTAGTCCACAAGTAAACTCCCTAATGTGCACACTAATTGTTTCATTAGGTATCCTCTCTCCGGATTCCCTAATTTTCTTTTAGGTATAAATACCCGAGGGGTCTCATGAATGAGACAACGCCTCTTCTTTAGGGGACTGGAACCCCAAGGGGTCTTAAGGAAATAAGACAACGCCTGATGCTTTAGGGGACTAAAACCCCAAGGGGTCTCGAAGAAATGAGACAACGCCTGATTCCAACTAATCTGATATTCCACATTCCCAATCACGTTCTTATTCATGTCATCAATCGTATTTATATGCATAAAATAATAATGTTTGTAGAAATATCTTTACATGCATAGCATTCCTATTTTTACATTTTGAAACTAAAAATAAGAACATTTAAGCCCTATTAATATCTTAGAAAACGAATACATAAAACGGATGAAAAACGCATATATCTCATTTTAAATGAATTTGAGCATAACTTCATCCAACTAAATAGATTACACATGTTCTCATCTATCATAATTTCATGCTTTTAAGATTACAAGAAATTATCAATGCATTTACACATTTTATGTGGAAAATACAAGAATTAGGATTTTTCCTTGCTAAAATTTAACAGATAACAAGAATAGCATTTTCAGACATTTTCCCCAAAAATAATAGAATTTTCTAGAATTTTTCTACAATATTCTGTGAATTTTCTACTATTTCAAAAAAAAATAAAAATAAAAATAATATTTATAAATAAATAAATAAATAATAATTAATCAATTAAATAAATAAATAAATAATTAAATAAATAAATAAATAAATAATTAATTAATTAAATAAATAAAGGCATAAAATAAATAACTATGTACTTACAAGTGAATACGCTAGAATCCCAAATCTTTGAACCTCGTACGATGCGAATCTCGAGGTAGCGCGTATCTCGAGGCAGTAGGCCCCACAAAAAAAAACTTTTCAAAGGACCTCCTGAATATTTTCAGGAATTCCTGGGAATTTTCTAGAATTTCTTCTAGTTGAGGGACTTTTTTGCAAATATTCTTACCTCAGGGGTTAGAATGCAAATACCCAAATTGATGTAATTTTCTTAAGGCTTGGCCTTCTATTTATAGAGGTTGAGAACTCAGAACTTTTTATTTTTAACCGATGTGGGACTAAAATTTTGGAAATAGTCTTTTTTTTTCTTTTTTTTTGAATTTTAATAAAAACTTAAAATGTTGCTCGGAACTAAACACAATAACTTTTGACTCGCACGTCCGATTTGGATGAACTTGATACCGATAGAAAGCTATTGTTGAGACCTTTAAAATGGCATACATATAATGTTCAAAGTATTATAAAAAGTCTACTATAATATTGCTAGAAATAGGGTCATTACATCCCACCCTCCTTATAAGGAATTTCGTCCTCGAAATTAGACATGCCTAATCCGAGAACAAATGTGGATACTTCTCTCTGACGTCAGCCTCCAGTTCCCAAGAGGCATCCTCAATGTTGTGGTGTTGCCACAACACCTTCACTAAGGGGATCACTTTAGTGCGCAACACTTGTTCTTTCGTGGCAAGGATACAGACAGGTTGTTCAACATATGAAATATCCTCTCGGAGCTCTAAAGACTTCCAATCAAGCACGTGAGATGGATCCGGCTCATACTTGCGAAGCATCGAGACATGGAAGACGTCGTGAACTCCGGCCAACTGAGTAGGCAAAGCTAAGCGATAGGCAACCTCACCAATCCTATCAAGGACCAAGAAAGGTCCAATGAACCTCGGTGCTAGCTTCCCTTTCTTGCCGAACCTCATCACTCCTCTGACTGGCGATACCTTCAAGAAGACATGGTCGCCGATGGAGAACTCAAGCTTACGGCGATGCAGATTAGCATAAGACTTCTGCCGACTCTGCGCCGCAAGGAGACGTTCTAGAATGATCCCGATCTTCTAAGTGGTCTCCTGCACCACCTCAGGACCAAGCAAGCTTCTCTCTCCAACTTCTGCCCAGCACACTGGAGATCTACAAGGCCTCCCGTACAGAGCCTCATAGGGTGCCATGCCGATGCTTGACTGATGGCTATTATTGTATGCGAACTCCACAAGCGGCAAGTGATCCTCCCAACTGCCCTTAAAGTCCATTATACAAGCTCTGAGTAAATCTTCTAAGATTTGATTCACTCGCTCTGTTTGCCCGTCTGTTTGAGGGTGAAAAGCTGAACTAAAATTCAACTTTGTCCCGAAGGCACTCTGAAAACTCTTCCAGAACTTCGAGGTGAACTTCGGATCTCTATCAGACACAATGGAGACTGGGATACCGTGTAGTTTGACAATCTCTTTGACGTACAATCTGCTCAGATCATCGACACTGTGAGTACTTCTGACAGCTAAGAAATGAGCAGACTTCGTCAATCTGTCCACGATTACCCAAATGGAGTCATGGTTCTGACGAGTCTTAGGTAGACCCATCACAAAATCCATTGACACATTATCCCACTTCCACTCTGGGATAGGTAGAGGCTGCAGGGTGCCTCCTGGTTTCTGATGCTCTACCTTGATCTGCTGACATGTTAGGCATCTCGACACATATTGAGCAATCTCCCTCTTCATGTTATTCCACCAAAACTGCCTACGTAAGTCTTGGTACATCTTAGAGCTGCCTGGATGTATTGTGTAACGAGTACAGTGAGCCTCATCGAGAATCTCCCGTTTCAGGTCATCATTGTCTTCAGGTACCCACAACCTCTCACGGTACCTTAGACTGCCATCTGAGTGTAAAGTCCACTCCTCCTTCGAGATAGTATGGCGGACGGCATCAGACCCTCCCTTCCCATGCTGTGCCTCTATAATCCTTCTAATCAAAGAGGGTTCGACCACTAAGTGTGAGACAAGGATCTTGGGGTACTGTGTCGAACTCTGAGGTTCACGGTCCCCCTCAACATCCGGCCATTTTACCTCCTGGCCCAAAAGGCAAAATATAGTCCCACTCTGTTTTCGGCTTAGTGCATCTGCCACAACATTGGCCTTGCCTGGGTGGTACTGGAGAGTGAAGTCATAGTCCTTCAGGAACTCCATCCATCGTCTCTGCCTCATGTTCAGCTCCCTTTGAGTGAAAATGTATTTCAAGCTCTTGTGATCAGAATAAAGCTCGAACTTCTCGCCGTAGAGGTAATGACGCCAAATCTTGAGCGCAAAGACAACTGCTGCAAGCTCAAGGTCGTGGGTAGGGTAATTCTGCCCATGAATCTTCAACTGTCTCGAAGCATAAGCGATCACCTTCCCATTCTGCATCAAGACACAACCTAGTCCCTTCAATGATGCATCACTGTAAATGACAAAGCCCCCCTCATCAGACGGAATTGTCAGAACAGGTGAAGTAGTTAGACGAGTCTTCAGCTCTTCAAAGGCAGAAGAACACTTCTCGTCCCATTCGAACTTTACACCCTTCCGTGTGAGGCGTGTCATCGGGGTAGCAATGCTGGAGAATCCATCAATGAACCTCCGATAGTAGCCCGCCAAACCCAGGAAACTCCGAATTTCAGTAACACTGCTCGGCGGCTCCCAGTTCAACACTGCTTCAACCTTCGACGGATCAACTGAGATTCCCTCCCCGGAAATAACATGACCCAAGAACTTTACATCTTCTTGCCAGAATTCACATTTACTGAACTTGGCATAGAGTCGATGATCTCTCAACGTCTGTAGGGCTAGTCGCAGATGCTGCTCATGCTGTTCTTGAGTCCGTGAGTAGATCAGGATATCATCAATAAAGACGATGATGAACTGATCGAGGTACAATCGGAAGATCCGGTTCATCAGATCCATGAATGCGGCTGGAGCATTCGTCAATCCGAATGGCATGACTAGAAATTCATAATGGCCATACCGTGTCTGAAATGCTGTCTTCGAGATATCCTCATCTTTCACTCTGAGCTGATGATACCCAGACCTCAAGTCTATCTTCGAAAAGTAATGGGCTCCCCTCAACTGGTCAAACAGATCATCAATCCGCGGCAAAGGGTATTTATTCTTCACCGTGACCTTGTTGATTTGTCTGTAGTCGATGCACATCCTCAGGGAACCGTCTTTCTTCTTCACGAATAGGACCGGAGCGCCCCAAGGGGAGACACTTGGTCTTATGAAGCCCTTAGTTCCTAAGTCTTCCACCTGAACCTTCAGTTCCTTGAGCTCTGCAGGTGCCATTCTGTATGGCGCCTTAGAAATAGGTGAAGTCCCTGGCACAAGCTCAATGGAAAACTCAACTTCTCTCTTTGGAGGCAATCCTGGTAGTTCCTCTGGAAAGATATCCTTGAACTCATTAACTACAGGAATCTGCTCCATTTGTACCCTCTTGCTCTCTTCCCCCTCTAGAAAGGCAAGGAAACTAGTACAATCGGCCCGACGTTTCTTATAAACACGTAAGGCCGATACTACTGATGCATGGGGTGATAATTTTGCACCCACAAACTGAAAAGGAGACTGTCCCGGTATCTGGAACGTCACCCTCTTCGCATAACAATCCACTGTCGCATGATATGCTGACAGCCAGTCCATCCCAAGAATAACGTCCACATCCGTCATCTCTAATAGGATCAAGTCAGCAATCAAATCATGATCTCCTATCCGAATCAAACAATTCTTACACATTTGATCTACAATACAGTTCCCTCCTAGAGGTGTAGATACAGTAAGCGTAAAATCTAATGACTCGAATTCAAAGCCTAAAGCATATGCAAATGTAATAGATACAAAAGAATGGGTAGAACCCGAATCAATCAACACTTTAGCATACAAGTGTGAGATCAGAAGAGTACCTTCTATCACATTCTTGGATGCACTCGCATCCTGCCGTGTAATGGCAAAGACTCGCCCCAGTATATTCGGCCTCTGAGTATTGCCCGCAGGCTTCTGATATGGTGCACGAGGGCAGTGCCTCTGTAAGTGTCCTACACCATTGCAGTTGTAACAACGCCTATCTGCTCGCACAATCTGATTAGGAGGGGCGGAGTTGATCGGGTATGCAGCAATGGTAGGAACAGATAACTTCGGCTTCTTAGCTGAATCCGAATATCTCTGGGGAGCAGTAGGTGCAACTCGACCCTTTCCCTTAGGATCTGTACGATCCTTCAGGAAATCGCTGGTATCCTTCTCCAGCGCCAATGCCATCTCTACGGTGGTGGCATACACATGAATCAACTGACCCACAATCATCCTCCTAATTCCAGACTTGAGGCCCGCCTGAAATCTCTTCGCCTTTCTCTCCTCTGTCGAGATGATGTGTGGTGCATAAGCTGCCAAACGATCAAACTGGGTCACATACTGTGCCACAGTCATGGAACCCTGCTCGAGGGCCAAGAAGTCTGCCTCGAGCTGATCTCGGACAGAAACGGGGAAGTACTTCTCCAAAAATAGTCCCCTAAACTCTTCCCATGTGAGGACCACATCGTCTCTCATGGAACGCACCATGTCCCACCAAGTCATAGCATCGCCCTTCAACATAAAGGTGGCCAACTCCACCTTACGGTCCTCAGGGCATCTCATAGCCCGAAAAATCCTATCTACCTCACGTAACCACCCCTCGGCTTCCATTGGTTCAGGAAGACCTCTGAACTCCGGCGCTCGTAGTCGTTGGAACTCTCGCAAACTATCGTCCGGACGAGCACGAGCTGGTTCGGGACGAACCTCCTGAACATGCCGGTCCAAGGCAGCAGTGATATGACCCAAAGCCACGTAAACGCCGGCTAACTGAGCCTCCGCACCTACCTCTGGAGTAGGCGTACGTGAGGTATTCTTACCTCTGCCTCTTCCACTTCTCATTGCCTTTATAACAAAAGGACGAGTTAGGGACGCGCACAATAAATAGTTTTAAAAATAACAAGGAATCGTATTATGATGTTCTTTATCTTGTTAGTTCTTCATTCGTAAGGTTGTATTATGATCTTAATTAATATATGATTTGATGAAAATGTATTATTCAATTTGGCTAAGGTACTATGTTTCCGAGGACTTGTAACCTAAAGCTCTGATACCAAGCTGTCACGCCCCCAAATCCGATATTTGGTCATATCGACCTTTCTCGTATCTTGAGGCGCGATCTGATCATACAAACACACAGTTAAACAAAACTGGTATCACGATGCAGCGGAAATACACCGGATAATTTTTTTTCATTTTGTTTAAACAATTCATAAGACGAAACGCACTTCATTGACACATTAATAATGTTAGAGGATGTCTCACTTCAAACAAAACCGTAATATGCCCATCCAAAAGAAAACATTGTATATATATCGTACTCCCAAATACATGTTACTAAACGGTCAAAGGACCTACATAACTCATGTATCCTTCTACAAGATAGAAGAATTAAACAAAATATAACATCGTCAAAAGCACAAGTCTATCAACAGAAATACTGGAAGCATCAGTCCAACTTCCCCTTATCCTTTCCTGAAAACAAAACATTTTAAAACGATGAGCTAGGGCCCAGTAAGTACATTCCTCATGCGTAAAATCCACTTAAATCAGCGACTTTTGTTTATTTTAAAACGAATACAATTTGCAAATGTATTTCACATGTAATTCGATAAAACTCAACTCTCCATCAATTACTTACGTATAACTTTGAATACAATGAAGTCTTTTCATATAATAGTCAACCTTTCTCTTATCGGAATACCCGTGACCATTTCTATAGAGTCAAACTATCAATTCTGATGTATTTCGTACCAACATTCCATCGGTCCTAGTGTACGATGTCAACACTTCTAGTCCACAAGTAAACTCCCTAATGTGCACACTAATTGTTTCATTAGGTATCCTCTCTCCGGATTCCCTAATTTTCTTTTAGGTATAAATAGCCGAGGGGTCTCATGAATGAGACAACGCCTCTTCTTTAGGGGACTGGAACCCCAAGGGGCTTAAGGAAATAAGACAACGCCTGATGCTTTAGGGGACTAAAACCCCAAGGGGTCTCGAAGAAATGAGACAACGCCTGATTCCAACTAATCTGATATTCCACATTCCCAATCACGTTCTTATTCATGTCATCAATCGTATTTATATGCATAAAATAATAATGTTTGTAGAAATATCTTTACATGCATAGCATTCCTATTTTTGCATTTTGAAACTAAAAATAAGAACATTTAAGCCCTATTAATATCTTAGAAAACGAATACATAAAACGGATGAAAAACGCATATATCTCATTTTAAATGAATTTGAGCATAACTTCATCCAACTAAATAGATTACACATGTTCTCATCTATCATAATTTCATGCTTTTAAGATTACAAGAAATTATCAATGCATTTACACATTTTATGTGGAAAATACAAGAATTAGGATTTTTCCTTGCTAAAATTTAACAGATAACAAGAATAGCATTTTCAGACATTTTCCCCAAAAATAATAGAATTTTCTAGAATTTTTCTACAATATTCTGTGAATTTTCTACTATTTCAAAAAAAAATAAAAATAAAAATAATATTTATAAATAAATAAATAAATAAATAATAATTAATCAATTAAATAAATAAATAAATAATTAAATAAATAAATAAATAATTAATTAATTAATTAAATAAATAAAGGCATAAAATAAATAACTATGTACTTACAAGTGAATACGCTAGAATCCCAAATCTTTGAACCTCGTACGATGCGAATCTCGAGGTAGCGCGTATCTCGAGGCAGTAGGCCCCACAAAAAAAAACTTTTCAAAGGACCTCCTGAATATTTTCAGGAATTCCTGGGAATTTTCTAGAATTTCTTCTAGTTGAGGGACTTTTTTGCAAATATTCTTACCTCAGGGGTTAGAATGCAAATACCCAAATTGATGTAATTTTCTTAAGGCTTGGCCTTCTATTTATAGAGGTTGAGAACTCAGAACTTTTTATTTTTAACCGATGTGGGACTAAAATTTTGGAAATAGTCTTTTTTTTTCTTTTTTTTTGAATTTTAATAAAAACTTAAAATGTTGCTCGGAACTAAACACAATAACTTTTGACTCGCACGTCCGATTTGGATGAACTTGATACCGATAGAAAGCTATTGTTGAGACCTTTAAAATGGCATACATATAATGTTCAAAGTATTATAAAAAGTCTACTATAATATTGCTAGAAATAGGGTCATTACACATAGGTTTGCCTTTGTAATGGAAAAGAAAAGAGCATTAATCAAGTTTAGTGTAACTTATGTTTGTACTGATTAATATTTTGCACTAAAAAATCATTTTATTTTATATGATGGGTGAGCATATTTGGTGGGACTCGAATCCACAATCCCCTGATTAGAAGTCAAGCACCCTATCCAATATGCCACTGGCACTCTTTAGGTTATCTAACCATTAAACATACTTTAGTCATTGGTGTAATGCATCTGAGTGAATCTTAGCATTTTAGTGCACATTGGTGCGTATTATTTAGTATAAATGATTGTGGGGGTCATTTAATTACCTCAAACATCTTTTTTTTCCTATGCATCAAACTCATTTTTTCGGCTGTGTTTGTCTCAGAATATTTCGTTTTCCAATGTCTGGAATATCATTTTGCCTTGGGGTTTGTGAACATTTTTCAACCAATTTGGATGTACCTCAAGTGCGTGTGTGAGTATCAGGTCCCTCCTTTGCCTAGACCATTTTGTGCCGTGGACCACTGATGTAGGACGAAATGTGATGGCTTCTAGCTAAAGGCTGAGATTAAGAAATTATTCAGAACAATAAAATAATAAATTCTCGTGCTACTCACACGCAAATAATCAGATTCAAGCAAATAAATTTATTAAAGTTCAAGGCCTTCACACAATCCCACAATATTTGACCCGTTGCTTTAACGACGAGGATCCAATGGAAGGTGGAACTTCCAACTAGCATAGAGAGTCAGTTAAGGATTGAAACAGGATTGGAATGGGTAGAAAAGGGTTATAAGTGTTAATGTCACAAACCAAGCTTTAGGGTTAGGGTTTTACATGGTTTTAAGGAGAAGAAGAAGGTTAAGAGCTTCTAATCAAGATGAAGATTAACTGTACATTAGCTAGGGTTGGGCTATTTATAGCCTACATAGAAAAGAGCTGAAAATAAAGATAAAAAAGACTAAAAGACCCTTAGAGGGCTATACTAAGCTGAATACAATAATAACTATCTACTGTAATCTCTAACACCCCCCTTCAAACTCATGATGTAACGGCAAGAAGCATCAAGTGTTTGTCAAGAAGAAAGTGAAAACGAGTAGTAGTGTGAGACTTCGTAAAGAATTCAGCCAGCTGCATCTGAAAGGAGACATAGGGAAGAGTAAGAAGGCACCGTTGAAGACACCGACGAACAAAGTGACAGTCAATCTCAATGTGCTTGGTACGCTCATGAAAAACAGAGTTGTGTGCAATCTGAATAGCATTCTTGTTGTCACAGAACATCGGCGTAGGTGTAGAGAGAGGAACACCAAGATCACTAAGCAGACGTCGAAGCCAAACAATCTCCTGAGCAGTGGAAGCCATAGCACGATACTCAGCCTCAACAGAAGATCTCGAAATGACAGTCTATTTCTTACTCCGCCAAGAGATCAAGGACTCAGCCAAGAAAACACAAAATCTAGTGGTGGATTTGCGATCCGTAACATCAGCGGCCCAGTCAGCATCAGAGTAGGCAAGCAGCTCCAAAGAAGAGGATGATGAAAGAAGTAGACTCTGAAATAAGGTACGTCGTAGATAACGAAGAATTCGAATAACAGCAGCCCAGTGAACACTAGTAGGAGCAGAGGCAAACTGACTGACAAGATGCACCGCATAAGTGATATCAGGTCGAGTAATAGTTAGATACACAAGGCTGCCAACGATGGTACGATACAGCGTTGGATCATCAAGCGGAACACCATAAGAGGGAGCAAGTCGCACATGAAGCTCAAGTGGAGTATCCACGGTCCGAGTATCAGTAAGACAAGCGCGCTCGAGAACATCGGAGGCATACTTGGACTGAGAAAACAAGTAGCCTCGAGGGGAGGAGGCGACTTCAATGCCAAGAAAATACCGAAGGGTACCCAAATCCTTCATCTCAAACTCATGATGGAGATGAAGTTTCATAGAGGCAAGTCCAGTGATATCATCCCCAGTCAAAATCATGTCATCCACGTACAATAGGAGAAATAAACTGCCAGCAGTTGAAGTGTGAAGAAACAAAGTAGGATCAGAGGCGCTCGGAAGAAAACCATACTGATGAATGACAGCCGAGAATTTCTCAAACCAAGCACGAGGTGCTTGCTTGAGACCATATAGAGCCTTCCGTAAGCTACAATCCTCACTAGGCTGATGAGGAACCCTAGGGGGAGGAGTCATGTACACCTCCTCAGTCAAGTCACCATTCAGGAAGGCATTCTTGACATCCATCTGCGATAAAGACCACTGACGAACGGATGCAATAGCAATCAAGAGGCGAATTGTGGTCATCTTGGCTATAGGAGCAAAAGTCTCCTCATAGTCAATCCCATACTCCCGAGTGAAGCCACGAGCGACAATGCGTGCCTTATAACGTTCAACAGAACCATCAGACCTGGTTTTAATTTTAAAGATCCATCGGCTACTAATGGCATGTTTGTCAGGAGGCAAGGGCTGCAAGTCCCAAGTAGCGGTCTTGTAAGGCCGAAAGTTCCTCATTCATGGCCTGGCGCCAACAAGTGCTGGTCTCCTTATAGGAGG
The DNA here is from genome assembly GCA_035048495.1 of Euptelea pleiosperma. Classification (NCBI taxonomy): domain Eukaryota; kingdom Viridiplantae; phylum Streptophyta; class Magnoliopsida; order Ranunculales; family Eupteleaceae; genus Euptelea; species Euptelea pleiosperma. Next base: position 34,138,466 of record CM068550.1, on the reverse strand, counting down.
TAGGCTCAGAATGACCATGGATAGTGGTGAGAAATGATGCAAAGTCAGCTGAATAGCAAGAGTTGGAGAAACCCAACTTCTGAGGCGGACGTCGAGTCCTCTGCGGATATTTGGGAGCAGCAGGCTCAATACTGCTAGGATCCGAAGAGACATCAGTAGGATCAATCTCTGAAGGAGAAGGCATAGGAATCGGATTTGAAAAAGGATCCACATGAATCAAATCAGATGGCTGAATCTCTCTCGACCGATCAGGAATCTGAAACAGAGGAATGCGCTCCAAGAAAATAACATGCCGGGATACATATAGTTTTCGCCCAAGAGGATCATAACACCGGTATCCCTTCTGAGTATCATTGTATCCCAAGAAGACACACATTATAGATCTGCGAGATAGCTTGCCTCGATCAACAGAATGACAAAGGACAAAACACAAGTGCAACCAAAAACCTTCAAAGAGGTGTAGTCAAGAGCTCTCCCATACAGCCTCTCGTAGGGAGATATACCAGTAGTCAGACCAGTCTGAAGCCGGTTAATTAAGTGCACATCAGTAAGAACAGCTTCGCCCCAAAAGACACTAGGAACAGAAGGAACAGGTCCCCACACATCAGAAGGAACTAAATCAAAAGGAGCAGAAGAGACATAAGTACTATGAGAAAAAGGTTAAGCAGTAAATTGTCCAAGTTTGCATCCACCCATGGTTTAAAATTTCGGAATGTTTCGTATGTTTCGTTTCGTTTTGTAAGGAATCCGAAACGAAACATCATTGATGTTTCGTATGTTTCGTTTCGTTTCGTAATGTTTCGGTTTGTTTCGCCGAGACAAACCGAGACAATCCGAGACAATCCGATACAATCCAAAAAAATAAAAATAAATAAAAAATATAATTTAATGATTTTGAATAATATTTCGTAATGTTTCGGAATGTTTCGTAATGTTTCGTAATATTTCGTAATGTTTCGTAATGTTTCGGAAATATTTCGGAAATTTCGTTTTTTAAATGTTTCGTGAATGTCTCGTTTCGTTTCAGAGTTTGTCTCGGTTTTTCACTTGACCGAGACATTCCTCCGAAACAAAATTTTAAACCTTGCATCCACCACAATTAAAAATGTCATGACAAGATAGATCCCCCAAAGCACCAATAGAGACAAGGTACTTTAGGCGGGACCTTGAAACATGGCCTAATCTAGAGTGCCACAAGTAAAAATCACTAGATGTAGGGCCCATTCTGAAAGATGAAGTATCAGTAGAAACAGAAGCAACTAAGGAAGCAGAAGACGTAGCAGAAGCTCTGTCAGGGCAATGAAATGCTTCTAAGACGTACAGACTGCCTTCTCTACGACTGGTCCCAATCAGCCTGCGAGAATGATGGTCCTGCACAAAACAACGAGAGTCAGAAAAATAAAAAAGACAACCAGAGTGACAAAGTTGACTAACAGAAATAAGACTCAGAGTAAGCTAAGGAAGAAAATAAACATTAGGCAGAGATAACTGAAGAGAAGAAACAAAACCAACTCTAACTAATGACATGGAGGTGCCATTAGCTGCAAGGATACTAATAACTTGTGGAGAAGTAAGAGTGAGAAATAAAGATCTATCATGAGTCATATGATGAGTAGCACCATAATCAAATATCCATGTGGTCGGACGACTACCTAGGGAGGCCCCAGAAGAGGAACCAGCAAAGGGAATTGTATCAGGATGCTGAAGAAGAAAGTGCTTCATCTGAGCTGCCACATCACCAAAAGAAACGTCACTGTAAGATGAGGATGCAGTTGAAACTGGAGGAGTCAGAGGGGTAGGCGCCTGATGAGATGGGTAAGCATGATGGCCTGGAGTGTTGTCAGGGACCTACTTGTAATATCTTATATTCTACAGGGGGCCCTTGTAATATTGTAAAACTTCACTTAATATATATATTGGGTGAAATCGTGTAGGCTATTCGAAGCTCTACACGATTTCTCCTCTTCCCCCAATTCTCTTCTCCTCTCCTCTCTTCCATCTCTAACCCTAATCTCTTATCTTGGTTACGATCCAAGATTACAACATGGTATCAGAGCATGGTTATGTAAGCATGGCTCAATCCTAGAGGTCTGAAGAACCCTAGGGTTTGTGAAATTCGATGAGAAGGGCTTTCCAAAGAAGATCATCTCCCATGGATAGCCGTAGGCTTTAGAAGAGTCTGAAACCCTAGCCGCCCACTCCAAAAGGTTGGAGAAGTTCTCCCAGGCCTAGCCATCCACTCCAGAAGCCTGGAGAAGAGCTATCAGGCATAGCCGCCCACTCCAGAAGGCTGGAGAAAAGCCACCAAGCCTAGCTGCCCCTTCCAAAAGGTCAGAGAAGACCCTCTGGACCTAGCCGCAGGTCTCAGAGGAGCCCAGAACCTCTCCCTAGTGCTATCGCACCTATCTAGGAACCTTTTTAGGTCTCCGGAACCATTCACAAGTTTTCTGCGGGTGGTTTTTTCTCCAATAGAAAATCTATAAAGGAGTTGTTCCAAAAAGGTCTGAAAATCTATAAAGGAGTTGTTCCAAAAAGAAGGTGATTTGCACCTCCGCAGCAGCAGTTCGGGTGATTTCTTATCAATCCAAGTTGCTCTATTCCTCATAAAAGTCTTCTCTACTACCTTGAGTACATCTGAGGAGTCATCTTCTACCAAGTCAGAGATCATTTGTTGCCCCTCCCAGTCTGGGAAGTCATGGTGATCACAGCCCGGGCCTACAGATCACTACAGTGAAACTCGACGGGACCAACTACCTCGCATGGTCTCAATCTGCCAAGATGTACATCACCGGACGAGGCCAAGCCGGCTATATCACTGGACGCGTCATTGCACCTGATTCCTCCGATGCCACGTTTGAGAAGTGGGAAGCGGAAAACTCGATGGTCATGTCATGGCTGCTTCACTCCATGCATCCATCGATCAGCACAGGCTTCCTCTTTCTCCTGACTGCCAAGGATATATGGGACATTGCATCTCAGACCTACTCCCAAGATGGGAATTTTGCTAGGATGTATGAACTTCAGCAGGAGATAGCACATCTGAAGCAAGGCGATCTTCCTTTGGGATCATACTACGCTGTGTTACACAGCAAGTGGGAAGAGGTAGATCACTACCAGACCTACACCCCTGCATGTACCATGGATGCTACGGAGTTCCGAAAGATAATTGTGCGCGGTCGCATATTCGAGTTTCTTGGCGGCTTGAACTAGAGCTATGAATAGGTTTGAGCCAACATTTTGGGCAGAGATCCACCGCCGTCAACCATTGCACAGGTATACTCCTACATCCAGAGCGAGGACAGCAGGGGGAGAGCCATGGGCTCTAAGACAATTGCCGTGATCGACTCTGATGTGATCACTGTGGCAAGTGTCGCCACACTCGGGAGACCTGCTGGAGTCTTCATGGTCGTCCCGCACAGTTCTCTGGGGGGAAGCAAGGCTCCTCAAAGAAGCCCTCTGGTAGCAAACATGGAACCTCAACTGCTCATGCCACTAGTCAAGATTCCTCTGATGTGACCCCTTCCTCTGGGCAGTCCAACACCTTCTCTAGCATGGACATTGACAGGCTTCGACAATTACTTACTCAGCTTGATGGCCCTTCCCCACCTACATCATCCTTTGCTCAGGCAGGTACATCCCATTTAGCCCACCATATGTCTACGGCACCCATTGGTCCTTCCTGGATCATTGATTCTAGTGCCTCCGATCATATGACTGGTATGCCATCCCTTTTCTCCACCTATAATATCTGGTCGGGTAAGGACAAGGTTTGCGTGGCTGATGGCACCTTCTCCACATCTCAGGGAAGGGCACTATCTCTGCCACACCTACTTTATCTTTATCCTCTGTACTTCATGTTCCTAAATTCACCACTAACATGCTTTCTGTTAGCCATCTTACTAAGAGCCTAAACTGCAGTGTTACCTTTTTTCTTACTCACTGTGTTTTTCTGGACTTGGAGATGAGGCGGATGATTGGCAGTGGTCGTGAGGATTGTGGATTGTACCTGCTCGATAGCCAGCCAACTTCATATTCTGTTGCACATCAGTCTAGTGCCAATGTCAGTAGTTCTAGCGTTAATAAAGACCTGTTAATGCGATGGCATAACAGGCTAGGTCATTTATCGCTTTCAGTCATGAAGAGTTTGTTACCTCAGTTTGCGTCTATTCCATTTTTTGAGTTCAACTGTGAAACTTGTGTACTTGCAAAACAATGTCGGGTGTCTTTTCCGACCAGTAATAAAAAAAATACGTTTCCTTTACTGCTTGCGCACTCTGATGTTTGGAGACCCAATCCCACCACTTCTATCTTTGGTTTTCGTTACTTTGTGGTTTTTGTGGATGACTGCAATCGTTACACTTGGATCTACCTTATGAAATCAAAAAATGAGGTGCATACTATCTTTTAGACTTTCCATAAAATGGTGTGCAATCAATTGGGCACCACCCTAAAAGTCCTACGCACTGACAATAGGGGGGAATACATGTACAGTGGCCTTGCCTCCTACTTTGAGGAGCATGGAATTCTTTATCAGACTTCATGTGCTGATACACCTCAACAGAATGGGACCGCTGAGCGAAAGCATCGCCATGTCCTGGAGGTTGCTAGGGCACTTCTTCTTGGTACTAGGGTACCCAAGGGTTATTGGGCTGACGCTGTGTTGACGGCATCCTACTTGATAAATCGGATGCCCTCTCGTGTCTTGAGGTCGAAGTCTCCCCTTTCACTCCTGTTTCCTTCCTGTCATGTGTTCTCCATTCCACCTAAGGTCTTTGGTTGTGTTTGCTATGTTCACGCCCATCACAAGAAGGACAAGTTAGATACGAAAGCCGTTCGATGTGTGTTCCTTGGCTATTCGTCCACTCAGAAGGGATATCGGTGTTTCCATCCTTCTACCCGTTGTCGGTTTGTTTCTTTAGATGTTACCTTCTTTGAGAGTCTTCCCTTTTCAGTTGATCGGACTTCTCTTCAGGGGGAGCTTGGGAGTGTTGACGAGAGTCCGATACCTCCACAGGGGGAGATTCCTCAACCAGTACCCCTTGATTTGCCTGATGAGTCTCCTGTACCCTTGTCCTCATCTCCTACTGGCACTGTGCCATAGGATCCGCAGCTGAAGACATATGCCAGACGACGTCAAAAAGAGAAACAGTCCACCATCCAAGCTCATTGCCAGAAATCCAACTCGATCCAGGTAATCGTGTTCTCAGTGATCCTCATGACGATATTTATGTTGCTCCTACTATCCTTCCCATAGACATGGATGTACCTATTGCTCATCGGAAGGGTGTTCGGAACTATGTTACCAAGCACCCTATCTCTCACTTTGTTTCCTATCAACAGCTCTCACCATCCTACAGGGCATTTGCTACTTCCCTATCCAGTGTCGCTCTGCCATCTGGTGTCTCAGATGCCCTCAGCCAGCCTCAGTGGAAAGCAGCCATGCAGAGGAGATGACAGCTCTAGAAAAGAATGGTACTTGGGATTTGGTTCCATTGCCTAGAGGAAAGAAACCCGTGGGGTGCAAGTGGGTATATACAGTGAAATACAAAGTAGATGGAAGCATCGACAGGTACAAGGCCCGTCTCGTTGCAAAATGGTACACATAGACTTATGGGATTGACTACCAGGAGACGTTTGCTCCTGTGGCCAAGATGAACTCAGTTCGAGTTTTGTTATCTCTCGCGGCAAATTTTTCTTGGCCCCTCCACCAGTTAGATGTCAAGAATGCCTTCCTCCATGGTGATTTAGAGGAAGAGGTCTACATGACAGGTCCTCTGGGGTTCAATCCAACTGGGAGTAAGGAACTTGTGTGCAGACTGAAGAAAGCCTTGTATGGGCTTAAACAGTCACCCAGGGCTTGGTTCAAGAGGTTCAGTTCCGCAGTCAAGTAGATTGGCTACTCGCAGAGTCAGGTGGACCACACTCTCTTCATTAAGAGAAGTCAAGGTCGTCTTACTGCTCTTATTGTGTATGTGGATGATATCGTGGTCACGGGAGATGACCCAGATGAGGTTTGCAGATTGAAAAAATACCTTGGCACAGAGTTTGAAATCAAGGATCTAGGAACCTTGAGATACTTTCTGGGTATTGAGGTTGCTAGGTCAAAGCAGGGTTTGTTCATCTCACAGAGAAAGTATGTACTTGATCTCCTTCGAGAGTCAGGAAACTTGGGAGCTAAACCAGCCGATACGCCTATAGAGCAGCAACATCGATTGAATCCTGTTGATGGGGATCCCATTGCTGATACAGGCCAGTTCCAGAGACTTGTTGAGCGTCTCATCTACCTTTCGCTGACACGACCAGATATTGCAAACGCAGTCAGTGTCATCTATCAGTTCATGCATGCCCCTCGCTCTCCACATCTTGAGGCAGCACACTGAGTGTTACGCTATCTTAAGGGGGCTCCAGGGAAGGGTCTCTTGTTTAGTAAGAATGGACACCTGCGAGTTGAAGCTTATAGAGACGCTGATTGGGCAGGTTCAGTCATTGACAGACGTTCCACATCAGGGTACTGCACATATGTGGGAGGTAATCTGGTGTCTTGGCGCAGCAAGAAGCAACCAGTTGTCGCCCGCTCTAGTGCCGAAGCAGAGTACCATTCTATGGCTCATGGTGTATGTGAGCTTCTATGGTTGAAGACTATGCTCAGTGAGCTTGGATATCCTGTTAAAGGGTCTATGCAACTGTATTGTGAAAATAAAGCAGCCATCAGCATTGCTCATAATCCAGTTCAACACGACAGGACAAAGCACATTGAGGTAGACCGTCACTTCATCAATGAGAAGCTTGGTCAGGGACTTATTTGCACACCGTATGTCCATACTGCTGACAAGGTTTAAAATTTCGTTTCGGATGAATGTCTCGGCCAAGTGAAAAACCGAGACAAACTCCGAAACAAAACGAAACATTCACGAAACATTGAAAAACGAAATTTTCGAAACATTTCCGAAACATTACGAAACATTTCCGAAACATTGCGAAACATTACGAAATATTATTCAAAATCGTTAAATTATATTTTTATTTATTTTTATTTTTTTGGATTGTATCGGATTGTCTCGGCGAAACATTACGAAATGAAACGAAACATACGAAATATTCAATGTTTCGTTTCGGTTTCCTTACGAAACGAAACGAAACATACGAAACATTACGAAACATTCCGAAATTTTAAACCATGACTGTTGATCAAGTTGCAGATGTGTTAACTAAAGGTGTTACTAAAGGGATCTTAGAGCACCTATTATCCAAGCTGGGCATGATAGATATCTTCGCACCAGCTTGCGAGGGAGTGTTGTCAGGGACCTACTTGTAATATCTTATATTCTACAGGGAGCCGTTGTAATATTGTAAAACTTCACTTAATATATATATTAGGTGAAATCGTGTAGGCTATTCTAAGCTCTACACGATTTCTCCTCTTCCCCCAATTCTCTTCTCCTCTCCTCTCTTCCATCTCTAACCCTAATCTCTTATCCTAGTTACGATCCAAGATTACAACATGGAGGAGGACGTGGCTGAAGTTGTGGTGGAGGACCCCAAAACTGCTGCTAAGGTACCCCTCCATATGGAGACTGTGGGGCAGGACCTCGAAACTGCTGCGGATAGGAATATGGTCCTCTAAGTTGTGGCTGAAGCTTCTTGGGACACTGACTCTTCCAATGGCCCTTCTGATGACAAAAGGCACACTCATCACTGGTAGGCTTGCACTGTGATCGAGTCTTCGAAGTAGCACTAGGTTGAAACCTGGACCGAGCAGCTAAAACAAACTGGAAGGGGGCAGCAGGGATCCCCTTTCCTGTATGAGTCCTGAAACGAGTCTCCTCTGCCAGAAGATCACTAACAACAGCATCAACAATAGGAAGAGGACTATGGTGAAGGATGGAGCCCCGAAGTCCCTCAAAATCATCTCTCAAAGCCATCAGAAACTAAACCAAACGCTGCTCATCCCGATAGGTGATGTACGATTTGACAGAACTCAAATCAAATGGTTCTGTGAGTGCCAACTGATCCCACAAAGTAGTCATGGCATTATACAATTCTTGAATGCTCCTATCTCCTTGTCTCAAGCCCCTTATGTCTGATTCAAGCTGATAGCGCTTGGCAAAATTGGACTGACTGTACAACTTGGCAAGATGATCCCACATTTCCTTGGCTGTAGAAAACTTCGCTAGTTGCATCCCGATAGATCGATCAACAGAGTTGTTAATCCATGTGATGATCTTAGAATTTGCCACATTCCATTTAAGGAGATCCGAAGCATATGTTGCCTTAGTCTCATCAGTAGGGGATGATGTCTTCCCAACAACATAACCCCACATTTGTTTGCCATTCAAAAAATGGCGCATAACATGAGACCAAAAGCCATAATTATCTCCAACAAGTTTCTCTGAAATGGCTTGAAGAGAATCTGATCGTTCCTCATCCATAATGAACTTCGAAAAAAAAAAACAAAAGAAACCTAAAGTAAAGGAAAAACAAGGCTAAAAACAGCCCACAGATTTCAGATCAGAAAAAGAACAAGGGAATCGATCAGAAAATATGTAAAGAAGAAAATTAAACCAAGGATGATTACTAGAGGGGGTGTGGGGGATCATTGACAAGCCAAAAACTGTCCAAAAGGGGCCTGGCGGTAACTATTTTGGGCAGAAATCCTCAATGCTCACTCAAAACTGATCCAAAGAGAGTGAGAGATGGATTGTAGGAAAGCTAGGATAGAGGGGAAGTGAAACGAACCAGCAAGAGGAGCCAAGAAGTCCTCTTAGGGTTCCACAATAAAAAATGGCGGTAAACAAGTGGAGAATATTGCAGAGAAAAAATCTTCAAAAACTCCCTGAAGATGCTGAAAAATTCGGCAAAAATAACCATAAATCTCAGAAAAATATTTACCATAAGATGGGAGGTTCGTGAGAAAGGTAGCTCGACCAGATGCTGATGTCAACAGTGCATAACGATGACGTCATCGTGACAGCATCATCTCGAATTTCGTTCCTTGCTTCTTAAGCATTGTTCCAGCTCTGATACCATGTTAATGTCACAAACTAGGCTTTAGGGTTAGGGTTACCTAGTTTTAAGTAGAAGAAGGTTAAGAGCTTCTATTCAAGATGAAGATTAACTTTACATTAGCTAGTGTTGGGCTATTTATAGCCTACATAGAAAAGAGCTGAAATAAAGATAAAAAAGACTAAAAGACCCTTAGAGGGCTATACTAAGCTGAATACAATAATAACTATCTACTGTAATCTCTAACAATAAAGACTTTAGGGTTTCTAGGATTTTGAAAAGAATAGAGTTTGATTTTTTTTAAAAAAATTAATAACTATGAATAGTAACTGTGAATATTAACCATGAACAGTAACGTGAATAGTAACTTGGAACAGTAACGTGAATAGTAACTATGAACAGTACTGTGAACAATTACATGAATAGTAAAGGGCAATAAATTTGGGTTTTAAGGATGTATAGAATAAGGTTAGGGTTAGGGTTTTGATGGGTATGGATGATAGGAATTTGGGGTTAGGATTTGGGTTTGATTTGTGAATTAGGGTTTGATTCAGGTCTAGGGTTTCAAGGTAGAGATGGAAGAGGAGAGAGATAGGAAAGAGAAGAGAGAAAGGATATCATGACTCCGTAATTCTTATTTATGTAAAAGGGAAATACAAAGGACAAGTAGACCCTTCAAGGGGAGTATTTACAGAACTACTCCTAATACATGAAATACGTAGGAAAATGTATATGATAAGACACTCCCTCAAGTTGGTGCATAGATATCTCTCATGCCCAACTTGCACAAACACTTATGGAGTTGCCAACTGGGAACTCCCTTAGTGAACACATCTGCAACTTGTTCATCAGTCTTCACAAACGGTGTGCATACTGCCCTAGAGACAATCTTCTCTCGAATGAAGTGGCGATCCACCTCAATGTGCTTGGCGTGATCATGCTGAACATGGACTGTGAGCAATGCTGATGGCGGCCTTGTTATCACAGTACAAGCTCACAGACCCTGAGACTGGGAAGCCAAGTTCTGCAACCAAAACCTTCAACCAAAGCATCTCACACAAGCCATGGGCCATCGCCTTGAATTCGGCCTCCACATTAGATCTGGCAACAACGGGTTGTTTCTTGCTTCTCCAAGTGATCAGATTGCCCCCAACAAAAGTGCAATACCCTGAAGTAGATCGTCGATCATCTTTGGCCCCTACCCAGTCTGCATCAGTGTATGCCTCTATACGCTTGTAGCCATTCTTTTAAAACAGGAGCCCTCTACCAGGAGTTGACTTGAGATACCTCAAGATCTGATGTATTGCCTCTAGATGAACACCTCTGGGTGAGTGCATATATTGACTGATAACACTCACTGCATAGGCAATGCCAGGTCTAGTCAAGGAGAGATAGATCAATCTCCCAACTAGTCTCTGAAAGCTCTCTACATTCTGTAGTGGCTCACCACTGGCATTTGCTAACTGGTGATTCTGCTCTATGGGAGTTTCCACTGGCTTGATACCCAACTTGCTTGAGTCCTTCAACAAGTCTAAGACATACTTCCTTTGAGAGATGAAGATCCAGGAGTGTAACCCAGCTTCTTCATGCCTAGGGTGAATTTCTCGAACCATGTTCTTGGAGATTGCTTCAGCCCATAAAGGGCTTTCTTTAGTCGACACACCTTGCTACTATTCCCTGGTGGAGTGAATCCAGGAGGTGGCACCATGTACACTTCTCCATGTAGGTCACCATGAAGAAATGCGTTCTTCACATCCAGCTGATGCAAAGGCCAAGCTTAGTTTGCTGCCAAGGACAACAACACCCTGATGGAGTTCATCTTTGCCACTGGCACAAAGGTCTCCACATAGTCAATCTCATAGGTCTTGAGTGTACCCCTTGGCTACTAATCTTGCCTTGTACTTCTCAACTGACCCGTCTGCCTGGTATTTGACTGTGAACACCCATCTCCACCCATAGGTTTCTTGGCCTCTTGGCAAGTCAACAAGCTCTCATGTCCCATTCTTGTCCAAAGCTCTCATTTCCTCCATCATAGCAGCTTTCCACCTTGGTTGAGCCAGCCCTTCTGCCACGGAAAAAGGGATAGGAATAGTGGAAAGGGATGTGACAAAGGCTTTATAAGAGGGAGACAAGGCATCATAGGAGACAAAGTGGTTCAATGGATGTTGAGTGCAACTCCTAATTCCTTTTCGTAAAACAATAGGAAGATCAGAAGCATCAGTAGAAGAAAATATGACACCTTGATCCGAGGATGGTACAACTGGCACTGGATCAGTTGTAGCTTTCTCCCTTCTGTGATAGACTCTGAGCTCCTTCTGAGCACCAAGAGCATCATCAATCACAGTAGCAGGTGGAGTAGTCTGAGGCCTCTCAAACTCAAGAGAGGGAGAAGTAATATAGCATGAAGAGGAACATCACACCTCTCTTCACTACTATTCTCCTCCTGAAGAGAGGCGGAGGAGAAAAAAGATAGGCCCTCACGAAAGGTGACATCCATAGACACAAACTTCTTCCCTGTAAGGATGGCAACACTTATACCCTTTATGGGAATAAGAGTAACCCAGAAAGGCACATTTAAGCGCTTTGGGATCAAGTTTGGTATGATGGGGACTGAGGATGTGTACATAGCATACACACCCAAAGATACAAGGAAGAACCGCAAATAAGTAAGTAGTAGGAGTAAGAACTTGTAGAGGAGACTTGAAGTTGAGAACACCGGAGGGCATTCTATTAGTCAAATAAGCGGCAGTCAAAACAGCATCTGACTAATAGGATTTGGGGACTTTGGAGCCGATCAGAAGAGATTGAGCTACCTCAGTCAGATGACGCGTCTTTCTTTCAGCTACACCATTCTGTTGAGGGGTGTAACTGCAAGAATTTTGGTGACAAATCCCATGGTCTAAACAATACTGCTGGAGTCCCCCATACATATATTCGCCACGCTGGTCTGAACTAATGACATTGTTGGGGGCACCATACTGAGTTAGGATCATCTTATGAAAACCCTTAAAGATGGGATAAAACTCATCTTTAGTTTTCGTAGGATAAACCCATGTGCACCTAGTATGGTCATCAACAAAAGTAACAAAATAGCGGAAGCCATAGATAGAAACCATAGGGGAAGGACCCCATACATCAGAATGCACAAGATCAAAGGAAACAGAACTTCGATTACCTCTTGAAGGATAAGTAGATCGGCAGTGTTTCGATAGCTCACATGTCTCACAATGCAAGTCAGATAACAAAACAGAAACAAATAAAGCTGGAAATAATAGTTTGAGGTACTGAAAAGGGACATGCCCCAGACAGGCATGCCAACATAAAACCAAATCTATCCTATTCCTACTACTACTAGAAGATGACTGCAGTTTGAACTGCAATGTGACTTTTTTTCCTTCATACTGTGTCTTTCAGGACCTTGAGAGGAGGACGATTGACATTGGACATGAAGCTGACGACCTTCTGACCTCATAGCACTGCAGTCATCTCCTAGTAGTAGTAGGAATATGATAGATTTGGTTTTATGTTGGCATGTTGGGAGAGGGGAGAATATCCCCTTTCCCAGATACAGAAGATAACGTGCCATCTGCAGTTTGAACCTTATCTTGGCCAGAACAAATAGAATAACTCGAAAATAATGAAGACATGCCTGTCATGTGCTCCGAAGCCCCTAAATCAATGATCCATGTAGGAATGGAAGGTGGGGTAGACACATGATGGGCAGATCTGATGATACTTGACTGGGCAAATGAGGACGTGGCAGAAGGACTATCCAGCTGCGAAGGCAAGCGTCGAAGCCCTGCAAGCTCGGAAGCAACCGAAGGACCCATAGAAGCCTGTGGAAAGGAATGCTGGAGAGACTAACCCTGAGAGGGTGCTGAGGTGTCCATGCTAGCTGAATGCGCACCAGAAGATCCTGACTGACTGGAGCGAGGAGCAGAAGACTGGGGGCGATCATGCAGCTTCCAGCAAGTAGCACGCACATGTCCAAGGTGACCACGGAAGTCACACTTGGGCCTCTAGTTGGAGGAGGAAGATCAACTAGCTGAAGGTGCAGAGAATTGAGGGGGTCGACTCCCCTGAAGATGCTGAAGCTGAGAAACAGATGCAAAGGCAGGAGCAGGTGAAGAGGTGACAAGCGATGATCACTTGTGAATGGGAGACTCATCTTGAGTAGATAGTCGGCGGCTCTCCTCACTCTGGAGATATGAGTAGACCTCGCTGAGAATAGGTAGAGGGGCTCGGCTGCTAAGAATCTGAACCTGGCCAACTCATATGAAGGATTGAGTCCAGAGAGGAACTCAAAAATCCTACCCTCCTCAACGTGCTTTTGGTACGTTACTACTTCATTTGGAGTAGGAGGATGATAGTAGTAGTAGTCTAACTCCCACATACTCCTCATAGTCGCAAAGTAGTCAGAGAGGGACTTGTCGCCTTGACGAAGGTGGGAGATGCTCTGCTTCAACTGGTATGCTCTACCAGTGTTATGCTGCTGTGAGTAGGTCTTCTTGGTAGTTTCCCAAACATCTTGGGCTGTGCGCAGAGAAAACCCCGATTGATGTGAGGTTCCATGGAGTTGACAAGCCACGACTAGACTATGAGATTCTCAATTTCCCATTTCTCAAACGTGGGATCATCCTCCTCGGGCTCTTTAGTCCGCCTCGTACAATGCCCCATCTTTCCACGGTCTCCAATGAACAACCGTGCTGCTCTAACCCACTCCAGATAGTTAGTGCCATTAAGTTTAACAGATATAATCTGCAACCCGGGGTTCTCGTACATCACAGGTCCTCCAACTCCTCTGGAGGTGGATTCTGTGCTAATATCGGAGACTGAGGGATTACCCAGGGGAGGTGGAGTATCCATAGCAACTCAATAGGCAAGGAAAGATTGCAACAATCCTTCAATACTCACAATAGAGGAATCTAAAAGCAATTAAGGCCTAACAAGACAAAGCAAGTATCGAAATACCCAATTTGAAACTCCATAATGTATCAAAAATGGGTTGTTGAGAGGCTATTCACACCGAAGAGCCATGGTAGCAGCCTACGGATGGCTGGAAATACCATAGAGACAATAGAAACCATTTAACAAAGGTCTAGAGTGAAGTTGGGGAGAAAAGAGACCCAACCGATTGTCCTATAGGACTTGGAGTCGTTACTGGCGGTAACTATAGGGCAGAAAACGCATCTCTTGCTCTCTAAAACAGCATGAACCCATCCTTATGTGGCATGTATGTGTAGAGGATAAAAAAAGGATCAAAACGAAGCAATAAACCCCCCAAAAAAGGCCTTTAAGGCTCCAAAAACAAGGCTGGTTCGAAAAACTGATTTTTTTGAATTATATAGAAGAATGGATAAAAAACTATCCAAACAAAGTGTAAAAATCCAACAAAAATCACAAAAAATGATAAATCATACTTGTGGGGGAAAAATATCTGATCTAACCCACACAATCTTTGAGGTCAGACGATTCGGAATATGGTGATGATCGGACGACTCTGATGCTCCAGGATGAAACTGCTTTCTCCTCTGCGAAGGATAGGATGATCTCCAGATGAGATTTGGTTGTACCTGTTGACAAGGCTCCGACGCTCAAGTCAGCTTGGGAAATGTAACAGGTTTTAGGAAATAGTAAAAGATTTCAGAGTTTAAGCTATCTGGATCTGGAGAGCAAGATCCCTTCTCAGTTCTGAGGGTCTCGTATTTATAACCTTAGAACTGGCGTGACTCACCTTCCACGTGTCTAGTCATTTATCAGTCAATGATGACTCAGATGGATTCTGTTATAAAACAGAATCTTATGGTTATATCTTGACTTCCTTGATTCGGTTATACCTGAAATAACTGAAATGACACTGAGGTGGCATCCTTCATGTCAAGTATTCAGATAAGGTGATGTCGAATTCGTGATAGTTCAACTAGCTGCCATGTGGCCAATATTCATTAGTTAAGAAATCGATTGTATTCAGAATACTTACCTCGTACGTAAGAGATCCTGCCACGTAAGTCATTTGACATCATCTGGCTTTGCCGGGATAATATTGAAATAGATCCCGTCAAGTAAGTCTGATGACCTTGTCGGGATAAATGCATCCAGCCAATAATGTGACCTTGCCGGGATGATGTCCCGGGAAGAGATGCTGGATTTCCCGGGATGAGATACTTGAGTTGCCAGGATGAGTTCCCAGGATGACATGTTTGGAGTTCCCGGGATGATATGCTTGAATTGCCAGGATGAGTTCCCGGGATGATATGTTTGGAGTTCCCGGGATGATATACTTGAGTTGCCAGGATGAGTTCCCGGGATGACATGTTTGAGTTCCCGGGATGATATACTTGAGTTGCCAGGATGAGTTCCCGGGATGAGATACTTGAGTTGCCAGGATGAGTTCCCGGGATGAGATACTTGAAGTTCCCGGGATGATATGTTTGGAGTTCCCGGGAAGAGATGTTGGAGTTCCCGGGATGAGATTGTAAAAGATCCCGTCTATCCAGTTGATCTCGGTGGGATGAGACTCATCAATATGTCGGGTAAGATTGAATACTTCCCGACATATTAAAGGCTGAGACGTTAATATTCTCTGTTAGCATCACTTCCATGTGTCGATAATACAATCTTGACACGTGGCATTTCCAAGTAATGGAAATCGAGTGACACGATAGGCAGTTTATAGCTCTTGATGATGATTCCAGCGCATTAACTCTCGCGTGCTGTCTTCTAACACGCGTCGTGTATTCGAAACCGCACGTGCTAAGCCAGAGATACGTGTCCAATTTTGACTTGCTGGAAAATACGGCACCCACATCGCCCCCCTTTTTGAGAAGATCGATAAATGACCGTCGTATCTTCTGAAAAAGATCTTGGCCATCCACGTTTCATATCTGTTTCTTAGCCGTTGGATCATGTAATAACCAATCGATCATTTTCCTCCGCATTTAATACTGCGCTTACTGTTTGCTGTATTCATGATACGTGTCCGTAGCAACGTGCTGCCCAATGTACGTCGTCGAATGGAATGATTGATGGGTACAGTACTCGAGGGAATAGGTAACCGAACCGTCGAGTAACCAATCTTTTGAGTTTTGGCGCCCGAGATTTGATATAGCCAAACTGCTGGTTTGATATAACCAGATCTTTGCCTATAAAAGGTTTATTCACCGCTTTCTTCCATTTCTTCGCTCTGGTCAGTGCTCTGCAATACTTCAAGCTTCAAGCTCAAGCTGTTCTTCACCTGTATCTCCTCTGTTCGCTGCTTCCAGACTGTAACGGTACTTTTCTCTCATCTGTCATCCCCTCTCGTATACTTTCATTTTCTTCTTCATCTTCTTCTTCAAATGGCTAGGGGTAAAAGGGTTCTTGAAGATACCGAAGAAATGGTTCCCAGAGAACCAGTAGAAACCAATGTTGATGTAGAGGAGCAATTATCCTCTGATTCGTTGGATAGAGAAGTAGATGTATATAGGGAGGAACCAATAATTCCTCAAGTAATCGTCAGGGTCCCAACTTATGGGAATGACCCTTATATTGTAGGTTTGAGAAAAGAATTTGCCATTCCTTCTGTTTTTGTTAATATCGGTTCTCGTCATGGGGAAAATACCAACCCTGGCGAAATAAGTATCACTCGGCTTCAATTGAAGTTCGGGTTAACCCTACCTCTGACTCCTTTAGTGAGGGAAGTCCTCTGGTTCTACGACCGGGCTCCCGGCCAGATGCACGGAAATTTCTGGCGTCTGATGAATAGGATAGAGTATTTCAACTCTACGAGTAAATACCAGATCGGTCTCTCCGAGATCGATTATCTGTACATTTTGAGGAGATGCCCAGACTCCTTCGATACCGATATGTTCTGGTCGGTAGCTGCCCGGAATAAAAATCAGAAGATAGTTGAGAGCCTGCCCGATAGTCATAAGGGATGGCACTCTGATCCTCTGCTGGTGACTGGATCTTGGGAATTTGACGAGCGTGTGGAGGGGAGCTCCAGCAGCCATAGAGTCCGCACAAGCTTTAACTTGTCGGGTAAGCTCCTCTTTATATCCCGTCAATCTCCTTTAGATTCAGTTAATCAGTCTATTGATCAATTTCCTCTCTTCAATGCTGTAGACTATACCAGACGTCCCTGGAAATATCCTCAGGATATAGAGGACAAGGTCAAATATATCTTGAGGAAAATCCCCAAGGTAGTAAAGCAATGGTCCCTGGCGGGGCTAATTGATAAAAATAAAAAATCCTCAGCTCCCACTCCTGTCATCTCACGGGACCTGCGGATAACGGCTCCCGACTATTCGCGTAAGCGTCCTGCTGTGGAGATTACTGCAAGGGATGAAGTGTCTCGGGAAGAGGAGGATATAAGTCCCGACATCCCCTTAATAAAGAGACCTCGCCAAACTCATAGCACGCCAGCCCATGTAAATCCCCCAACAAGTCGGGTCACGGCTGCTCCTTATCCCGTGGCCGAATTCTTCAGACATCCAGATGGTCGACAAGAACCTCTGAATGATTTTGCCCGGGAACTTGTCCGGTTGGAAGAGGCAGAGGTATATTCTTCTATAGCTGATGTCTAACTCATATTCTTATGTGATCATCTAACTTGTTACCTCCTTTGCAGATGGAGGGTAGAATGGCCGAGATGAGGAAGGATACCTTTGCTGTCCCTGCTTTGGTGCCAAGGAAGAAAAGAAAACTGGTCAAGGGACTAGCTCCTGAATTAGAGGCATCACTGACTCGGGAGGGTATCGTAACTACTGCGGTGGCTGGTGGTTCCTCATCGACTCAGCCTTCTGAGGCCCCAGATTCTCCTTCGGTAGCTGCCATACCTACTGCTTCTCCTTCGATCGCCACTATGCGATCTCCTCCTGGATTCCTTCCTTCTCCAGAGCTTCAACCAATATCTACCCCTCCATCAACCTCTCGTCCAACAGACACTGCCGGGCCCAGTCATTCAATTGGTGAGCACATTCGTTCTCCTTCATTCCCGTCTGGTACAGCATTTGATTTAATTGATACATGGGTTACACTGAAAGAATTGTGGCGACAAGATAACCCCATTGCAGGTCTACGGGATTTCGATGGCGTGGAACCATACATCATGAATGCTGGTTGCTTGCCAAATGGGCAGCCCATTTCGGAGCAAAGCTCCATTGCTGACGCTGGGGTGGCTTCGACGTTGATCGAACGAATCTGTCTTCCACGGGACAGATTGCGTTATATTGACATGCCTTCCCCAAAAGTGCCCTGTGAAGTTCTCAGTCGTTCCCTCCTGGAGGTAAGAATTTATATATATATATATATATATATATTTTTTTTTTTTTTTTTTTGTACTGCTTTCTCTGATGAATTCTTCCAATATATTCTAACAGTTCCTTCTGTCTGCAGAGCATCCATGCCTACGTAGGTCTGAGGGATTATCTTGGTGATCTCCTCCAAAATTATACTGCCCTTGTCGAAAAATCAAGTGCATCCGAAGCTAAACTTCAACTGGCCGAGGAGCAAATTCAAGCAGCCACTCTCTCTGCCGAAGTTTCAAAGACCAAGGCTGAAATGGAGAGAAAATTGGCTCTTGAAGCTCTTGCTTCAAAGAAAAAAGCTGAAGATAACTTGATTAAAGTCAAGGCGGAGTATGCAAAATTCAAGGAGGGAGCCAGTCGCCTGCAAAAAGATCTGGAAAAGATGACCGTTGAGAGGGATGAAACCAAACAGGCATCTGATGCCCTCCAACAAGAATCTTACGACAAGGGATACCGGGAAGGCTTCGCCAAATGTGAAGCCATGATGGAAGAAGAAGGAGATGAAGATCCTGTTGAAAATATGGTTCAGCCTGAACCACTTGTCGGGACAATAATTTCAACAGAAGTTCCCCGAGAACCATCTCCAACCATCCCGGCACCTGAAGTTGTTCCAGCCTTTTCTCAGACAGACATGGTGACTCCAGGAGGGGATGTCACAGTAAATCCTGTCACTCAGCCGGTCGGCGAGCAGGATGTGACACTTCCCTGATTTTTGTAACTAACCCCTTGGGTTTACAATTGTAAATGCCGTTTAAGGCTTTTCAATATAATAGAATACTTTTTCTGTTATTGCATGAACTGAATACTTATCAAAATATGAATTCAATGTGTTAAAATTCAATAATCCTAGTCAGGAATATAGGTTTGTCGGGAATCAACCTGTATTATCCCGGCTAGGATTTCATGGTCAATTAATCTCACTTGGATTTTATAAATGACGAGAATCTCATTAATTCTAGTCGCATGACTAAGAATCTTTAGATCATCCCGGCCTTCCGGTTTGTATACTTGGACTCTTATCAAGGCAAGAAGCCAAGATTGATAAGAATCCAAGGCTCCCGGCTAGGACTTTGTATTCGACGTGATTCTCCTCAATTCCAGTCGCATGACTTAGAATTTTAGATCATCCCGGCCTTCCGGTTTGTAACTCCCGGCTTAGGACTTTGTAATCGACGTGATTCTCCTCAATTCGACGTGAATCTCTTCAATTCCAGTCGCATGACTTAGAATTTTAGATCATCCCGGCCTTCCGGTTTGTAACTCCCGGCTTATGACTTTGTAATCGACGTGATTCTCCTCAATTCCAGTCGCATGACTTAGAATTTTAGATCATCCCGGCCTTCCGGTTTGTAACTCCCGGCTTAGGACTTTGTATTCGACGTGAATTTCTTCAATTCCAGTCGCATGACTTAGAATTTTAGATCATCCCGGCCTTCCAGTTTGTAACTCCCGGCTTAGGACTTTGTAATCGACGTGATTCTCCTCAATTCCAGTCGCATGACTTAGAATTTTAGATCATCCCGGCCTTCCGGTTTGTAACTCCCGGCTTAGGACTTTGTATTCGACGTGATTCTCCTCAATTCCAGTCGCATGACTTAGAATTTTAGATCATCCCGGCCTTCCGGTTTGTAACTCCCGGCTTAGGACTTTGTATTCGACGTGATTCTCCTCAATTCCAGTCGCATGACTTAGAATTTTAGATCATCCCGGCCTTCCGGTTTGTAACTCCTGGCTTAGGACTTTGTAATCGACGATGATGCTTCTTGTATGAGAAACTTGGAATCATCTTTATTGATAGAAAATCCGCATATTAAATGCGTTCCACGGTCTTTCAAATACATCTCCGTCTTGTGTCTTCAAGTAATAAGCCCCGTTCTGCCAAATCCTGTCAACAAGGTAAGGACCTTCCCAATTGGCACCCAATTTGCCACTCCCGGGCTCCCTTGTATTGTCAAATACTTTTCTCAGTACCAAATCTCCAACTTTGAAGGTCCTGCGTCTGACGCGGCGATCATATGACCGTTTGATAGTTTGCTGATAATTAGCCAATCTCACAACTGCCTGTTCCCGACGCTCTTCTAGCAAGTCATTGTCCCGAGCCAATATTCCTTCATTCTGCCCAGTATTGACAGCCTGAGTCCGAGATGTCGGGATAACAACTTCTGTAGGGATTACTGCCTCTGATCCATAAGCCAGAGAAAATGGAGATTCCCCTGTAGTTCTTCTCGGGGTAGTTCGATATGCCCAGAGTACTCCTGACAATTCTTCCGCCCATTTTCCCTTTGCTCGATCTAACCTCTTCTTCAAGTTTTCGAGTATAACTCGATTTGCTCTCTCGGCAAGTCCGTTACTCTGGGGGTATCTTGGGGCAGATAGTCTTTTCTTTATATTCAAAGCCTGACACAGAGCTTTCACCTCGGTGGAATCAAACTGGGTTCCGTTATCTGTGACTATCTCTTCTGGAATGCCGAACCGGCAGATGATATTCTCCCATAAGAACCTCTTCACATGCGAAGACTGTACCTGAACTAACGGCACTGTCTCGATCCACTTTGTGAAGTAATCCGTGGCCACCAATAAGAACCTCACATTCCCTGGGGCTGTCGGGAATGGTCCCATTATATCTAGTCCCCATTTCGCAAATGGCCATGGACTGAATACAGGATGCAGCTCTTCGGCGGGAACCTTTATCAATGGAGAATATTTCTGACACTTCTCACATTTCTTCACCAGCAACTTGGCATCTTTCTGCATGTAGGGCCAAAAATAACCTTGGCTGAGAGCTTTATGTGCCAAGGTCCTCGCCCCCGAGTGATTTCCACATTCTCCCGCGTGTATCTCAAGAAGAACTTGCTGAGATTCTCTGGGGGTAAGACATTTAAGGAGAGGACCTGATGCTGATTTCCTGTAGAGATCTTGGCCTACCATGATATACCTTCTCCCAAGCCTCTGAATTCTCTTTGCGGCATCTCTCCCAGAAGGGAGTTCTCCATGTTGTAAATACCTTCGAAAATCGTCCATCCAACTTGGCTCATGATCAACCTCCACCGGGGCCAGATAAACTTCAACAGGTGAATGAATACTTGGAAATTCCTGATAGTCCACGGATATAGTTCTTGATTCAGCCCCTCCCATCATAGTAGATAAATAGGCCAAAGCATCAGCATGCCGATTTTCCATCCTTGGTAACTGATGAATTTTTATGTTACCAAATCGCTCAGCCAAATGTTGAACAATATCTAAATAAGCTGCCATCCTCTCATCTCGGGCTAGATATGTCCCAGCAAACTGACTGACGACCAGCTGTGAATCAGTATAAGCGGTAATGTCTGTTATCCCGAGATCAAGTGCTGTCTGGAGTCCCGAAATCATTGCTTCATATTCTGCTTCGTTATTGGATGCCACGAACCCGAATTTAACAGATTTTTCCAATCTAGTATTCTCAGGTGTGACCAGAACGACTCCTACACCTGATCCGTTCTCATTGGCTGATCCATCAGTAAACAATCTCCATCCCGTCTTGGGATTCAACATCTCTGGCATCTCGGGAAGTGGAAGAACTTCTCTGTCCTCGCCCCCAGTGTCTGCCACATCTTGAACTGGGAAGTCGGCCAAAAACCCTGCCAAGGCATGTCCCTTCTCAGATGTTCTTGGTGAGAACTGAATGTCGTATTGAGCCAAATAAATGGCCCATTTAGCCATTCTCCCTGACAAATCGATCTTACCGAGTATAGATTTCAAAGGATGCTCTGTGTAAACCGTAATAGTCCTGCCTTCAAAGTAGGGTTTAAGACGTCTCGAAGCATAAATCAAAGCCAAAGCAGCTTTCTCGATTGTGGCATATCTCGTTTCTGCCCCAATCAAAGTCTTACTGGTGAAATATACTGGTCATTCTTCCCGATCGAGCTCACGGAAGAGAACGGCGCTAATGGATTCATCTGTGGTAGCCAAATAAAGACCCAGAGGCTCCCCTTGATCAGGTTTAGAAAGAATCGGAGGTTGTGAGAGATAATGTTTGAGCTTTTGAAAGGCTTCATCACACTCTTCAGTCCAGTCAAATCTTCCATTCTTCTTCAAGAGCCTGAATAAAGGTCTGCATCTATCTGACGATCTCGCTATGAAGCGATTCAATGCTGCTATCCTCCCGGCAAGCTTTTGGACTTCCTTCCTGTTCTTTGGTGAAGGCATATCTGTCAAAGCCCTGATCTGTTCGGGATTAGCTTCAATTCCTCGCCTCGTAATGAGATAACCTAGAAATTTCCCTGAGGTCACTCCAAAGACGCACTTGGCAGGATTGAGTTTCATTTGATACTCTCGAAGACGATCAAACGTTTTCCCGAGATCTCCCAGATGTAATTCCCGGGTCCTTGTTTTAACCATCATATCGTCTATATACACCTCCATCGTCACGCCAATCATATCATGGAACATTTTATTAACGAGACGTTGGTAAGTGGCTCCCGCATTCTTGAGACCAAAAGGCATCACTCTGTAACAAAAGACGCCCCTATCAGTCGTGAAGGCTGTCATCTCCTGATCTGGCTCATACAGAGGGATCTGATTATAACCCGAATACCCATCCATGAAAGATAAAATCTCATATCCCGAGGTTGCGTCAACCAGTTGATCAATCCTCGGCAAAGGATATGGATCTTTAGGGCAGGCTTTATTCAAGTGTGTGAAGTCTATGCAGACTCTGATCTTCCCATTCTTCTTCGGAACAGCCACTATGTTGGCTAACCATTGTGCATTGTTGACTTCGCGGATGAATCCGGCCTCCAGGAGTTTATCAATCTCTTCCTGGACTGCCTGCTGCTTCTCTGGAGCAATCCTCCGAGGTCTCTGTTTCACAGGTAAATGATCTCTATTTACCTGTAGATGGTGGCAGGAAATGTCGGGAGAAATACCCGGCATATCGTTAAATGACTATGCGAAAACATCCATATAAGATTTGAGAAAATCAGTGAAGGATATTTTTTCTTCCACAGATAATCCAGCCCCGATATAAGTACACTTTGGGTTTTCCTCACTACCGAGGTTAACCTGATCAGTCTCTCAACTGTGGGACTTGTCCCTTGCTCAATATCACCTTCCCGGTTCAGCGCAGTCTGCTCCAGACTTGCCGGGATGCGCTCTAATTGCTATTTTTCCATAACTACGGACGAAGTTCCCCCTCCATGATGATCCTCCAGGACTGGGACCTGCTTCGATTTCAGGGCCATGGCATAGCATTTTGCCGAGATGGCCTGATCTCCCTTGAGCTCCATAATCCCGTGAGCAGTCGGGAATCGGAACAATTGATGATAAGTAGACGGTACCCCCTTGACTTCATGTATCCAGCCTCTCCCCAAGATGCCGTTGTAGGGGGATGGTGTATCTAGAACAAGAAATTCGACCATAGACGTGATCGGTCCCGTCTTTACTGGCAGAATTATCTTTCCCATTGCATATTCTCTCTGGCCATTGAATCCGACCAGAGGAACATTGCTCTGGATGAGATCTGACGGGTTAAAACCCATCTTCCGATAAGCCTCTGCAAATAAAATCTCTGCTGAGCTCCCAGGATCAATCAACAGACGCTTCACCTCATAATTACCCACAGGCAAAGTGAGCACTAGCGCGTCTGAATGTGGATGATCTACTCCCACGAGATCTCTGTCGGAGAAGAAAATCGCTGCGTCAGTGCTCTCCATCATCTCCACGGGATCTGTGATTCTAGGTCCCATTGATAGGTGCAAGATCTCATTCAGGTGTTCAACCTTCCTGATTTTAATCCTGTCCACCCTCTCCGTCTCTCCACGGGATAGTTGCCGTCCTCCCCCGTGTATCACATCAATTACCAACCCACGCTCTTGCTGTTTAACGGGGTTCTTATCCTTCTTGAGAACCTCGGCTCCAGCTACTGCCCCAGTCGTGCTGGCAATAAACTGTTGCAAAAAGCCTTGGTTAATCAGGTCCTCAATCTTATGTTTCAGCGCCCAGCATTTATTGGTTATGTGCCCTGCTTCTTGGTGGAAGGCACAGAACAGATTCATATCTCTATCTCCCTTCAAATCCGGCCTCATTGGTCGGGGATATTGGAGATACTTCTCGTTTTTAATCAGATCAAATATCTGACTAATGGTCTTGTTCAAGGATGTAAAAATCCTTCTCTCTCGACGGGGATACTGTCCAGTGCTCCCCGACTTCTCTGGTACCTTCACGGGAATCTCTGCGGTCGTGATAATCTCAGCTACAGCTTTTTGCTTTCCCTTCGAAATTTTGCTGGAGGTCGGGGCCTTCTTCACCTCATTCACAGATATAGCCACTCCTTGGCCTCGCTGGAGTGTGTCGTCCTCAAGTTTAGAGTATTTCTCTACTCGAAGAAACAGGGCTTCCATACTCACTGGCCTATTCTTCGTTAGAGACATGTATAGTCCAGAACTCGTGGATAATGCCTTGCGAAAGGCTGTAACGGCATGCTTATCATCACAGTCTTCCACTGTGGTCATGAGAGTACGGAATCTCTTTGTAAAATCTCGCAAGGTTTCTTTCTGATCACAATGTACATTAAATAGCACATCGACATCATTCTTATGTAATCTGTTGCAAGAATATCGAGTGATGAAGAGAGTACTTAACTTCGTGAAGTCAGAAATGGTTCGGGGGGCTATCTGGTTAAACCAGATCAATGCATCGTCGCTTAAAGTGGAAGGGAACATCCTGCAGAGGAGTTCGTCTTGAAACTCCCACATCGTCATCGCCTTTCTGAAGCGAAGTACGTGATTCACAGGATCTGTCTCTCCTGTGAATATCGAAAATTTAGGATAAGAAAAAGATTTTGGGGCACGGTATCCCTGTATCTCTTCTGTAAAAGGAGAATCTCTAGGAATTCTCGTTGCCATTGCTGTCATTTTATCAGCCAATGTTTCTTTCTTTCCCATCATCTCAGCTACCAGATCAGCTATCTGCTTCCTGGTTTCTGGCTGAATATGATCCGAGCTTCGCTGGCAGGAAGACTCGGCTTTATGACGCTTCTCTGGAAGCGGAATATGGGAATCTCCACGTCTACTACGTGGATTTCGCAAGACAGATTCCTCTGAATTCGATCTGTCTGAATGGAAATGACTTTTCTCCTGGTGACTACGCCCTGCTGCACCAGATGTATAATCACCAGTTCGTTCAGCAGTCATCCGCTGCTTCAACTCCTCATTCTCTTCGCGCAATTGGGCAATCATCTTCTGCTGATTGTCCAATTCTCTCGCTCTTCTCCCCTCCGTAATAGCATCTCTGAGATCGCTAGTCGGATTCTTCTCTCGTCCACTCCTGAGACCTGTGCGTCTGGTATCCACCATTGTTCGAATCGAATATCTCTTAGAACGGAAAACTTCTAGTCGTTTCCCACAGACGGCGCCAAAAGATGTGGGGGAAAAATATCTGATCTAACCCACACAATCTTTGAGGTCAGACGATTCGGAATATGGTGATGATCGGACGACTCTGATGCTCCAGGATGAAACTGCTTTCTCCTCTGCGAAGGATAGGATGATCTCCAGATGAGATTTGGTTGTACCTGTTGACAAGGCTCCGACGCTCAAGTCAGCTTGGGAAATGTAACAGGTTTTAGGAAATAGTAAAAGATTTCAGAGTTTAAGCTATCTGGATCTGGAGAGCAAGATCCCTTCTCAGTTCTGAGGGTCTCGTATTTATAACCTTAGAACTGGCGTGACTCACCTTCCACGTGTCTAGTCATTTATCAGTCAATGATGACTCAGATGGATTCTGTTATAAAACAGAATCTTATGGTTATATCTTGACTTCCTTGATTCGGTTATACCTGAAATAACTGAAATGACACTGAGGTGGCATCCTTCATGTCAAGTATTCAGATAAGGTGATGTCGAATTCGTGATAGTTTAACTAGCTGCCATGTGGCCAATATTCATTAGTTAAGAAATCGATTGTATTCAGAATACTTACCTCGTACGTAAGAGATCCTGCCACGTAAGTCATTTGACATCATCTGGCTTTGCCGGGATAATATTGAAATAGATCCCGTCAAGTAAGTCTGATGACCTTGTCGGGATAAATGCATCCAGCCAATAATGTGACCTTGCCGGGATGATGTCCCGGGAAGAGATGCTGGATTTCCCGGGATGAGATACTTGAGTTGCCAGGATGAGTTCCCGGGATGACATGTTTGGAGTTCCCGGGATGATATGCTTGAATTGCCAGGATGAGTTCCTGGGATGATATGTTTGGAGTTCCCGGGATGATATACTTGAGTTGCCAGGATGAGTTCCCGGGATGACATGTTTGAGTTCCCGGGATGATATACTTGAGTTGCCAGGATGAGTTCCCGGGATGAGATACTTGAGTTGCCAGGATGAGTTCCCGGGATGAGATACTTGAAGTTCCCGGGATGATATGTTTGGAGTTCCCGGGAAGAGATGTTGGAGTTCCCGGGATGAGATTGTAAAAGATCCCGTCTATCCAGTTGATCTCGGTGGGATGAGACTCATCAATATGTCGGGTAAGATTGAATACTTCCCGACATATTAAAGGCTGAGACGTTAATATTCTCTGTTAGCATCACTTCCATGTGTCGATAATACAATCCTGACACGTGGCATTTCCAAGTAATGGAAATCGAGTGACACGATAGGCAGTTTATAGCTCTTGATGATGATTCCAGCGCATTAACTCTCGCGTGCTGTCTTCTAACACGCGTCGTGTATTCGAAACCGCACGTGCTAAGCCAGAGATACGTGTCCAATTTTGACTTGCTGGAAAATACGGCACCCACAATACTCTATTAGGATCTTGAATTTTAGGTCGATCTAAGAACCTTGTCCGTACGGCTGCTGACATCGGTTGTACGGCTTTGATGACGTCATCGTCCTCCTGGAAGCCCTTTGATCTGTGTTCTTGTGGAAGAAACTAAGGTTGGCTCTAATACCAAGTTGAATTAGTGAATTAGGGTTTGATTCAGGTCTAGGGTTTCAAGGTAGAGATGGAAGAGAAGAGAGAAAGGATGTCATGTGATTAGGTCACAATGACTCCATAATTCTTATTTATGTAAAAGGGTAATACAAATGACAAGTATACCCCTCAAGGGGAGTATTTACAGAACTACCTCTAATACATGAAATACGTAGATATACGTAGGAAATCGTATATGATAACACTGATTGTATCATTTCATGCAAGGTAGTTAAGGGTGTAAGGCGCACTTAAGGCGCTACGACCCCTAGTGCCTGAAGCTTAAGGCGAGACACGCAACTGACTGTAGCGAGGTGCAATATTAAAAATTATAATTGGAAATATAAGAAATATAAAAAAATTAAGAAAAATAACATCATAAAATAACAAAACAGTTAATCATTAGGCCAAAATCTCATGTAACCCAAAAATAGTTCTAGTTAACATTGTCATTATCTGAATAGAAAACAATTAATCAAAAAAGCCATAATACATAAAAGATAGCAAATGTCCAAAATCTCAAATAGTCGACAATTAGTTCTAGTTAACATTGTCATCGTCTAAAATATAATCATTAGCTTCATATATGATTGTAGATGTAGAAAGAGTTCATGTGACTTAATATATTTGGTCTTTCCCTTTATGTTGTTTGGTGGATCGATTTTAGAATGGCTTTCAATCGGGTGGAGAACATCATACTACATCAAAGTGAGAGGTTTGGGTGTAGGCATTTGGCTGTTGACATTCCCTTCCGAAAGTTAAATTCTCCACAGAAGAAGAATTTTCAAGGACATGCCTCTTGGTGGGTGAGGGGAGGGGCTGATTAAGTTCACATGGTGCAATAATCAAGGAGACCCATTTCTTTGTTATGTGGATAGGTTCACAATTCTCTTGAGTGGGAGAGACGCTTTCTAGATATAACTCAAAAGGCTCTGATTGTGAATCGGTTTGTGCAGGGAGCTTTGCTTAACGTCAATGATAGTAGAGTAGAAGCTTGACGCTACTATAATGGTTGGAGCAAATGTACAACCACTTGATAATGAAGAAGAGGGAGAACCCTCAACTTACAAGAGAGGAGAGGCAAGCTCTACTCAATCTCTTCTTTTTTATTTTGAGTCTACCAAAGAGTTCCCATCTTTCTCCACAAGGAGTTCCCATCTTTCTCCACAAGGAGCTTATATAAAGAAGTCCTAATCCTTGGCCAATCCTGGCCATTGGATCTTCCTTGAAAAATTCTGACCCTCCATTCCCCAAAGATGACTGAAATACCCTGTTTCTCCAAAATTACCCAAAATATCCTCCTTAAAATTTTGAAAGTACTCCCACTCTACTATGTTTTAAACAGGTTTGCATATCATCATTCTGGAATGCAACTCACTCTTGGCTATCTAGATGGTGCACCTCTGTGGAGGTATGAAGATCTCATCCAAGATTGTCAATCCATTTTTTATATTGCGATTGGACTGCCCACATCACTCATGTATATTAGGAAGCAGATGTGTCTGGATTTCCTCGCAGATTTAGCTTTTTTTCCTTTCTTCCTGGAGAGGCCATTTTGAGTAGGCCTTTTGCTCTAAAAAAGATTAGATATGAGGACATTTTGGGCCGGTCTGCTCCCTAGTACTCCCTATAGGGAGCCTTTTTAGTGTCTAATAAAATGCGTACTTGCAAAAGAAAAAGTAGCCAGGTATATGGTCTAGTATTTTATGTGATGATTGGAGTATATCATGTACATAACAGGGATGTGTGCCTCATGAGCCATTTGGTTAGTATGGATGGTTCACTAAATCCGCAGTCTAGATGATGACCACGTGTGCAACATGGTACACATCCACATCATGCATAGTGAGTGCGTAATATTTACGTACATGTTAACACATAGCCATGTATGTATGTATGGATGTATATATGTATATGTATATTTACGTGTATGTGCATTTGCGTACGTGTATCTATGTGTTTCTGTGCTGCGTGGTGTTATTAGAGCATGAATGATTCATTAAATGATTAATGGAACCTTTTTTTCGCTAATTTGTGGGACTCTTGTATCCTTTAATTTTCAGTAACATATATTGTTACCCTCCTAATTCTTATGAACTTGCAGTTTTCCACACTAGCTTTGTGCCTGTTCCATCGGTGATCCAGAATCCTTTCTTTCCTACAGTGGTAAGGGGTCCACCCGTGAATTACTCCCTGTGTCCTCCCCTCAATCGTGAAGCAACTAAAAATCAGGAAATGAATGTGTTCGCAAGTTCTCAGGGTCCACAGAATGGTAATACTTTAAGTGGTAATGCCTCAGTTCCTACACACAAACGGAGGGTGGTTAGTCCAAGATGCTTGAGCAGAATGAGTTTGACTACAGTTTCAGATGGAAACAGGAAGGCCATTCCAGAACCTCTGGCTAAACATGGGTTCCCCCCCTCACAGGATCATAATGCATTGGAAGTTGCTCCAAATGTAAGGCCATCTTTGGTTTCCATTGTCTCAGAGCCTCAGTCTGGATATCTTCCTTCAGCAAGTTTGTATAAACCTGAGGACGACAAGGTCTGTTTTCTTTCTTATTCTATTGAAAGTCTCCTTAAAAATGAAGAGGAAATCCCAGACTTAGTTGCATAGTTGACTCGAAAGACTGTTACTATGACATATTGATACTTCCTAGACATGGGACATGTGCAGTGTTTATTGGCCTGCCATTTGATGGGTCCATCCGGGACATCTCCACCACAAGTTGACCCAACAGGATGACTCTAACCATCTGATCAGTTGACTTCTTCTGGATGGTAAATAGGATAGCCAACAGTCAAAAAAGAGGTGGATAAACAAGATGGTTGGGAATGCCTGATTGAATCTATTTTTAGCCTAGGAGACCTTCCAGCTGTGATCCATTGAATGGTGAGTCCCCCCACATCCACATCCCATCACTCACCCTCTCCCTCTATATGGACTGGGATAAATTTACTTGTGCTTTTTGAATTATAAAATGACACGCGGTTGTGGGGGCCAACATGCAGATTCATGCACGTATTATCATTTTAGCAACATACCGTTCACATTGCTGAGTAGTTTGGGCCATGTCAGTGTTCTTTACTACATCAGATGATGGATATTCTCGTTGTGACCTAAGATTTGGTGCACCTTGGATGCGTGTTATGACCCATATAGATGAAATAGGTAAGAAAGAAATTAAGAAGTTATAAAAGGACTAAATTGTTAACATATATGTAGTTGATATGGAAATTGAATAATTGTAAAGGGCAACTTTGGAAATATGGATGAAATGCGAGGGAGAAAACTATTAGGGGATGTTTTGGGAATTTAATATTACTTGCGTGTTTTTAATAATGGGTGAGTCATCTCACTGTGGAGCCCAAGTTTTTGCATTAAAAGTACTATAGATATGTCAAATCGAATACGTTTTGAATTTGACATCAATATGATATAGTATGCAGAATAATATTTTAGTATTACAATGTTCATTTAAAATAATCTAATAGGTTATCCAATCGTCTGTGTATGCAAAACAATGAGGCCAAGTTAGCTTGTTTTTAACAAGGATAATGATGACTGGGTTATGAATCAAACTCAGCAGGGTCTCGTCAAGTTGAGCTGATGGAAAATTGAGTATGAAATATATCAATGGCAAACGGGTTTTGGGTCGATTGTCTAGGTTTCATTCTGTGCACCTATGGAGATTTTCTTGCACATGACACATGATCATCAATCCAGACCATCCAAATACAGGGCCAGTCCTTGGATTGCCTACAACAAAGACAAAATTCAGTCTTCTGAAGCTCTTGTATGATCAATGCAATATTGATCCAAATGGTGTGAAGTTCAGCTTGTGGATCAAAGAGGTTGCCTGACATTGGGCAGTCTAGATTGTAACTGGGTACTGTATGTTGGGTAGATTATTGCCAATATTCATATGTATGTATGTGAAGGTTCTCAATAAAATGCTAGGAGTGGTCCAAACAGGATGAACTTGGCTTTTGGCCAATACAAGGGCTGACACGACATTTGGACAGTCCAGATTGATGACATCGTATGCCATGTGTAAGAAAATTCCCGTAGGCGCAGTGGGAGCCTAAACAAATACAAGTGGGTGGTATTCATGTCTACTCTGTTTTACTAAAAAGGGGTTCAGCTAAGCTGGTTTTTCCACCAATTTATTGATTTCATTTTCACGTTTCTCTTGTATTTGGTCGTCAGTTAGATTTATTGTGATTATGATCTGCTCAGGAGATCAAAGGGAAGGGTTGGGTTGTACTTGTGCAGAAAGAGTTGCGGAACACTGATGTTGGCAACCTGGGAAGAATTGTGCTTCCAAAAGTATGATGCCCTCTCCATTCTTATAGAACCTTATAAATTTGGTCTGTTTTTTAAGGAGGAAACCTTGGATTTAACTGGAAAATGGGTATTCTTCTTATCTATACTGCGCTCATGGAACACATGCAGGGTTTTGGACTGCCATTGATGTGTCTCACATGGAACTTCTAACTCAAGATCAACCAAATCAAATGATTATAACAATCAAATTATTTTAAACTCACATTCTCTTAAAACAGTCGAGAAAAATAGGTGAATATTGGTTACAATCATTTGATCGTGCTGATTTTACCTACTAGATCTCATTGATGGCACCAACTGCTCTGCAGGTCCTTCCTCTCTGTGTGCAGGCTACGTGTATGCACATGGTAGAAA
Organism: Euptelea pleiosperma; assembly: GCA_035048495.1. Taxonomy (NCBI): domain Eukaryota; kingdom Viridiplantae; phylum Streptophyta; class Magnoliopsida; order Ranunculales; family Eupteleaceae; genus Euptelea; species Euptelea pleiosperma. The sequence goes on along the minus strand of CM068550.1, from coordinate 34,106,514 downwards.
ACCATGCATTTCCCATTTAAAAAAAAAAGGTTTCTTTGATTAAATGTAGTCAAGTGTAAAACTAGATATAACCATTGTTTCTATTGTGTTTCCATTTGTAGAAGGATGCAGAGGCAAATCTTCCTCCCTTAGTTGCAAAAGACGGACTTATTTTACAAATGGAGGACATGACTCATTCAGTTAAATGGAAATTTAAGTACAGGTATGTTGAATTGGTTTTAAAAGTTCAAGAATGGGTATGTTTACAATCAAATATTTGAAGTATCGATTCATTTATCAAATATTCTGATAAATGACACTGGAGCTTAAAATCCTTCCACATAAGAGTCTTAACACTTCTGCTGGAGTCTTTTATTTTGGATGTAGTGTCACTTTAGAATCTTGTTCTTGTCTCGAAAGCATCTTATATATCCTAAATATTGAAGTTAAGCATGAAATAACAAGGAACGAATATTTTATATTTAGAGGAGAGTCCAATGTGTCTGCGGGATAGACCTTACGAACAGGTATCAATGGTTGGGTTGGGGGTGGGGGGGTGTCAATTTAATTAGGAGATCAATCAAGCATGTTGGATGGTGGTAAACAGGTTTGCATATCATCACTGGATGAATACAAACCTGCCTGTATGCTACATGTGGCACACATCCAGTAGGATTGGCTTCCACCATTTGATGTGCCCCAACAATGTGAGCTAAGTTCGAAAATCACTATATATGCTGATCTGTTGTATTTTTTTTTTCCTAATATGTCTATATGTTTATCTACCTATCTTCTATACATACAGACATGAAAGATGTCATTCTTCCCATTCTCTCGTCTCATTTATGTCTTGTTATAAATTTATACTTTCTGTATCCACTAGCCCCTCCCACATTGTCATTGGGGTGTCAAAGCGGATTCAATTTCAATTTTTGAGGCACGGGTCTTCAGAAACTGGACTTCTCTTGGGGCAAGCTTTAGTTGAATGATGAGAGCTCCAGAAATTTAAGCGACTAATTTTAACATTTCTTCGTGCATCACCACATAGGATATGGAATCCCATCTGAAAGTATGGCACCATCACTTGGAATCAATCAGCTTCTTTTTTCTTATCTGAATCACATCTTTCTTTTTCTTTTTTACCTTTTTCCAGGTATTGGCCAAACAACAACAGTAGATGTATGTTATGGAGAATACAGGTATGTTGAAACTTACTACAGCAAGTTTTATTTAAATGGACTCTCTGCTAAACCTCCTTTTCTTTTCCACTTTCATTTTTCCTCTCCAGGAGATTTTGTAAGAATGCATAACCTCCAAACTGGCGATTTCTTTATGGTTTACAAAGATGAGAGATCCGGAAAATATGTAAGTAAAAGTTATGCCAGTGAAAGTCACTTTTAACACTTTGCCTATGTTGCACAAACTAAAGTTTTATGGAACGTTTTTAGAAGATGAATACTCGGCTCACAGTGGATGCGAAGAGGCTATATATCTGCAACCCACATGGCCAATTTTTTCCATTTCTTTTTATGTATTTTCAGAGTTTGGGGGAGGAGAGGATGGAGGGGGGCTTGCCATTCAATGGGAATGGGCCCAAAAGTGTATATGATGAGCTCCCATTCAGTGGGACTCAGCAGCCCAAAAGTGTACATGATCATAACGTTCTAAGCTATCATAAATACTTCTAGATGTCAAGGAAAAAAAGAATGGTGAATGATCCCAAAAGATTTCTGATCATATGGTTACACTTAACTCTTATCCAATGAGTCAAATTTCTGATGCGGAAGATCACCTTCAGTGGGGTTTTAATTTACGTGTGGGTATTTCTCGTGTTGGAAGTTTTTGTATTGACCTGTCTTTTATTGTTCTGAAGATTGCTCGTGGCAAGAAAAGAACAAGACCATTATATGTGGAAGATACGGTGGGACTAAGAGACCATGGCACAGCGGAGGAAGGAGAAACGGGGGTCAATGGCCAGCTTGGCCCAGAGCAAAGAACCATGGTACCTACTGATGGTTTTGTGGACAAGGCCGAACTTGATGTTTTTGGGTCAGGGGGGCCATTTGATTTTGGGAGGAAAACTTGTGGGCCATCTCAGTTCACTACACCACCTTTACCAGATCCTGATCCAGAATATATTCCTTGATTGCGCTTTCCTCTGCTTCCAATCAAATTATTTTTTTTCCCTTTTGAATTGGGCTTAAAAGTTCTTTTTCAAGGTTTCTGTAATTCATTGTGCATATATAGTAATTTGTTGCTTCCCCCAATTTAATGCGAGCCTGGAATTTGCACAGAAGCCATTGAGTTCTGAGTAAATAGTCTCAGAACTATTCAGCAATTTCTGACCTTGTATGTTTAGCGTGCATCCATCTCATAACTTGTGTGTCAAAATAAAATGACACTAGCTTATAAAAAATAGGGGATTTTTGACATACCCCCAATGTTATCTTTAAAATTTGACATACCACCCCACAATTTGAAAAAGCTAACATACCCCCAATGAAAAAGCTAACATACCCCCCCCCCCCCCAATGACTCGGCCCATTGTCATTTGACCAGTGTTCCCCCCCAATGACTCGGCCCATTGTCATTTGACCAGTGTTGACTACCAAATTTTTTATTAAATGGCAAAAATGCCCTTCTCTTCAACCTATCGAACCATGGTTTCCAAAAAAAATTAAAAGAAAAATGATTTCGAGGGGTGCAACACGAGGACTTCCCAGGAGGTCACCCATCCTAGTACTACTCTCGCCCAAGCACGCTTAACTGCGGAGTTCTGATGGGATCCGGTGCATTAGTGCTGGTATGATCGCACCCATTATGTTTTTCACTATTCTTTTCATTTAAACTAGTCGCTCCGCCCTTCAAAAATAGCGTACTAACTTATACCTCCGCCTAGTGGGTCCCACCGAACTTCGTGGTCGCCTGCTTGTCCATTCGGAGATATCACCTTGCCGGATGTCTTTTCTCCATCGAACATATCGGATCATGGCTTCAATAAAAAATAATAAAAAAAAATTAGAAGAAAAATGGTTTCGAGGGGTGCAACACGAGGACTTCCCAAGAGGTCACCCATCCTAGTACTACTCTCGCCCAAGCACGATTCACTGCAGAGTTCTTATGGGATCCGGTGCATTAGTGCTGGTATGATCGCACCCATTATGTTTCTCGCCATTCTTTTCCCTTAAACTAGTCGCTCCGCCCTCCAAAAATCGCGCACTGGCTTATACCTCCGCCTGGTGGGTCCCACCGAACTTCGTGGTCGCCTGTCTGTCCATTCGGAGATGTCACCTTGCCGAATGTCTTTTCTCCATCGAACATATCGGACCATTGCTCCCACAAAAAATAAAAAAAAAAGATGGGAAGAAAAATGGTTTCGAGGGGTGCAACACGAGGACTTCCCAGGAGGTCACCCATCCTAGTACTACTCTCGCCCAAGCACGCTTAACTGCGGAGTTCTGATGGGATCCGGTGCATTAGTGCTGGTATGATCGCACCCATTATGTTTCTCGCCATTCTTTTCCCTTAAACTAGTCGCTCCGCCCTCCAAAAATCGCGCACTGGCTTATACCTCCGCCTGGTGGGTCCCACCCAACTTCGTGGTCGCCTGCCTGTCCATTCGGAGATGTCACCTTGCCGGATGTCTTTTCTCCATCGAACATATCGGACCATGGCTCCCACAAAAAATAATAAAAAAAGATGGGAAGAAAAATGGTTTCGAGGGGTGCAACACGAGGACTTCCCAGGAGGTCACCCATCCTAGTACTACTCTCGCCCAAGCACGCTTAACTGCGGAGTTCTGATGGGATCCGGTGCATTAGTGCTGGTATGATCGCACCCATTATGTTTCTCGCCATTCTTTTCCCTTAAACTAGTCGCTCCGCCCTCCAAAAATCGCGCACTGGCTTATACCTCCGCCTGGTGGGTCCCACCCAACTTCGTGGTCGCCTGCCTGTCCATTCGGAGATGTCACCTTGCCGGATGTCTTTTCTCCATCGAACATATCGGACCATGGCTCCCACAAAAAATAATAAAAAAAGATGGGAAGAAAAATGGTTTCGAGGGGTGCAACACGAGGACTTCCCAGGAGGTCACCCATCCTAGTACTACTCTCGCCCAAGCACGCTTAACTGCGGAGTTCTGATGGGATCCGGTGCATTAGTGCTGGTATGATCGCACCCATTATGTTTCTCGCCATTCTTTTCCCTTAAACTAGTCGCTCCGCCCTCCAAAAATCGCGCACTGGCTTATACCTCCGCCTGGTGGGTCCCACCCAACTTCGTGGTCGCCTGCCTGTCCATTCGGAGATGTCACCTTGCCGGATGTCTTTTCTCCATCGAACATATCGGACCATGGCTCCCACAAAAAATAATAAAAAAAGATGGGAAGAAAAATGGTTTCGAGGGGTGCAACACGAGGACTTCCCAGGAGGTCACCCATCCTAGTACTACTCTCGCCCAAGCACGCTTAACTGCGGAGTTCTGATGGGATCCGGTGCATTAGTGCTGGTATGATCGCACCCATTATGTTTCTCGCCATTCTTTTCCCTTAAACTAGTCGCTCCGCCCTCCAAAAATCGCGCACTGGCTTATACCTCCGCCTGGTGGGTCCCACCCAACTTCGTGGTCGCCTGCCTGTCCATTCGGAGATGTCACCTTGCCGGATGTCTTTTCTCCATCGAACATATCGGACCATGGCTCCCACAAAAAATAATAAAAAAAGATGGGAAGAAAAATGGTTTCGAGGGGTGCAACACGAGGACTTCCCAGGAGGTCACCCATCCTAGTACTACTCTCGCCCAAGCACGCTTAACTGCGGAGTTCTGATGGGATCCGGTGCATTAGTGCTGGTATGATCGCACCCATTATGTTTCTCGCCATTCTTTTCCCTTAAACTAGTCGCTCCGCCCTCCAAAAATCGCGCACTGGCTTATACCTCCGCCTGGTGGGTCCCACCCAACTTCGTGGTCGCCTGCCTGTCCATTCGGAGATGTCACCTTGCCGGATGTCTTTTCTCCATCGAACATATCGGACCATGGCTCCCACAAAAAATAATAAAAAAAGATGGGAAGAAAAATGGTTTCGAGGGGTGCAACACGAGGACTTCCCAGGAGGTCACCCATCCTAGTACTACTCTCGCCCAAGCACGCTTAACTGCGGAGTTCTGATGGGATCCGGTGCATTAGTGCTGGTATGATCGCACCCATTATGTTTCTCGCCATTCTTTTCCCTTAAACTAGTCGCTCCGCCCTCCAAAAATCGCGCACTGGCTTATACCTCCGCCTGGTGGGTCCCACCCAACTTCGTGGTCGCCTGCCTGTCCATTCGGAGATGTCACCTTGCCGGATGTCTTTTCTCCATCGAACATATCGGACCATGGCTCCCACAAAAAATAATAAAAAAAGATGGGAAGAAAAATGGTTTCGAGGGGTGCAACACGAGGACTTCCCAGGAGGTCACCCATCCTAGTACTACTCTCGCCCAAGCACGCTTAACTGCGGAGTTCTGATGGGATCCGGTGCATTAGTGCTGGTATGATCGCACCCATTATGTTTCTCGCCATTCTTTTCCCTTAAACTAGTCGCTCCGCCCTCCAAAAATCGCGCACTGGCTTATACCTCCGCCTGGTGGGTCCCACCCAACTTCGTGGTCGCCTGCCTGTCCATTCGGAGATGTCACCTTGCCGGATGTCTTTTCTCCATCGAACATATCGGACCATGGCTCCCACAAAAAATAATAAAAAAAGATGGGAAGAAAAATGGTTTCGAGGGGTGCAACACGAGGACTTCCCAGGAGGTCACCCATCCTAGTACTACTCTCGCCCAAGCACGCTTAACTGCGGAGTTCTGATGGGATCCGGTGCATTAGTGCTGGTATGATCGCACCCATTATGTTTCTCGCCATTCTTTTCCCTTAAACTAGTCGCTCCGCCCTCCAAAAATCGCGCACTGGCTTATACCTCCGCCTGGTGGGTCCCACCCAACTTCGTGGTCGCCTGCCTGTCCATTCGGAGATGTCACCTTGCCGGATGTCTTTTCTCCATCGAACATATCGGACCATGGCTCCCACAAAAAATAATAAAAAAAGATGGGAAGAAAAATGGTTTCGAGGGGTGCAACACGAGGACTTCCCAGGAGGTCACCCATCCTAGTACTACTCTCGCCCAAGCACGCTTAACTGCGGAGTTCTGATGGGATCCGGTGCATTAGTGCTGGTATGATCGCACCCATTATGTTTCTCGCCATTCTTTTCCCTTAAACTAGTCGCTCCGCCCTCCAAAAATCGCGCACTGGCTTATACCTCCGCCTGGTGGGTCCCACCCAACTTCGTGGTCGCCTGCCTGTCCATTCGGAGATGTCACCTTGCCGGATGTCTTTTCTCCATCGAACATATCGGACCATGGCTCCCACAAAAAATAATAAAAAAAGATGGGAAGAAAAATGGTTTCGAGGGGTGCAACACGAGGACTTCCCAGGAGGTCACCCATCCTAGTACTACTCTCGCCCAAGCACGCTTAACTGCGGAGTTCTGATGGGATCCGGTGCATTAGTGCTGGTATGATCGCACCCATTATGTTTCTCGCCATTCTTTTCCCTTAAACTAGTCGCTCCGCCCTCCAAAAATCGCGCACTGGCTTATACCTCCGCCTGGTGGGTCCCACCCAACTTCGTGGTCGCCTGCCTGTCCATTCGGAGATGTCACCTTGCCGGATGTCTTTTCTCCATCGAACATATCGGACCATGGCTCCCACAAAAAATAATAAAAAAAGATGGGAAGAAAAATGGTTTCGAGGGGTGCAACACGAGGACTTCCCAGGAGGTCACCCATCCTAGTACTACTCTCGCCCAAGCACGCTTAACTGCGGAGTTCTGATGGGATCCGGTGCATTAGTGCTGGTATGATCGCACCCATTATGTTTCTCGCCATTCTTTTCCCTTAAACTAGTCGCTCCGCCCTCCAAAAATCGCGCACTGGCTTATACCTCCGCCTGGTGGGTCCCACCCAACTTCGTGGTCGCCTGCCTGTCCATTCGGAGATGTCACCTTGCCGGATGTCTTTTCTCCATCGAACATATCGGACCATGGCTCCCACAAAAAATAATAAAAAAAGATGGGAAGAAAAATGGTTTCGAGGGGTGCAACACGAGGACTTCCCAGGAGGTCACCCATCCTAGTACTACTCTCGCCCAAGCACGCTTAACTGCGGAGTTCTGATGGGATCCGGTGCATTAGTGCTGGTATGATCGCACCCATTATGTTTCTCGCCATTCTTTTCCCTTAAACTAGTCGCTCCGCCCTCCAAAAATCGCGCACTGGCTTATACCTCCGCCTGGTGGGTCCCACCCAACTTCGTGGTCGCCTGCCTGTCCATTCGGAGATGTCACCTTGCCGGATGTCTTTTCTCCATCGAACATATCGGACCATGGCTCCCACAAAAAATAATAAAAAAAGATGGGAAGAAAAATGGTTTCGAGGGGTGCAACACGAGGACTTCCCAGGAGGTCACCCATCCTAGTACTACTCTCGCCCAAGCACGCTTAACTGCGGAGTTCTGATGGGATCCGGTGCATTAGTGCTGGTATGATCGCACCCATTATGTTTCTCGCCATTCTTTTCCCTTAAACTAGTCGCTCCGCCCTCCAAAAATCGCGCACTGGCTTATACCTCCGCCTGGTGGGTCCCACCCAACTTCGTGGTCGCCTGCCTGTCCATTCGGAGATGTCACCTTGCCGGATGTCTTTTCTCCATCGAACATATCGGACCATGGCTCCCACAAAAAATAATAAAAAAAGATGGGAAGAAAAATGGTTTCGAGGGGTGCAACACGAGGACTTCCCAGGAGGTCACCCATCCTAGTACTACTCTCGCCCAAGCACGCTTAACTGCGGAGTTCTGATGGGATCCGGTGCATTAGTGCTGGTATGATCGCACCCATTATGTTTCTCGCCATTCTTTTCCCTTAAACTAGTCGCTCCGCCCTCCAAAAATCGCGCACTGGCTTATACCTCCGCCTGGTGGGTCCCACCCAACTTCGTGGTCGCCTGCCTGTCCATTCGGAGATGTCACCTTGCCGGATGTCTTTTCTCCATCGAACATATCGGACCATGGCTCCCACAAAAAATAATAAAAAAAGATGGGAAGAAAAATGGTTTCGAGGGGTGCAACACGAGGACTTCCCAGGAGGTCACCCATCCTAGTACTACTCTCGCCCAAGCACGCTTAACTGCGGAGTTCTGATGGGATCCGGTGCATTAGTGCTGGTATGATCGCACCCATTATGTTTCTCGCCATTCTTTTCCCTTAAACTAGTCGCTCCGCCCTCCAAAAATCGCGCACTGGCTTATACCTCCGCCTGGTGGGTCCCACCCAACTTCGTGGTCGCCTGCCTGTCCATTCGGAGATGTCACCTTGCCGGATGTCTTTTCTCCATCGAACATATCGGACCATGGCTCCCACAAAAAATAATAAAAAAAGATGGGAAGAAAAATGGTTTCGAGGGGTGCAACACGAGGACTTCCCAGGAGGTCACCCATCCTAGTACTACTCTCGCCCAAGCACGCTTAACTGCGGAGTTCTGATGGGATCCGGTGCATTAGTGCTGGTATGATCGCACCCATTATGTTTCTCGCCATTCTTTTCCCTTAAACTAGTCGCTCCGCCCTCCAAAAATCGCGCACTGGCTTATACCTCCGCCTGGTGGGTCCCACCCAACTTCGTGGTCGCCTGCCTGTCCATTCGGAGATGTCACCTTGCCGGATGTCTTTTCTCCATCGAACATATCGGACCATGGCTCCCACAAAAAATAATAAAAAAAGATGGGAAGAAAAATGGTTTCGAGGGGTGCAACACGAGGACTTCCCAGGAGGTCACCCATCCTAGTACTACTCTCGCCCAAGCACGCTTAACTGCGGAGTTCTGATGGGATCCGGTGCATTAGTGCTGGTATGATCGCACCCATTATGTTTCTCGCCATTCTTTTCCCTTAAACTAGTCGCTCCGCCCTCCAAAAATCGCGCACTGGCTTATACCTCCGCCTGGTGGGTCCCACCCAACTTCGTGGTCGCCTGCCTGTCCATTCGGAGATGTCACCTTGCCGGATGTCTTTTCTCCATCGAACATATCGGACCATGGCTCCCACAAAAAATAATAAAAAAAGATGGGAAGAAAAATGGTTTCGAGGGGTGCAACACGAGGACTTCCCAGGAGGTCACCCATCCTAGTACTACTCTCGCCCAAGCACGCTTAACTGCGGAGTTCTGATGGGATCCGGTGCATTAGTGCTGGTATGATCGCACCCATTATGTTTCTCGCCATTCTTTTCCCTTAAACTAGTCGCTCCGCCCTCCAAAAATCGCGCACTGGCTTATACCTCCGCCTGGTGGGTCCCACCCAACTTCGTGGTCGCCTGCCTGTCCATTCGGAGATGTCACCTTGCCGGATGTCTTTTCTCCATCGAACATATCGGACCATGGCTCCCACAAAAAATAATAAAAAAAGATGGGAAGAAAAATGGTTTCGAGGGGTGCAACACGAGGACTTCCCAGGAGGTCACCCATCCTAGTACTACTCTCGCCCAAGCACGCTTAACTGCGGAGTTCTGATGGGATCCGGTGCATTAGTGCTGGTATGATCGCACCCATTATGTTTCTCGCCATTCTTTTCCCTTAAACTAGTCGCTCCGCCCTCCAAAAATCGCGCACTGGCTTATACCTCCGCCTGGTGGGTCCCACCCAACTTCGTGGTCGCCTGCCTGTCCATTCGGAGATGTCACCTTGCCGGATGTCTTTTCTCCATCGAACATATCGGACCATGGCTCCCACAAAAAATAATAAAAAAAGATGGGAAGAAAAATGGTTTCGAGGGGTGCAACACGAGGACTTCCCAGGAGGTCACCCATCCTAGTACTACTCTCGCCCAAGCACGCTTAACTGCGGAGTTCTGATGGGATCCGGTGCATTAGTGCTGGTATGATCGCACCCATTATGTTTCTCGCCATTCTTTTCCCTTAAACTAGTCGCTCCGCCCTCCAAAAATCGCGCACTGGCTTATACCTCCGCCTGGTGGGTCCCACCCAACTTCGTGGTCGCCTGCCTGTCCATTCGGAGATGTCACCTTGCCGGATGTCTTTTCTCCATCGAACATATCGGACCATGGCTCCCACAAAAAATAATAAAAAAAGATGGGAAGAAAAATGGTTTCGAGGGGTGCAACACGAGGACTTCCCAGGAGGTCACCCATCCTAGTACTACTCTCGCCCAAGCACGCTTAACTGCGGAGTTCTGATGGGATCCGGTGCATTAGTGCTGGTATGATCGCACCCATTATGTTTCTCGCCATTCTTTTCCCTTAAACTAGTCGCTCCGCCCTCCAAAAATCGCGCACTGGCTTATACCTCCGCCTGGTGGGTCCCACCCAACTTCGTGGTCGCCTGCCTGTCCATTCGGAGATGTCACCTTGCCGGATGTCTTTTCTCCATCGAACATATCGGACCATGGCTCCCACAAAAAATAATAAAAAAAGATGGGAAGAAAAATGGTTTCGAGGGGTGCAACACGAGGACTTCCCAGGAGGTCACCCATCCTAGTACTACTCTCGCCCAAGCACGCTTAACTGCGGAGTTCTGATGGGATCCGGTGCATTAGTGCTGGTATGATCGCACCCATTATGTTTCTCGCCATTCTTTTCCCTTAAACTAGTCGCTCCGCCCTCCAAAAATCGCGCACTGGCTTATACCTCCGCCTGGTGGGTCCCACCCAACTTCGTGGTCGCCTGCCTGTCCATTCGGAGATGTCACCTTGCCGGATGTCTTTTCTCCATCGAACATATCGGACCATGGCTCCCACAAAAAATAATAAAAAAAGATGGGAAGAAAAATGGTTTCGAGGGGTGCAACACGAGGACTTCCCAGGAGGTCACCCATCCTAGTACTACTCTCGCCCAAGCACGCTTAACTGCGGAGTTCTGATGGGATCCGGTGCATTAGTGCTGGTATGATCGCACCCATTATGTTTCTCGCCATTCTTTTCCCTTAAACTAGTCGCTCCGCCCTCCAAAAATCGCGCACTGGCTTATACCTCCGCCTGGTGGGTCCCACCCAACTTCGTGGTCGCCTGCCTGTCCATTCGGAGATGTCACCTTGCCGGATGTCTTTTCTCCATCGAACATATCGGACCATGGCTCCCACAAAAAATAATAAAAAAAGATGGGAAGAAAAATGGTTTCGAGGGGTGCAACACGAGGACTTCCCAGGAGGTCACCCATCCTAGTACTACTCTCGCCCAAGCACGCTTAACTGCGGAGTTCTGATGGGATCCGGTGCATTAGTGCTGGTATGATCGCACCCATTATGTTTCTCGCCATTCTTTTCCCTTAAACTAGTCGCTCCGCCCTCCAAAAATCGCGCACTGGCTTATACCTCCGCCTGGTGGGTCCCACCCAACTTCGTGGTCGCCTGCCTGTCCATTCGGAGATGTCACCTTGCCGGATGTCTTTTCTCCATCGAACATATCGGACCATGGCTCCCACAAAAAATAATAAAAAAAGATGGGAAGAAAAATGGTTTCGAGGGGTGCAACACGAGGACTTCCCAGGAGGTCACCCATCCTAGTACTACTCTCGCCCAAGCACGCTTAACTGCGGAGTTCTGATGGGATCCGGTGCATTAGTGCTGGTATGATCGCACCCATTATGTTTCTCGCCATTCTTTTCCCTTAAACTAGTCGCTCCGCCCTCCAAAAATCGCGCACTGGCTTATACCTCCGCCTGGTGGGTCCCACCCAACTTCGTGGTCGCCTGCCTGTCCATTCGGAGATGTCACCTTGCCGGATGTCTTTTCTCCATCGAACATATCGGACCATGGCTCCCACAAAAAATAATAAAAAAAGATGGGAAGAAAAATGGTTTCGAGGGGTGCAACACGAGGACTTCCCAGGAGGTCACCCATCCTAGTACTACTCTCGCCCAAGCACGCTTAACTGCGGAGTTCTGATGGGATCCGGTGCATTAGTGCTGGTATGATCGCACCCATTATGTTTCTCGCCATTCTTTTCCCTTAAACTAGTCGCTCCGCCCTCCAAAAATCGCGCACTGGCTTATACCTCCGCCTGGTGGGTCCCACCCAACTTCGTGGTCGCCTGCCTGTCCATTCGGAGATGTCACCTTGCCGGATGTCTTTTCTCCATCGAACATATCGGACCATGGCTCCCACAAAAAATAATAAAAAAAGATGGGAAGAAAAATGGTTTCGAGGGGTGCAACACGAGGACTTCCCAGGAGGTCACCCATCCTAGTACTACTCTCGCCCAAGCACGCTTAACTGCGGAGTTCTGATGGGATCCGGTGCATTAGTGCTGGTATGATCGCACCCATTATGTTTCTCGCCATTCTTTTCCCTTAAACTAGTCGCTCCGCCCTCCAAAAATCGCGCACTGGCTTATACCTCCGCCTGGTGGGTCCCACCCAACTTCGTGGTCGCCTGCCTGTCCATTCGGAGATGTCACCTTGCCGGATGTCTTTTCTCCATCGAACATATCGGACCATGGCTCCCACAAAAAATAATAAAAAAAGATGGGAAGAAAAATGGTTTCGAGGGGTGCAACACGAGGACTTCCCAGGAGGTCACCCATCCTAGTACTACTCTCGCCCAAGCACGCTTAACTGCGGAGTTCTGATGGGATCCGGTGCATTAGTGCTGGTATGATCGCACCCATTATGTTTCTCGCCATTCTTTTCCCTTAAACTAGTCGCTCCGCCCTCCAAAAATCGCGCACTGGCTTATACCTCCGCCTGGTGGGTCCCACCCAACTTCGTGGTCGCCTGCCTGTCCATTCGGAGATGTCACCTTGCCGGATGTCTTTTCTCCATCGAACATATCGGACCATGGCTCCCACAAAAAATAATAAAAAAAGATGGGAAGAAAAATGGTTTCGAGGGGTGCAACACGAGGACTTCCCAGGAGGTCACCCATCCTAGTACTACTCTCGCCCAAGCACGCTTAACTGCGGAGTTCTGATGGGATCCGGTGCATTAGTGCTGGTATGATCGCACCCATTATGTTTCTCGCCATTCTTTTCCCTTAAACTAGTCGCTCCGCCCTCCAAAAATCGCGCACTGGCTTATACCTCCGCCTGGTGGGTCCCACCCAACTTCGTGGTCGCCTGCCTGTCCATTCGGAGATGTCACCTTGCCGGATGTCTTTTCTCCATCGAACATATCGGACCATGGCTCCCACAAAAAATAATAAAAAAAGATGGGAAGAAAAATGGTTTCGAGGGGTGCAACACGAGGACTTCCCAGGAGGTCACCCATCCTAGTACTACTCTCGCCCAAGCACGCTTAACTGCGGAGTTCTGATGGGATCCGGTGCATTAGTGCTGGTATGATCGCACCCATTATGTTTCTCGCCATTCTTTTCCCTTAAACTAGTCGCTCCGCCCTCCAAAAATCGCGCACTGGCTTATACCTCCGCCTGGTGGGTCCCACCCAACTTCGTGGTCGCCTGCCTGTCCATTCGGAGATGTCACCTTGCCGGATGTCTTTTCTCCATCGAACATATCGGACCATGGCTCCCACAAAAAATAATAAAAAAAGATGGGAAGAAAAATGGTTTCGAGGGGTGCAACACGAGGACTTCCCAGGAGGTCACCCATCCTAGTACTACTCTCGCCCAAGCACGCTTAACTGCGGAGTTCTGATGGGATCCGGTGCATTAGTGCTGGTATGATCGCACCCATTATGTTTCTCGCCATTCTTTTCCCTTAAACTAGTCGCTCCGCCCTCCAAAAATCGCGCACTGGCTTATACCTCCGCCTGGTGGGTCCCACCCAACTTCGTGGTCGCCTGCCTGTCCATTCGGAGATGTCACCTTGCCGGATGTCTTTTCTCCATCGAACATATCGGACCATGGCTCCCACAAAAAATAATAAAAAAAGATGGGAAGAAAAATGGTTTCGAGGGGTGCAACACGAGGACTTCCCAGGAGGTCACCCATCCTAGTACTACTCTCGCCCAAGCACGCTTAACTGCGGAGTTCTGATGGGATCCGGTGCATTAGTGCTGGTATGATCGCACCCATTATGTTTCTCGCCATTCTTTTCCCTTAAACTAGTCGCTCCGCCCTCCAAAAATCGCGCACTGGCTTATACCTCCGCCTGGTGGGTCCCACCCAACTTCGTGGTCGCCTGCCTGTCCATTCGGAGATGTCACCTTGCCGGATGTCTTTTCTCCATCGAACATATCGGACCATGGCTCCCACAAAAAATAATAAAAAAAGATGGGAAGAAAAATGGTTTCGAGGGGTGCAACACGAGGACTTCCCAGGAGGTCACCCATCCTAGTACTACTCTCGCCCAAGCACGCTTAACTGCGGAGTTCTGATGGGATCCGGTGCATTAGTGCTGGTATGATCGCACCCATTATGTTTCTCGCCATTCTTTTCCCTTAAACTAGTCGCTCCGCCCTCCAAAAATCGCGCACTGGCTTATACCTCCGCCTGGTGGGTCCCACCCAACTTCGTGGTCGCCTGCCTGTCCATTCGGAGATGTCACCTTGCCGGATGTCTTTTCTCCATCGAACATATCGGACCATGGCTCCCACAAAAAATAATAAAAAAAGATGGGAAGAAAAATGGTTTCGAGGGGTGCAACACGAGGACTTCCCAGGAGGTCACCCATCCTAGTACTACTCTCGCCCAAGCACGCTTAACTGCGGAGTTCTGATGGGATCCGGTGCATTAGTGCTGGTATGATCGCACCCATTATGTTTCTCGCCATTCTTTTCCCTTAAACTAGTCGCTCCGCCCTCCAAAAATCGCGCACTGGCTTATACCTCCGCCTGGTGGGTCCCACCCAACTTCGTGGTCGCCTGCCTGTCCATTCGGAGATGTCACCTTGCCGGATGTCTTTTCTCCATCGAACATATCGGACCATGGCTCCCACAAAAAATAATAAAAAAAGATGGGAAGAAAAATGGTTTCGAGGGGTGCAACACGAGGACTTCCCAGGAGGTCACCCATCCTAGTACTACTCTCGCCCAAGCACGCTTAACTGCGGAGTTCTG
Organism: Euptelea pleiosperma; assembly: GCA_035048495.1. NCBI lineage: Eukaryota > Viridiplantae > Streptophyta > Magnoliopsida > Ranunculales > Eupteleaceae > Euptelea > Euptelea pleiosperma. The sequence continues at coordinate 34,091,480 of CM068550.1, read as the reverse complement.
ATGGGATCCGGTGCATTAGTGCTGGTATGATCGCACCCATTATGTTTCTCGCCATTCTTTTCCCTTAAACTAGTCGCTCCGCCCTCCAAAAATCGCGCACTGGCTTATACCTCCGCCTGGTGGGTCCCACCCAACTTCGTGGTCGCCTGCCTGTCCATTCGGAGATGTCACCTTGCCGGATGTCTTTTCTCCATCGAACATATCGGACCATGGCTCCCACAAAAAATAATAAAAAAAGATGGGAAGAAAAATGGTTTCGAGGGGTGCAACACGAGGACTTCCCAGGAGGTCACCCATCCTAGTACTACTCTCGCCCAAGCACGCTTAACTGCGGAGTTCTGATGGGATCCGGTGCATTAGTGCTGGTATGATCGCACCCATTATGTTTCTCGCCATTCTTTTCCCTTAAACTAGTCGCTCCGCCCTCCAAAAATCGCGCACTGGCTTATACCTCCGCCTGGTGGGTCCCACCCAACTTCGTGGTCGCCTGCCTGTCCATTCGGAGATGTCACCTTGCCGGATGTCTTTTCTCCATCGAACATATCGGACCATGGCTCCCACAAAAAATAATAAAAAAAGATGGGAAGAAAAATGGTTTCGAGGGGTGCAACACGAGGACTTCCCAGGAGGTCACCCATCCTAGTACTACTCTCGCCCAAGCACGCTTAACTGCGGAGTTCTGATGGGATCCGGTGCATTAGTGCTGGTATGATCGCACCCATTATGTTTCTCGCCATTCTTTTCCCTTAAACTAGTCGCTCCGCCCTCCAAAAATCGCGCACTGGCTTATACCTCCGCCTGGTGGGTCCCACCCAACTTCGTGGTCGCCTGCCTGTCCATTCGGAGATGTCACCTTGCCGGATGTCTTTTCTCCATCGAACATATCGGACCATGGCTCCCACAAAAAATAATAAAAAAAGATGGGAAGAAAAATGGTTTCGAGGGGTGCAACACGAGGACTTCCCAGGAGGTCACCCATCCTAGTACTACTCTCGCCCAAGCACGCTTAACTGCGGAGTTCTGATGGGATCCGGTGCATTAGTGCTGGTATGATCGCACCCATTATGTTTCTCGCCATTCTTTTCCCTTAAACTAGTCGCTCCGCCCTCCAAAAATCGCGCACTGGCTTATACCTCCGCCTGGTGGGTCCCACCCAACTTCGTGGTCGCCTGCCTGTCCATTCGGAGATGTCACCTTGCCGGATGTCTTTTCTCCATCGAACATATCGGACCATGGCTCCCACAAAAAATAATAAAAAAAGATGGGAAGAAAAATGGTTTCGAGGGGTGCAACACGAGGACTTCCCAGGAGGTCACCCATCCTAGTACTACTCTCGCCCAAGCACGCTTAACTGCGGAGTTCTGATGGGATCCGGTGCATTAGTGCTGGTATGATCGCACCCATTATGTTTCTCGCCATTCTTTTCCCTTAAACTAGTCGCTCCGCCCTCCAAAAATCGCGCACTGGCTTATACCTCCGCCTGGTGGGTCCCACCCAACTTCGTGGTCGCCTGCCTGTCCATTCGGAGATGTCACCTTGCCGGATGTCTTTTCTCCATCGAACATATCGGACCATGGCTCCCACAAAAAATAATAAAAAAAGATGGGAAGAAAAATGGTTTCGAGGGGTGCAACACGAGGACTTCCCAGGAGGTCACCCATCCTAGTACTACTCTCGCCCAAGCACGCTTAACTGCGGAGTTCTGATGGGATCCGGTGCATTAGTGCTGGTATGATCGCACCCATTATGTTTCTCGCCATTCTTTTCCCTTAAACTAGTCGCTCCGCCCTCCAAAAATCGCGCACTGGCTTATACCTCCGCCTGGTGGGTCCCACCCAACTTCGTGGTCGCCTGCCTGTCCATTCGGAGATGTCACCTTGCCGGATGTCTTTTCTCCATCGAACATATCGGACCATGGCTCCCACAAAAAATAATAAAAAAAGATGGGAAGAAAAATGGTTTCGAGGGGTGCAACACGAGGACTTCCCAGGAGGTCACCCATCCTAGTACTACTCTCGCCCAAGCACGCTTAACTGCGGAGTTCTGATGGGATCCGGTGCATTAGTGCTGGTATGATCGCACCCATTATGTTTCTCGCCATTCTTTTCCCTTAAACTAGTCGCTCCGCCCTCCAAAAATCGCGCACTGGCTTATACCTCCGCCTGGTGGGTCCCACCCAACTTCGTGGTCGCCTGCCTGTCCATTCGGAGATGTCACCTTGCCGGATGTCTTTTCTCCATCGAACATATCGGACCATGGCTCCCACAAAAAATAATAAAAAAAGATGGGAAGAAAAATGGTTTCGAGGGGTGCAACACGAGGACTTCCCAGGAGGTCACCCATCCTAGTACTACTCTCGCCCAAGCACGCTTAACTGCGGAGTTCTGATGGGATCCGGTGCATTAGTGCTGGTATGATCGCACCCATTATGTTTCTCGCCATTCTTTTCCCTTAAACTAGTCGCTCCGCCCTCCAAAAATCGCGCACTGGCTTATACCTCCGCCTGGTGGGTCCCACCCAACTTCGTGGTCGCCTGCCTGTCCATTCGGAGATGTCACCTTGCCGGATGTCTTTTCTCCATCGAACATATCGGACCATGGCTCCCACAAAAAATAATAAAAAAAGATGGGAAGAAAAATGGTTTCGAGGGGTGCAACACGAGGACTTCCCAGGAGGTCACCCATCCTAGTACTACTCTCGCCCAAGCACGCTTAACTGCGGAGTTCTGATGGGATCCGGTGCATTAGTGCTGGTATGATCGCACCCATTATGTTTCTCGCCATTCTTTTCCCTTAAACTAGTCGCTCCGCCCTCCAAAAATCGCGCACTGGCTTATACCTCCGCCTGGTGGGTCCCACCCAACTTCGTGGTCGCCTGCCTGTCCATTCGGAGATGTCACCTTGCCGGATGTCTTTTCTCCATCGAACATATCGGACCATGGCTCCCACAAAAAATAATAAAAAAAGATGGGAAGAAAAATGGTTTCGAGGGGTGCAACACGAGGACTTCCCAGGAGGTCACCCATCCTAGTACTACTCTCGCCCAAGCACGCTTAACTGCGGAGTTCTGATGGGATCCGGTGCATTAGTGCTGGTATGATCGCACCCATTATGTTTCTCGCCATTCTTTTCCCTTAAACTAGTCGCTCCGCCCTCCAAAAATCGCGCACTGGCTTATACCTCCGCCTGGTGGGTCCCACCCAACTTCGTGGTCGCCTGCCTGTCCATTCGGAGATGTCACCTTGCCGGATGTCTTTTCTCCATCGAACATATCGGACCATGGCTCCCACAAAAAATAATAAAAAAAGATGGGAAGAAAAATGGTTTCGAGGGGTGCAACACGAGGACTTCCCAGGAGGTCACCCATCCTAGTACTACTCTCGCCCAAGCACGCTTAACTGCGGAGTTCTGATGGGATCCGGTGCATTAGTGCTGGTATGATCGCACCCATTATGTTTCTCGCCATTCTTTTCCCTTAAACTAGTCGCTCCGCCCTCCAAAAATCGCGCACTGGCTTATACCTCCGCCTGGTGGGTCCCACCCAACTTCGTGGTCGCCTGCCTGTCCATTCGGAGATGTCACCTTGCCGGATGTCTTTTCTCCATCGAACATATCGGACCATGGCTCCCACAAAAAATAATAAAAAAAGATGGGAAGAAAAATGGTTTCGAGGGGTGCAACACGAGGACTTCCCAGGAGGTCACCCATCCTAGTACTACTCTCGCCCAAGCACGCTTAACTGCGGAGTTCTGATGGGATCCGGTGCATTAGTGCTGGTATGATCGCACCCATTATGTTTCTCGCCATTCTTTTCCCTTAAACTAGTCGCTCCGCCCTCCAAAAATCGCGCACTGGCTTATACCTCCGCCTGGTGGGTCCCACCCAACTTCGTGGTCGCCTGCCTGTCCATTCGGAGATGTCACCTTGCCGGATGTCTTTTCTCCATCGAACATATCGGACCATGGCTCCCACAAAAAATAATAAAAAAAGATGGGAAGAAAAATGGTTTCGAGGGGTGCAACACGAGGACTTCCCAGGAGGTCACCCATCCTAGTACTACTCTCGCCCAAGCACGCTTAACTGCGGAGTTCTGATGGGATCCGGTGCATTAGTGCTGGTATGATCGCACCCATTATGTTTCTCGCCATTCTTTTCCCTTAAACTAGTCGCTCCGCCCTCCAAAAATCGCGCACTGGCTTATACCTCCGCCTGGTGGGTCCCACCCAACTTCGTGGTCGCCTGCCTGTCCATTCGGAGATGTCACCTTGCCGGATGTCTTTTCTCCATCGAACATATCGGACCATGGCTCCCACAAAAAATAATAAAAAAAGATGGGAAGAAAAATGGTTTCGAGGGGTGCAACACGAGGACTTCCCAGGAGGTCACCCATCCTAGTACTACTCTCGCCCAAGCACGCTTAACTGCGGAGTTCTGATGGGATCCGGTGCATTAGTGCTGGTATGATCGCACCCATTATGTTTCTCGCCATTCTTTTCCCTTAAACTAGTCGCTCCGCCCTCCAAAAATCGCGCACTGGCTTATACCTCCGCCTGGTGGGTCCCACCCAACTTCGTGGTCGCCTGCCTGTCCATTCGGAGATGTCACCTTGCCGGATGTCTTTTCTCCATCGAACATATCGGACCATGGCTCCCACAAAAAATAATAAAAAAAGATGGGAAGAAAAATGGTTCGAGGGGTGCAACACGAGGACTTCCCAGGAGGTCACCCATCCTAGTACTACTCTCGCCCAAGCACGCTTAACTGCGGAGTTCTGATGGGATCCGGTGCATTAGTGCTGGTATGATCGCACCCATTATGTTTCTCGCCATTCTTTTCCCTTAAACTAGTCGCTCCGCCCTCCAAAAATCGCGCACTGGCTTATACCTCCGCCTGGTGGGTCCCACCCAACTTCGTGGTCGCCTGCCTGTCCATTCGGAGATGTCACCTTGCCGGATGTCTTTTCTCCATCGAACATATCGGACCATGGCTCCCACAAAAAATAATAAAAAAAGATGGGAAGAAAAATGGTTTCGAGGGGTGCAACACGAGGACTTCCCAGGAGGTCACCCATCCTAGTACTACTCTCGCCCAAGCACGCTTAACTGCGGAGTTCTGATGGGATCCGGTGCATTAGTGCTGGTATGATCGCACCCATTATGTTTCTCGCCATTCTTTTCCCTTAAACTAGTCGCTCCGCCCTCCAAAAATCGCGCACTGGCTTATACCTCCGCCTGGTGGGTCCCACCCAACTTCGTGGTCGCCTGCCTGTCCATTCGGAGATGTCACCTTGCCGGATGTCTTTTCTCCATCGAACATATCGGACCATGGCTCCCACAAAAAATAATAAAAAAAGATGGGAAGAAAAATGGTTTCGAGGGGTGCAACACGAGGACTTCCCAGGAGGTCACCCATCCTAGTACTACTCTCGCCCAAGCACGCTTAACTGCGGAGTTCTGATGGGATCCGGTGCATTAGTGCTGGTATGATCGCACCCATTATGTTTCTCGCCATTCTTTTCCCTTAAACTAGTCGCTCCGCCCTCCAAAAATCGCGCACTGGCTTATACCTCCGCCTGGTGGGTCCCACCCAACTTCGTGGTCGCCTGCCTGTCCATTCGGAGATGTCACCTTGCCGGATGTCTTTTCTCCATCGAACATATCGGACCATGGCTCCCACAAAAAATAATAAAAAAAGATGGGAAGAAAAATGGTTTCGAGGGGTGCAACACGAGGACTTCCCAGGAGGTCACCCATCCTAGTACTACTCTCGCCCAAGCACGCTTAACTGCGGAGTTCTGATGGGATCCGGTGCATTAGTGCTGGTATGATCGCACCCATTATGTTTCTCGCCATTCTTTTCCCTTAAACTAGTCGCTCCGCCCTCCAAAAATCGCGCACTGGCTTATACCTCCGCCTGGTGGGTCCCACCCAACTTCGTGGTCGCCTGCCTGTCCATTCGGAGATGTCACCTTGCCGGATGTCTTTTCTCCATCGAACATATCGGACCATGGCTCCCACAAAAAATAATAAAAAAAGATGGGAAGAAAAATGGTTTCGAGGGGTGCAACACGAGGACTTCCCAGGAGGTCACCCATCCTAGTACTACTCTCGCCCAAGCACGCTTAACTGCGGAGTTCTGATGGGATCCGGTGCATTAGTGCTGGTATGATCGCACCCATTATGTTTCTCGCCATTCTTTTCCCTTAAACTAGTCGCTCCGCCCTCCAAAAATCGCGCACTGGCTTATACCTCCGCCTGGTGGGTCCCACCCAACTTCGTGGTCGCCTGCCTGTCCATTCGGAGATGTCACCTTGCCGGATGTCTTTTCTCCATCGAACATATCGGACCATGGCTCCCACAAAAAATAATAAAAAAAGATGGGAAGAAAAATGGTTTCGAGGGGTGCAACACGAGGACTTCCCAGGAGGTCACCCATCCTAGTACTACTCTCGCCCAAGCACGCTTAACTGCGGAGTTCTGATGGGATCCGGTGCATTAGTGCTGGTATGATCGCACCCATTATGTTTCTCGCCATTCTTTTCCCTTAAACTAGTCGCTCCGCCCTCCAAAAATCGCGCACTGGCTTATACCTCCGCCTGGTGGGTCCCACCCAACTTCGTGGTCGCCTGCCTGTCCATTCGGAGATGTCACCTTGCCGGATGTCTTTTCTCCATCGAACATATCGGACCATGGCTCCCACAAAAAATAATAAAAAAAGATGGGAAGAAAAATGGTTTCGAGGGGTGCAACACGAGGACTTCCCAGGAGGTCACCCATCCTAGTACTACTCTCGCCCAAGCACGCTTAACTGCGGAGTTCTGATGGGATCCGGTGCATTAGTGCTGGTATGATCGCACCCATTATGTTTCTCGCCATTCTTTTCCCTTAAACTAGTCGCTCCGCCCTCCAAAAATCGCGCACTGGCTTATACCTCCGCCTGGTGGGTCCCACCCAACTTCGTGGTCGCCTGCCTGTCCATTCGGAGATGTCACCTTGCCGGATGTCTTTTCTCCATCGAACATATCGGACCATGGCTCCCACAAAAAATAATAAAAAAAGATGGGAAGAAAAATGGTTTCGAGGGGTGCAACACGAGGACTTCCCAGGAGGTCACCCATCCTAGTACTACTCTCGCCCAAGCACGCTTAACTGCGGAGTTCTGATGGGATCCGGTGCATTAGTGCTGGTATGATCGCACCCATTATGTTTCTCGCCATTCTTTTCCCTTAAACTAGTCGCTCCGCCCTCCAAAAATCGCGCACTGGCTTATACCTCCGCCTGGTGGGTCCCACCCAACTTCGTGGTCGCCTGCCTGTCCATTCGGAGATGTCACCTTGCCGGATGTCTTTTCTCCATCGAACATATCGGACCATGGCTCCCACAAAAAATAATAAAAAAAGATGGGAAGAAAAATGGTTTCGAGGGGTGCAACACGAGGACTTCCCAGGAGGTCACCCATCCTAGTACTACTCTCGCCCAAGCACGCTTAACTGCGGAGTTCTGATGGGATCCGGTGCATTAGTGCTGGTATGATCGCACCCATTATGTTTCTCGCCATTCTTTTCCCTTAAACTAGTCGCTCCGCCCTCCAAAAATCGCGCACTGGCTTATACCTCCGCCTGGTGGGTCCCACCCAACTTCGTGGTCGCCTGCCTGTCCATTCGGAGATGTCACCTTGCCGGATGTCTTTTCTCCATCGAACATATCGGACCATGGCTCCCACAAAAAATAATAAAAAAAGATGGGAAGAAAAATGGTTTCGAGGGGTGCAACACGAGGACTTCCCAGGAGGTCACCCATCCTAGTACTACTCTCGCCCAAGCACGCTTAACTGCGGAGTTCTGATGGGATCCGGTGCATTAGTGCTGGTATGATCGCACCCATTATGTTTCTCGCCATTCTTTTCCCTTAAACTAGTCGCTCCGCCCTCCAAAAATCGCGCACTGGCTTATACCTCCGCCTGGTGGGTCCCACCCAACTTCGTGGTCGCCTGCCTGTCCATTCGGAGATGTCACCTTGCCGGATGTCTTTTCTCCATCGAACATATCGGACCATGGCTCCCACAAAAAATAATAAAAAAAGATGGGAAGAAAAATGGTTTCGAGGGGTGCAACACGAGGACTTCCCAGGAGGTCACCCATCCTAGTACTACTCTCGCCCAAGCACGCTTAACTGCGGAGTTCTGATGGGATCCGGTGCATTAGTGCTGGTATGATCGCACCCATTATGTTTCTCGCCATTCTTTTCCCTTAAACTAGTCGCTCCGCCCTCCAAAAATCGCGCACTGGCTTATACCTCCGCCTGGTGGGTCCCACCCAACTTCGTGGTCGCCTGCCTGTCCATTCGGAGATGTCACCTTGCCGGATGTCTTTTCTCCATCGAACATATCGGACCATGGCTCCCACAAAAAATAATAAAAAAAGATGGGAAGAAAAATGGTTTCGAGGGGTGCAACACGAGGACTTCCCAGGAGGTCACCCATCCTAGTACTACTCTCGCCCAAGCACGCTTAACTGCGGAGTTCTGATGGGATCCGGTGCATTAGTGCTGGTATGATCGCACCCATTATGTTTCTCGCCATTCTTTTCCCTTAAACTAGTCGCTCCGCCCTCCAAAAATCGCGCACTGGCTTATACCTCCGCCTGGTGGGTCCCACCCAACTTCGTGGTCGCCTGCCTGTCCATTCGGAGATGTCACCTTGCCGGATGTCTTTTCTCCATCGAACATATCGGACCATGGCTCCCACAAAAAATAATAAAAAAAGATGGGAAGAAAAATGGTTTCGAGGGGTGCAACACGAGGACTTCCCAGGAGGTCACCCATCCTAGTACTACTCTCGCCCAAGCACGCTTAACTGCGGAGTTCTGATGGGATCCGGTGCATTAGTGCTGGTATGATCGCACCCATTATGTTTCTCGCCATTCTTTTCCCTTAAACTAGTCGCTCCGCCCTCCAAAAATCGCGCACTGGCTTATACCTCCGCCTGGTGGGTCCCACCCAACTTCGTGGTCGCCTGCCTGTCCATTCGGAGATGTCACCTTGCCGGATGTCTTTTCTCCATCGAACATATCGGACCATGGCTCCCACAAAAAATAATAAAAAAAGATGGGAAGAAAAATGGTTTCGAGGGGTGCAACACGAGGACTTCCCAGGAGGTCACCCATCCTAGTACTACTCTCGCCCAAGCACGCTTAACTGCGGAGTTCTGATGGGATCCGGTGCATTAGTGCTGGTATGATCGCACCCATTATGTTTCTCGCCATTCTTTTCCCTTAAACTAGTCGCTCCGCCCTCCAAAAATCGCGCACTGGCTTATACCTCCGCCTGGTGGGTCCCACCCAACTTCGTGGTCGCCTGCCTGTCCATTCGGAGATGTCACCTTGCCGGATGTCTTTTCTCCATCGAACATATCGGACCATGGCTCCCACAAAAAATAATAAAAAAAGATGGGAAGAAAAATGGTTTCGAGGGGTGCAACACGAGGACTTCCCAGGAGGTCACCCATCCTAGTACTACTCTCGCCCAAGCACGCTTAACTGCGGAGTTCTGATGGGATCCGGTGCATTAGTGCTGGTATGATCGCACCCATTATGTTTCTCGCCATTCTTTTCCCTTAAACTAGTCGCTCCGCCCTCCAAAAATCGCGCACTGGCTTATACCTCCGCCTGGTGGGTCCCACCCAACTTCGTGGTCGCCTGCCTGTCCATTCGGAGATGTCACCTTGCCGGATGTCTTTTCTCCATCGAACATATCGGACCATGGCTCCCACAAAAAATAATAAAAAAAGATGGGAAGAAAAATGGTTTCGAGGGGTGCAACACGAGGACTTCCCAGGAGGTCACCCATCCTAGTACTACTCTCGCCCAAGCACGCTTAACTGCGGAGTTCTGATGGGATCCGGTGCATTAGTGCTGGTATGATCGCACCCATTATGTTTCTCGCCATTCTTTTCCCTTAAACTAGTCGCTCCGCCCTCCAAAAATCGCGCACTGGCTTATACCTCCGCCTGGTGGGTCCCACCCAACTTCGTGGTCGCCTGCCTGTCCATTCGGAGATGTCACCTTGCCGGATGTCTTTTCTCCATCGAACATATCGGACCATGGCTCCCACAAAAAATAATAAAAAAAGATGGGAAGAAAAATGGTTTCGAGGGGTGCAACACGAGGACTTCCCAGGAGGTCACCCATCCTAGTACTACTCTCGCCCAAGCACGCTTAACTGCGGAGTTCTGATGGGATCCGGTGCATTAGTGCTGGTATGATCGCACCCATTATGTTTCTCGCCATTCTTTTCCCTTAAACTAGTCGCTCCGCCCTCCAAAAATCGCGCACTGGCTTATACCTCCGCCTGGTGGGTCCCACCCAACTTCGTGGTCGCCTGCCTGTCCATTCGGAGATGTCACCTTGCCGGATGTCTTTTCTCCATCGAACATATCGGACCATGGCTCCCACAAAAAATAATAAAAAAAGATGGGAAGAAAAATGGTTTCGAGGGGTGCAACACGAGGACTTCCCAGGAGGTCACCCATCCTAGTACTACTCTCGCCCAAGCACGCTTAACTGCGGAGTTCTGATGGGATCCGGTGCATTAGTGCTGGTATGATCGCACCCATTATGTTTCTCGCCATTCTTTTCCCTTAAACTAGTCGCTCCGCCCTCCAAAAATCGCGCACTGGCTTATACCTCCGCCTGGTGGGTCCCACCCAACTTCGTGGTCGCCTGCCTGTCCATTCGGAGATGTCACCTTGCCGGATGTCTTTTCTCCATCGAACATATCGGACCATGGCTCCCACAAAAAATAATAAAAAAAGATGGGAAGAAAAATGGTTTCGAGGGGTGCAACACGAGGACTTCCCAGGAGGTCACCCATCCTAGTACTACTCTCGCCCAAGCACGCTTAACTGCGGAGTTCTGATGGGATCCGGTGCATTAGTGCTGGTATGATCGCACCCATTATGTTTCTCGCCATTCTTTTCCCTTAAACTAGTCGCTCCGCCCTCCAAAAATCGCGCACTGGCTTATACCTCCGCCTGGTGGGTCCCACCCAACTTCGTGGTCGCCTGCCTGTCCATTCGGAGATGTCACCTTGCCGGATGTCTTTTCTCCATCGAACATATCGGACCATGGCTCCCACAAAAAATAATAAAAAAAGATGGGAAGAAAA